>OV816023.1:106846013-107471948 GCA_929113105.1 Agrypnus murinus | reverse complement strand
GACTTGGCGTATAGGTAGATATTTTCAAATTTTAATCCGTTTTCGCTAATAAGTAAACCTAACATAGCATTAGTTTTACCGCAGGAAGATGGACCGCTCAATATTGCTCTACATGATACAGGTAACAGGTCGCCATGTTTCCTAACATCCTCGCCTGATCGTCGTTGTAAAGATGTATCACCGCAGTCGTCGTCTAGGTTACATATGTTTAGTGACTTACTTTGTTTAACAACCTTCATCATTACGGTATGCGCACGTGTCTAGTCACGGTCTCGTTAAACGGATTATACTCGATTAATGCGTCGTGAAGGATCAAACAATACGCCTTAGTTGTGTTCGTAAATGCGGCTGAAGACTCGAGCTCTAGTCTAATATCGACAGTGGAATCCTTAAAACTCTCTACCTGTCTTGAGCAGTCAATAACAAAAATGGGATACGTTTCAAACGATTTGTAGCTGAGTAAACAGCTCTCAGCCGCACCTCTACCTATACCGTCATAGTAGTTCTCACGAAAACGAATATAATTCAGATACGCAGGAATGTAGTCCTTACGATCGAAATCGAGATTTAAACGCTGATGCGGGAACACTTGCGAAACTTCGAATGAGTAAATGTAGTCGGGTTACCCGTTCTTATACACAGCTGACGCTCGTCTTGTAAAACTACAAAGACCCAGCGCGGTTTCTCTAGATCATTGGAGTTCTTTACACGCCAAACCTGGTTTTTAGTAGTTCCCAACGAGGGTAACTCGTGTAATTCCCAACGTCTAAACGGAGCGATAATAGAAGAATTATCTCTTAAACTCTCCACCAGGTTCACTTTGCTTTCATCTGATAACAGTATATGCGGAACTTCCCACGAGAGCTTATCAATCTTGATATCTACGTCGGTACCTGCATCACCTGCGTCGCTTTTATAGCAATTAAAATCGTTCTTGGCGCGAATTAAAACTAGCTGACAACTCATATGAGGTATTACTTTTTTATAATCGTCTGCAAATCCAAAGATATCTTTTAATGGTATTCTACACGTGAAATGAAAGACGTTATTCCCCTGGTTATGTAACAAATCATTATCGCTAGTAATACCTAAGTTCCATGCTGTGCTGGTTAAAGCTCTATCCTCGGCGCCGTGTGAAACGAGACCTTTTATAGTGCTTGTAATGCCAGGCTGTTTACAGACATCTATGAGCTGGTTTGTGCCTAATATTAGTTGAATTTCATCAAACAGAAAGTGGGCAAAATTGTTTACCAGAAGGAATTGCTTGTTTTCTGCACGCGTTATGCTACCTTTAACAAGTACATAGCTGTCATACAAAGCTAAAACGTTATCGGAATTTTGTATGCTGATTCTAATGGTGTCGGAATGATTGGCATTTAGCGTAAACGGCAGATAGATATAAAAATCCTCTTTTATTATATCTGTATCGACGCGAGGCTTCCCAAATATGTTTAATTTATCAATGGTAAAGGTGTCGGTGTTAATATGCATTTTACTTCGTTTTGACATGCTGCTGCTGCTGTTATCGTACTTTAAAGCCTAAAGATTCAAGAAAAAGGCGACGAGCTTTAGTTAGTTTTAATCGAAGGTCTGCACCTGTCGACGTTCGACGGTGAATGACCTTTGATGGACATATGCTGATGTTTTTATAGCTAAAGTTTATTCCCATTTTTCACGTTTAAGTTCTAGCCTGATGCTCGTGAAAGTGTCTTCAGACAAATTTATCAACTCTCCTCTCACGTCTACCAGTCTAATGGTAATGTTGTCGATCTCGGTGACAGTGATGGGAAAGTAAATCACATGCGATGGCTCCTTTTCAATCAGATAACCGGGTGGTATGCAAACACCAAATTCGAAGATTGTATGACCTGCTTGATTGTTTCTGAGCCGCCTGTAATATTCGTGTCTACAAAGATGTTTGGAGTTGAAAGTATATCGACAACTCGATCTGATACGTGTCTACTACCGGGTTCTAGCACGCGCTTCTTAAATCCTAGTAGTGATCCTATGTTATCGGGTTTGGTAAAATCAATCAACTCGGTAGCTGATTCAATCTCACACTTTCCCGTATTACTGTTAGCTTTGATTTGTAGCAGTAGATCTCCCTCTTCGGGATCGCCACTAATTTGATTCTTTATATAGTTAACGATTTCAGCCAACTCGTAGCTACCCGGTTCAATAGTTATCACCTTTTCTCCGTTAAAAATGACGACACTTTACTAACAAGAGATGTTTTAGTAATGATTCACATCACATCACCTGCCCTCATAAACATGTCCAAACTTGATAAAGATGAAATGGATACCTTGGGGCGATGCAGGTGTACCGACCCTTTTTTAACTTAATATATGAGATAGATCTGTAGAATAGATTATCTATTGAATACCTTGCAGCTGTAACGACTCTGTTCTTCTTTAGGTATAATTTCATAATAAATGACTATACCCTTGTTATCTAAGATAACTTATAGATGATTTTTGTTAAGATGAGAATTGGGATTCTTTTGTATTAAATATTTTTAACAGAAGTAATGCTATTGTATTGAGAGGGGAAAAATGTAGTTAATGGTAAGATAATATCTGTTAATTTATTGACTATAGATGTTTTTTCTTGTGTTGGGGTTAATAAATCTAATGGTTTATTATAGACAGTTTTTGTGAGTTGGGATTCTAAATGATATATATAGAGGCCGAATACATGCAGCTGTGTTCTTTAGTTATCATTTATACGTAGGTGTTTTTGTTAAGTTTAGAATTGGAATTCTTTTGTTGCGATTGTTCGAAAGATAGCATAAAAACCTGGGAGGCAGGTAGTTTCTCTTTTAAATGTATTTTAAAATCCAATAATTTTATATGAGACTAAGAGAGGGGAATTAATTTTTAGGGATTTTAATAAATATTAAATGTTTTATTATTATTATTAATATAATAGATAATTATTAAAAAGGTAATATGAAATTACTGCCGCGTGTCTGGATGAACCGCGGATGACCTCGAGTCGCGAGTCGGCGCACTATCATTTGTCACGTTTTCGGCGTTTTTGGACCTCCATAAGAAATAACATGGGATTTTGCGCTCGAACTGTCCTAGCATATCTACTCGTACATTATCCTGATCGAAAGTCTCCCTGACTATGAAGTTCTAAAAAGGGTGCGGGAAGTTAGCCGCACATTTTTTGAAACTAGGGCTCATAATATACCAATTTTTAGCGCTCAATTAGCGCCATTTAGCGCCGTAGAAATTAGAATATACGCCGTTTTCTGAAACTCAGAATTTACAATGCGGCCAAGTTTACGTGAACTTGGCCCAAACAATTTTATTTTTCAAATTTTTTTAAAAAACTTATCATTATTTTGCTTTGAATTTACGCCCACTAATGCCGTTAAAGTTTTTAAGAAATGTTGCATTTTTAGAAAAAAAATTCTTCTATTCCTAATATCAATATTTAAAGCTGAATTTGCGCCAATTAGCGCCCACAAACAGCCACATTAAAATGTTAAAACCTTTAAAAGAATATGTAATTAAAAATGAAATCAAACGTGAAGTTGGCCGCTCTTTTCTTCCGAAACCTGCTATCCCTAATACAATATTTAGCCGTGAATTTGCGCCAATTAGCGTGCACAAATAGATAAATGCTGTTCTTAAGGTTAAATTGTTAGAACTTTTAAAACAATATTATCCTTTAAAACAATAAGTAAACGTGAAGCCGCGCATTCTTATAGGAAAAAATGGTTTATTAGTCAAAAATAACCACCACTACCAAGTTTCCAAGATAAACTACACCGTCTGCTTAATATTTTACGTATGTATCCACTTTCATCTAGACTGGACAATGAAACCAGCGTCAATAAAGATAACGATATCTGAAGTGCTGCTTTGAGGAATAACAATAAGAAATTGACGGCACTAATTTAACGTCAATTAGCGCCAATAGTTAAAAAAAATAAATTAAAATAGTTCACGTGAACTTGGCCGCATTGTAATTTCTGAGTTTCAGAGAGCGGTGCAAATTCTAATTCCAACGGCGCTAATTGAGCGCTAGAAATTGGTTTATTATGAGCCCTAGTTTCAAAAAATGTGCAGCTAACTTCCCGCACGTCTCTAAAATTAACAGTTTTAGAGTTACAGAGCACGGAAAACAGGTAAAATTCATACTTCGGTATATGGATTTTGAACATGTACCAGTTATTTGTCTTTGTTTTGATCTACACAGGTAACTATGTGGTTTTGCATTCACGTGGAATTATACCGGATGTCCCATTATATTTCGACTCTTTAGAAACCTATATAACCTTTGAACTAATCCAGATAATGTAATGCGGTGTTCACCAGTCTTCTTCTTAGTTTTTTTCTGAGTAATCGTCTTTTTTCGTATATCCGGAAATGACATAGCGTATTTTCGGGGATAGGGCAACTTTGATGCTTTAATGAGATGCTACGAAAACAAATATGTTTTTAACAGCATTACCCTCGATGAGTTAAGTAGAAACTATGACAGGTTTGTAAAGCGAATAAATAAATGTACCCAAGTTGATGGACGGTAGTTTGAACATCTTTTATAACCAACTAATGTTTAGCGATTTGTTTATTTCTCAATTGTTTAATGTTAAATAAGTATCCTGTTACCCTTGGTTAGATCGAGTTTCATATATATTTTGAATATTAGCAATTGAAGTAACATGTAATTGTCAATAAACTAATTTGATGTTTACAGTGATGTTTTCTTTAATTTTCATAGTCTACTTTGTGAATCATCATATTTTTTTCGTAGCATTTCAATAACATGCAGTATTCACTTTAAGAGCTTATAAAACCATCACCCTGTATAATAACCATGACCATAAGTATAAGTAAGTACCATAAGTATGGTACTTTTGGAAAGAGGGACCAATGGGCTTTCCAACTGTGAAAAATATACACGATGTTCCGTTTGAAATCACAAAGTTGACATACACATTGACATAAATAAAATTTTAGAAGCGATTTTGCATGAAGCTCAGTTATAATTTGGAGCAGAAAAAACATTTTGTATAATTGTCAGTCTAGGTGTAAGGTAAATTATTTTCTTATAAAATTGCATGCTAGTTGGTCTGTGCTAGATAGAAGGAAAAAGAACAGGTTGAAAATACTATTAATAGTGTGCTTGTGGGCATAGCATAAAGCGGGCATTATTATTATTATTAATTATAATTAACGTTGCCAATTTAGAGACTACCGATGCGGAGACATTTAAGAAAGAGTGAGATATATATGGTACAAAGGTGTCGTGCAAAGGTGTCGTCAAGTGGATTAAAAATTATTTAAAAAGAGCGAAGAATATCTAAAAATAGCGGGTTGCAAGTGTCCGCAGAGAGGGCGGCATGTCTTTAAAGTCGAAGTTTTCAGCACAGCTTTGCGACTATCAGTCTTACAGTACAATGTAATTGTTTTCTAGTTCTCACGGAAATAACTGCATTATTTGTCAAAAACTTCAAAAAAAATGTAAAATCTGCAACTTTTGACCTCGTTTTTATTTTGAAAAACATTTTATAAAAAAGGGCGTGATATAAAGGTTCTAGTGTAGATTCTCAAGCTAATATTGCAATTTGAATATTAGGTAACAGAGCAGTCGTTACGAAGAAAACCAGAAAACAAATGCAATGTGCAGTAAGGATGATAGTCGCCAAGCCATGCTGGATTACTTTCTCGGTGGACACTTGCAAGCCGCTACTGATGTCAAATATGGTAGAGGCAGGCTAAGGTGTAGTACTTCAAGACACTGGTTTGCGCCCTTTATTATTTATTTTGCACATAAATAAGGAAAAAATGCAGACAAACTTTTCTACTGTTATGTACATATTTAGCAGTGATAAGATAATTCGACACACTTTTATCTTATCACTGCTAAATATGTACATAACAGTAGAAAAGTTTGTCTGCATTTTTTCCTTATTTATGTGCAAAATAAATAATAAAGGGCGCAAACCAGTGTCTTGAAGTACTACACCTTAGCCTGCCTCTGCCATATTTGACATCAGTAGCGGCTTGCAAGTGTCCACCGAGAAAGTAATCCAGCATGGCTTGGCGACTATCATCCTTACTGCACATTGCATCGCGTATTTTTATTTATCGCTTTTTTCTTTTCCGGAATATTAGTAGATATAAAGACGTATCTGCTATCTTAATGTGAGAAAACGGCCACTTTTACGTAGTTTAACGAGACAAAATGTGCGTTGGTATAAAAATTAGTAGACGTTAAGTTTTAATCGACCCTACGTGTTTAGTGGTCGTAAGACGTTAATATGGAATGTTCCTAGTTATACGTTTAATAAAAAGGAAATTTTTGAAGTTTTAACGGTTTTGAAGACAATATCTGTTTCATTTTATGACGCAAAGCTTGAGAAAACTACAAAATCACTAAAACATTTCCACATTAAACACGACAAACTTCAAAGATATACAATTTATGTTTGCAATATCAAAATCCTGCAATAAATTGGAATATAAACACAAACAAGATTAACTTCCAGCGGTGTAAATAAACTGGTAAATGTAGATTAGATTACTATATGTAATTACGTTAATAACTGAATTAATTACCACGGGTTTTTTCACTATTACCTCTAATTACTTATTAACAGAATGCAAAATCTCTCATTGATAAACTATCTCTTACAATTTATCCTGATTCCTTTCAAACCTTTCATAGAAAAGTGTTGCGTTTCATTTTGGATAACTCTAAAAGCTTGAGATTACTTTTTAGGCTACATTAAATATTTACCTTTATAAAGGAACAAAAACAAACAGACCACAATTTTCAATATTTTCCCAGCCTAAAAGAAGAAAGCTAAATTACTGTCTTTAAATTTAATAATTTGTAAACGGAGTCAACAGTTATGTTGACTCCGTTATGAAAGTTATAACAGATTTCGACATTTTCGACGCTATATATATTCTGCTCATTCACTCCATTCATTCATACATTTCTCCATTCATTTAGAAAAACACAGAATTGGGAATTTGAATGGAAACTAAACAATTTATCAAATGGATAAATAAATGTTTTTAAAAATTCCACTCATACTTTTTGAATTTAAAAAATAATCTGGGAATATTTAGAGAAAATTAAAAATATGCCATAAATATTCTTTAAAACTGTATGTGCAAAAAATTTTAGTAAATATGCATCATGTACAGGTCAAGTAAATACTTAAGTAGGTAAGCAATAAATTCATTTGGATTACGGAAAGCTGGTGACTCTTTAGCGAACCGAAAGCCGAAAGCACAAAGAGAGATAAAAGCTACGAATGAAGGGGTGGGTGGTAGTATTGAACGTCGACTAGCTGTTGCATTTCATTCACAAAATTCTTGGGTGGAATCTAATTAGAGATGAGCGCGGTCTACTACCAGCTGGGTGGTTTATTAACATTTTATAACATAATATTTGAGTTATTTATTTATTACAATATTAGTCAGTCGAACATATCAGAAAAGAGAAGATTATAGGCAGCCTGGAATAAAAAATGTAATGGGATTAAAACACTTCCATTTAATAAGAAATATTATTGCTTATTCAAATAATTTCAAAGATGATATTTCTAATTTTCGAAAAAGTAGAATCGTCAATAAATTAAAAAGGCGCCATACATTTTATAATTAGCTATTTTAATACATTCAGCGCCTACCGTGTATGCAACCACTGTTGCCATCATGTATTACCGTTGCTACGTAAACTTTTTAAACGTAAAATATAAATAAATCTGCAATTCTTGTTTAAGAATTCTATATATTTTTTATTTCTTAATAACACAATAAAAAATTTAAACTGATTTTCTATCATCTAACTGAAACAAGGTAAATTGAGTTGAACAAAAAAATTGCACCACGCTACTATGGCAACACGGTTGTTTTAATTTTAGTTTCTATATTTCATGGTATTCAGGCTTTCTATTTTTAATATTTATTATGCATTCCTAAATGTAAATAAAATAATAACACACTGGAAATACTTTTTTAATATAACAGAAACAGTTATTAATACTCAAAATGGCTATCCCCAATAGGAAAGACGCATATGTCGTCAATTGAGAAAATTATTACTTTTTGATAATCTTTATTACTAAACTAGAAATATATGAAACAATTACCAATTTTAAGTAATTAAAAGTTTCGAAAACTTTGGAAATTTAAATAAATTTAAACTGCAACACTAGAGTCCTCTAATGAAAGATATTTCATAACCTCACACAGTTCCAAAGACGACCCACTGTTGGTGCTAATGTAACACCATGTTAGAGTCCTGTTTTACCGGTCACGTCAGTTTGAAAGATGCTTTGTTTTAAAGTTTAAATATCATCTATCCATTAACCAACAATTAAAATAAAAATGTACGGCATGCTGTTGTGCAATTAACTAACCAGTAAAAGTGGTGTAAAATCTTTCTATTACTGTAAATTCAAAATTCAACACATTAGCTTTCATCAGTGCCATCTAACGGTTAATAGATCATTAATGTTGCTTTCTCCCATTTGTTGTGGCGGTACCTACTTTTTTATTTCCAATAGATTTGGATGAAGTTGCTCAAAGTCAAATTCGGTTTAAATTGAGAATTTTTATATTTAAATTTTCTCTAGTAAATTATGCGTTTTTACAAATTTCGCATGATTTGCTTTTCAGTATTAATCTCTAAATATTTCACAGGAGAAAAGCACAAGTGGCGCAAATCTCCAAAATCGGAAAGCTATAAAGAGTAAAACTGCAGATGATTTATTTATTCTAACCTACAGATAAACATGGTTATTTGATAGATATCCCAAGCAACCCTAAAGGACTAAAACTCTCAATAACTCCTTGGCTAATAAGTTAACACTAAATTGGTATTTGATATAAAAAACTAATAAAGCAAAACCTTCAAAATGCTTCAAATTAACAAAGACTTAGCAATGTCAAGGCCGGTTAAAAAAGTCCTCGAAGATATATGTTACAAAAAGATTGGTCCAAATTAGTCCTATTCTTAAATTACCGATACTTGTTATATCAAATCAAACTACAACTAATTAAAGGAACTAAATAATGACTAAATTATTGACGTATATCCAGTAGAAATTGTCCTTTCAATTACAACAAGCCTCCAAATTAATCTTTTTTTCTTAGAAAAGTAATACAGGTCCTACATCGCTATCTATTTCAGTTTCACAATTATGGCATCCATATTATGTGCACCACATAACGAACCATGTCAACCGAATTATCTTTTTGTCAAAAACAAACTTACATTTTATAGTTTCTACAAATAACCATCAACAGCTCCAAAACCAGTTACCATAGTCGTACCTATTTGATGTAAATCCAATAAATGTTGAAATCCAAAGTTAATTACAAAGAATACCAAATTACTATGGCCATTTTGGAAATATGTTTGTATTCTGCAGACTACTGTGCACAAATACTTCAAATGACTTTTCTTTCTGTACTTTTCCAAATTAATGCAGTTGCTTTAAAGAGAATACAATATTTAATTTAATATAAAGAATTTAAAGAGAATTTCATTTATTTCTGCAATAAAACTAAAACACCCTAAACACTATGAACACATATATTCAAATTATAATATGTACATACAAGTTTTACAAAAATCTTACTTAAACAGAGTGATTTGCACCTATCATTCTATATCTGAACACAGAATAACTTTACTTCTCTACTGCTCAAAACAGGCTAAACTTTACTTCTGTATGCTCATGACAGACGGATTTATTAAATTACCTACTATTATAATTAGTTCAATTATATAATTGTGACTCATTCTAAAATTATTAACTTATAAGTTTATTTAAAAATTTGTTAAATAAATGGCAATTATTTTAGTAAATAAATAATGGTTACCATGTAAAATTCAACACATTTTAACAATTTTAGATAAACCTTGAATAGATAATAAATAAAGTGAATAAGTCTAAATAAAGCACCATGTCCCAAACTTTAGTAAAAGTGTTGTTTTGGAGCCTAGGAAAGTATACTATGTAGTAGTAGGATTAATAAGACTATCAAGAAAATCTAAATTTATGAAAATTAACTTTGCCTGTTCTGTTATACGAATAAGGAAAATATTTTTTTCGAAATTCCTTTCTTCTACTTCCCTTTATTTATCTGCCCATATTTTAAGGAATTTTTCAAGACGAAAGCTTAAGGTATAAATATGCAAATATGTTATGTGAATCTTAATAGAAACTTCAAGAAAACATAATAAGTTGATTACATAAAAAAATCGTTTCCTTCATAAATACAAAACCAAAAATGTTAATTAAAATAACCATAAGTACTCTAACTTAGCTACTATATTTTCCTTGCTGGATGGCCGTTTATTATCTATAGTTTTCCATCACACCATGCCATATAATTTTCATACCATAAATTTCCAGCTGCAGAAGCTATTACACAGGTAATTTTGCTATTCTGTATCCAAAAAATTACCATACCAAACCATATTTTATTTTGCGTGACCAGATTATATTTCCACATCAAGGTTGATTCTGAACCAATAAATCAACTCTAAATCTTCATAAAGACTATACAAGTAGATTATTATAACTTTTCAATCAAACACTTTTTCTTTGTACTCACATTTATTGTCCAATATAATAACTACACAACTCGATCTTTTAAATATTTTTATAATTTATTTAAACTTAACTTTAACTTCTTAAAATTAAAACCAGCGTAATTTCTCTCTATTTGATGACTCAAACAAGAATAATCTAAAACTAAAACATCCAAAGCCTAATACAACTACTTACACATCTGCTATTTGTATAATAGTATAATCCATACAAAAGTAGTTTACAGTAAACAAAAAAATATAATGCATAGTGACAAGCAATTACAACAATACAATATAAGCAAATTAAAATGTACGTTACCAGGACTACAATTAATTTTCAAGGACATTCGAAAGTATATATTACAATGTACAATTAAATTGGGCAAAAAGTAACTTAGGTTGTTTCTGAGATTGGCAATTAAACTGTAATCCATTCCATATTTAAGTAGTATCTTGTCAATCTTGTGTAATTATATGTAATTCAATTTTTCTTATCTAGATCATACTCTGATTAACCCTATCGTGATCTAATTCAAAAATATATACCGTGAGAAATAGACCAATAGACTGTAATAAACTGTTGGTAGTTTTAATAGATTTAGTAGAAACGCAAAGCTTTAGAAAATGATTTCTTTTGCTATAGTTTGACAAAAATCTAGGCTAGTCAACACTAGGGAGATGACCTATATACAGACATTTCTTAAAATGGTCGACATAAATTATTCTAAAATTATAGTTAAATTGGGAAACAACACATGCAAGGAAAACTGAGTAACACCAATATTAACATAACAAACCATAAACAATTAACATAACAACTTTTAAGTGCCGCCCTTTTGAGAAAAGAAATTAGTGTATATATTGGCGGTAGTTTCAAATGGCAGCAAGTAAACAATCAATAATATCACGATCAAAATCTTTATTTATAAATCTTGCCAGGTTTCCTAAATCTCCTAGTATAAAGAGCAAAATCCCACATATTATATAAATTGCTCATCAAAACTTATACCGATGTTTTGTAATAACTCACTCTATTGTGTTAAGTTATTGTAGGAGCGAATTTCCTCTGTATTGTCCTTCCTTGGATTTCTTCAATGACAAATATACGACTATCTTCGGCAATTTCGTCTTTTAGCTAAAGAGTTCCTGTAATTTCTACATTTAAAGCTGAAGTGGCACAAGAATAACTTAGATTATTACCATTCTAGAAAGCAAGAGTCTAAATTGTGTCTCAGATTATAGTATATAGGGTGTTTTATTAAGCATGCACCAGACTTAACCAGTGCATTTTTGATTAGAGAAAGTTCAAATTTTTAATTATAAAAGTACATATAAAATTATAACGTGCTCATGGTGATATTGATATCATTTAAAAAAAAATTAACTGTATATGTAAATGCAAGGTTTTGAAGCCAGACAAACGTGATGGAGATCACATATCACTGTGTATTTTTCTAGTCCAAACCCACCATTTTCAAGCGCCCAATTGTGTTACATTGTACTATTGCAAATTAAATTGCTTTGCTTCGTTGACATAGTGGTTTTTGCTTTACTAAACTGCACGTCTCAAATGATGACTAATTGTAACACAAAACATAAATATACAAAATTGTGTATTAAGCTTTTAATTTTTACAAGACATTTGTCTATAACAAGATTTTAATTTTATTTAGCCGTGACCTTGCATGTTTTTACTGTAAAATTGGTTAAATCTAGTCTCTAAATTCAATAGTAAAAAATTGGGTAAGAGTTTTCCACATCGAATTTCAATCGCCTATGGAATTTACTAATTAGTGTTAATTAATGATCCTAACCTAAACAAGAAAATGAAGAATCTGGGCCACTTTTACCAGGGCAAAAGTGTAAAATTTAAAACTATAATTTAATTACAGTAACAATAATGTAGTTAATTTTAAAAGAGATCTAAAATGAAAATGACCATCTATTGCTCCTATCCATATTTAGTCATATCGTACGTCGTTGACATTTTCAACAGCTTAGATAATATCAGAGTGTTGCTTGAAATCTGATCTCATTTTATCTCTTTACACAAGTGTTGACCATGCGTTGACCCAGATTCTCCATTTACTGTTTATAAGGTTATATTATCCGTGATTCAATAGTGGGAATCCCCGAATGAATGATGCTTTGTTCTGACTACATTAATTAAATTATTAAATATTTTAGTAAGGAGCACTCCGGATTTAATGTCCGGCGAATTTTGCGAATCATCATCGTTTACAATGACTTGACCTACACCAACAAAGCGATTCCTAGGCTACTGTTTCCATGCAGTTTATGCAATGCATGATTGTAAATACTTTTAATATCTAATTGCACCCGCGGCAGCTCAAGCAAGACAATCTGAAGTAAATTCTCTAATTTAGTCATACTGTAAACAAAGTACATACTAAACTGTGTGGTTTTGTCAGGACCAGGGTTGCCAGATTATTTTTATGTAAAATCGCCCGATGGTGTAGAAAAAGTAGCCCAAAACCGCCAAAATTCAAACGTTTCAAATGGAAAGGTTATGTTTCGGTTAAAGGTGGTATGTAATTTTTTTTCTCAGAAAACTTTGTCTAATAAATATAAAACAAATACAAAAACTTCATTTCATACAAATACAAAAAGCAAAATTCTAACAAATTAAATTTAAAACTCTTAAAACAATTGCACAGGCAAATAAACTATAGTTCAGTATATTGCTGATGACTTACATTTCATTACAAGTATGTCACTTCTTACAACAAGCATGTCAACTCGCAGTCGCGCAATGAAAATCTTTGCGTCCCAGAGAATGTAATGGATTGTAACAAAAGTTTTAAGCAAGATTTCGTAGCTTAATTTTTAAGTGGTAATTATTAGATTCTAGGTAGGAAAGATGGTAGCAGAGAACAAATGCCATGTGTCAGAAAGAAAAAATTAATTTTACCGTTCGAGTAATAGCAGCCTACCTTGCTGTACCCAGAGAGGCCTTCGTGGTCTATAAAAGGCAACTACTATTTTTTTGAGGCCCACATAAACTTAGACCTTGTTTATTTGACCCATGTTAGTTAGTCGACGTAATGTTAGCTTTCGAGTTTGACATGCTTGTCTTACGTCAATGTACGGCAACCTCCGAGCACTTTACTCATCAACTATTAATATCACAAAAAAGACAAAACCTTGTGGTTGTGCAAATAACAGAAAATAAAGACGCAATGCACATGCTCTTAACCAGTCGTGTTCGTTCACAATAGCCGATTGCAGTCTTGTGCTTACAAGATAATGTAGTTGATTCATATTATATAGATTTTGTTCAAGCGTTCTTATGAAAAGTAGAATTTCCAAAATTAATTTAGGTAGCTCAACCTATTCGCGTAAAAACATTTTAGTAGCCCAATCTTGATGCCAACGCCAATTTAAAAATCTTCTCGCAACTTACCTATAAAAAGTAGCCCAAATGGCGGAATTCCGCCCAATCTGGCAACCCTGGTCAGGGCTGCGCCAGGCGGGCGTGCAAGGTATGCGACGCACGCCGGCACCACTACGAGGAGAACGGTAAAATGCCGGAAGACACTTTTTTAGTAACAGTGTTATAAAAATACAGATTGTGACCAGATTATACATTAGGTCATTCTTCCTGCCTGCATTATGCACATTGCCACCTTAAATTTGCATTGAGTTATTCATACAAATAATAAATCATACAACACTATACACACAAGTAATGATTCTCTTAGGCAAACTGAAAAATAGACCGTTCTCTATAAAATGTGTACAGAATTAAACTTCTAAGAAAATTTGATGTTCACAAATCACAGTTGTATAATTTGATGTTTGTTAGGCTACGTTTATAGTAGAACGGCGAGCTAAGAGTAGAGCAAAACGTTGGCTGTAGTAGCGCGTACAGTAAAGGTGCCGGTTGCTGTCAGAAGACGCATCTCTTAACATATTAAATTTGAGTAATTTCTTCAATAACCATCGTGACAGTATAAATAATATTCATCAAAAACGTAAATAAATGGGCGAATTCCATCACTTATATAACGACTTAAACACCTCGCCAACCATCAATTTACTTTAAACATCAACACTTGTTATACCGGTTTTGTCTTCGTCGCTTTGCTTTAACAAAGCGAATTAAACAAAACGAATTATTTCCATTCTCGTATTTTTGTCGTACAATAAACTACAAGTTGATAGCATAGTAGCGAAATTAATCGGATTATGATGATATAAATTATTATTATTAAACTTCCACATGTTAAGTCACTTCGAGTGGGCGTGGTTTTTGGCGTGACTGTTTCTTCTATTGCCTCTTGCAGAAGTTTCTCCAACATTTTGCTTTAATATGAAGAGCAAAGCTATAAATGTTCATTAGATTAAAAAAGTAAACAATCTGAAAAATGAAAATTCAATTTTAAAGCGGAAATAAAATAAAATTCAAAAATTATAATAGATGCGCAAATAATTTCTTTTCTGGACTAAACAGTCTATTATAAAAGGCACTTTGAGAATTGGCCAGTAAACAACAATAAATAAATTTATGGTTGCCTGTAGAGAATTTCCTTGGAAATGTCATTTCACATTAGTACTTTTTCTTGTAGGGTTCACTCCATTATTCGCAAAGTTGAATGTAGTTTTTTACGTTTTAAAGTAGTACGGGATAATGCTTATATCACGTAAACATCCCCCCTCCCAAATATTAAATAAACTTTTTTAATAGTGTATTATCAGAAATCATCCTTAAATACAGAGTGGTCCAAAATGATTGAGGACGGTTTGAATTTACCGCAACATAGAATAATCATCACGTTGGGAGCACGAAAACTTTTTAGACATGTTTATCCTTCTTTTATTTTACAGTGGCATTTCAAAAATAATATAGCTTATAAATTTCAATAATTTTAAATAATAAACTTACCTGACAATAAAATTGTCTAACAAACTGTAGTTCTGAAAATAGCTGTTTTGTAAAATAAGCGAAATAAAAGAAAAATTAAATGAAAAACGACAACAATGCTGTAAACGAGAAAGTGACGAGTTGACGCAACACATTTTCGATAGTGCCACACTCACAACGTGAAATACACTAAAACAATTCTCCTTCATTTTGGATCACTGTACATATTCGAAAGGGTGGTCCTTCGGTAATATATGTGCTCCTTCACTTATTTAGATTTACCAATTCTGTCTTTGGTATAATGGATCCATCCTTAGCTAGCTAGTAATTGGTATCTGGATAATGGTTAGCAATTAATTTTTTTTTATCAGCAAGTAATACCTAATTGGTAATTAGATTCCTTTGAAAGCTAAGACTAATCCAACTACTTCGATTACTTTCTTATACCTCTAGCTATACTTCTGCATAATGTACTGTTCAGCAATCAAATGTTATTACATTTTAATTACACCGGATTCAATAGTAGCTTATAGAGGCACCCTATGGCCGTGTCCTAACCATAGATCAAACTGGCATGCAATCACAACCAACGCAAACAGATACAGAATTTTAATTGTAAGTCTAGTTAGAAATTTCACCGTGATGCCTTATTAAACAATAAAAGTAGTTCATTTGAGTCCTCGCTCCATGTCGATTCAAAGTCGGTCAACTGACAAGTCAACCGAAAACATCGGAACAACGTAATTCAGTAAGTTCATTTACTTTTTTAAATTGAATATTCTTCTATTCTAAAATTGCATTCTTAGTTCATAAGCTGCTTATATCTGACATTCGATATATAGCTTCTGGGGACTACAGCGTTTGTTGTTGAATTGTGGTGAATGCTGGCAGTGTCGTTACATTTATCTTGAATATTGTTATCGAAAAATAAACCCCTGATCTGCTAAATCCGAATCTGTAATCCATTTTGTTATGTGATGAACTATGCTAATCACATGAGTGAAAATAGTTAAGGTTGCCAAAATATTAAATTCCGAACTTCAGGGCCATGAGGATCTCATATCAGATATCGTTTTGGAGTTAAAGTGGGTACGGACAGACATCTTGACTAATTTTAAAATGTGGTCCATTCTCAAGAATTTTATTTTTAAAAAATGGAGAATAGCTAACTCAATCACTTTTAACCATTACTGTATAAGAATTGCAGTGTATACAAAGTTATTTCAAATGCACAGATCATCACACTTTCTACAGTTGTACAATAACAGTGTATTTACAAAAGATGTGATTTTTTTAACGTTGGCATTTTCTCTACTTTCATCCATTGAAATTTCAGTAGGAGTGCTTATATGCAGATATGTAAAATTTATTCAATAATCTTGTTTGAAGGGTGATATTGGGTTACTCTAATACGTTGTCCAATTTTAATCAGATTGTCAGCCCTAAATCACTACATAAACGCACTTAATATCAGCGGCGGTTCGTACGTAGCCTTTAGGAGGGTCAAACAATGAGCGTCAAGAGGATTAATCGGTTGCTTCGTGGCCACTTAGTAGGATACAACGTTTGCCGCTCACTCTTTGACCTCCCTAAAAGGTACGTGGTATCCGCCACTGCTTCATATAATTACATTAAGCACTCGTCTTGAAAATGTAGCCACCAGCATTCAAATCAAATTCTCCTTTCTTTTTAGTTTGCTTATATTTATCATCTTTAGTTAGCAAAAATATACCATTTAGCGATATTTGATCATTCCAATCCACGGTACGGTAAAAGTGATGGTTTCACCATTAAAAATAGTTACAGAGTTTTTCTCGGTAATCCAAAAGGTGGTCACATAAACTGTAAGCTTCAACTTTCTATGCCAACATTACATGAGTTTATAAATACAAGTCTATTTCTGCACAGTTTACTTTTGACAGACCATTGACAAAGCTAAGGTTACAAAACCCAAATGAAAATGTAAAATATGTAGCTTAATTGCAAAGTTTATATTGTTGTGATATATAACATTTATATTTAGACATTACAATAATTAATTCTTATAATACTGTTATAATTTATATTATTATAATACTAAAACCAGATTAATTGAAGAGAACATTAGGGGCAGTTAAGTAACTCACTTAAATTCCTATGTTTTGAAGTTATTAGAAAAAGAATAAATAATATATAAATTGGTGATTCCTGCGGTATTCTATTTATCCATATTTTATTCACATATACCATATAGTGGTTTTTACTAGATAATTGTTTCTTCATAATTAAGCCACTGGACCATTTTTATAGACTCACAGATTGACACATTTGTGCTTCCAAAACGCTCTCTTCGAAATAAACTGTTGTTTTAGGTAACAATCTATAGCTCGTCTTCGATTTACTTCGATTGTTGCATCATTAATATGATAATTTATAGTAAATTATTTTTTTCTCTTTTGTTTGATTTAATCTACTATTATAAACATAATTCTTAAATATATATTTCACAAACAAATTAGCACCACTGTTTGTTTATTACAACCACTTAAACACAATGCTTAGGCTATTGTTGGCTGGCCGTATTAAGCCGCATGATTATGATGTACTATTATATATTATTACGTATATTAATGTTAATTATAATTAACATTGCCTAACCACAGAAGTATGAAAGTACTTGTGCGTAGTATATGGCATCTGCATTGATATCAATCGCTGCTATGAATAGCTAATGTTTTTGATGTTCCTGTAGTTCGATTAATATCAACCACGAGCGTTGCGATGGGGCCAACCAAATATTTTTACCAATCAGATATATGCTATTGTATAAGGTGTTGTAATTGTAATATAAAATGAATCAGACTAGCCATTCCTTAGATCATTCTGACCATTGAACGCATTGAGAATCAAAGATATGCGGATCCTGATTTCCTGAAACAAGTAAAAAGAAGATTTTTTCAAACCTTTTTTGGAACATTTTTCAAAAATCAGTTTAAAACTATAATTTTTTTTATTAATAAAGAATATTTTACAGTTTTTCTAATTGTAAAACAAAGAACAAATCGCTTTAAAACTGTCTCAAAATACTTATTACCTACTGACTTGGTTACATTAGAATTGGAAGTAAAAAAGAAACTCATTTGTTGTTTTTTAACCTTTACATATGTAGGTCCAGTTAACTTAATGGACCCTTTTTAAAAGTACTAACAGAAAATTAAAACACTTTTGTTAGCAAAAAAGCTTTAGTGTGCATTTGCGGCAAATCAAACTCCTATGGCTGACATTTCGCTTCCTTTAGCGTGAATGAATAAGTCGTCATTGACGGGTGCCTTCACAGTAATAATCCTTTTGAAATACAATTTGCAAATAATCTCTATCAAATTAACAAATATTAATAAGGAAACAGTGCAATTCAAGCATATTATTAGTTTCGACCTAATGGAAAATTAACTCGATACTACTGGAATACATCGATTTAATTTCGCCCTAATAGTGTTCTTAAGCTTAAAAGCTATCTACACCTCGTGTTACTCAAGGAACCAAACGTGGGAGAATATAATGTTAGTGTAAAAACGGTTAACATAATTTACCATGGTCTTAACAGGTTAAAAATAGGTACCTTGACAGTGACGGTAACCGTTGCCCGTTGTGCTTTCTAATTGGTCATAAGTAAGTAGACAGTTATTTCTAGCAACCTCATTGTTTTAACTGAAGAACCTCGGAGCTCTGACCAGCAGCGGTCAGACACACACTTTTTGTTTACATTAAGAATTATATAGAACCGTCGTTCTGGATAGGTGTCTGCTTTTCCATTACATATGCGAGGAAGTATTGAAAAATCTTTAGTCTACTATATAGTAAAATTAGCCTACAATAGGTAAATATAATTCAGGAAATACTCCATGCAAAAATTCTATAATTTTCTATCAAAGGCCAAGTAACCAAAACAAAAAATCACTAAGAATCTTGAATATCGTAACTAGGGCCATAATTTAACAGACATCACCTAAAATAGCCTGACAATATAATTAGAATACCTGTTATAAAAGGTAACTAAAAGAAATTGAACCACCAACATTATTCACAAAGGGTATTTCCTAAACGATATGTATATACTATTTATCTTTCAGTTATTACACATTTATTCAGTTAATTTAATTAATATTATAAAACACTAGGTAAATAATCACTTTATTTTTAATAACAGATCTGACGACACACAAAATCCAACAATAACAATTAACAATTGTATTCATCTGATTCATCATTAAATGCTGTTTCGATTTTAGCAACATATTTAAAATTCCAGTTACAGTAGCGTTAAGCAATGTTGGCCTGATAACGGCTGGATAGTTACACACCAGTACAGGTGTACATACATGGGCGTGATACTGGCCTGTTGATACTCTGACTCTGAATAATCTGACTGGAATCTCGTGCTTGCTGGGAAGTCAATATTGTGTATTACATTAATTGTAGATCGCAGTATAGAGTAAATCTTCCATGAAGTAGATTATTTCATTTTGTTTGAAAGTTTACTAAAATAAACCACAATTATAACGTTTTCAGAAAAACAGCTTGGAGTACTTAAAAGAGGCATTTAGGATTGATACTTGAAGGAAGAGGTTTGCAAGGTTCTTTAGCCATAAAGATTCTTAAAGATTGGGCAAACAATAATTTTATTATAATAAATAAACATCACAACATTTTTTATTATAACAATAAAGGTTAAATAATTTGCACTTTCTCCGGTACGGAATACATTTTGTTCTCTTACATCCAAAAATATCGGTGTGATAACGCCTGAGACACATGGTTGTTTGGATATTTTTAATTTATGAAGCAAATATTTTCGCTGACATTCATATTTTTTCAGAGCATAATTGATTTTTCATCGTTAGTAGGTCAGGGGCAACCGGGGTAAGTGTGGATTCAAGGTTAAGTGTGGTGCTAGTTTTAAAATATATAATTGAAACAAAATTATAAATATAAATGTATATAGTTGGTTATTATAGTTTTATTATTTAAATTAGGTTTACTGGAAGTTTTTAAAAATAAAATAATCGTTTGTTAAGAAATACAATTTTTCTGGCACATTCTTAACATGGTTTCTAATACATGTTTGTTTTTTAATATAAAGAAATATATGCAATTTTCAGTAATTGATTATTATTACTCAAAAATCAGACATTTTTAACAGATTATCAGGTGGCACCACACTTACCTCGTTTCCACACTCACCCCGATTGTCCCTCTATGAAATCTTACTTCTGGGCTAGGGTATTGGGAACCTGAAAAATCATTTTAAAAAACAGACAAGTGCATACCCCAATTTTTAGACACCCCAGAAATTAAGCCCTTAAGTCTTATAATATGGCCGGTTTCACAAAGCTTGATTAAGTTCTGGTTAACTTAATTGTCATTAAATTCGAAATTCAGAAATTTCATTACAACCTTGAATTTTATCCAATTATATTTCTAGATTTCAAATTTAATCGCAATTAAGTTAATCAGAGTTTAATCAAGCCTTGTGAAACTGGCCAATAGACCACCTAATATTGGGCACATGAAAAAATCGTTGAAAAATCACTAAAATCTAAAATCCTTTAAAATCTCCACATATTTAGATATCCCAAAATGGTTTTTTATGTCTGGGCCACTTTAATGTACCTAAAAGTTATTAAAATAATTGAAAACATAGGTCAAAATCATCAAAATTATTGTTGGATATTACTTATTACTGTAAGTCGTAAATAGATGGAAGAGCTCCAAAACCGAGAATGTTTTGAGAATCTGTGGCAGCACGCAATTACTCGTCAATTAATCTCCATGGCCACTCGAGATCTCGTCAGTTCAAATTTAAGAACTGCATTCTCAATAAAAATAGCGGTAGTGGGATACAAACTTAAAATCTTTTAATTATTAGGCTAGCTTTGAACACACGGAGCTACTTAGACCTTGACAATAATAATTTCTTATCGGTTATAATAATATATAAAATTATACAATATTACAAAATTTTAAAGGATTGAAAAAAAATGTGACAGTGATAGGATTCAAACACGGGTCCTCTTGTATAGAAAACGAATGCTTTACCAATCGAGCTATTATGGAAATTAGACAAAATTTATTATTAATCATATAATGTTACGGTTGTCAAAGGTAATAATTTTTTGAATATTTTGGGTCACGACGTTTGCTACTACATAATTGAATTTCTAGACACCCTGCAATTTAAAGATGCAAACAGTACCTATTACAATCATTAATTTTTTTAAAAATGTCAATTTCATATAATAAAATAACACTTTTGTTGGACGTAAATAAAACGTTATAAACATTTTAAAAAAATTAGTTTTTGCAAGACGTAGGTAAAGTTTGTTAATCAATTCTGTTTCATCAATTTATTTCATCTGTCAGAAATATGCCGTTGCTAGGCAACGAAAGAACACATTTGCAAATTCATTTGTGCGTATGATGACGAGGTGTGCCAATCTCTAAGATGAGTCTAATGTAATGAACTTTACCTACAATGGTCTTTTTACTGTACCTACATTGAAAAATGAAACGATAGCTACGTCCACAATCACGGATCGTCTAATTTAACAGATAAACAACGCATTTACATTTTGCGTTCAGCATAGATAGCGTCAACATGAGCGCTCTAAACAATGAAAGGGCGCTTTTTAACAGGGTAAGGAAATTATCACTCGCGAATGAAAAAAATTTGATTCTTTTCTTATTTTATCATTCACGAACAAATTGTATGTTTACAATTTACTATTCCTTCTTTTTATAAAATAAAATTTTATGAGGCCATTTTTTTTCATTCCTGAACAAATGCAAACTTGGCTGTTGAAAAAAACTTCATTCGTGACTGAATATGAGTAAAAATGAATCATTGGTTTTTGGTTCTTACCACTTCTTTATAAATAATAATTACAACCGTTTTCTTTCAGTCGTTGATAAGATCATCCCCAGTAGCACACAATATTTCTTCAATATTTAAAAAATATAAATATAATATTATATGTTTTTTAAATATTTAAAAGATTAGAAAAATATTTATAAAATATTGAAAATAAAATATTTAGAAATATATTGATACACATATTAAATAAATATGTTATTTGTGCGTAATTTTTAATATTTTGAAACGAATATCGAACAAATATTTTTTTATTATTATGTCGTAGATAAATATAAATATTATATATAAATATTATTAAAATAATATAAAAGAAATATTTTAAATAATATATTAGCTAAATATTATGGTGGATGTCGAAACGATTACAGTTTACCTAAACCTGTAATGATTTAGAACATATTTTCCTTATCAACATCTGACCGCTTCTTGCTGTAAAATTTTTTTTATTTTTAAAAAATTAAAAACATTTTTTGCTTGTATATTATTTTTAATGTAATGTGAGTACAATGGCGTACTTAAAATTTAAAATGCGATTTTCTTGAAAACTAACAGGAAGCGACCACATGTTGATAAGGAAAATATCTATGTTCTAGATCAGTGATGGCGAACCTTTTTGAGAAGTGGGTCAAATTTTGTCATTATTTTTTTTAATACTAGCTCGTGGGTCACTAAGCCAGTGGCGTCACTTGGAAGGGGGGTAAAACAATTGTTAAAAGAAAAACTTGACAGTTGACCCGACCCTTTTTTTGGTTCTCACTTTTGAAATCCTTTAAAAAGGTTCACGTTTCCTTTTTGTTTTACAACTTTTACTTTTGCAAGTGAAGAGCAAAATTCGACATTAGATATTTATACTTTAATTTTTTAATATTTTCGATTGTCTGTTCTCTCTTTTATGGTATAAAAAAATAAGTTTATAAAAATCAACGCGTGGGTCATTTAAAAAGCCTTCGTGGGTCACCGTCTGACCCGCGGGTCATAGGTTCGCCACCACTGTTCTAGTTCATTATAGCTAAACCCCCGCCCCATCACAAGGTTTCTAGTTATATTAGTTACACCCTGTAAACAAAATTTAAAAAATCTTCTCGTAAGCGAATGTTTTAAACAAAAACATGATAAAATTAATTCAATATAAACAAATCAATATAAAAGTCTAGAATACTCTTCGCTACTTTTCTGTCTGGCCCAGCCCAGTTGACACAGTTAGATTATATTAAATTAGCAGAACAACAGATAGGCAACCAAGAAAACATGAGTAAAGTATAATAATAATAATTGCGACAACCCATAGCCTGGAAACCAGGCCCCAGAAGCTATAAGCTTGTGCGGGAGGGATAGGGCGATTATTATTATTACGTAGGCCCTAAGTGCGGCTGCAGCCGACTTACAGATGGAACAGCGCAAATCCCATATTTGTGTCACAGCTAAGGAAAACTGCAGAAAACCAATCTTCCGGCACCGGGAATCGACCTCGGGCCGCTTGTTTGAAAGTCCAGCACTCTAGACATTACACTACCAAGGCTGTTGCCGAAGTGTTGCTTAAGTGTTATTGCCTATTCTCAAAAGGCACATTTAATAATATAATCTTTGGAATTTTATCTTATAATAATAAGAAAATTTAAGCTCGACATTAGTGATGTAGTTTTAACAATAAAAGAAAAACGAGACACAAAACAAAAGAAACGGATATATAACACACAAGCATTAATTTAAAATTGTGCCAAACTCTCGTGCTCTTGTGTACTGTGAATAAAGTCTATTTTCTTATTCTTTTAAATTTTTCATTTTAATTTTACAATGTAGTTACATTATTTCTTTGTTTTTTGTATGCGTGTTTATTGTTTTGCAATTGCCTAGTGGTTTACAAGTTTCCGTAAAATCAATTTTTTGACCTTTCTCTGTTCCATATTGCACGTCTTTTTTCTCGACTTACCTCTTCAGTCTTTAGAAATACAAATCTAAGTAGGGGCCATACTTTACCAATTATTGTAGATTCCAGAGCCTATCAAACATAAGAAAACAGGTATTATTTTCAAAACCATCACACAACTATTTTTGAGCAAAACATAAAGAAATCGATTATGTATTTGTTGATAATTATCAAGACTTATATTAAGTTACCTTACGTTAATTATAGTTATTACTAAAGTACCTCTTTCAATAAAAATCTGGCATATAACATATACTTTTGATATGTTTTCAAATTTTAGATGTTGTATTAGTCACGTAGCTGTGAACAAATACAATTTATTGGTAAAATGTTTTTTTTCTTGGTAGCATTACGAGTAGTGCACTAAAAAAGTAAAAATGGTATTTTAGTAATTAGTTTTTCTTGAAAATAGTAAAAAAGCGGCGTGTGACAGTCTTGTAAAGATGTGATGTCATAAAATAAAATGACGAAAAAGTTATGTTTCAAAAATACATTTTTTTTATTTTAAAGGAAAAGAAAATCTCAAAGGCTGATTGAATTAAAATTAAGATTAAACACTTATGCCCAATTTCACCAATGTGGATTGACACTGACACCAGATTTAATCCTAGTGTCAACACCTACATAGTATTTCACCATTGTGGATCAAACTGAAGTTGGTGTTAACACTCAGATCAGTGTTCAATAGTGATGGGAACTTGGGTGTCGAGTGTCGTGATACTGTTCGTGGTCGTGACACTTGAAGTGTCGCGACACTTCGTGTCGAACAGTATCGCTCTTATTAGAGTGTAATTCGAAGTTGCTTGATCATTCTTACAAAGAAATTAAAGGCAGATTTGTTGAACTGGCCAACAATCATTGAATAAGACGTACATATAAAACTATTTTGTTGTAGATTTTTTAGTTAAAATTATAAATTCATGAATTATTTGCAAAACATTAATTTAAAAGCCGAAACCTGAAAAGTTGACGCAACGCCTCCGTGGCTTGCTAAAATGCAAGATCGAACCCCGTTACAAACATAACTTTTTTTTAAATTTTATTTGTTATTATTCTTTTATTCGAAAAACGTACAAGAAATAATACATTACAAATAAAAAATAAAGATACCCAATTAATAAGACATTGTCTTATTAATTGGGTATCTTTATTTTTTATTTGTAATGTATTATTTCTTGTACGTTTTTCGAATAAAAGAATAATAACAAATTATTTAAATTGTTTTGCAACTATTAATCTCACCGACTTTTATTCGAGAACGAACTATTTGGCATATTTCAGATTTCCCATACTAATTTTCTATAGCAAATGTTAGAACGAATGCGGTGTATAAATAATTTAATGTCTTTTAATGTACTTAATGCATAAATATATAACCATAACAGAATTTACTCATAAACCTAATTGTTTTTTAATCCCTAATTTATGATTTACGTATTAGCTATGAATCTTGACTGCTCGTTTCAATTATATTATATGAACTAGCGCATGCATGATGTGTAAATGCGAAGTATCGTTAAAGAGTCGTGAAGGAGTCGACACTTCACACGGCTAATGGTTTCGACTCGCAAGTGTCGTGATACGCGGGTGGTATCGCGAACCCAACACTAGTTTTCAACTCTAGAATTTTGAATTTTGATGGATTATTTGAATAACACTCTCTTTAGACAAAAAAAGGTTATGACATTAAAATAGTACTTTAGATTATTATACATCTGATTATTTGTAATTAGGTTGTAGAAATAAAATATATTCTAAACGAAAATAATAAATCTTCGAGCACTTGCAGCCTTATATTTTTTTATATTAATACATAATCAATAAAAAAAAATTCAAACGACGACGTTTCGCCTAATTATTGTTTTATAAAGAAGAAACTAGCATTTTAAAAAATGCGCAAACCATTCTCTTAAAAAGAAGCTTAATTTGTTTATTACACAGCCACACAAATAAAAAAAAGTGTCCGGGCCAAAGCACCTGACTGGTATATTCCCATGTAATTTTCAGCGCTGAATACGAATCCGGGGTCAGAATCACCGATTTACCTCAGGTTTTGTACATAACCTCAAAAAATGGTCAAAAAATGTCCCCCTATTCTCATGTATTTTGATGCGCTGAAACCAGATATGATAATGAGAAATTCGTCTAACTAGCCAAATCAACGCTTTCACCACATTTCTCCCCCCCATTTCGCTGTAGAAAATTCATTTATCGTAAAAATTTCAAATATCCCCCTATTCTCATGTATTTTGATATGCTGGAATCGAATATGATGATGAAAAATTCCTTCAACTAGCCAATTCAACGCTTTCACCCAACTTCACCCCCATTTCGTGGTAGAAAATTCATTTATTGTAAAAATTTCAAATATCCCCCTATTCTCATGTTTTTTGATGTGCTGGAACCGACTATGATGATGAAAAATTCCTTCAACTAGCCAATTCAACGCTGTCACCCAACTTCACCCCCCATTTCAGGGTAGAAAATTCATTTATCGTAAAAATTTCAAATATCCCCCTATTCTCATGTATTTTGATGTGCTGGACCCGAATATGATGATGAAAAGTTCCTTCAACTAGCCAATTCAACGCTATCACCCCATTTCATCACCATTATACCCCCATTTGGGGATTGTAAATTGGATATTTTTCACCATTCTTATGAGTGTTGAGGCGCTTACGAGTTTCTGAAACCAAATGGATGAAAGACTTTTCATAATTCTTTGTTAAGGCTTATTGAATTTCCATGCTTTCACTGATTTAATCTTACATCTGTTTGTATTACAGGCAATTATAAACATGTTTTTATTATTAATAAATTTTTGATTTGAAAAAAACCTCTTCGTTAGAAAATAATTTTTTAATTCATTAAATCATTCGTATTAATATGAAAAATAAAAGGGTACAAGTTCTCAAAGAATTATTATTTTCGTTTAGAATATATTGTATATAAGATTGTTTCTACCATCTTTTTGTTATGCATGATGGGTATATTTCAAGTAATAAGAAAATCTTCAGATTTAACCTCCGACAACAAATTTATTGATAATTTAATTGAAATGTTGCCATGAGAAAGACAACTACGAATCCGAAGCAACCTAATGGATATGAATGATGATATAGCATTTAAAATGAGGTACAGATTCCCAATCGCATTCTAAAACTGCAAGTAGATAACATCCAACAACAACAACAACATAACCTAAATAAATATTTTACACATGTTTGGTGCTTAAAGTTTGGCAACTGTTAGCGCATAGAAGTTACTAGATTTTTAGGGAATTTAGTGGGAATTTCCTTCGTGCACCAAAATCATTCCCTTAAACTACAGCCAGTACAGGATCTATTAATCCATCGTCTTTGACACCGGGATTATTTTGGTGAAACGAAGGACGGATTGAATCCGGAATTAAATCGCGAGTCCGTGCTGACTAACTCCTCGTTTGAAGCTCTTTGGTGAAATTGGACATTAAAGGATAAAATTATCATTTGTTGAAAATCGAAGCAAATTATTGTCTATTTCATAGAGAAACATATTGTCTATCTCTTCAAGGTTGTTAAATTTAAATGCTCGTGAAGAGACCTTTAACAGATCTTTTAAAATAGAAAAGACTCCTTCAACTTCGGGTTTCTGAACATATTTTGGCGATGTCCATATAAAATTCCCAGAATGCTGGTGCTGTAGGAAATTGACAATAATTTTATTTCCTGTTTTATTTCTGCACCTAGCCAGCATTCATTGTCGTAGTGTGATGGTTATGTGACAGTCCTGAGTGTGACGGTCTCAAAAAACCTAATGAATAAATCTCCCGCTAAATACTAAGTACAGGTGTATTTGGTGTTTTTCTACCATTAACAAAAGATTCAATAGCTATAGCGACGGACTAGAAAATAGTAAGTACATGAAACAAAAAATTACTTTTTAAAATGTCTTTAAAACTTGTTTGACTATTTGTTTTACCTAAAAGCTACATGTCTTTATCACATGCAAGACACCACTGGCTTTGAAGAAATTTATTATTAAGAAATCAAGAATTATACCTTGAAGAAATGGCGTGCTTTTTGAAATCAAATTTTACTATGTGACAGTCACGAGTCATGTTGTAGTTACAACTATAAATATGTTTTATAAAAGAGTGGATATAAAGTAGCCTTTAAGATCTGCTGTATCCTAAATTCGTTTGAGTTTTTTTTTAAGTTTTGCCTTTCTAAATAATCTTGTTTACACTTCATTTCATCAGAGTACTTAAGGTACAAGTGTACCCAAAAACGTGTGTTATTTGTTTCATAAATAATATAATAATGTGATAACTTTGGTTATAAGTTAATAGTCTAGGAATGTTAAAGACTTGCTTACCTAACATGTTTTGGAAAAAAAAATTTTTTATTTAAATTATTTCACATGTTATACGTGAAAAATTAATTTTAGAAAAACTGTACATTCAAAATTAACCAAAATAATACCACTTATATTTCATAGTATTTGAACTATTTTCCCATAATTTTAAGAAAATCGTATGTCTAGCGACTAAATTATTGCCAAAAAACCTGCTTTTTGCCAAAAAAAACTGCTTTTTTTGGCAAAAAGGAGGTAATAGTTTAGTCCCTAGACATACGATTTTCTTAAAACTTTGGGAAAATAGTTCAAATACTATGAAATATAAGTGGTATTATTTTGATTAATTTTGAATGTACAGTTTCTCCAAAATTAATTTTTCACGTATAACACGTGAAATAATTTAATTAAAAAACTTTTTTTTCCAAAACAAGTTAGGTAAGTAAGTTTTTAACATTCCTCGACTATTAACTTAAAACCAAAGTTATCACATTATTATATTATTTATTAAAGAAACAACACACGTTTTTTGGGTACACTTGGACCTTAATTTAAATTGTCAACTCGTGGCGGTTACGCATGACGGTCCTTAGTTTTAGCATCTTTAAATCAATATAAAAATACAAATAATAGTTTTGGCCATAGTTTTATTACTTGAACTTCATTGACAATTCTCGGATCTATCGAAATATAACAAAATTTATATACTTTAGCAAATAGTTTGGCTGTGTCTGAATACCGGAAACGCACGGTTTCAGGCTACTGGCCCATATATTTTATTATTTAAAGCAATTTCGTTTGTTACAGTTATCTAAAGTTTTACAGAAGACACTGAAAAGAGTAAAATGACACCAAATTTGTGGAAGTACCCTTATGGACAAATTCTGCATTTCAATATGAAGAATATAAGGACCAAAGGCACTAAGTTCCAGTTTATATTCAATAAACCTCATAATGACACAGAAGCAATTGTAAGATTTTTAAGCTTAAATCACCTACTTACCTGATCGAAACTAGATAACTGTACTTTCTAAGAAATAGATACTACAGTAGCCGCTTGTTGGAGTGAATACTCTATTAAATGAACAATTCGTTTAATTGAACAACAAAAATTTAAACAGTGAACATGTTCGATTCAATGAACAGAATAAGTTACTGAAACATATGACTTTGCTGAATTTGCATCTATAAATAATCTCCCAGTAATCATTTTTGTATACCAGACAGAGTGTTGTTCAGTAATAAAATGTATTTTTTTTTTTTAATATAATAATAATTACTACAACCCATAACCTAAACCAAGGCCCCAAAAGCTATAAGCTTGTGCGGGAGGGAGGGGGCGATTATTATTATTATGTAGGCCCAATGTGCAGCTGCAGCCGACTTATAGATGGAACAGTGCAAATCCCACATTTGTGTTACAGCTAAGGAAAACTGCAGAAAACATTACACTACCAAGGCTGTATTTAAGTTAATAAATATAATAAATCCATTTTAAAGAATATATTCAATTGAGTGAACATCTCGTTTGTATAAAGAAGCTTGGTTTTAATTAGTTCACATAATCGAGCAACTACTGTATATGCCAAGGAATGATACTATGAAATCAATAAGATTGCTCTTTTTTTTAACTAAAATTAGTGCTCTGAATTTCACAACAAAGCTAAAAATGGTAATCATCAAGGGTAAACATTGATTTTTCTGGAAAATTACAGCAACAACATTTAACAAAAATTTAGCTAGCTATAAATAATTTATTTTCATTGGAATCCCTTCAAAAAAAACCCCAAAAATCTTAAAAGTACGTTGCTGAAATCCATAAGTTAGTCAGTCTGTCCATGTATCTGCCTGTCTGTGCAATTTTTTTTTTTGAATTTAATAATTTTAATTTCAGATTCGTATAGAGCATCAAAGTGGATCAATACAAACTCTTAAGGAACACCCTTGAAATGGCAGTGAAAGTGAGAAAAATTGACAAATTATTATATCTAGAAAGTGTTCAAATTTCGAACGAATTTAAAATGTTTTAGAACTTGTGCATTCTCAACTGGTTCTATTCTGAGATAGTTAAAACAGAAATGAGTGTTCTATCACTGCAATAAAATCTTATTAACCCCTCAATTCACAAGTCCAATTATATTGTATCCAAGAAAATGGGTTTTTTACTGTAATTTTTTAAATAAAATCTTTGAATAATCTTTTTCCATTTAGGAATGTATTAGCATACATTTTGATGGTTTTGTGTTTATTCAAACTTTTATTTAAAAATTATACAAGTAAACATGGGGCTTACGCAATGCTATGCAGTCACTAATGTGCATTAGTAATCAGGCATTAGCTAACGCTTCATGTGTGTGGGGTCTAATTGTGTTGAAACAATACTATATTTTATATTCAATCATTTTTATATGAATACTAAATATTTGTGGAACGAATTATCTGAGTTTCCATTATTTCTTATGGAGAAATCCGCTTTGATATACAAGTGCTTTGGATTACAAGAGCATTTCCGGAACGAATTATGCTCGCAAACCAAGGTACCACTGTATCGTGTTTTTATTGTGTTATAGTCTATAGTGCATTGGCATAGATTATTATTCCTATAGAAAAAAAATATGTCCGAATCAAATTTTGCTTATTTTTTTTATGATGTTATGCGTTTTAAAAAAAGGTAATTTAATTAATTCCTAAATTCAATAATGGTAAAGCATCTTCAACATTAGAGACCGAAGCTGTTACTAATGATAGCAACTGTTAAATTATTCTGGTAAGCATTGAGCCACAAATGAGAATGGTTACATTATTGTCTTTACCACATTTGATACTGCCAGATTATGTGTCACACTTTCGGTCATGCGAGCAGCTTTACTAACAATCTTGTCTACTATTGAACGTTAAAAGAACTTTTCTAGTTAAGTTAGTCTTACAAGGAAAGATAACACTATCAAGGTTCTGTACTGTAGAAATCAAAGACTGCCTGACCATGTGTATTTTGAATTTAAATACCCTGAATAATATACTGTATAAGTCAGTATAGGTGATACCCTTTTAAAACAATTCCGGAACAATAAAATATTTGTGCAGGAAATTTAAATATTACTGTATTTATTGAATACATCTATGTGTAATACATTAGATACACTTGATTTAGAAACAAATGAAAGTCAAGGATATAATGAACTATTCAGGAAAAATGCGTCAGTATCTAACAATGAAAGTTCTAAAAAACTAAAAAAAAAATCACCAAAGAAATATTATTAAAAAGTTTTTAATTCTCATAATATAATAACATAATATATCTTTGTTTATGTGTAGAGGAGTGACGAACCACCCCACTAATACAGTCAAAAGAGCTCTAAAGAGAGGCACCAATTCCACATAGGAATGTATTGCCAGATATATCTTTGTTTATACAAGGTTTCTTCATGTGTACTATACCTTTGTATCTTTTTAGAAGGAAAATAACTTCGTCTAATAGTATTGTTGATATAAAATGTCAAAAATAAGACTTACTAAAATGTAAAAAATAAGAGAATAACACTACAGGTGTTAAGAAAAAAATATTGTGACAAAAATGCACTCCTATTATGATTAAATGCTTATTTATAGAACGTAACAAATGTATAAAGAAAATACACATTGGCTATTTTCTTCTGCGTGCCGTGCTCTGTTGCAGAGCGTTGGCATTCACAGTTCAAATAAGGCTATGATTACATATAAACCTGCAATTCTTGAATCATTTTAATCTAAGAATGAGGGAGTTGCTGAAAGAAGATAGCAAACTAGAGTCTGACAATTAAATAAAAAAAATTAGTCTTCACAAATTACGAGAGTGAGAATGTAAAATGCATCCGGAATCACGTGATCGCCACGCTGCAATTGAACTGAAGAGTGAAGATAAAACAAAACATGGGCTTGAAAGATTCAGTAACGGCACAAATTGATTTTATTTAATTAAAAGTAAAATCATTAATGAAAATCTGTTGGTCCTAGCTGAAATTTTTAACAACGTGTAACTGTACCTACTCTTTATTTTATCTCAACCCAGTGATTGTTTATACATATAGTGATCACACGGATGACTAATTTCTTCATTTCGTGGTTTTACTCTAGTATAAAATGTCATAATCGGATTGTTGCCTGCAATAAACACTATCGTAACTATTTGGTTTTTTTTCTTTATTAACCTATTAGATTACTATTACTACCAGGCCCAAGCGTGGCTTTGCTGAATGTGTAGTTAACTACATAATTCTGTGTGGATGTAGTATAAAATTACAAAGAGATATTCGTTACATACATGGTAATTTTATAGGCCTATGCACACCACTGCACACAATTGTCTACTCAACTACACAATCGACAAGGTCAGGACCGAGCCTAATTATTACTTGTTATATCAATATTATGTGTTGGGTATGTAAATAAATTACATGCAAAGTCTGGAAATAAATTACATATATATTTGCTTTATTTTATTAACACAAATACATTACTCTATTTGTACTTTTGTTACATTGAAACACTGTATGAGTCTCCATTATTCCTGTTTGTATGACCAGAACTGCTAGATAATTTCACTCAAATGCGGGGATGTTCATCAAGAATAAGCTTTCACAAAACAACTTGAGAAGTTTAACATGTAATTGTTGAAATACAAATGAAACCAACTGGTCATTGCTTATGCGTCAGAATGCATTCGACAGGCTACAAGTTTGTGGAAAGAAATTAGGAAGAAATTAGTTCGGTTACCATGAAGAGTAGTTGCAGTCATGGGATAAATTGTTTCAAATGTATCGATTACTTTTTTCACACTTGTTTGTAAGCTGGAAGACACTGTTTATGACTACATCTTATTTATATTAGAATTTTATATTGGCAATTTATATAATAGTAAAATATTGGCACAACATAACTATCCAGGGACACCTCCGACATCGGAGCCTTTGATGTTTTAGAATACCCTCTTTTGACCTTGAAGGATAAATTTCCTTAAGTCTGTAAAATGGCACTCGTCACTTGTATGTGGTCTTAATAATCTGTAATAAAATTTATTAATAAACTTATTTTAATACTGTCATCTTGTGAAGCATAAAAACAATGTACAGTACAGTATATCATGAATTCAATGAAAATAAAAGATTTCTTGTCAACATAATCATAGATACAAATGTTGTTTTAATAGATAGAAGTGCAAAGGACATTCTTTTTTTTTTTTGAATACCAAGGCTTATTTAAATTTTTGTTTTGATCTGTTATTTAAATATGACTAAGATTTTAGAAAATCGAGACCTTTGCCACATTAACATAACGCATTAACCATTAGAAATTGTAAAATTTTCAATTTTCATAATCAGAATATTAGCTTTTAATTGCTAAACTAACTTTTCTCTACCTGTGACAATAACTGAAAAACTTCCATTTCCATTGAACTAGGACACAAGTACACAATACACCAACATATTACAGATAACAAAAAATGGTTCAGTTTAGTTCCTTGGAAATAACTAGAAAGCCATAATATTTTTCAACAATTAAATAGGCTATTGTCTATTAGACTAACTTCCCAAAATCCATTTTCCTAATTAGTATAAATCGTAACTCTTACATCTGTTATCTATACAGCGAATTAAAAATCTCTTAAACTGTATAAGTTTTTATACATATTGATTTGAACTTTTCTATGTGCTAAGGAGCCCTTACACACACTTAGCTATAATGGCCAGTGAAAATGTGAGTGGTGCAAATGCAGCCAATTCACTGCACAGCCCATTCTTTAGTCAGAATGTGGTGCAGTGAATAACACAGGAGCCAGTATAATCCATGAAACAATGCATTGTCATTTACTATCACATAATAGCGACTTGCTCCACTGACCTTTGCCACGGCCACCGCAATAACCTAGCTGCTCATGTGCAGATTACCATACACTCGAACATATGCGAATTTTTAGATACTGAAATACGAGAAGGAAAATAAAAAACTTATTTCTCAGAGAATTAGGTATATACAGTTTAATAGTATGAGTAATATTACTATAGAACCCGCAATTTATAAGCTGGCAAGAGCCACGCACGCACCTCTATGTAAAGGTTTGAAGGTTGTTGAAGTTAAAGAACTCGCGCTAGTGGTGTAAGCTATTATTGTTTCTATAATTAGTAGACATTTCTGAATTAAGGTTTGTTCATGTGTCCCATGCTAATTTTATATAATAATTAATTATGATAATACTTAACCAAATGCATGAGTAACCTATCAACACTCAAACTGTATTTAACTGTTGGTTTTCCATTTAACAAGAGATTGTAATTATTTCTGTTTCAGGGAAATTTATATAAGAAATAGTTTAAACTTTTATATTGCACAGTAGTTTAAATAAAATTAACAAAATATAAATAGTAACAATTTTGATACAGTAGCCACCATTAACATGAATATCCAGCTAACATAAACACATTTTTTATTGCACACTGCTGTATTACATGAACACATAAACCCTCGCAAACGTAAACATTGTTTGAGTACATATCCATCTGTAAGTCGGCTGCAGCCGCACATTGGGCCTACATAATAATAATAATCGCCCCCTCCCTCCCGCACAAGCTTATAGCTTCTGGGGCTTTGGTTTAGGTTATGGGTTGTAGTAGTTATTATTATATATATTAAATAGTCAGAGTGCAGCAATCTCATTTTATTTTGATTAACACCATAATAGTTATTGTTTTGGTTAAGATCTTAACAATTAAATGAAGAAATTAATACTAAAGATGAAAATGTAAAATGCATCCGAAAACACGTGATCGCCTGTAATTTAACTGATAAAGAGTGATAAGATAAACGAAAAAAAAAACTCAAAAGATTCAGTAGTGGCCCAAACTGATTTTCATTAAGAAGAGAAGTAAAATCAGTAATAAAAATCTGTTGGATGTAGTGTACGTCGCTGACATTTTTAACAATGGGCAACTTGCACTCTTATCTCGCATTGGTATTATTAACACAGCTATTGTGCATGCAGGCGACTCATTTTTATTGTTTTATTTCTTCTTTATTCATCAATTTCTAGTAGATTTATACATACAACTCAAAAACGTGAACAATTCACAAACATGTTCGAAAACCTTGTTCTATTTTGCATAAATTATGCAGCGGCTGCTGTATTTTAATAATAAATCTGCCCTTCAAATTATTGCAACATATTTTCAATATCTGGTTTTAAATTACCGTTATGATTTTTGTGTATTTTATTGTTTAATATTTTAAAAGTTGCATTTAGAAAATGATAAAATTAATTTCATCCTGCTTATCTTGGCCTAATTTAGCAGTGCAAAACAGTTCCAAGATTTCCAGACTTTTAAATAATATTGTATACCTACCTTATAGATTATTTTAAAAAGATTGCATACAAAAATTGTGCAAAGTACGATTGTACTGTATTCCATATTCCTTAAAAAACAAAAATGTGTACATGATGAACATTTTTCACAGAAACATACAGGACTCGAACTCAAATCTTCCTTAAAAATATGTAAATACGCACTTTCTAATTTCAAAATACATATGTACTTTCAAACATTCTTCACTTCTTCCATCAACTTGTAAGGTGTTCTTCCCAAGCTCACAGAACTCCAAATTCTTCACCCTGTTAGGGTAAATAACAGCAGAAGACGAAAGAGAAAACCAGACCATAATTGATGGGTGTTGAAAAAGAAGTGGAACGTTTCAGTGGATCCAAATCACTGACTGAAGCAGAAGAAGCAGGAATAATAATAGAGGGTAAACCAGTTTCAGGAGGAAGGGAAGAAGTACCAGTCAGAAGAATGGTTACCATTCAAGGTGTCTCAAGATAATCCTCAGAATTTTGCAGTAGGTTGCGTTTCTAGAAATACAAAATTGATTTCAAGATGTGTAATTTCCACTGAGCTCTCCAGAGACGAGATTACAAGTTGAGAAAAGAAATAAGAGAACCGACTGTTCATCAGCCTCGTTGTGGAATGCACACTATTCACCTACATCAGATCACTTGGCCAAGCAAACGAAAACTGTGACCAACAAAAGGAGAGCACAAGCATATGTGTGCATAAATATTTTCGCGTGTTGGATTTCAGCCATCTTTGAGTGGAGTGGTGTTGCCAGTGTTAATAATTTCAGCATTAGAATCTTAGTTTTGGATCGCCCTGTGTGAGAGATCTAAATCTAAGAGGAAAGATGCGATAAAACTTGTGCAGAGGCCATAATCTTGCATCATCTGCTTTAGTTTGACTCCTTTCTCATACACTTCGTAAAACAGATTTAGTATCAAACTACACTACCAAAATTGAAATAATTTGATTCGAGACATTTTTCATTTAACCCATCTGTTGGAAATGTATTGATTTTTCTATGGTATTACTGGGTTGTTTTGTTTATTTTTATGGGTAGTTTGAGTTGCCTAATTTTAAGAACATTTTTATTTTTTTTAACGCTAACAATGCTGAATTTGCACATTTTAGAAAAATTATGCAGGACTAGAAAGAAAAGATTTCGCTGTATGCATGCATGTGAATTTAAAGAGTTTGTGCGTTTAAAAATTGATTTTTTTCTCGTCTTGCATGCTGCACTGCATTCAACAAAAGTAACTACATCTTCCAACACATTCTTATATATTTAATGCTTATTCTATTATTTTCCTTTGTAACTGCTCTTTGTTGCACCCAGTTTGTAGAGAAACAGTCAAACTATTCACAACATTCATAGAATTGTTTTCGATAACAGTGCAGTCACGTTATCCACAATGCTTTAAAAGTTGTCACTACAGTACATATAAAGCTCCGTTTTCACATGCATGAATTACAAAAGATTAAGATTGGTACTTTTATCAATGTTGAAGCATTTACTTCTGTCATTTTCCAATTCCCATCCTGTCAAATTTAAATTATTATCACTGTTCTCTAATTTTTGATTTTGTAATAAGTTTAGTTGCATATTAATGGCATTTTTTGTTTGTTCAAATTTTGTTTTGTCTGCATTGTTGAACAAGCAATTAAAAAATTCAACACTTTAATTGACTACTTTAAACGGAACAATAAAGAAATTTTACCTTTTATATATGTATTACAATATTATTATTGGCACCAATCATGAATACATCTTTAATACATTTTTTAAGGGGTTAAGTCAATACTGCAATAACTGAAAATATGTCAGTGTGAATAGAATAATAGTTTTACATTGAAGTTAATATTAATTCTCTCTGTTATAGATATGAGAAGTGCGTCTCAAGTTAACTTTTAAAGTTATTGATAGTATTGGCAATGTTCAACCAATGCGCGGTTCTTGTTTTCCGTGACGTAACTGCACTGTTAGCATAAAAATCCTATAACACCATCTTAATCTATTTTCCATTTTAATCTAATTGTGATTCAAAGCTAATATTGATAATTTACAATCAACAAAAAACAATCAAGTATAAACAGCTCAAAAATATAATAGGTTAGGTTTATGATAACTGTCTGCCAGTGTTGCCACTGCTTTCAAAATGAGTGGTCAACTTTTTGAAGAAATAATAGATGCAGGCAGCTGTGTAGTAGAAAGTTTTTACTTGTTTGGCAACCACTTTACACCAAAAATAAGAATTATTGCAACTTATTTTTTATGTTTTAGTATTTTGTTTTTCAATAACGAGAACTAGCAATGTTCTGGCTTAGTACCTGGTTATAGAAATTCTTACCTACCTCCAGACGCAGGTTCCAGCTTCGGCTCTAATAATTCTTAACCTAAATCACCGTCACTCTGGGTATCCCTAAATTTTTTAAAAAGATACACTGCATGAAAAACCAAATTTGTGGGGTTATGGTTAAGTATAAAGTTTCTGCTTTGGTGCCTGGTCAATGTAGTTATGAATTACCTCTGAGATCATTACTACCCAGTTACCAAAGATCGCAAACCCGGTTAAAGCAAAAACTCCCTAAAACTTTATGTTTAACTATACTTTTTATGCTTTATAACCAGTAGCACAATAAAAGCAAATAAGTAAAAATTAAGGATTAGAAACCGAACTTTTCAGAGTAGAGCAATAAACGTATTCAATAGGAGCAGCTGTAACTCCAGCAACACTGCTACCTACCAGCGTCGCCTGCCTCACAACTAGTACCGAAATATACCTAAGATGTCAATGAAGCCGGAAATAAATAAAAGATAAGATTTGAGGCATTTTCCAATACCTTATTCAATATACCAAGTTCGAGTCCCAATGTATGTTTTGAAAATTGATTTATGAAATTGTTGACTTGTTTCAGAGAAGTAAAACAGAGAAAGAATATCGCAGCATTTCGACCTAGATTTACATTCTACTGCACAAATCATTGCGAACAGATCAACTATACGTTTGCTGTTGATTACCTTGCAAATTTATGTTAATTAATATATGCATAATGTGTCCACTAGGGTAGTTCTTATTTGGGTCATGTTGGGATTTCGGTTTTGCCGGGTGCCCATTTGATTCTAAAAAAAAAAACTGAAAATTTTAAGACCAATACGAACTTCCTATCTCTATTTTAATCATTCGCTGTAACGAAGAGAAGTTTCCCATTTAAAATGCACGCTTTTTTTCACTTCTTATGTATATATTTGACCACTGGGACAAATTGTTGAGAAAAAATTTGAAAATTGATTTTTTTGGAATTAACCGGGTTTGATACTACTTTTAGGCACAAAAAAAATTATATGGGGCATTCAATTTTTTCCAACGATTTACAAATAAATTCAAAATAATGCACCGTTCAATTAGGATTGAAGTGATGTAGAATGTCCCATATAATTTTTTTTCTCACCTAAAAGTAGCATCGATGCTCGTTAATTCTATAAAATCAATTTTCAAATTTTTTTCAAAAATTTGTCCCAGTGGTCAAATATATGCATAAGAATTGAAAAAACCCATGTATTTTAAATGGGAAACTTCTCGTCGTTACAGCGAATGATTAGAATAGAGATAGGAAGTTCGTATTAGTCTTAAAATTTTGTTCTTTTTTTGGAATCAAATGGGCACCGGGCAAAACCAAAATTTCAACATGACCCAAATAAGAACCACCCTAGTGTCCACAGATAAATTAAAGTTATTGAGCATGATGAATAATTCACCATATGAATAATCCACACATAAATAAGCTGCGGCTCTATTGTTATAATTTATAAAACAAAAATATTATAAGATGAAATAAAGATTAATAAAAAGTTTCACAAGATTTATTAAAATATAACCTAATAATTTTTTTGACAGTTATGAAGTCAGTCAGTCATTATCAATGGTAATTTAACTAAAACAAACAAGTCGCTAAAGTAAATACAAAAAATAGATAACTAGATAAAAAGATAAGAATAAAAAAATTAAATATTTAACACTTCCAGTAACAGAGAATTACTGAGCTCAATCTGTTCTAACTCAATGCGAGTCGATCATAATTTGCGTTTGTTATTCAAAAAATGTAGGAATTTAATATTATTTTGGGGAGTCATTGTGTGATTCTGTTCTAAAAGGTATTTGGCATAATTAGATTTTTCAGAATGTTTATTTCTGTAACACATGTGCTATTTATATCTTATGTCAAAATTGTTTCTTGGTTTGTATATTAGGATTACCCATTTAATAAAGTTCTATTCTATTCTATAATCTTTTTTGTTTAACTAAAGTCTCAATCATGTTTGGATTATAACGATTTACATGTGCTAGATGTTTAATGGTTGAAATCTCTTTGTTAAAATCTGGCCGTGTGAGTGGAATAGTTAAAGCTCTGTATCATAGGGTGACTATATTTAGAAAATGAAAAACAGGGCAAAATTTTTGTGCAACAGAAGGGGCAAGGCTGATTAAAAATATAGGCATGGTTTATATATAACCTTTATTTTGAAACAACCATAAACATAGGAATAAATTACAGAATTATTATATTGCTGCTGATATAGATGGCATAGTGTAGGTTCTTGGGCTGCTGATTTTGTATATTTGTCGAACTAGTACGTTAGCACATGATAAATTCCGTCAAAGTAAGCACACCCAAATAACAAAAAAAAGCAAAATTCCATTCCATTTTGCCTAAAAGTTTGAATACATGTTTAAATACAATAAACACAAAATCAAGATATTTCTGTTTTACTGGTTAAAACAAGATAATCCTGTTAAAAATGGGACGTCTGGTCACCATACAGTACCAGGAGTTGTAAGCTGCTAGTTAAATTTACTGCAAGAATGTGATTTAAGAAATTGCGTCAAGGTTTCTAATGTCTGACTTTCATCATTGCTTTCCGGATTTTCATCTCCTTTTTGTCAAGTAACCACTCCCAAAATTTAGTTTAATCTTGAATCAACTCAAAAGTGCTTTATCAAGATCACTCCTCTTTTAGTTTTTTGCACTCGCTTAATATGTTTTCAAACGCTGACATAAATTATCAACCTATCTTTCCACAATGTAGAAACAGTGGACGAAGTTTGATTAGATTTGTTGCATACTGCAGAATTTTGTTTTCACCGCGCTCTAATTCGGGAATACTTACAGCTTTTGTGCGAATTAAAAGAACTTTTCTTTTAGCCAAGATATGCATGCCAAAGAACGAATAGAACTGAACAGACCAGAGTATAAAAATGCAAATTGTAAGCAAAAACGTTTGTTAACCCTCACATCAAAAAGATTCCGAGTTCCGGGAATAATGTACTTGAATCATAAAAATAAATATAATTAAAAGTAATTGAAAGTTTAGTGCAGGTCATAAATCAGAAATATGCCTACCACAAGAAGCATTAAACTTAAAATTTTTGCTCGTTGTTTCCGGGAGACCTGCACAAAATAAATGGAAAATATTAGCATTAGGTAAAAACATTTTTAAACTTTAGCAGGAAAAATGCTCATAATACCCGAGATATCAGCTTGAGTGAATTTACCTGTATTATATCTTGTGAATAGAATGGAATCCCTCTGAATTTGTATGTATTTGGGATGAGGCTCAACCTATTGGCCAATAAGATGCTCTCAGACATTCTATAATGCTGGGCCTGTACTAGGTGTTATTTTAAAGAAGGAGATTAATAAATTTGATACCTACATTTATGTTATTGTATAGTTTAGCATACTTGTGACACCCGATTAAGGTACCAGGGTACATGATGAAGAAGAAAAAAAACTCCCCAAAATATTTTGAAAATCTTTTTTAGAAATAATTTGAAATCATAAAATTTCAGAAAAGCTTCCATCAATAAGATATTTATTCTAAATGTTACATACCTTACATTTTTAATTATAATACATATATAATAGAAGGGGTAAGCATTGAGCATAGTTGCTTTTCCATGCTTCCCCACTGGACAGCCAAAGTGAAGCTAGTGAGCAGGTCACCCATAGTCCTGAACGTTAGTGCTACTTTATATACACATTTGCTGTGCAGGTGGGACTTACAAAACACTGCATGGCTAGCAAAGTAACACTTTTCCAATCACATCCACATTGTTTTGCTTAGTAGAGTATAATTGTCAAAAATGTAGATTGATCTCTTTAAGATTTTTTCTGATATTATAACAAAGGAAGTTGTTTAAATGTTATGCCAATTGTTTGGTCTATAGACTATGTGAAGTAGGAACTACATACATACAGCGAGCAATCTATATAAACCGCGCCCGCCCAGTCTGTCATCACTGTGAGCCACTTACTCACTTCGGCCGTAATATGTATGTAGTTCCAAATGCACACACGGTATATAAAAGACTAGTTAATTGACCTTGTTTCTTCTTCAATTTTCTTGTTGCTTTAAATGACAATATTTGATACTGACAAAATAATTTATTATTAAAAAAAGAGGAATAGTTAAAAGTACAGACGTATCCAAAAAGAAATAAAAGAAATACATACTTGTGCATAATGCGTGACAATATTCTGATCCAGGTGGTGTTTTTAAATTCTTAAGATTTATTCTGAACTATATTATGGTCCCACTTTTTGTATGTGCACAAGTATGTTTAACAGTGTGAAATTAAATTAAAGAACTACGCTAACCTTATTGCAAGTCATGTCCACAAAAACTAGAACTTTATTATACATGCTTGTTTTACAGGTGATACCAGCAGTTAAGAATGGGATAGCTTGGTATATCTAGTAAAACTGGAAAAATTTATATTGTAAAACTGATTTGTGGACAGTAACTTGCATAAAAAAATAGTAAAAGATTAAAAACGCAAGTTTCTTAAGAACATCGAAACTGGCCATAATAACACCTTTATTGCCAACATTTAGAACCAAAATAACAATTGACAAAAATAGAAACATATTTATTGTTTCACAAATCCAATATTATAAATGATACAATTAATGATTTTGCAAATTACTACTATATGGAAAATGTAAGCAAAATATTTAAAATAAATAACCCATTAAAATGCTGATAAAGAAATCTTCCAAACATTAAAATTGATCTTTAATATTAGACCATTCTCAAAAGTTTCCTTATCGCAAAAGAAGACTATTTAAATTTATAGAAGCTCATAGCCACAGAATAAGAACTGGGTCATAGCAATGCAGACTAGAGGATGATCAAAAGAGATAAAATCAATCTACTGCGTTTGAGAATTTCATATCTACAGTAGATGAATCTTCATTGCTACACACCTGTTCTTGTTCTTATGGTCATCGGCAGTTAACTATAAATACAATTAGCTTTCTTTTTTGTGATAAGGTAGCTTTTTGGGAATGAACTAATATCGAACATTAATATTAATTTTAGGAAGGTTTCCTCATAAGAAATAAGTAGATAAAGTTTTGGTATTATTAGAAAATGGTATCGGACATAAAAATTGATGCAGATTATTTAGTGATTGTTCAATTCTAGATAAAATGCCCATGTGATTTTATTATTATTTACTGAAAATTTATTTATGAATAACGTATTTATGAAAATTTACCAAACTTGGGACACTTTATTTTGAATGGACAATTACTGAATAACTGTCTTGTGCATTTTTGCATATCGGATACCCTTTCTAATTATGGTTAATTCATACCTTATAAGCTAATTGAACTAACATTTTTTTTATTGTTTATATTTTCTCAGTACCACTTTCACAAAATAAATATTGTTGCAGATATGAATTTAAAAACTACTGTAAGCAATAATTAATATTTTATATTAGTATTGTAATAAAATACTGCAAAACAAGTCTAAGGATTGTTTTGTCTTTATTACTTTTAATGTAAACAATTTAACACTCATTAAACTCAGGAATTAATAACAAGAAGAAATATTTCTATATTTAATAACTTCAAAACTTACAGAATGACTTTGATTATCCAACACACTACTGCTAAATCCACTTGCAATTGAAATGAGATTAATTAATTAATTGAATTGAAATCAGGTAAAATACAAATCCCTTGTTTGGGCATAAAAAATTCAAAAGGCAATATATTAGTAAATTATGTAATATCGATGTCTTAAAAATTAAAAATTCACTTTTATTTTTAATAAATATACCATAAAGGTACTTTGATTAAAGTTTTTTTTTGTTAGTAAATGACCAACAATAAATTCCAACCAATTTTTAAATATACATGCTAAATAATTTTTAAGAGATTAGAGTGAGGAAGAGAGTTTGACATTGAATTAAACTACATTACATATGATTGCTATTTGCCTCGTACGTCCTCTAATGCCCAAACATTGTTTAATTAATACTCAATTACTTGCACTTTGGCAAAAACTAAAAGAGGGTCATTTATAAGCATATTTGTTTAAAAAATTGCATTTTTAGAACTAAATTTAAGATCACAAATACTACTGCAAGTATCACCAATTCAAAAAAAAAAATGTTGCAACACTGAAATAACGCAGGCATCAAACGACTTAAATAAAAATATTTTAAATACAAGAGTGGCAACTTTCCGCTCCGAATTAAATATACAGTAAATTTTTACATTTTCTTTATATATCTTTTCAGATGTTGATTACAATAAAAGCAATATTAACAAATGTTGCAACATTCAATAACCCTTACTTTCATAAATATAACCACTTTCATTCATTATAAATGTAAAAACATTCAATGCTGTTTTTAACAATATCTTTTACATGCAATGGTTATTGCTGTGGTATATACATGTTTTTTATAGATGCATTGAAATTCAATCAGTAACATTTAGTTAAATGGTACATATTCCCGAAAATTTTTAAAATGAATTTTATAGTTGTTGTACCAACAAATGTTTCATCAGTCAATATGGTCAGGTTAATATTTAATCTAAAAGAAATTCATAATCGGACCATGATTCTGACTCATCGGAATCAGAAAAAAATGCTGCCAGCTCCTCAATATCATCAGCAAAGGAATAAAGCCAATGGTGGTCGTGTTCATCAAGAAAGTCCCACAGAATTATTTGCTACGGAAAACAAATAATATTACAAAAATAGTATAAATGTAAGGTGTACAGAAACACACCACTGCTGGTATTATTGTCACTATTGAAACTTTTGAGATTTGTTTCATATCTTAAAACAATTGAAACATATATAATAAATATATATAAATGTTTAAGCAACTATATAACTATATAAAGTAAGTTTCTTTACAGTATTGATAAAATGTGAGAGAAGATTCTATCAGTCGTCATCATCATTAATTCAAAATCAATATCGTCGATATCGGAAGATTCAACTTCAGAATCTGAATCAGAATCTAGTAGTAGGAGACTTACTTGAAGCATGTCTCCGATTTCAGATTCATCTCCAGCATGACGATTACGATTGTTGCGTCTACGACGTGGTGGAGGTCCAACATCAGTCTTCGTACCATCTGGTAGAGCATGTAAATAGAAGCATTTGTTGCCAAATGGGCAACTGCCACGACCTTGTTTGAAGTATTTGCATTGTTTTTGGGCAAGAGCATTTTTGTAATTTTCAATTAGTTTGTCCTTCTCTTCTTTCGTTTCAACCCAGTAAACACTTGGGCAAACAAAATCAGAAGTGACCCTACATTCAGGGCAAGCCCTAAAAAAAAAAAAAACATTAAAGAAATATTCTTACATTAACAGTTATTGTAATTCAAGTATTAACTTATTTATTGAAATCAATCTCGAGCAACAAAGTGTCAAAAGTGCTTTTTTCTGTGTAGAATTAGATCAAACCAATAGGAATACCAACTTGTTTGTTCATTAAGTGTTCTGAATTGACTGAAATTCTTGGTTTTATAAAACATACATAAGGTCTAAAATTTTGAATAAATGTATTGTTCTATATTATAGAACCTATATGACCTACAAATAGGGTTGCGAGTGAAGAAATGGAAAATTACACAAACATATATTTTGCAACGTTCTTGAGCACTTAGAATAAAGATGCGTTTCCGATGAAATTGCATCAACTTTCCATTTCTGAAATATTTCTGTTTCTAGCCATTTCTGGTAAATTTCTCAAATTGAAATAAAGTTTCAAAATAAAATGAAGTTTAAAACAAAAGTTTGAAGTTCTGAAGCAGCATTCTACTTAAGTTTTTAATACTACTAGTATATCAATAACCTATGTCAAGTACATGTAGACAATCCGAACATAAAAGCAATTTAAAAAGTTTAAATTAATAAAATAACCTAACATTAAATAAAGAAAGGGCAAAAGTATACAACAAAAAAAGGATATCAAAAGTTGCAGATAAACAAGGAGTGGTTCTATTGAGACGAATGCAATCGGTTTTGAAAAAAGAGAACCACCCTGTCAACAAAACATTAAGCAAAGAAAGAAAATAATACACTGTTACTAACCAAGTATACAGTACGAACAAACAATCGAAGAACATTCCCCAGAAAAGGACCCCGCACTAAACTTATGGAAAGTGGTCCCCGGTTAAATTGGCTGAATTTTTGACATATTATAGTTGTCAAATCCCAGATCAAAAGTTCTCATGGGCACAAAGTCCAAAAACCCATTGTTTCCTCACTGCAGGTGCTTAAAGTTTTGTTTTTTGAAGTCATTCACACTTTTGAAACTAACTGATTTTTTTATTAAAATTAGATTTTATTGTGATTTTTCTTATATTTCATAACATTCACATATACTTATACTTGAGTGGGTATAATTTTGTATCAAACACAATTAACCAAATGTGCGAGATTACACGAAAATGCACCCGAGATAAAGATTAAGAAGTAAATATTTTTTATCAAACATGATATTCTTATAAATAATAAGTGTTTTATACAGATATAGAAAAGAACTTGAAAGTAGCTACGAAACCGTGTGTATGTATGATAAGGAACGTGCCAGTAAAATAAAGAAGGGTTTATATCGGGCACCGCCTTTGCTCTCTTAGTTTGTGTTAGTGGGGAAATATTCGAGCATTAAAGTTGTTTAATAAACTACAAACTAAGGAGAGCAAAGGTGTGACCCAATATCATTGAACTATATATAAATAACAGGAAGGGATGCGCAAGCACGCTAAATCAGAAAACGTTGTGTCAGGGGCAACAGACAAGAATGTAGTATTCCCGTTTCTTTCTAACTTATGTTACCTGCATTATAAGGACACATGGTGAAACTTTTTGCTGATTTTTAACGTAGATTAAGTTTTATTTTGTGTGCGACCAAATGTTTAATTTGAATCATCGAGTTAGAAAAGGATGAGGATCCTACATTGTGGCGGGTTGCATAAAATTTCATTTGTCTCAGCTATTTACACAAGGCATCCATTCCAGTTATTTATATATAGTTCAATGCCCGATATAAACCCTTCTTTATTTTACTAGCGTGTTCCTTATCATACATATGGTTTCTTAGATACTTCCAACTTGATTTTCTATATGGGTATATAACAAATAAAATTATGACTTCTCTATCGAGTTGAAACATTTTTCTTATCAATTTATATTATGTGTACATTTACTAAACATTGCTGAAAAATTATTTTTCCAATCCAAATTTTCTAGGGAACTACAACAATTTTTAACCCGCCACACAAGTACGCTAGCATCATAGACTGTATATTCACAAGATTCCTCAATAAGATTTTTCTACATTAGTGTCCAAACAGTAGTGGCCCTTTTGTGTTTATGGTTACTGTTACTAAAGTTCACAGACACGACCCAACAAACATTGCTATAATTTCCTAGAAAATTCCGATTGAAAAAGTTTTTTCAACAGTGGTTTGGTAAATTTACACAGAATATGAATTGATTAGATGTTAGATGTTGATTAGATAAGTGTTCAACTCCATGGAGAAGTCATAAATAATTTAATTTGTTTATTATAAATTGCTTATTATATTGTTTATAAGAACATCATGTTTGATGAAAAATATTTACTTCTTCTTAGTCTTTATTCCCTTATGCAGAGATTTTCAGAAGAATTTTGATTCTGTTAATGCTTTAGTAAGGAGAAAATGAATTTTTCTTCAATCAATCAACAAAAATATTATTGTTAGTAATATTGAAAAATCAAGAATTTTATAAAATCAATTAAGGATCAAGTTCCTACCATTAATTGACATAGGAAAAATCATATTAACATTGAATATCGTATCACTGATAGATACATGGTCCACTTCACGAATTTTGTCTCAATTGTGAATACAACCAAAAGAGCTAGAAGAAAAGATCTAAAAAAACTAGAAATGACAACACAAACAATTTTGCAAAAAGAAACATAGCTCAACCAGAATGGTAGGAAAGAGATTAGCAACAGGAAAAGACTGGATACTTAAATTGGAAGAGCATAACAGAAATAAGATATTACAAATTGCAACTGAGTAACAATGATATAAAAGTAACAAGAACACTCCCACAAATACGAAAGACAATAACAAAACTCGATAATGAAAAAACCCCAAGTAAAGATAAGTTCACAAGATAAATGTTGCTGAAGTTTGAAATTGAGAAAATAATTGACGAGATGCAATTCAACAAAATAATAGAAGAACACATACCCCAACAATGGTGCAAATCAGTTATAGTCTAGCAAATAGGACCTATAAGCCTCATCTCAAATATCTATAGGTATTTACTAGAATAATCCATACCAGAATAGATGCACCAGAAGCAAACATAAGAATGGAAACAGACGGATCAACTTTCCCAATTAAAAGGGGAGCAAGACAAGATTATCCTGACCAACTCTCCCCTATACTTTTCAACGCTGCCCTTGAGCAGCTATTCAGGGATAAATATATGTAAATGGAGCACAATTGACAAACTTAAGATGTGTCGATGACATAGCGCTATTTGCAACATCCAGGAAAAAATGTTACTGAAACTAAAGATTAGGGCCAAAGAAGTAAGGCTAAACATTAATTTTTAAAATCTGCTCACAAACCAAATAGACGACAATAACATCAGACTAAAAGAAAAAGAAACTGAGGCATTATACCCACAACAGTTAGTGTTGTTTTAGAGTAAATAAGAGAGATAAACCAAGGTTGGGAAAGATTTTGAGCATTAAAATACATGTTCAAAAATGAATTATCAACAAATAATAAAAGTCAGTATTCAAGAAATAATGCCAACATTATCATACAGCGGACAAATTTGGACTACGAGATGCTCTTTAGACAACCTTGCCCTAACACAAAACAAGGCGTTAAGAATAATTTTAAAAATAAGTGTGAAAAAACCACTAAATGGACACCAGTGCTAGCAAAAACCAAAAGAGAAAGAGAATAACCAAATATGAGATGGACAGATAAAATAAAAGAGAGAGCTGAGAAAAGATGGATAGAGAAGGCAGAACACAGGCATGGATGGAACAATCTAGAGGAAGCGAAATTCTTAAATGATTATTATTATTATCAGTGGGTCGCAAACTTTTTAGTTTGTGGTTCCCTAAGTAACTTGAACTTTTTGTGGACCCTTAGGCCAGTAATAGACGAGCGTATAACACGCTGCGTGCCACACGCTCCACCCCCACCGTTGTAAAACTTATTTGTGAAAACTACAAACTACAGTCAGTATAAAAAGGGTAATGTGCAAGCTGGATGCATTGCAGCTTTGTGCTAGTGCTAAAAGAATTAAAACAAAGACATCGTCGTTAGTGGGTACACCTCATCATCAGTACCAGGTTCCAAACAGCACATTTTCATTAGAAGTTTTCCGATGACAGAAAATATCCTGAAAAATTCTTCTCATATTATCGCATGTCTATCTACCTCAATTATAAATTCTCCTGTTTAAGGCAAAACTTAAATAAATAAACGTAATGCACTACTATGCACTGAGTTGAATAATCAGTATTATTGCTTTTTAATAATTTAATAATCAGAACTGTTGACCATGTCTGTACTTGTCCGCACAATATCTTAACCTCAAACCACAAAACAGAAATATAAAAGCCTTACAAGTTAAAATTGCATTAGTATAATATTTGTTGCTTCAATGTAACAGAGCACTTGTATTGAATAGAATTTTGTGTCTCAAGGGCAGAAAGTTAGCATTTGAAGCCAGAGCGAAGCGAGGGCAGCAGACAACTAAGGGCTTCAAATGCTTTTCTGTCCGAGTGACATATAAAGGTTTTTCGCCTTCCTGCTATTATGCTTTAAAATGGAACCCGAAATTTTAAGAAGCAACCCAATTTACCTTAAATTAAAATAAACTTATGTTAAAAGATTTAACGTTGCGTAAACGCAACATTGGGAGGATACCACTTACGCCAATGCACAACGCCGACCGGGGACACAATACCCACCGTGGATACTACGCTGACTGGCGGTTTTGAACACTTTGCCAACCGAAAATACTAAGCCAACCCTTCAAATAAATTTTGCTACTGGACACTTTCCCGACTGCATGCAGTGGAGGCTCTGCCGACCGTGGACACTACGACGGCCGTAAACGGTGGACACTTTGCCAACCGTGGACACTATGCCGACCGCAAGTGATGGACACTTTGCCGAACTTGGAGACGACGCCAACCCCTTAAATAAATATCGCTGTACACCTCGCCGATCCTCGACACAGCGCCGATCACAAACGGGAGACCCTTAAGAGCCGTCCATAATTACAATTCTGATATGAATACAAAAAAGTTCCACAAAAGCTAAAACTAATTAACCTGTTGGTCAGTTTTTATATGGTTTTTACAAATATAATCTCCGAGATGTTTTCTACATTATGACCTTAAGTTGTGCACGATTTGTAAAGTGTCTACCGCTTGCGGTCAGCATAGTGCCCACGGTCGGCAAAGTGTCCACCACTTACGGGCGACGTAGTGTCCACGGTCGAAAAAGTGTCCGCGGTCGGGGTTGTGTCTGATCGGCGTAGTGTCCTATACCCTTTTTCGAATATAAATTTGCTTCTTGTGCAAGTATTTACTAGCACAAGAAACAACACTGTAACCACAACAGATTTCACCATTTAACACTAGAAATGCAGGAACTTTTAACAATACAGGATATGTACATTTGTATCCCTCATCAAGCCAATGTTGCATTTACACAACGCTCTAATTTATAATCACGTTTTTCGAAACTATATAAGTTTTTTACTTTTTATATCAACAGTAACAATTTTTAATCTTTCCAGAGTCATTCTAGATAAAAATTAAAATTTTTAATTGTACGAGTAATGTTTTTAACGATGTTTCTGTCACCCATGTAATAGTATTCAAAATTCAATAAATCCAGGCTGTAGTTTTGATAAAATAAAAGCTGAATTTAAATAGAAAAAAATATGCTACATTTAAGTTCATACTATAAAATCACACAGAAGTTATAAAAACAGATATAAACTGGACCCAACATACTTAAAAAAATTTCATCTGGAGTGTTGCGTTAACGCAACATTGGCTGGAAATGGGTTAATGCCATATATTTAATTGACATAGTCAGAAGACCGTAAATATAACATGCGTACTGTCCAGCCTACACCTCTGGCTGGAGCACGTGATTATGCGCAGTAACGCAAGGCGCGTGTGGTGGAGTTCAAGTTATTTAAAAGAGGGATGTTCGATTCGCATGTCATGTGTGTGTTTTTGCTGTTGCAATTCTAAGCAATAATAATATAATAATTCTATATCACCTATTTAGTAACAAAATATTACACAAGATTAAAGTACCAAGAAGACTAAATAATAGCTAATAATAATAAACTTTTAATTATTGGAAAAATTCATTACATCTATTTCCATTTAGTAGCAATGTAGAGGTTATGTATTTGACAAAGAGGGCAGCAAAAACTTTTGACAAAAGAGCGTAGAGAAGAAGCCTTAAATGACCTCAAAACAGGACATTTAGAAAGCACTTTCTGAGCAGGTAGGCGAAAAATATATTATTTTATCTTAATGTATTTATGATGCAGGATACAGAAATTAGAAATTTTTATAAATGAATGTATTACTTTTAGATCCTTCAAATTCATTTATTTTGAATTTTGAAAGCCAAACTAACTTTAATGTCTTCATAGAACTTGATACACAGCTGCTGGGAGTCCACAGGCCCCCCACTGTGGGAATTCCTGAAGTATATGAGTGCCTCATAAGAGATTGGAATAAAGTTGGAAAACAAGAATCGAAGGGTTTTCTCAATTTTCAAAATTTGTTGTAAGTACATACTTAACAATGAGTATTGTATAATTTTTGTGCTAACGTGACTATTTAAAAATGAAAATGTATTTATATAAAGTCATAATAAATAATTGATTAGAATTTCGATAAAAGTGCACAATGTTTCTGTACTTTCAAAATCTGCAGTGTACAATTTGTTTATCTATATTGGAGTATCACCAAATAATTGTTTTTTCCATTATTATTATTTTTTTCAGTAAAAGCACAGAACTTCTAGGAAGATTAAAATGGTTGTAAATAGAGATGCACTGAAGCTTCACTATTTGGTCGATTTTGCCAATTATTAACAGATTTGGTTTTGGCTGAAGCAGCATGAAAGGTTCGGTATTCGGCCGTCAGAAGCGAATTTTTAAATTTTTTCTGTTACAATCCGACTTATTTGAGTGCATTTTAACTGAAAACTCATAATTTAGCACTTAACCAAAAAAGATTCTAAATTTTTAAAATATGTGTCAAAGTTTATTTAATTTTTAGTATTTCAAGTTCTGTCTAGATGATGTTGCAAAGAAGGCGTATATATATATATATATTGTTCCAAATAGAAGTTCAAGAAGAAATTGAAGAATCTAGGTCAAAGAAATAAAAGGGGTGAAAATGCGAAATGCATCGCGAATCATGAGGCGGTCACGTGCTCCACTTAGATTGCACCCAGAAAATGCCAAAAAACCTACTTTTTATCTACCACAATCTTCTTAAATTAAATTTTAAATACTGAAATATTTTTTAAATACTATTATGTTACGTTGTAGTTTTTTAATAAGCCGTTTTTAATAGATTTCTTGACATTTGACATATTTTATAATCCGAATACTGTTTATTGTTTATTAATTTTGTTTAGTTATATTTTGTATTATTTTATTATAGCAAAATGCATAGTAGGAGATGTATTTGTCGAACATCAATGTTTTCTTTTTGTCACATAATTTTGTATTTAATAAAACTAATCAAAACTCAAATTTCTATTGTGCTTCAGCAAATTTTAATGGCCGAATATTCGGTACTTGGTGATTCGGCCAAAAGCCATTTCGGTGCATCACTAGTTGTAAATAAACGCAAACTTTTGCAGTGGTAAACGATTTAAATTTAAGGTTAACAGATATTTAACAGAATTTTAAAATACATGAAACACTTCAGAAATATTTCTGACATGCTTCCGATTTTCAAAAGAACACTGAAATATTGTTGAAACTATTGGAAACATGTAGAAATGTATTTAGACATGAAATTAAATTTTCTGTGGAAAATGTCCAAAGATTTTATTTCCAGAATTTTTACAATCCTAGCTACAAACCAACATAAAATAACTCTGCACCATCAATAGCAGAGATGTGTTCTTAGAATGCTCATATCAAAAGTTTACAGGCTAGATATTGGAAAATTGGTAACATTAAATTTCATAAATGATTCTGATTTTTAAATTGGTAAGTATGTAGCTCAGGCTATGAGAATTATGCCTGTCAAAATTTACAAGTGGTATTACGAACAAGTGTTATATTACATAAGTAAAAAATAGTGAATAAGTTTAAACTTTTAAAATATCTGCCTCTACACACCCCAAAATTTAGTATGAAAGAGTACAACGTAAGATTTTGCAAGAATTCAAAACACCAATCAAAATTGATCTTGTTCGTAATTAGCATTAACTAAGACTAAACTTAGTTGCTTTCACCGATACATTTGCTAAGTTTTGCAACTATTGGCCAGCACTTTATTCGGGCATGTGTTTGCATCTGATTTAGATTGATTATTATTGATTGATTTTTCTGAAAGCCAAGGTGCATTTTTCATTACATTAACCTTTAAACTCAATAGATCATCAGAGATCAAAATGAATTATAACTTTCAATTTCATGTATGACTTGAATTTCTACGTTGTTCATATTATGTTGGAGCCCATAACTAAAGCTGACTTTGGCTGGAGATGGAGACAATATAATTGAATTTTAATCAACACTTTAAATTCGTCTAACGAAATTTTACATGCATCAAGCTCACCTTTGTTTGACCTGCAACGACTTCCTGTAGGGCTCTCTCTCTCCTATCGGGGTTTAAGATCAATATAATAAAAATACACCTTGACAGTAGCTAAAAAAGTAAAATAACAAAAATTCCATCCAATTAGACTATTTTTGTAAAATGACAAGTTTGAGCAGCGATTACATCGATTACAAGCGATTTATGGAAGAAGTCAAATTACTTTTGTGCAATTAAAATATTTATTTTATTCTAGTGCCGGTTCTATTCTGTTATTTCCAAATCTGATTGTTTATAATAACCTATTTAATAATATTTTAAAATGTTATTGGTATATAAAATAATTATTTTATAGATTTTCTTATGTTGGCAAGTATAAGTCAAAGTGGGTTGGCATCCCAGTCATTGGGTGTGAAGGTTATTTGACTTTTATCCCCCATTTATCTCTACAACCACTGTACCAACCATCAAAATACAAAAGCATCAGAAACTTTGAGAGTCTATACTATAACTTTAAAAAAACTGTAATACACTATCTGAGGGCTTTTGTGTAACAATTTTGACCACTTGAGCAGAAATGAAAACAAAAAATACTGTTGCATAGCAGAAACTTACCTAACAACTTTATGTTCAAATTGACGTGCTTGTCTCCACTTGCGAATACATCCCAAGCAGAAACAATGATTACATTGTGTCAATATTCCAAATCTTCGTTCATGAAATTGCTTTTCCAACACAACTTCAAAGCAAATGCCACAGGTTTTTTCTTTTGAACGAGCCACAGCGAATGAGATTTCCATTTCTCGCTCGTGTCGAGCCAAGCATTGCTAGAAATAATAAACACATATTAATATAAATATTAATAATAATAATATATAAGATTAAGTTGTAACAAAAAAATCAGATTTGTATGTTACTTATGCTATTGTATGCATGTAAATCAATCCAGGGCAATGAATGAAAAACAGATAATAACAAGTAAATAATTTACAATAATTTACAAATAAAAACCTGAGGAGAATTATAATAACTAATTATAGTACCTAACTGAATAAAACTTTGAATAAAGAGCTGTAACAATACACAAACTTAAAAATCTATTGAAGACTACTAAGGGCTATTTACATTAGCAGTACTATCACAATTTAGTAACGATACAATGACGGTATAACTACAATACAGCTGCAGTCATTACAATTAACCGTCATTTACGGCAGCTCTCTAACGGGAAACTACAGCATTGGTAAGACATCGACTCATTAATAACACTACGGAACAAAAATAGCACTTGTTTCTGCAGCGGAGACCGGACTAAGTGATTCTTATAGATTTTTGTGCATAGAATTCGATGGCGTCAAAAAAATTGCGTATCACGTCATGATTTTGAGATATTCGCACTTAAAAAGGCCTATTTTGACCATTTTCGGAAGGTTATAACGCAGAATATTTAATATAGGATTAAATTTTGTCATATGCATTTGAAAGTAGCGACATTCAGCTACAAATTTTCCGCAAAGATATTTGTATTTGAATGACAGCATATCAAGCATTTTATGTATTGACGTTAATCTTCCTTTTAGTGAATCAATCGTTCTGAAAATTTACATTCAAATATTTTTCAAGTTATGCGAAATTAATTTAGAGATAGACTTTTCAAAATCAAGATGGCGGATCCAATATTTTTATACTTTTCTCCTATAAAAAAAATTAAAATCATTATATATATTTAGCTTATTATTAAATATGAATTAGAAATAAATTATTTTTAATAAATGATATAAATGTTTATACACTCTTTAATTTAAATAAATTATTAATTCAGCTCCTTTAAAACCCCTGACAGTATACATTTCGCATCTGCAAACACATCCGATAACAGGCAACACTTATCGAATAAGCTTGTTGCTTACTACCAGATCGCTATAGTTATGCAGTAATTTCATAAACCCCAGTATCGCGTAAGTGGACATGTATTATTGCAGTATTTATTTGACTGATGTACTTCAAAACTATAATGTATATGATGTATATAATGTCAACAGTCAATTCTGCATTTATAATTTCTGCAGCTAATTTAATAATCTGTTTAGAAAAAAATGGTTATGATTCATAAATCTAATTATAGGCTGTCAATCTGACCTACAGATTTTACATCAGCATCTGCATGGTATGCAAAGCTTTATTTTGAGCCTTTTAATCCGGATGTTTTGAGCTACAACATTATGTGAAGATTAGCCAAATTAATAATTAATAGCCAATAAAATAATTATGAGCAAGTATGTTTCAATAAAGAATAAAAGCAAAATTTTGAACTTGGGAGATCGTTACTCCGATCTTTAGCTCGTGTCTTCCAATCCTGTACCCCTTTTTCTCGCAGGTCCTCTTTAACTGCATCCAGCCATTTCCTTCTCGGCCTTCCTCTTCTTCTCGTTTCTCCCAGGTTTGATCCATTAGCTTCTTAGGGATCCTGTTTTCTGATTGCCTTTCTAAGTGTCCTAACCACCTCAGCCCTGCTGCTTTATCTTGCTTGCAGAGCTCTGGTTCTTTGTAAAGGCTCCTTAGTTCCTCATTTGATCTTCTTAACCATATTTCCCCTTCTTTCTTCCCTCCAAACATCCTTCTCAAGATTTTCCTCTCCCATATGTCTATTCTCTTTTCTATTAAGGATCCACACTTCGCTCCCATACAGTATTGTCGGTCTTATGACTGTTTTATATAGAAATACACTTTTTGATTTTAGTATTTTGTTTAAAGCGCCTGCACATTTATCCCCTTTGGCTAATCTTGCTTCAATTTCTTTCCCTTCGTCCCCCGTCTCCATTATAGGTATATATATTTGTTTACTTTTTCTATCCTTATCCTGTTTGTTGGTCCCATTTCTACTATCAAGTCTTCCTTTTGTTCTTGTGGTTTTTCTGTTTGTCCTAGTTCCATGAATTTGGATTAGCTTTCGTTTATTTTCAAATTTACTGTTTCTGCTGCTATTATAAACTTTTGGTATACTTGAGTCAGCTCGCGTCTTGTCCTGGCCATGAGTACTACATCATCAGCGTATGCTAGTATTTGGTGTGACCTTGTTCTCAGGGTACCAGACCTGTTTATGCCACTTCTTCTTATTATCCATTCCAAAAGTATGTTGAAGAGCGTTGTTGACAGTGGGTCTCCTTGCTATAATCCTGTGCCTGTTTGGAAGCCCTCAGAACTCCGGCCGTTGAGTTTAACTTCGTTTTTTGTAACTTTTAGTGTCATTTTTGTTAAGTTTATTAGTTTTCTCGGTACTCCTAGTTCTTTCATTGCCTTGAACAGCTCTCTCCTGTTTACAGAATCGTAAGCTTGTTTAAAATCTATCAGTACCATGTATATTTGTTCTCCGTACTGATTTAGCATATTTCGTGTTTGCTTCAACGTAAAGATGTGATCGGTCACGGATCTCCCAGATCTAAACCCTCTTTGGTATTCACATACTACCCCTTCTGCGTACTCTTTTATTTTTTTCTCTATTGCCTTTGCCATTATCTTATACACAGTATCCAAGAGGGCAATCCCTCTGTAATTTTGGCAGTCTTCGTTTCTTCCCTTCTTGTAAATAGGTACCAGCTGAGCTGTTTCCCACTCTTCCGGCATTTTCTCCTTTCTCCATATGTCTTCTATCATCTGATGTATTTTTTGTGTCAGCAGGTCTCCTCCATACTTGATTAATTCCGCATTTGTTCTGTTTCTTCCTGGGCTCTTGCCGTTCTTTAGTTTTTGTATTATTTCTTGCAGATTCTCTATTGTCGGTGGCAGAATATCCTCTTCTTGGATCCCATATCCTCCCTTTATCTCTTATATAGTGGGTTTTCTGTCTGAATCCCGTTCTGTTTTTCCTAGCTTCTTGATAAAAAAATTTCATTTCTTTATTTACAAACTCTTCTTCAATTTTCTTTATTTTTTCTTCCATGTATGCTCTCTTCTTAGTCCTGCATATTTTCTTCGTTTTCCTTCTTTGCTCTTCGTATTTTTGTTTATCTTCAAGTGTACCTGTTTATAGCATCTTCTGATTGGTTCATCTTCTCTTTGTCATCTGTTCTTTGCATTCATTATCAAACCACGTCACTCCTTTCTTTTTCGTTCTCTGTGGTATTGTTGTTATTGCTGTGCTTCTTATCGTCTCCTGTATTTGCCCCCCATATGAACTGATAAATTACAAAAATAATTGATAAAAATACTGATTTATTCAACTTCAACAAACAAATACAAAATTACAGAATCAAACAAGTGTTTATTTTTACTTACACTATGCAACAATAGTAGATTTTAATATTTAATTGGCAAACCCAAAATCTGTAAGTCTTCATTTGAAATGCAGCGATACTAGGCATTAATCAAAGATTTGATCAATTCAGCCTTTGTTGTTGGTTTTATCTTTAAAATAGTGTAGGATACCCTTTCCCAAAGGTTGGTCAATTGGATTGAGGGTTAAGGGGATTTGTACGGGCTAATCCAATCTTCTATTATTATCGGCAAACCACGATTGTCCAGTTCTGGCCCTATTACAAGGAACATTATCGTCTTGAAAAATAGAGTTATCTTTGCCAAACAAATCCTTGCCGCTTGGCAATGTTCTGTTAGGTAAACCTTCTGCATATTTAGCGGCGTTCATCATGCCAGAAATAATGTGTACTGTGTGGCCTACCAACACCTGTAGTAGACATGCAACCCCATACCATCACTGAAGTGGGATGCTTGATTGTTGGCAGCACACACTTTGGTGAAAACTCTTCTGTAGGAAATCATCCTACATATGAATTTCCACCACAGTTATTTATATTAAATTTTGATTTGTCGCTAAATAAAACATTTCTCCAATCCTCTGCTGTCCAATTGTGATGTTCTCCTGTCCAACGTAAACGGCTTAATTTCTGTTTCTCTAACAGTAGCGGCTTCTTACGGGCTCGGCATTCTCGTAGTCCAAAACTAAAAAGCCTTCTCTCACAGTAAAAGTACAAATACTTACACCCGTAGCTTCAGACCATAATTTCGTTAATTCTGTTAAATTCAGGCCCTGTTTTGCTAAACTTGTCCTTCGTAGTACACTATCGTCCCTACTGGAAGTTTTTATTAATTAGGAGATCTTTCGGGCAGATTAGCACAAAATTGCACTGAAACCTTCAAGGAAGATACCTAATGGTATTCCCACAACATGTTAATTAGAAAATACTTAAAAGTAATGTGGCTCACATTTAAGATTTTTTCCTGCATCTTAAAACAAATTGTTCTAAAGAAAGAGATTATGCCTTCATGGATGGCCAAGAGGCAGAAATATGAAGCATGTTATATTTTTAATATTGGCTTTCTATAAACTCTTTTAAATAATATGACACTTATTAAGGTATGCGAGGGAGGTTGACGCATGAACTTTGGTCACCCCTCAGTATCACAGGTGAAATATTCCTAAATTTTTTGGTTATTTTACTGAACTGTAAGTGATGACTAGTCTCCTTTATAAAGCATTTGATGAATAGAACAGTATTGAGCAGTTCTTAAAGACATGTTACTATCTATTTATGCACATTTTCAGGAAATCAAAAATTGAGAAACATTTTTAATAATCAGAGATTACTATAAACTAGCAGAACCAGTTTCAATAAAACAAATCATACAAGTACCTACCTGATGATGTTGTTTCCGTTGTTCAGCATCATGAGGATGAAGAGCTGGATTTCCACAGAGTTCGCAAAGATCACCATGTATATATGGGCAACATCCTGGAGGCACCCTACATTCACCATTCTTTTCTGCATATGGACATAATTTCTTTGTAACAGCTTCAGATTGTCCTGATTTAGGGGTAACAACTTCTGCATAACTCTTAGGTTTGCTACCCTTTGGAATAAATTCAGGAGCATTAGCCCATTCTTCATGTAAGGCCCCAGATGTAACTGTATGAGGTAGATCAGACTTCATTTCGGAATCATTCGCACCATTTAGTTTTTGTCTTAACAGAGGCCGCCCAGATGTAGAAAGGCCTCCAGTAGCATTTGCAAGCAAAGATGAACATCCCTTAATAGCACGAGGTAGATTATTCAAAGTCGATTTGGAATTATCACTGGTCATGTTGTGGCAATCAGGAAGACCGAGACTTAAGTCTGCCACAGCAGATAAATTATCAAAATAAGGAGGCTCAGAAGAAGCTGGCCGTGAAGTGGCTGAGCGTGAAGCTGGTCGAGAAGGAAATTTAATTCTGAAAATTAAAATTATAATTAGTGTGGAAGCTACTTTAGTGTGTTATGTAATGCTTAACATCTTTAAATGTTCAAATTAGTCTAGTTAAAAATATTGTACATATCTAACGATTAAAAAAACATCAATGTATATGGTATGAAATGTTGTATGCAATTGTGATATAGAAGAATTATGTAGAGATTAACTATTTCCTATAAGACGAAGCCCAACAAATTCCGAGCATTTTTAATTAGTCTTCTTATCAAGAAATGTTATAAAAGAATACAGATAGCTCTCGGTTTATGCCGCAGTTCCATCCCTAACAGAACCATCCTATACCAAATCAGCATAAAATGAATCAATTACACATATTAGGGGAGATTGACGTTATGTTCCATGTTGTCAAAAAAATAGCGCACATGATGAGTTACATTATTGTTTATTTAAACCTTTGATAATATATACACAAATAAATTGCTTAACAAACAAATATATTTGTAAAAAACTATCAAATGACGTTAATAACAAGACTATAACTTACACAGGGTGATTCAGAAATAACTGATATCCTTTAAATGGTAGGTAGAGGGGAGGCAGTAGAGCTAATTTACCTTGACAAGTATAGGTCAAAAAGGAATAGTTTTCCCGAAAATGAATTTTAAAGTTTAATGAATTTTGGATCCAAAAGGATCTAAGGTCAAGACCGGATCCAAAATTCAATAAAACCTTAAAATTAATTTTCTGGAAATCTTCGTTTTTGACCTATACTTGTCAAGGTAAATTAGCTCTGCTGCCTCCCCTCTACCTACCATTTAAAGGATATTTCTGAATCACCCTCTATAAAAACTGTAAAACTTTCAAGTAAGTTCAGTAAAGTTTCTGTAAAGTTCAGCATAGGGTCTAATCGAGGAAATCACAATCCTCTTAACAGTTGCGCTATGTTCCCAATTATGATCCATTTGACAGAGTTCATCTATTAAACTTTTAACCTTCTACGGCTGAAAGAATGTGCTATAAATTGGCCATTTTAACTCCATCTTAGAGGGTTTTTGTTTTCTTTCTCCTCCTCTGAATGTTGATGACCTAAATCTTCCGCTAATTCAACCAATTCTTCATTGGAAAGGGTTGGTCATGGCTCTTTAAAACTTTAACCACATCTTCAGCTGTGACATCATTTTCACCAATGGCTCGCAACATCTCCAATTATATTCTCTTCTTGTACTAACTCCTCTAAGTCAGTCATAAATATTGACTCCATTTAAACATTTCTCTGAAACTTCGTTCCAAGCTGCCTTATGTTATTAACACCCTTCAAAATCTTAAATTATTACCAATAATCTTTCAGTTTTTTCCAATGTATCCAAAACTCACCATTCCCTTAAATGTTATGTGGAGGTAATGGGCTTTAAAAGCTGCTATAACTGATCTATTAGTTGCAAAAACGATGTTGTGTTTGCAAACATGTTGTTATTTGTTCAATATCTTGAGAATGTCCAGGAACATTATCGAAGAGAAGCAATACCTTAGAGCCCGGCCAGACGAGCGACTTTTAGACGCGCGACAGAAAAATCTCTTAATTAATTAATCGCGTACCCAACCACACGAGCGACAAATATGTAGCTGCGACTTAAAAATAGTTTGTGACACGAGACTTCCCTGTCCAATTTTTGGTCTAAAAAATGAATTTTGTGGAGCTTATATGATTTCGCTTCTTCTTGTCAAGGGCTACTAAAGGGACAGTTTCATAAAATATATAGTGACTTAAGAAATGATAGCGAATTTTTTTTTGCTATTGTCCAATTTCATAATCTTAATTGGTGGTGTATTTAAACTTTGATAATGAGTCGGTAAACGTCCTGAATCATCAGCAGTTAATGTTAGAATAAATCAAAATATTAGTCACCAGAAGAGTTAAGAATTATTTTTTTAACCTTCCGTCTCCTAAAGGCCTTTGAAATAAAAAACAGCTTTAGTAAATTATACTAAGGAACGTGTGATAAATTAATACATCTACAACAGATATATATGTATATTTATTTAAAATAAACGATGTAAAGAAGATAAATAACGCCGATTATAGAAAATTATGTTTTAAGCTTAGACATTAGTGATCCATTTATTCATTTTCACAAAATTCTCAATTCGAATATTTATTAATTAAGTTTATTAACTCCCTTCGAATTTGAATTATAACGAGATTCTACTGTATTTTTCAACCATTTATTATTATTCTACTCATACAAACACACGTTAATACACCTGGCCGTTTTTCCACTTCGATTATCAATGCTTCCGTGTTCATTTCTATCATAACCGAATTTTGTCCAAAAAAATACAAAATAACGACAAAAATACGAGAATTGCTGAGGGTAGTTGCTACAAAATAGTGACCCATCTGTCCGCATACGTATGAGACCGTGTGTTCCATTAGCTGCGACTAGAATGGAACATGTTGCATCTTTTTTGTCGCAGCTTCCAAACAGTCGCTCGTGTGGCCGACTCCGTTTAAATACTGTTGTTCTATTTTGAAGGACTTTTTAGTCGCAGCAACAAAGCCACTAAAAGTCGCTCGTCTGGCCATGCCCTTAACTGACAAACCATTTTCTTTACAAAAGCAAAGCACGGTAGAACAAAAATAATTTGTGTACCGCTTCAAGTCTTAAATTTCATGACAAAATGTTTCGTCGCCTCCATCTGTCTCTCCAAATCTTCAAAAATTGTTTTTGCTTTTTCAGTTATAACAGCCTGAGTCACAGTGATGTTTTTCGATTTAAATCATAATGATAGTAATTTTTCCTTTTTTTCATAAAATTTACCTTTACTGTAAGTAACATGTTTTACATTGTTGCACAGACTGTTTTATTGAGCAGTTGATGGAGGTAAGTTCATACTTCTGCAGACATAAGGTCGTGTCATTCTATAAATCACCTCCATCTGCTTTTCGAGCAGGATCGATCTGCATGTTCTAATAGTTTCTAGTTCATCTAACTGTTCTGTCCTTCTTTCGTAAGACATGGTGTGTACATAAAATATGCTAGAGTGTTGAGTTGTTGAATATATACATATACATAGTACTATATCATAGGAGTTAACTTATCATACCAAGAGGGTGAGCTATATAAACATCACCAATCAATTGGAGAGGAGAGAGAACTACAGTAGGAAACTGTGAAACGTACCTAAGGTAATTAAATTAGGAAAGGCTGGCAGCAGCATTATTGTAAATCGGCATAAACCGAGAGCTATCTGTCAGAGCTACAGAGTCAGTCTTGAAACCTGAGGGAGTTTGGTTTTTAAATTGAGAATTTTAAAGTTTTATCGGGTATAGAATGCCTTAAAATAAATTTGTAGGCAATTGGAAACTCCATTTAGTACCTATAATTCACCAACCTACTACGATCGAAGATAAATGCAAAACATGAAAGACATAGGCCTTGTTAAATTGTAAAAGTCGTTCTTTGAAACGGAAATTTGTTCTGGGCCACTTGAAAACCACGAAACCAAATTTTAGTTAAAGAATTTTGACTAATAAATTATTTTAAATACATTATTAAAATTGTATTAAAATCAGTTTATTGCAGCTCAATAGTCCTGTATTTTTTATTTATAATCGAATCAATTCCAAATTATTATCAGGTATAGAACCCTTTAAAAGAAATTTGTGTGTAATTAAAAATCCCATTTATTATAATATTACGGCAAATAATCGAAAAAACATAGTAGGCCTTGTTTAATCGTAAAAGTTGTTATGTGAACTTGTTCTGGATCACCTGAAAACGATAAAACCAAATTTTGGTTAGAAAATCTTGATAACTAATTATTGTTTTGAGATTTTCAAGTGGTCCAGAACAAATTCCCTTAACAACTTTTTTGCATTTGTCTTCAATCTTAGTAGGCTGATAGTTTATAGTAAATGAGGTTTTTAATTATTTACAAATTTATTTAAGAGGTTCTATATTTAATAAAAATTTGATATTGATTTGATTATAAATAACAAAATGACAATGTGCCAAGTAGCTGTGAAGTGAAACACACTGTATATAAAGATGATCATAAAAAATTAAATAATAAAAAGATTCTAGTTCAATACACACAATAACAATAACATTAAATAAAATAATATCTGAATTGGCCATCAATTTTTATGTAAAGTCCACTGTCAAGGATATAAATCTGTTTTGAATACCATAAATAACACGAATTAATTAATTAAAGATTTTTATTTCAAAATTTGCATATTTTTTTGTTTAATGTATTAATTATAGTTCATTAAAAACTAGCAATTGCTTTAGAAAAGTTTTTTAATGGATCAAGTATGTGTAAAAATAATACCATTAAAAAAGGAAACCACAAGACTTACCCAAATCCCAAATTCGTCTTAAAATGTTCGGCCTGACAGGCAGAACAAATAAACGTCAAAACATAGAGGGAATGCCCCTTTTGAGAGACAATAGTAGGAGGGGGGCATGACTCATAAAAATAGACACACCCAGGTTCATGTTGGATTGTTCGTTGACCTGATTAAGGAAACTCCAAATAAAAGCTCCTGATCGTTCATTTGGGCAAGTGGCGGGTAGCATGCATACAAAAGACCTGCTCAGATTAGGTTATTCATCATTAAACACCAACCGAACAACAAACAAATCATCCAATCAGAAGCAACCTGGACAAATTCATTTTTATGAGTATGCACTACCATTACTTTGCACGCCCTATTCATGCCACTAAAACATCAGAGCTCTATTTAAACTTTTCTTGTTCAGTTTGTCAGGCTGGACATTTATGGGCCAAGTTTGGCTTGTTGGAGCTTGGTATGCCTTACAATTCCCTTGAGCACAAATACTTGAATGTATTCTTAAAATATATTTAATTTTATTTCTAATGTTTAAAGTTTATCAATTACAAAAATGTTGTGTAATGTTAACTGTTCATTTGTCAATGCCCTGTTGCTTAAAAGTTGCAGTTGGCAGTTAGTATGCCACAGTTGAAATCATCATCAGTTAACTCATCTTCAATTTAGAAAATATCTTTCACATCCGTGCTTTTGAATCAAAGTTTCGAATTTTTAGCAACAAAAAACGTTTTTAATTAAAACGGAATATAGCTCACTTCCACAGTTTTTCTTTTTTTGCTCGTCGTAGCAGACTTTGGTACCCAGGGATGCAACATCCATTTCTGTGAGAAACAACGAATCAAACAATAAATCTCCAGAATTGTCACATATTATTACTTAGAATGAAAATAATTCAAAACGCATATGAAAGAATATTAAAAAAAAAAGAATAAACTTACTTGAAAAGATGAGAAAATGCAATTTAAACTTTAAATGGTTCTATCTCGCAAACGCCTGAGCATTGTTCGAGCTGACAATTGTTTTGTAAATCACGTTTGTAGAGGGACATTTTAGAACAAAAAAGAATTTGAAGTAAGGTAAGCTCCAACTATTATTTATCTTGGGTAAACTTTCAGGCAACTTTTTAGAACTTTTAAAAACTGTGCAATTATGGGACATGGAATAAAGATAGAAACTAATGAAGTGAATACCATATTGGAATTATAAGAAGACGGATGGTCCAATAGAAAAATTGCTCAAAATATGCATCAGAGCTTAGATCCTATTAATAAAATAGTAAAAAACCCTCAATCGCATTACACAGCCAGAAAACCAGCTGTAACCAGTAAAAAAGACATGTACATGTAGTATAATGCGTCCTTATGCAATAAAGCATACTAATATCCAAAGAAAAACGGAACTAACTACACGGCATACAGAAGGCAGATTAACATTTGCACACATTCGTATGCACTGGCCAAAAGAACGGTTTTTAGTGTTTGTAGAAGAATGCTGCAACATATATTAACCTGCTAGAAAGCGAATTGCGTGGAAATAATTTAATTTTTCAAGATAATGCGCCTTCAGGTTGTGAACTGGCCAGCTAAATCTCCAGACCTGATTATAGAAAATTGTTGGTCAGAGCTGTCTAGGTTAGTATACCATAATACGTGACAGTTTTCTACCAAGTAAGAGTTAGAAAGAGTCGCAGCATCTAAACCCGCTGTATATTCAAATTAGTTTTTGCCTAAATGCATATTCGCGGTTACAAATAAGAATGGGAATTATACACACTATTTATTAATCGTCATTAATTTATTTACTGTTTTGTTAAATTATCTTTAAGTTAAAGTTTTGTGAACTTATTTCATTGTCGCAAAGTATTTATTAATTTGTTTTGTATGTTTGGTAAATATGAAATAAAATAGTTTGTTTGTTTATTTTTGGGCGAGGAATCAGGATGGCGGAGCATCCTTTGTACCTCATGGCACCGATTGCTATGCTCATTTGGCCGACCCTACTAGAATTTAGCCGAATCTGGGGGAATTCCACCACCAGTAGGGATTTTTAATGTGCCAAACATCACATTGACACGGGACCTACAGTTTTACTTCCTATCCGAGAAGAAGGCATGTTTTTTAATTTTTCTCCGCTATGAAAAATTACCAGCTCGGCCGGGGATAGTTGTTTGTTGATTATTGATATTGTTGATTGTTGATATTGACATCATCGGAAAGTTTATGTAGGTGACCAGGCTAAGCAATACTAAATATGAAGCTGAAAACTAAGTCTAATACAACAATGCAAATCCTATAACATGCGACTTTTTGCATCATACCAAATTTTGACAAAACATTGACATAAGAAATCATTGGTTTATGGAACAATTTTTGGTACAAACAAGTGTGATATTCACGCTGTTTCCTATAGATTACTGAAACAATTCGAAATTCAAAAATTTTAAAATACATTTTTTACCTTTTTGATCCTAACATTTGATGATATTTAGAAAAATATACGATTTATTTAGGACATCAAATTATTCAGATTCTATTATTGATATTCAGTAACATGCTAAGATATTGAGATCAAGATATTGACTCAATTTGTCTAAGCTGCTCCCAGCTGGCTTGACATAACAGACAGTCACTTCGCTGGCTTCCGCTGTTATTACAAATTTGGCCTTATAATGTGCAAGACCAGGCCTTATCTCCAACCTGATAACTTCTTTTCCAAATGGACCCCAAATGTATTGCTGCTGCAGCGAAATATTTGAAATACAGTGCTTCATTCGTGTCAAAGTGTTGAAGCACTATAGGGAAATTGGAAATGTCAATGATTTTACGGAGGGGCTAAAATGTAAAAAAAAAACACCAAAAAATGTAAGGTAAAGCAGAGAATTGTTTGAAGAAATTCTGGTTAAAGACCACCAAAAGACAAGCATGAACAAAATTTTGTAGTAAGAACAGTAAAACATGCAGTAGAGGTACCTTAACAGAAAGTTTCATTGTGCTCCCCAAAATCAGAGACCAAATGCTACTTTGTCTTAGGAAGGACATTTTTAATTGAATATTCAACACAAATCAGTGCTCTGCCAACATTAAAACCACCAGGAAAATATGCTATAAAACCAGAAAATTATTAAAAATTTTAGATGCTCGTTTTTACTAAAATTTAATTTTTTCCCCTAAATTTTCTAGTCTTTCCTTCCTCGTCTGTCAAGACAAAATTCACGCTCTGGAGGAAAAATCCCATTTTTCCTCCTTGTTACACAAATAGCTATTATTCAGATCAATTTTTCATTTATTTAGACAGGTAAAGCCTCGGTAATTCTTCCTTAATTTCAATGTCAATGCTGAAATTCTTGTTTCGCTGGTGGTTGCTGTTGCAAAAAGCTAATGCACAATCTTCTTTAATTTAGCAAATGTAATTCTAATTGTCATGCCCACATTAACTACAAGCCAACGGTCGTTAAAAAGACCGCCATTCATAAAGAGCAAATGTGCGAATCAGAGTTACGTACATGGGTAATTGCATTTCAAGTGATACAATGAGTTGTAAACTCACCTTCCTTGATTTTTCTCAAATTTGGCACAATTTACTGTTATACTTCTAAAGATAATTAAAAATCTAAAATATGATTAGGGCTTTCTCTAAACATAAAATCCCTTTCCATATTATTTAAATGCAGATTTTTCCGTTTATTGGAATCATTACTTAAATACTTAATGAATAAGGTAATACTCCGAACTTCCTTAATACAATAAAACTTCCTTTGAACATATTAACCGGTTTTTTACTACCTACAGTAATTCTTGGGGTTCGGATTTTCCATTTGCCTACATTACCTGAACTTGCTGCTTTTAATGGTTATCTTTCTCCCTTTTCATTTTTTTCGGTAGAATCTTCTTTCCAAGAATCTGCTTAAACTAGGGTCATTTGAGTTACGAAACAGTAAATACACAGATTCCTTTTAAATCCCATAAATATACATTTTATACAGTAGCCGCTTAATTGACTCAAAAACGCCGAGTACGAACGTGATTCAATGCATACCGTACTACCGAAGACGACTTCTTTCATGTTTTGCTTTAATTTTCAAAGCATACTTAAATGTGAATAATGTGATTAATTTGTGACCCGAGCATGTGTTATGCTCAGCTAAACAGATGTTGCTACCAGGGAATAATTAGGACTTTATCAGAAACACCTTTTTCGAAACGTAATGTATTAAAACTGTGACAAATTTTAGAGCAGCAAACGATGCCAAAAATCAATATTACGTCTGCTGACAAATTACAAAAATCATACTTATTCTCAGACTTTTCAAAACAAATATGCAAATATAAAAAGATCAACACCTTGATTTGGTTTTTAAAAGTGATTAGATCATTAATTTATTCTATACTTATGTATGTATTATAATTTTGGTATATTATGTTTAGTTTTTTTTTTGCCTAAGTCTCACCTTCCTAGAAAGCCACGAGTCACCACCGATATAACTACATATTAAACTATAACTGTTTATGTTGCTATTATTATGTTACAATATAGCATAATAATTATGTTAAAATAATTATGTGATTTCTCCATCTGTGATGTTTGGACACCATGTAACTTTCAAGATTACAAAACACAGTATTTTAAATTTTATGTCACTAATAGTGCATACACCTAATTAAAACTCTTAATTATCTTGATTTAACTTAACCTCATAAAAATAAATATACTCACACAGTCTCAATTAAATTAGTAATTTACTATTGTAATGGCAGCTATAAAACTTTAACAGCTATAAATTCAAACACTGGTAAATTTTTCAATTTTCATAACTTCAAAACATCGTTATAGCAAACATAATATTGATAAGAATTTTATTTGCTTCTTACAAATACCTGCATGTTTGTAAAATGTGGAGGCTAACCATATATGTTCCAATATTGCATAATAATGCGTAATCCGATGATAAACAAAAAATTTTATATATTGCAAAAAGTTACCTAAACTACAGGCAGTTAATAAACAAGTCAAGTTGCAAAATTCAGGGCACACACCCACAATTCACAAAAGAACCTCTGCTGATGGTAATAGAATTGTTAAGTAATCATTCGTGAATCCTTTCATATCGCTTTAGTAAATTTTGGTTCAGGGAAACTAAAAGAGATGAAAAAATCCTTGCAAATACACATTTATTGTTAAGTGATAAAATGATATAATTTTATTTTAAATAAGTATTGATATAAAATTGAAGTTGAAAATCATAGTCAGAAGACATAATCTGCTATTGCTGATATTATTAATCACGATCAAGCTAAACTGTCATATTGCCACACTCTAAGTACTATACTGGAATTTATTTCAATATTCACTTATTTCATTTCTAGATTAATAAAACAGGAAATTTTGATCTATGTGAAAGTTGTTACGATAACAAAAACATAAGATTTAAGTAGTTTGCAATTTATTAAAAACGTATATTAAGCTGAGCAATCATTGCACATTGGCCGGAATCGTTCGAAAATCGGCATTAATTACAGGCCCACAAAAAAAGTTTTGTAGCGGAAAGGTCAGATACCATATCGTATGTTTTTGGTGTGTTGAAAACGAATCCGGGGTCAGAATTGACCCATCACCCAAGGATTTTTTTTAGATGTATTTTTATAAATTTCTTGAGGTATTTTTTGAGGTTATGTCAAAATTCTTGGGTGATGGGTGAAAAATGACCCCGGATTCATTTTCAGCACACCAAAAACCATACGGTATGCTACCTCACCTTTCAACTACAAAACTTTTCTTTTAGTGGGCCTGTGTTATTATTATTTTCACACAAAATGCTTTAATATTCTGCTTTTCTTTAATGACATAACGTATAAATGTTATTTCTATATATGTATGTATATATTTTTCTCAATCATGGCACCAACCATAAAAGCAAATTATGCTTTTTTTTGTATACAAATTTAATGCAAATAATAATTCTGAATATTAAACTGTCCTAAAATAATAAGAAATTTTCAAATACTTTCATATTGGCAAAAACAACATTCTATTAGTACATTGTATACTGTATGTCCCTTTTCAAAATGCGTTATAAAGAATTTTTTTTAAGTTTCAGTTCCAATCTCTATTATGATTTAAAATAATTAAGTAGAATAAAAATAATTCAAGTATTATGTTCTTGGGGTGGTTCGGAGTTCACCTTAAGCTATACTTGTGATCGCTGGGCACGCACCACACAAATATAGGAGGAGAATACCAATACCTGTAACAGAGCACAGCACTCACAGATCACTCACATCTTTTTATTTTGATGTAATTTTCTATGATGCGGTTTGAAAAGGGACACTCATAATTAATAACATTCAACCTTCTTGCTCTTTCGTAAGAAACACGTTATCAGCTATTGAAAGAATTGCATCAACACCATTCTCTCTGTCTACTACATCGTCAATACCTTCTCCATTTCTTTCATTCTTTTGCTATCAGTCAAGGTCAGCATATTGTTGATTTCATTCGGAAGACATTTTGGCTTTCTTTTTTTCAACCTTTTTTTAAGCGTGCACTAGCTAATACTGTAACTGAAGAATCTAGTCTTTTGCAAGTCAAATCTGCAAACTGCAAGATTTGTTTCTTGTAAAATTTTCCTGGCATAATCGAATCTATCCTTGCTTCTTCACTCATCACTCCCAAAGGCATAAATAAATTGACCACGTATCAAAACTTTGAGCACTGAGGAGACCATATTATACCATGCATAGTTTTAATAATCATCTTAGCACCAGGTTTGTAATATATAATAATAAACATATTTTTAAGAAATAAAAATAAAGGGTAAATATCAAAAGTGAACGTACTGCAAGAAAACAAAGATGTGGTTTTGTTGGTTATTTATTAGTGATATTCACACGCTATTGATTATATTCCTTTGTAGCAGATTTTTTTTAATAAATTTGAAATATTGCTGAATAGGTTTAATTTGCAGTAAACTGCGATATCACTATTAAACTCATTTTCAATTGTTGAAACCATTCGTTTATGTAATCATACATTGTTTCAAAGATTGTACCTGATAACAAGAATTAATAAATTCAAATTTGTATTAAGTGAATTTAAAGCCCTTAGTATTAGCTTCAATCTGAATGAAAATAGTATCTGAAAAAAATTAATATTTAAAAACTTTTTTCTTTTGAATTAATGCCGATTTTTGAACAGTTCCGGCCATTGTGCATTGGCAGAATATCTATCTATCAGTAAGAAATTATAAAAGGCAATAAATAATAAAATTTCAGACATATGGAAAAGGTATATTTCCATTCACCATTGTTTCATTTATAATTGTTGATTATGTTTTTTTAATAGCTCCTTCGCCAGGCAATGGGTAGTACAATACAATTACTCTATTCAAACAAGATTGCCTTACTTATTCCCTTCTTGCAGCAGACATAAATTTCATAAAAATAAATGAGCAAAAATAGTAACATATCTCATTCTTGCACCAGGAATAAATTATAGGCCCTAATTGTAACATTAGTACAAATATTTACAACATATTTTATTATCTAAAAATTTTTTTATCTCTCCTGTAAAATCTGCTTATTGTCACATATCCTCTTCTTGCATCAGGGTCTTCAATTGTAAGATCCATCATGCATTCTTTCATTTTCTAAGTTTTCATCTTTAAGAGCCTCTCCCTTTTCGTGAAATCCCCCCCTCATTCCCAAACACTGGCAAGTGCAAAACTTGAAAAATCGATATCTTTTGGTGTTTTGCATTTGATGTCTCTAATTCAAGTGATTCTCAACTTGTGGCGCAAAATAACATAACATGGATGGGGAGGAGGGTGAAGAAACATTCGGAAAAATTTATTATTTAAACCAAAATAAGAAAAGACACATTCTGTTAATACAAAAATAAAATGTCACATGCAACAAATACAGTAAAGGCGACAGTGTTGCCAAACGTGACGTAATTTCACTATTCTTGAGAAATTTTAACCTTGTTGCTGCATGCTAACAGTAAAAAAATAGATATAAAAAAAATATATTAAGACTCAAAAAGATTTAAAACTGACGAGAAGTTGGGTTCCAAATAATTAAAGGTTGAGAACCACTGCTAATTAATCTTAATATTTTTATCCCCGACATGCTACCTTTGACCCACACAAAATATACTGCTTGATCGACATAAAATAAATAGATAATAATCATTGGAAAACTCTTAGGTGTAAAATGTTGACAACATCTTCACCTTAAACAATAACATCTCTGAAGTGAAATAAAAGCATACCAAAAAAACAATTAAGAATATTGCTAATAAACTAGGAGTAGGTGAAAGTTACTTTAGGAGATTGGGTGAGGAATTGACAGAAGATTGAGGGATGGTGGTCTCAAAGTTCGCCTGAAAAGCACACACGAGAAGGAAAACAATAAAAAAAAGGCAGTTTGAAAAAACATCTGAAGAATTTCACAATAATTTTAATGACGGCTAAGAAAAATTAATAATCAAGTGCATGGATGGATTCACATCTGTTTGAAAATTGGTTTCACGAAGACTTTCTTCCTGTCCTGTATAAAAAGATAGATTTGCAAGATTTTTCAAAACAACTGCAATCTGCCACTTTCATAAACACAACTATTACGGTTGCGTAAACTGCAAAGAAATTCCCTGATAAGATCTAGGAATTCCACATCCAAACCAAACACTGTTTCAAGATTGCTCAATCATGGAATGGAGCAGTAGAAATAAAAAATTTCTGTATATTACTAAATCAGAAATGATCACTCGATCTTTTACTTCTCGAAAGCAACCGAAATAGAAAATATTTCATGATTATGAAAAATTCAATAAAAAATGAAAAAATATTTCTCTTGAATTTAAACCGTGCCTAAAACTGATTAAAGTTTTAAAAAATGGATATTTTAATATAATTTTATTATTTTGTGTCTTTCCAGAGTGTTTCGGCACAACTTCTTTTTTTTCCAAAAAAGACTTTTGACAGTTGACTTCAAACAACTTGACTTTTGTGTCGCAAATTTGATGAAGAGAAGTCCGACGGTTAAGAAACAAAATTTTTATCATAAAAACAAAAATTCTTAGAATGATCAATATTAAAATTAATAAGGCCAGATACACCAAATAAAAATTTAAAAAAATTGTACATATCTCCGTCTGTTTATAATTTTGCAGCGAGAGTAGGCTAAATACTTGCCTGCAGAATGTTGTGCCTACTGCAGTCTATCCAAAATGAAATTTCATTAGAAACGAATTTTCATACAAAACATTTGTTGCTAGGTAGGCATCCCCCAAAATGTTTGTTTATTTTGTTTTGCCAAATAAAAAAATCTTATGCGTTTTATAGTTTTTGTGTTTCGTTTTTTTTAACTTAAATGTACCAATCTCTTTTGTACATCTAATTTTTAGAATTTTTCACTTAAATTAAAAAATATAACGTCCATTTTCAAAATTTGTATGTAGTTACTAAAATACCAGTAGGATGTAGGCGGGCATATTGAGCATCAACACGATTAACTTGCACATTAAAACGTTCCTTTTCCAAGTAGAAATTGATTAAAACATACTAAAAACAAGTATGTCAACAAAAAAGCTTGTTAGTTTGGCATTAACAGCTATAAGAGCAAAATTAGGCATTATTTTGTGAATATGAAATCAAGTACCCTAATATTTAATAAAGAAAAAATTACAAGTATATTTATGTAATTTAATTTATTTTCTGTTACTTTGTAAAGATTTTATTTTTTGAATACTTTTATTAAATGTTCTAATTATTTCTGAATTCTTTTCTTATTTTCTCATCTATCTTGAGTTTCTTTTATTTTCTAGAAAGACAAGCCTATAATCCTGTATCATTATATTCAACGATTAAAGTGAAGTGGCTTTACCAATATCTGTTTTAACTCTTGAATATTTTGGATTTTTAACGATTAACCTACCTAGTCAACATTCTCGGTTAGTTACATTAACGAACCAACATGTGGCTATTCTGTCAAAACTTATTTAAGAATTTTCAAATAATTTAAATTTTTATTATCATAGAAGAACCTACATCCCGAATCGATTCTTTGCAAAATTTGCTAAAAACTTTAATTTAGTTGAAACTCAAATTATCTTTTGGGCACTTAGCCCTTAATTCTGGAATGTTCTATTTTGTGATCATGTAGTGGTGCCAGTTCTACGGACATATTGGTATTATTTGAATTAATAGCGCATTAATCGATCTGTTTTTCTATCTTATCTGCCTTTGTCACCATGTTTTCTTTCGTAATAATAAACAAATTTTGTTGAACAAATATTGGTATGTTATTAGTGAAATTATTTCCTTATCTGCAGTAATAAGGAAGAAAACATTTTTTAATCTTACCACCCACACTATCAAAACAATTATTTCTCAGCAATCAAGCAACCATAATAAATCTTGTGTTCTCGTAATCAATTTTGTGTTCTCAAAAACCAAACAAGAATTTAACTCCAATAGCAGGTAGACAACAATTGGTCTTTATTATTTCATACGATGATTTCCTTCAAGAAGTGAAATGACAAACAGGTATAAACAAAAGTAATAAAACACCCACACATATAAAACAAAATATTTTATCATGTCAGATAAAGTTAAAAAAAACTAAAATTCGTTTTATGGGAAAGGCCATGATATTTTGTCATATTAAATTTAACAAAAGAAGAAAAAATTAATAGATGATAAATTTAATAAAGTTTTATGGATTTGTATACATATACACAAGCTACCTACAGCTGGTAAATCTAATAAAAGTTTAATTTGGAACAAGGTATAGAAGGTTTGGAACAATACAGTTGGGATAAACAATTAAAAAAGCTCATAATAAAGACAGCAGTAAGAATAACGGTGGATTCCATATGAAGACAGGCAGGAGTGAAAAATTCATCTCTCAGAATTTGATTAAATTTGAGTATGTTATACAGGATAAAAAATTAAAGACCCCATATTTTTTCTTTTTTTCTGAACAAAATCCATTTCTGACTTATAAGTGTCCAAAGTTTTTCCAAAAACTGTAGTTATTTTCAAGGTCGAACATTTTAATAGGAATATCTTGAGAACTACTACAGATATTTGAATTCAGTTTTTTTTGTCTGAAAGAGCACATTTTTCTCTTTCATTTGAATCATATTAGACAAAGATTGTAAAAAAACAACGTGTCAGTGAGGCAAAATATTTTATTACAATAAACGCCAATAAAGAATTTTCTAATTTTTTCACAGGAGGTGCAAAACATCATCTACTTTGAGTATGTAAAAGCACAATTTCCAACTTTGCTAGTTATTAATTTTGTGTATGTATATTAACATACGAACAAATACAATCTAATAGACTAACAACTAATAATAAAATTCCATATGTTTAAACCATATAAAGTATGAGCAACACCAGAAAATTATATCAAATTAATAACAAGTGTCACTGTCAAAGAACTCTGATTATTTTGTACATTTTCTGGTGTTATAATACACATAAGCTCAAAATTCCAAAGGCACCTTTGATGGAGTTACTTTTTGCTCATATTATACTTAAACTTGATGATTTAGAAACAACTGTTCAATTTGTTCTGTTTCTATTTTCAAAATTGAATAAAATCTTGCACTAGATCAACATGGAGTTGGTATCTTTAAAGTTTTCAGAATGTTATTCACTCTCTGGCATTTACGACATGGATACTCTTCAGAGGCAGAGGCATGTGGAAAAACTCAATGTGATTTTAAACATAATAAATTTAAATACTTATATTAACGCCAATCTGTAATGATCGCAGTAAAGTAACCTAATCGGGTTTGAGTCCTTGATAATAATGGCCGTGTTTACATTTCTTATATAGTTTTAGAAATTCGACTCCATTATTGTAATAACACGAAGAATATGTCTTGATCATGTTTTAAATTTTTACACATATTTTTTTTTAAATATATACGGTTTATACCATTTCTGACTGAAAATAAAGTTGCTACAAAGCGGGGCGGGGCGCTTTAAATCAAACAGACTGTATAGAGGCATGTTTTCCATACAAGTTATACATACAAAACCCCACCCTTAAAAGAAAAATGTTTTAGGTATATGATGTCATTACATTATCAGTATCAGTTACTATATTTATAGCTTATTTTTTTACATCTGTAGCCTTCAGGGTTTTTATTACGCTTTATATTAATGAATAACAATAAAAGTGTTTGTTGATCTAACAGTACCAGTACCAGTACCAACCAACAAATAGCGTTAGCAACAAGTTCTAATATTTACCTGCCAAGAACACTACATATTCAATTTTAGTATGTACCATTGTGAGAGAAATAATTGACACTGTTAAATTATAAACTGAGCGAATTTTTTTTTTAATTTTGGCATTTACACTGACTTTGACAGTCACAGTTTCATATTTTACATTTTTATTACCAAAGAGTTATATGGAGAAAGTCCTATTTAAACAGGAAAAATCTGCCGTGCCAATATTTTATCTCGCAATAGTACATAGAACTTTCTTGTCCAGATTAAAGAGATTGGTTCACAATAAAGAGGATTTTGGATTAAAAAGTTTTGTCCGGATTATAGCTTGTAAATGTTGTTGTTTGGATTACTGGATGTTTGGAATACAGTGTGTTCAGATTATGGATTTCCTACTGTATTAGTGATGGACTCGAGCCCGAGCCAAGCTCGACTCGATTTCGAGCCGAATTTCGAGTCGAGTTTTTGAAGTCGAGTTTTTCAAGCTTTTCGAGCCGGCTCGAGAAAATTGTACAGTTTACAGTATTTCCCCTATTTTGTACTTTAACGGATTATAACTAAGAATTTGCGCAATTACTTTTCTTTAAATGGCTTCATTACACTATAACACTTAAAACAATGAAATTTTTAATTATTATATAATTATTTTATCCCGTTATTAGGGTGTAATGTATTCATTAATGACATACAAAATGTTAAAAAGTAAAACTCCTGCACGCCACTTTATAATTTTTTAACAGCTGAAGTAACAAGTGTTGCTGCTTGCAATCTGATCTTATCTTTTATGTTCAAAACGTGTTGATAACGTCGTGGATTTATTAACTTATATTAAAAAAATTAGTAATTTTAGTTTGTTTTGTTTTTTTATTAAGATTAATGATGACTTTTAATTTATTAATATAATCAAACACTTCACTTTCAGTGGACTCTTAATTTTCAAAATATTGTTGCAATATAAGGATTACATTATTTGCTTCATTATTTGATGGTGGGATTCTGACTTCATCTTCTAATTCATCTTCAGACAATGAGTTTTTGTTAGTTGCTTTAATTTCTGAAACGATATCATTTTTGTCAAGTGTACCGCAAATAACAGCATTATTGTCTATTTCTATGTATTCATTGAAAGAAATCTCAGAGTTTATTGTATTCCACTTTGCAAGCTCCTCATCAGAAAAACATTCTTCCAAATGATTTTCCTTAAATTCTGTGTAAAAATCCAATTTCTTAAAACAATTCTTAATTGTTTCTGGTTAAATCTGACTCCATGACAAACGTATCAAACGCACAGCATCGAGAACATTTATTGCTTTAAGCTGTTGGTTGTTGTCCATTTGCTCTATCATTTGCAGTACAATTTGTTTATGGTAAAATTGTTTAAAATTGTAAATGACACCTTGGTGTAAGTACACGGACAAGATCAAAGAAACAAACTGGATTCCAGAATCTTCTTCAACAACAAATCAATTAAACAGTTTATCTAAAAAGGTTTACCTACTTATTTCGGGATTTTCTAAAAATTTGTTTCACATTAGGTTTTAAACCGTTTTCCAGTCGAGTCGAGCTTTCTAGGAAAGCTCGACTCGCTGCACTAAGCTGCAAAAGCATATTAGTTTGTCTGCTTCTATTTTTGTTAAAGGTGACTCTCAATTTTGACTCAGAAGTTTTCTTTTGGACTCCGAAGTCACTGTTCCTTGGTGCTAGAAGTAAAGCACTACATCTGCACCTACTCCATGCGAAGTTTGACAAAGTCTATCAGGGAATTCCTTTACGCCACCTTGCAAGATTTTTGGGTAGTTGTCAATCTGCAGTCGTGAAGGGGCGGTGTGAGGGAACCTACCAATAGAAATTCATGAAACTTGGCATAGAGCAGTGATGACGAACCTTTTTGAGAAGTGGGTCAAATTTTGATCATTATTTTTTTAAATACTAGTCAGTGGCGTCACAATATTGGGTTAATCTTCCATATTCATTAGTATAAAGCATTTCGCAGTCAATTCATTTCCAAGTTTATTTCTGTTGGTAGATTTTATAAATTGATTGAGGAAAGCAATTTTTATTATTGATATAAAATTGTTTGGTAAAGACTCGCATATGTTTAGTATAATATTTTCATTTTTTAGTGTGGAGTCATTATTATCTGCACTACAACTGTCATGAGTCATACACAGGTGCACTGTGTAATTCGTCATTAGATTTTTTATACATTAATTTTTTAATATTTTCGATTGTCTGTTCTCTCTTTTATGATATAAAAAATAAGTTTATAAAAATCAACGCCATGGTCATTTAAAAAGCCTTTGTGGGTCATAGGTTCGCCACCACTGGCATAGGGTAAGGTGCAGTAGTAATACTTCATTCTAGCAACAAGAAACTAGGGGTGCCACAGGATTTGGAGTTTAATTTCAGTGACTTAAGTGATTTTTCCCATTAAAAAAGTGACTGATTTCATTAATAAATTTTTAACAATCGTCATTGCAAATAGGAATAATCTTATAAAATACCATTTTATCATATGTTAATATTGATACCTCGCCTTACTTACTTCAGCCCCTTTATCACACACTACATAAAAAGATTTAGCATCAGATTTCACAGCCAAGATTGAAATAATTTGACCCAATGCATGTTTTCATTAAGCCATCTCTCATTGAAATGGTTTTCCCTTTTTGATCTAATTGTCATTTAAACTTAATAATTTATAAATATAAATTTTAATCCATGATTGATCCAATTAATAATCTTGAAAACTACCTGAAAGATTATTTTAAACTCTGCTCATAGATTTCCCTGCGACTCCTAAAAGAATCGGGTGGGGAGGAAAGAAGCTATGTAGCTAGTATGGGAGGAAGCGGCCATCATTATTATTAATTATGCAAGCCCATTGTCCGGCTGCAGATGACTTACAGATGTTACAGCTAAGGAAAAACGACAGAAAACCTTAACCAAATGTGTCGGCACCGAGAATCAATCTCCGCTTGGGTGAGAGACCACCACGCTATTACACTACCAAGGATTTTTTATATTATATTTATTATATGGTTTATTTTTATTATCCACATAATTATATTATAAAAACAAGAAAAATATAATTTACGCAACTGTTTCACGACAGGCGCGGGGGTAGCGGCAACGCCAATGGTGGAGGCAGCCGAAGCAACTGAATCCGACCAGCTAGTTTCCACACCTAGTAAACAAGTTAATAACAATATACGCCCAGAATGGGTACTAACCGCTGCACATTGCTTCCAGAAAAAAGATAAGATTCCTCCTATTTCATATGAGAAAAACCTGGTACGAGCCTATATGAGATCTATAAGCAAAATTCAAGGAATCCTCAACCCTAAGCATGATTCTCGTGACATTCAAACACACCTATTTCCATCCTGATTATAGGTTTAATAAAAAGATAAACACATATGGTAATACATTGGAGTACGCACAAAATGACATTGCTCTTGCTTTACTTAAGAGCGCTGTAGCTCAGCTGATCAAGGTATGGAAAGCCACCAATACACCCCTCACCATCCACAAACTCAATAATTAAGAAAAGACGTTTGCTGTATTATGGCATCTTTCTTCCTCTTTAAATTATCGAGTGCTGAAGACGCGTAACGTTTAAATTTCTTTGTTCGGATGCAAGGCCGTCAATGTTACAGCGGCAATAGCGCAAACACGTGACTGCAATCTGCATCTTATATCGTTATATCCTTCGATAAACTTCAGTAACACTTGAAACTTGTTGGGGTTATGCTAATTATTTTATTAGTGGATGTCGTATTGCGGATTTGAGATTTTAACCAATTTTTAATACGAGTATACATAAATGTACTTTAGGTCATTAGGTGGCAGCGTCCTCCTTATTGAATTAAAATGCTAGGTAATAGTTCTTCCAGCTTACCATAAAATATTGAAAAAATAGAAAAAGCAAAACAGACAAATTATAAAAAGAACCTTTTAATACATACTACTTTATTTAAGTTGTAATAAGCACCTAACAAAAAGTATTGTAAAATATCTTTTTTTGCATATTGATGACGAAATCTCATTTTCTTAATCGTAGTTTTAAACATAAAGTAAAACTTTTTTGCATATTGATTATGAAAGTTTTTTTAACGAAAAATCCTAATGAAAGTAGCACCTTTTTTAATTATGTTTGTAAAAAACAAACTTCAATCTCCTTGGAGATTATTGGCAAAGAATAATATGTTTTCCTGATTTTTAAAATTTTGCATAAATCCTTTTAAGACAAATTTCTCAGCTTACAATACCTATGCAAAAAAGTGTCGTGTACAGCACGTTATGAAAGTCTCTTTTTCTTTAAACTATGACTTTCATAATTAGGTGCACTGTTATAATTATTTAAATGAATATTATTTTATTTTACATCTTTATCTCGTTGGAATTCGCTGTAGGTGACTATAGTGACTATCAAGCACTACTATATATGTACTTTATTTGGTAACTTTTAGTTATATAGTAGGCAAGTTTTTTGAAATCAATCGTAAACAAAAAATTTATAATTATCATTTGACAGTTGTAAATTCTTTAGCTTTTTAGCTTTTTAACCAAATTTCGCGTTACAATCAATCTAATCATCATATCAATCTGCAAGAAAGTTACAGCACATATTATGAAAAATTTGTTTCACTCGTTTAAACTAAAACAAAAAATATGTTCGTACAAAAGCCATAATGAGCTTGTCAGTCGAAATATTATTGTTTCTATTCACAGTGATTCTATGTTGATTGACCAATCAACAATTATTATTATTTATATTTACTAATCCTGAAACTGCATTTTGAGTACTATTGCCACTAACTGGTATCATAATGATCTAGAACAGCAATGCTAATATGATGATATTTTTTAACCATTTTTCTAATAAAGAAAAATAACCATATGAGCCTTGCTGTCCGATATAGATAGTTATGAAACCAATAGTACATACAGTGTGTCCCCAAATGCGGTTCTCAGGAGGAAAACTTTTATTATTAATTTTATGACAAAAAGACATTCTTTATAAAAGTTTTTGCTTGATTTAAAACTACTTAAAAGTATAACGAAATTTTAATATTAGGTACTTAGAATAAAGTAGAAAATAAAAAAATGCATTATTTCTTAAAGAAAAGACAACTAAGTTCAATATTCTTCAAAAAATAAAATCTCGTTGCTTGAATAAATCGTATGTAAAATGAAATAAGGTAATATTTCTCAATATTATTAATATTGCTATTTGATTGTTACTGCATTGATTCAAGCAAGACATCATGATAAAAAATATAGTAAATACAGACTTACATTGGTCGTTTTTTTCCTTAGAAAAAATGCATTTTCTTAAATTTTTTATTTTATTATAAGTAATATAAAAATTCCGTTATACTTTTTAGTAATCTTGAATCAAGCAAAAATTTTCATAGAGAATGACTTTGTTATAAAATTAATAATAAAAAAGTTTTTCCTCTTGTGTACCGCACCTGGGGGCACACTATGTGTGTGGTTGGTACAAATACGGGTAAACTGTTGTGTTGTGTCATGTATTCCATTCTCAAAATGAACTTGGTAGAGGTAGTTTGCTTCGCGATTTTAGCTTTAGACACCGAGAAAATCAAAACAGAAGATATTGGGTTCATCCAATAACCTGCCAACGCTTACTGGAGGGTCAGTTTCAACTCTACGAGGAGTTCCTTTACATCTAGATGATCTTACGTAACACCCACTATTAAAAAAATGTTGTCAAAAAACTAGTTTTTCAGTACATACTCTCATCTTGCGCAAAAGCAATATTTTGTTATTTAGAAAAATATAAATTTTTTCAAGATCTTTCACATTCGATAGCGCATTAACGAAGCACTTTTGGATAGAGGTAAGTTTGGTTAAATCGTCCTAGTTTGGTCTCAGGAATATGTCTTAGCATTTTGTACAGACCTTTTAGAGACACCCTATATAAAAGTAAGTCTCAAGAGAAACACTTCAACTTCTCAAAAAATCTTCATGTTATGTTCTACCAGAATAGAAGAACATAATAGTTATTTATGTGTTAAGGGCATAATGAAGCTTTTATGGCCAGAAGCGTTATTTCTAGCCCGAGGCGTCAGCCGAGGGCTAGGAAAAGGCTGTAGGGCCCTAAAATCAAGTTATGCCCGCTATACATACACTATTTTATGCACAGATTAAGTTCTTAATGTCAAATATATTATTGTGTAAAAATATAATTAAATGAGTACGTAGGTACATCAAGCAGCTGTGCGTATACTTATGTGATTATACGAAGTTCGTTACTATAGTTACTGTTCCAAAATATTTAATTTTAGTTTATTTTCATTGGTGATAAGTTTACAAACTATATTAAGAACCAATCAAGTACTACAAAAAAACTTCTGACATTTAATTGACTTTTCGTTATTGCCCGTCTGACCATAAAGATGCCCTTGGGCCATAAAAAGACGTTTATGTTTAGATGAGTGTTGCAATAATAGTCTAATTAGAATGCATCTGTGCATAAACTAATATATTAGCATAGCAAAATCATAGATTCCATATAATCAGTATATAAGGGAAATTAATATGTTTATGCACAGATACATTATAATTAGCCTAATATTGCTAGACTCATCTAAACATAACCGTCTCTTTATGGCCCAAGGGCATCTTTATGGTCCGACGGTCAATAAAGAAACGTCAATTAAATGTCAGAGCTGTTTGTTGTAGAACTTGATTGGTTCTTAAAATAATTTATAAACTTATCACCAATGAAAATAAACTGAAATTAAAAATTTTGGAATAGTAACTATAGTAACGTACTTCGTATAAGCACATAAGTATACGCACAGCGGTTTGATGTACCTACGTACTGATTTAATTATATTTTTTACACAACAATAGATTTGAGATAAAAACCTAATCTGTGCATAAAATAGTGTAGGTATAGCGGGCATAACTTGCTTTTATGCCCCTACAGCCTTTTCCTAGCCCTCGGCTAAAGGTAAGTACTCACAGCAGCGGATGCCATACGATTGGTCAGTTTGAGTCAAATCGACTCAAACCGACCAATCGTATGACATCCGCCTGCGGATCCGCTGCTGTGGGTACTTACCTTAACGCCTCGGGCTAGAAATAACGCTTCTGGCCATAAAAGCTTCTTTATGCCCTTAATACATAAATAACTATTAATTGCTAATCGTTTTATGGACAGGTTTTTAGATTTAAAACTTGTAACATAATACCTCCTTGCAGTAAAATGTTTTGGTCAAAAATACTTAAAAATATCGAAAATAAAATCGAGAATTTATTTTAGAAAAGTATTAGATATTCTGCGACATAGACAACATTTTTTAAAAGATTTTGTTGAAAACCGCATGTTTCTATCTCAATTTATAACCATGTTATAGGTAAATTGCTTATACGATGGGCACCAGGAGTAGAAAAATTATAGTTTTTAAATAAACTAATACCCATTGCACCTTGTGGGTAGTGGCTTATAATTTATCGCTTTATTAAATCTTCGAAAGTGTACGTTGTTTTCTTTTAGTGGAGTTGAATGTTAATAAATAGGGTTGAATAAAAGCTTTTAGTCTTCTCCACGAAATAATTTAAAACATAATAAATTTTAAAAGTTGAATTTAGTTTGGGCTTACTTATGATGAACCCATTCTCAAAACAATATTAACCCAAAATATGTATTAGGAAGAAGAAACGTTTTTTTGAACACTCCATGGAGTGTAGTTAAACATGCATGTTTAAATATAAAGAACCTATAAAGAAAATTAAAACTACTACATGATCTGGGAACAGAATAATCTAATATCTTGCATTTCTTTCTCTTTTTAAAATTTTTTATCATGATTTTTATAATTAAAGAAAATACAGTAAAAATCATGAGAAGTGCAAGTTGCTTCTACAACTTGCTAATAACCAAACATGGATTGCATAAAAAAATGTTTCTTCTTCCTAATATATATTTGGTTTAATAATGTTTTGAGAATGACTTCATCTTAAGTAAGCCAAAACTGCAGTCAACTTTAAAATTTATTGTTTTAAATATATTTCGTGGATAAGACTAAATTTTTTATTCAACCTTATTAATTTACTCTCGCTTTATGTTTAAGATATTTTCATTTGCTGCTAATAGTAGTTAATTCGTATATTATGCTCAAGTACCTGAGATCGTAAAATTACAGTTAAAAAGATGTTTTTGTCATCAAATCATTTTCAAAAATGATTGCAAGTGAAAGCAGGAACAAAATACTTAGGTGTTTTTAAATAAAATCTTTAAACTGCGGTTATTGTTTGATATTACATTTATATCACTGTTATGAATAAGCTAATGAAATGTGATCCTGCAACTAACCACATTTAAATTATCGCTTTAGCTCCCAACGCCAAACCTTCATGTCCAGCGTTGCCACATAAAATTAACCCGAGTTTAGTTTCGAAATATAACAGGATGGCGCCACTTTATTGAGCGCTTAAAGAATTTATGGGAATTACGTGCCATTTAATTGTTAAAAGGTTTCTGATCAAAATTTTTCGCTTGAAAATTATAAAATGAATACCTGCATGTGGCAAAATGTCCTAAAGCCAGAAATACTTAAAAATAAGCAAAATAAAAATCAGAAATCTAATTAAAATTTTTTTTAGATATTTTGCCACATGAAGAAAATTTTTTAAAACATTTTGTTAAAAACCGCATCTTTCTATCTTAATTTTTAACGATGTGATAGGTAATTTGCTGATACGGCGTGTAGAGAGCGCTCTTAAGCAAAATAACCAATATCTCTTAATTTTTAAGCTACGCTAAATGAATACAATTACATCATTCTTTTTTTCTTATAAATGTAGCAAGATATGTACCAAGTTTGAGTACTGCAGTTTAGATAAGAACTGCTGAAACTGCAAGTTTTGTGTTTTGTTGACACAAGAGCATTTTAAAAAGAATTGCAGGATATTTTTCAATATCAGTCTAATAAAATACACTCCTAGATAATATAAAAAGGTTGCTTATATAGTTGCTTTTTTATCGACTACTTGAAGTGTTTTTAAATTAGTCTGTGTAAAATTCCAGGTTAAAAGTAGTTTAATTGCACATCTTCTGTTTGTCCGTGTATCTGTGTGGGGTATCTAACAGGGAGTTTGTCCATATGCTTTAAGTTCAGGGGTTCCCCAAGGTGCGGCCCTCAAACCCTAGAAATGCGGCCTGCGATGTCATATCATCCGCGATTTAGAATTCATAAAGATAATTTAAAAAATAAATAATTTTTGTCATATTATAATTAAAAATTGGTCAGTTAAAAAATACTAAATTTTATATGTAATGTAATTATTTTGTTGTTATATAGATTGTTATTAAAAGAAAACAACTGCACAAGTCACACACTTCTGATTGAGGAATTTATTATTTTTTTCTTTTTTTATTAGAAATTATTTAGTTATTTTTGTTTAATTATTTCTGAAATGTGTTTAATAAACATTTTGTAATAAACATAATTATTGTCATAAAGAACGATTATGTTATCAAATTAGTATAAATTAATGATGCACCGAAGCGGCTTTTGGCCAAATCACCGAATACCGAATACTCGGCCATTAAAATTTGCTGAAGCACAATAGAAATTTGAGTTTTGATTAGTTTTATTGAATACAAAATTAAGTCACAAAAAGAAAACATTGGTGTCCAAAAGATACGTTTCCTACTATGCATTTCGCTGTAATAAAATAATACAAAAAAATAATACAAAATATAACTAAACAAACTTAATAAAAAATAAAAAGTATCGTATTATAAAAAAATGTCAAAAACGCTTATTAAAAAACTACAGCGTAATATGATAGTATTTAAAAAATATTTCAGTATTTAAAATTTAATTTAAGAGATTGTGGTGGATAAAAAGTAGCTTTTTGGCATTTTCCGGTAGCAATCTAAGTCAAGCACGTGACAGCGATTTTCAATTTATTGTTGAACTTCTAGTCAGAACAATATATGTACGTGTCATCGTCTACACAGGACTTGAAAATAAATGCTTGAAATGCTAAGAATTAAATAAATGCTGATAAATATTTTTAAAATTTAGAATTTTTTTGGTTCAACTCTAAATAATGAGTTTTTCGGTTAAAATGCACTCGAATAAGTCAGATTGCGGAAAAAAAATTAAAAAGTCCACTTCGGCCGACCGAAACTTTCATGCTGTTTCGACCAAAACCGAATCTGTTAAAAATTGGCCGAATACCGTAGCTTTGGTGCATCTCTAGTATAAATCTTTCTGTTGTGTCAAACTTTTTATCGATTTGAACGTATTTTTTCTTAAGACTTTTTTGGTCCGCCAAATATTTTGGAATTTACAATTTGGCTCACCTAGGCAAAACTTTGGGAACCCCTGCTTTAAGTGATACATCATTAGCTGAAATTATACCAAGAAGCTTCTAGCATAATAGGAATTTTAATAAACCATATAGAAGATGCCAATACGGCTAGCTGTGTTTCATTCAGTCATTTATGAATAGAATCTAATGGAGGTTTCAACATTCCGTCCTGACAAGGGTCACACGTCCACAAAGTTGGCACCCCCACTTTGACAAAATCAAAACATTTTTAGCTGTAGATTATGAGTGGCGCCTCTGCACTTAGTTTTTGAATGAACAAGGAATAAAGAAAAGCACATATATATTATGAAATATTCTTTATTAATAAACATAGTTGCAGATATGTGTATGTATAATAGGGTGGTTCTTATTTGGGTCATGTTGGAATTTCGGTTTTGCCGGGTGCCCATTTGATTCCAAAAAAAGAACTGAAGATTTTAAGACCAATACGAACTTCCTATCTCTATTCTAATCATTCGCTGTAATGACGAGAAGTTTCCCATTTTAACTTAAATAATGTAACCCAAGGTGTACAAATATTAGTACAAATAAATGTCCACCCGTGCGAAGCCGGGACAAACCGCTAGTGTATAATAAAGTTGATAAAAGTATATTTAATGTGAAACCTGTTGTTGCTTATCTTCAGATAGTTTCTTAATATTGGGTTCATATTCCGTATTCATTAGTATAACACATTTCGCAGTCAATTCATTTCCAAGTTTATTTCTGTTGGTAGATTTTACAAAATTCATCGACGAAAACAATTTTTATTATTGATATAAAATAGTTTGGTAAAGAATCGCATATGTTTAGTATAATATTTTCATTTTTTAGTGTTGAGTCATTATTATCTGCACTACGACTGTCATGAGTCATACACAGGTGCAGTGATATGATAGAAAATCAATTATTATTAGTTTTTATAAATTCGTCATTAGATATTTATATTTTAATTAATTAGATATTTTCGATTGTCTGTTCTCTCTTTTATGATATAAAAAATAAGTTTATAAAAATCAAAGCATAGATCATTAAAAAGCCTTCGTGGGTCATAGGTTTGGCACCACTGGCATAGGGTAAGGTGCAGGAATAATACTTCATTCTAGCAACAGCTAAGCTCGCTCTAGCTCTAACAAAAATGTTCCTAGTTTACACAGATTCTTAGAAGTAAGAATCTTCCAAAAAGGAATGAAAAGGAAGAAAAATCCCTTATAATCATTAAAAGTAGCACGTTCAGGTAATGTAAACAAATAGAAAATCACAACCCCAAGAATTACAATAGCTAGTAAAAAACCAGTTAGTAGGTACAAAAAAAATTTTGTCTGTTAGGAGTAGTACTTTTTTGGTTAATGACGCAAGAAACCGGCAGAGATAGAATTTAGTGATTCCAATAAAAGGAAAAGTTTGCATTTAATAATAGGAAAAGGGATTTAGTTTTCCCAATTTGATTCATATAAGCGGCTGATGCAAATAACCATTGATTCAAATAACTGGAACCTACTGTACATGACAAGTGTTTTTTTACTGAAATCAATAAGAGTGTTGTGTTCTCTGTTCAACTATAATTCACTAGTATCCAAGACTGAGTATGACAGAGGACGAGACGACTGGGCAGTCGTTTGAGGTGTCGGCCATGATTAGTACCCGAGAATACGACATAAAACATAATAACGACATAAAATGAAATTCTCCATAATAAGCTCTCTTCTTATTTATAGCATGCACTGTCATCTTTCAGAATTTTCAAGCAAATACCACGTTTTTAAATTTGAATATAATAAGATATTTTTCCCGTCCGAGGAGGAAGATGTGAAGTCCATGTTTGCGCTATGGCTATGAAAGGCGAGGGTCAGGGCGAAGCTCAAAAAGCGAATGTTGAAGCAAGGGTACTAGGCTATGGTCTAAGTGCGGTGCGCCATTACGGACGCACCCTTATAAACATTGCGAAGAAAGTTCTGCTAACATGAGGTTCCGGTGTGGGTGGATTTGATTCTTACCTGGCAGGGTCTGATATGGCACACTTCCTCTTGGAAGGAAAGTGGTGATTAAGTCTTAAGACAGCCCCATGTAAATAAACTTCTGTTCAACCATAATAAATATTCCTACTCTTACATAAGAAAATTTTCAAGAAAAACGTAAAAAAGTTTTTACGGCTGGTAGACTTTATATTCTGTTAATTCCAATTTATTAGAAAAACAAAATTATCTAGCAAACTTAGATAAAATAAAGAAACTTTAGTTATTCTGATGATCTTTAATCTATTGATTATGTAGTTATTAAATTTGTACTGTCTAAGGTTGCTAGATAATTTTGCTTTATTAACTAGAGTAACTAAAATACAAAGCCTACTAATAGCCTTAAATCCTTTTTGACATTTTTCTTGAAAATTTTATATAAAAGTATAAATATTTATTATATTTGAAAAGAGAACACAATACTCTTTCAATTTCAGTAAAAAGGTACCTGTAGGGTATCATGTAATTTAAAACAGGTTCAATGACATCATCACTCTATGCCGATTTAATAAATACAAAATTTTCAGAACCAGAATATAAGAGAATTTTATGCTATTTAATAATATACAGGGTGTTCAAATTAAAGTCGGCACTATTGCCAACTTTGTTACTACTAAAAATACGATGTTGGTTAAATTACCAAAGTAGTAGCGTTTTTTCTTCCGTTTTAAAAACAATTGAACTTCGCATTTTCGAGATTTAAAAAAAACAACATTTTTTTAAATGGAATACCTTGTATATTTTTGCACATTTTAAATGATAATTTAATTTTAAACAAAATTTATTAAAACGACCACTTTTCTTTACTTGTAGAATAATCTACTATTCTTTTACTTTCCAATAATCGGCCATTCATTGGCTACATGATATTCATTTCAACATGAACTGGTACATTTAAATGTTTGTAGTTCGTTTATTGGTAAGTTTAGGGTATTTATTTATTAATAAATTTTGTTTAAAATTAAATTATCGTTTAAAATGTGCAAAAACAGGTTTGAACCCCTGTCCCTCTGAACGAGAGGTAGGATCTCTACCACTCGACCACGGAGGGCCTAATGTATTTTTTAAGATTTTCTATTCCGATGTTACTAAAAACGCACTAAAAAATCACCCCCTACAAATCAACGTCTGTAAGTGTTGAGCTCGAAGAAATAATGAGGGTAAACTACGCCCCCTAACAGTCTTTGTTGTTTTTCTCGGAAACTATTGCGTTTATCGAGATAAAAGGGGTTTAAAATAAAGCTTATTTAATTCTATACCAAAAATGTCCCAATGTTTTTTCGTACCTTGCCTTCTTTTTCTGATATCGAAGAAAGAAGATATGTTACAGTTCGCTCAACATAAATTGGCGAGAGCTTTGGTTGCGCACTGGCATGAACCGAGTGAGATTTAAGCAGTGGCAGAGCAGACTGCGTTCATTTTCTTAAAAATATGAGTTAGAAAATAGTCCCACAAGAATGACCGGATCCAGACAATAAACAAATAAATATACAGTAATGTATAATTTGCGTAAGCGAGTCAAATACTGTTCGAGGAATGTTAATAGGTAGTATGAGTAACTCTGATTTGATAATAATCGTTAACTATGCTTTCTCTTTTGGGAAATTTAAGTAATGAGATATATATAGCGTTAAAAATGGATTTTAAGGCACATTGCATTATTGTTAGTGCAAGTAGTAGTACCAGCTGTTTGAAACAGCCGATCTGTAATTTAGTTTATCAGTTTTATAACTATGTCGTCAACTTTACGCGGAAAAACTCTTCACAGTCAAGCGCACGAAATGGCTTTTAACGTTTACAAATGGATAAAATCTCAAAACGAAGATCAGTGTATGAAGAGAATTAAAGAAAAAGTGTCAAGTGCTACTGGAGTATCCGTAAGGACTATCGAAAGGATTATTAAGGAAGGTAACACCTTGCCTGAATCTGAGACTGATAAACTATTTAAAAGTCCTGGAAAAAAACCAAGTCGCGTGTGTAACGTGACCGCACTTGAAGATTATGAGTTGGTTGATTTTCGCCGTATAATCTATAATTTCCATAAAACAGAAAATTGCAGAGTTACGCTTCCTGCTTTACAAGAAACACTTCGCAATGATTTGGGGTGGCAGGGGCAAGTGTCTTCTCTTCGGATAGTGTTAAAGAAGCTGGGGTTTAAGTGGCGCCGTACTCAAAATAATCGTAAACTATTAATTGAAAAAAGTGAAATTCGTGCTTTAAGACTAGACTATTTAAATAAAATTAAGTTTTTTCGCCAACAGCAGCGTCCTATTGTTTTCTTAGATGAAACGTACATCCATAGTGGGCAAACTATATCAAAAAGTTGGAGTGACGACAGTAATAATGGATTACTTGCTAATATTTCAAAAGGGGAACGCTTAATTATAATTCATGCAGGTGGAAGCATGGGTTTTATTCCAAACTGCCTCAACATTTTTAAATCTGGAAGTAAGTCAGGAGATTACCATGATGAAATGAATTCATCAAATTATGAAAAATGGGTCACGGAAAAATATATATAATTAAAAGGCATAAAAAGCAGTACATTCAGTACAAATTTGATGCCATTTTCAATGCTAATGGCCTGCGCCTTCCACCGTACCACCCAGATTTGAACCCAATAGAACTAATTTGGGCACAAGTTAAAAACAACGTTGTTAAGAAAAATACTACATTTAAATTAAATGATGCGTGGATATTAGCCGAAAACGAGTTTTCTTCTGTAACTTTAGAAGATTGGGTGAGCCGTTGTGAACACGTGATAAAAAGTGAAAATAATTATTTGCAAAATGAACAAATAATAGACGTTAGAACCGAACAACTTATAATTAGTGTAAATGACGAAGATTCGGATTCCGACTTTGGAACTGATTTTGAGGATAGCGGTTAAAATATGTAACATAAATTGTAGATACCTATTGTATTTATTTTTTTTAAATTATTATATGATCGTTATTGTAGTACCACTCGTATTAACTTTCTTTTTCTCTATTATAGGTATAATTATGTAGTCAAAATATTTTTTGTAACATTATTATTTATTATTGAAAATTTAATTTAAATATCTATAATATGGTTTCATTTCACTTTTTCAGTGAGTGCAATTAGCTAAATTATGATTTTATTTTATGAAAATATTTACTTTGGAATTTGGGAGTCCCGCTAGAAATATTTCGTTTGAAATACAGCAAGCAAATAAAATAAGGCGCCCTACGCGTCTACGCCACTGTTAGAACAGTGCAACATTCGCAAATATTACACGAGGGGAAGCCGATAGTACTTTCGGCATGCGCCGGCTCTCGCCAATTTATGATGCGTTTGCTGTACCTTGCCAATTCGAAACTTTCATCTGACTGGCATCAAGAATAATGATAATATCGTCTGATGGATATAGGCGATTGGATCACGATCGTATCCGAGTCTCAACGAATTTCACTTAGCTACTTTATGACGAATATGAGACCACAAAAAGTTTCATCCAAAAGTTCCTTGAGGAAATTTACTGTTGTAAATTGCTCATCCATGTATGACATATCTTCTTTTTTCGATAACACAAAAAAAAGACGAGGTACGAGAAAACGTTCGAACATTTTTGGTTTGCAATTAAACAAACTTAATTTTACCTAACCTTTGTAATAGTGTCCGAGATAAACAATAAAAACTATTAGGGGGGGGCGTGGTTTACCCTCATTATCCCTTCGAGCTTACCATCTACAGGCGTTGACTTTTAGGTTAGGGCCACACTGAAGGCGATTTGGTTAGAGGGTAAAGGTAGGCGGTTTTCTTAGCGGGTAAGCAATTAATAAAAACACGGTACAACTTATCGGAGCGTCCATATCGCATGTGCTTAGAGGGTTGCTATATTTCTAAACCGCACGCGGTGCTACTTAGCAATTCAACATGTTGGTTAAAATCGTGCATTTTAGCTAGAGGGTAGCCGTGCGTAGAGAAAAAAAATTAAATTTTGCATTTATTCTTTTTCATTTGCATTTAATAATCAGAAGAGCCTTGTGGGTTCCACGTTTATCATGGAGCTTCTTGAAGTCATGAATCCAGTACAATCTTGTTATAACAGGCAAGTCGTCAAATCTCAAAGATATGTTTTCTAACAATAACATCGTTTTTTAGAGATTTGACAACGGCATTGCTGACAGAACGAATTTAACGCAGCATTGAAGATCTCTACGTGAATCGCAGACTGCAAAAAACCTGTCAAATCGCTTTCTAGATGGACACTGCGTCGCTTGCCGCTTCCACCTAAGTAAGCCGTTAAGCTCTACCCTCTAAGCAAATCGCCTGCAGTGTGGCCCTAACCTTAGGGGGTTATTAAACAACCCACAAGGAAGGCCTATGCAAAAATCCACGAACTTACCTCAACTTTCCACTATTCATGAAAATTTGTTCTGATTGATTGAAATTGTCTGAACTATAAAAATAAGTATGTTAAATTGGCACTCACTAAAATTTTTATCTTTTAGTACCTTCTTAGTGAATGGCTACACATTCGACTGGTAGCGGAGTGCTCTATGCTCTACTCACAGAGTAGAGCATAGCGTAAAGCGGTCACACATAATGCGGATTACATGGCGCATTAATTGTGGAGTACAGGAAAAACAGCGTGTATGTAATAATAATGAGATCATACCTGTCGTTCAAAGAGACAGGGGTTCAAACCTCGGTTGCGACTGAATTTTAAAAATTTAGTACAATCGTGTTTGAGCTCCTTAGGATAAAGTTGTATGAATGATAAAGTATGGGGGAGCATAATGCACTTGCTACAATACCTCCATTACCTCCGTTGATCTCCCATAAGAGTTTGTGTGGAACCTCGACACTGCAAAATGCGGTAAAAGGGATTGTGTATATATGTAATAATAAATACAAAAACTGTGTGATTCTTGAGAAAACGCTTATTGTTAAAATGCCTATTTCAAATTTGTTTCATACAAGGGCCCATTTTTTGAAGCTTCGTATGTTACAAACGGCTAAAGTCCGTTTCTGCCCCCCCCCTCAAAGAAAAATGGTAAGATAAATTGTTTTTTATTAAAAAGTCTTAAAAAATCGAATGGAATATATTCCATCCACGGGAGATGAATAGTTCAAAAGATATAGGGACGATTGGCCATTTAAAAAGAAATGTTCATCTTTTTATTTTTTTTTAAATAACAAAAGATTGACATTTCTTTTTAATTGACCAATAAGAAAGAAGGATTTTAAAAATTAATTTTGTTTTGCTATATAAAGGATAAGAAAAAATGAAAAAGTTCTTTTTTTAATCATTCAGAATGCCCAAAATTACATTGAGATCCCTTCCCAATGCCGAATTTGCGGTCCAGTGGTGTAAAGATGGCGGGCTTTTAAAAAATTCCATGAATTTCAATAGAAAAAGCATTAGTGGTTTTGGATGGATTCGACTCATACGACCAAATCAAGCATGAAGCCACCGAAGAAGATGACCCAACTGATATTTCCAAGGATACAATCGCAGCTTGGACCAAATTTGCTAGGGAAATGGTTGTTGACTATTACGTCAAGATCCAATCCGACAAAGGCCAAATCAGTGGACCAGGAAAAGTAGTCCAAATCGATGAGTGTGTTTTTGGACATCATAAGTATGAACGAGAAAGAATCTTGAACGGGAATTCGGTTTTGGGAATGATTGATGTGGAATCAGATGAAGTAAGGATGATCTTTGTGGAAAAAAAAGAGATGCCGCTACTTTGATACCTGCAATCAAAGCTCATGTATTGCCTGGAACCATAATCCACACCAATGGATTGTTGGTATACAGGTCCTTGGAAAATTAAGGATTTACCCACCGAGTGGTAAATCATTCAGATCCCGAACATCGGTTCGTGGCTGGGGATGGTACCCATACCCAGTTGATCGAATCAACTTGGCGTCCAATGAAGGATTTCTTCCAAGGAAAACCCAGGTTTGAGGACGATGAATTTCCTGACCGACTGGGGGAATATTTATGGAGGAGATATCTGAGGGAGAATAATGTTGACCCTTTTGATTCTTTGTTAACCGCAATCAAATGTTTTTATCGTTTGTAAATTTTATTTTTATTGTTTCTGTAATTTTAATAAAATATCAAATTGTTTCTTATTGATTTTTAATACATAACTTTTGAACTATTCATCTCCGGGGGATGGGACCTATACCATTCGATTTGTCATCCAAAAATACATTAAAAAACATATACCCCATCACTTTTTTTGGGGGGGGCAGAACCGTACTTTTACCTTACAAACAAAATGGGAAGCTTGGGTACATGACGTAAATACATCAAGAAAAATTTTAGGAGAATTTCATCATCTTCACTAATCAAGGTTTTCATAATTCGTGATTGGATCTTGACACTTTCAGATACAATGCCTGAATACGCTCAAATATTTCAAATAAATTTAATATCTCTGCTACCAGTCAGCTGGCCCGTTTGCGACACGCTGTTCTCATCGCTATATATATGAACGGTCACACATACTATTGCCTTATACACTCCGGTCCCTCATACGTGCGATGTGTGGCAGTGCGCTTTAGCGTTTATTGCATGAATAGAATGCGATAATTTATTTTTAAAACCACTCACAATTGTATAACTTCTTTATCAACTTTTGATTTTTCAAATAACAACAAATGTGACCCTAATAGGTCAAACCAAACATAAATATGTATTTACATATAATATCATTTTATGTAAAAATGTCAAATGCAAACATTCAAAAAATAAATATTAAATAAAACAATTGCTTACCTGATAACACGTGAATCTTCTAGCTCCGGTCCATCCTTCCGCATATTACCACCGAGGCATTCGGCATTATCCGGAGAAATTGGAAGACCCCCTTGCATAAAAGCTTCTTTATTAACATTAGCTTCAGGATGATAAAGTAAATGTCCTAATAAATCACTATCTCGGTTTTCTTGGTCCTCATTGCTAACACCACCATTATAAAAGTCTTTATTATGTAGAACACCCACTTCTTGATCACCGTTTTGGTGTTGTTCTTGATTTCTACCTTCGTTCGAAGAATTCAATTTAAATTTGTTGGAATCACCACCGGCACCACGTTGCTCGTAGCTCGTATTAGGATAGAACACTCGTTCTGGATAATTATCACTATAGAATCTTTCCCGGTAGTTTCTGAATTCCCTGAATTGTGGTGGACGATCTGAACGATTCCTGTTGGTAGTACGATTGTTCGAGTGTTGTGGTCTTTCTGGACGAGTTCTTACAGTTGAACGTGGGGACTGCAAATTGTGATTATTTCTGAAACGCCTATAGTCGTTGTCGGCATTCATTACACGTTGATTATGTCCAGTGGTGGTTCGGCGAGGTGTTCCGCCCCCGTGGTAACTGCAAAATGACAGTACAAGTTAAAAGAAGAATCCTAAAGCATCACTTATTCATAAAAAATATGATAAGCGTTTACTCGAAAGGAGCAAAAAGATAAAAAAGCTGGACATGTTTTGTAATGCATAAAAATTCAATGCACTTACGATCTGGCGGAGCTTATATTTGGGTTGTCCGCCATGTTGAACGTAGCAAAAACGAAAAACGTACAAATATAAAAGGAATTCCAATATCTAATTCTTCATAAACAACAACTATCACACTAATATTATTCTACAGAAAAACCAACTTTCTTATCACAGTACATTGCAATACAAAACAATCTATTTCACAAGACTTGTGCACCACTTCCTACTTGTTAGCCTTCTCAACGAAAACTGACACTGAAAACAAGTAAACCAACTGAAATTGTAAATATCATGAGGTACGTTATAGATGGACCAATCACAATCGAGGACAACCCATAAGCCGTTGACTACGCGCCAAAAATATTTAACTCAAATTAAGCTTTAAATTATATAAATTGTAATAAATTGTAGTAAATACAAAAAATTAATTTTTAAAACAACATTACTATTATTAACTCACCATACAATAAAATAAATAAAATCAATAAAGATTTCAACGAGATTTTCAATATGCACCACCCCCATAGATAATAATTAAGAAAAACCTATACAATTCAATTTTAATATATATTTTTATTCGTATGGTTCAAATTTTATAAGATATTAAAATTTGTTAATTGTTTATTTATCACAACTAATAATAATGTGGAATAAAATAAAAATTATAAATCCCAAATTCAGTGATTTCCCCTTTTTAAGTAGCATCTTTGCACATTCTATGAGGGTACGTGTATTTAACGTAGGCGGCTACGGTTGCTGGTCAACCGTCGTTTATTGCGTAATTGTTCGATATCTCCTAAATCATGAAATATCGAAAAAAACTTCCAATGCAAAAGTTTCTTGATTGTCAAAGATAATAATAATCCCAGATAGCATAGAAGCTGATGTCAAACTTGCATTTGGATTGATATACGCTTATAAGCGTATATCAATCCAAATGCAAAATTGACATAAGCTTGTATGCTAATGAATACTGTTTTATTCCCATAATGTACAAACATATGACGTAAAATGAAAACAAATTTTTATAGTAATTTGTAAAGATTAAAAAAAAGTATATTACATTATAGAAACATGATGGTAGTCAGGTGATTTCAGCACTGAAATCTCTGCTCTCCCTACCACCACAATTTACCACATTCATGCACATAATTATGTAAAATTTAAATTAAGTATCAACCATTGATAATAAGAGTTATAGTTACAATAATTTTTTTTTCTACCATATTACTATTATACACATTTAAATCAGTAGATAGCATGTCTCTAATACGATCTTTGAAGGATCCCACTGACAACTTTTTATAATAATAATAATAGCCAGATAGCAATTACAAGATTAATAGATAAATAAGTAACTTAAGAAGTGTGATTAAATATCAAATAATAAATAATGTAGTTATATTAATACCAACATAAGCTAAAACAACAAGAACATCAGAAAGTTAAATATCACAATTATCGAATTACCTTTAGAAGTCGCCATATGCCGCTCTCATGCCTACGCCATCACACCCCAGCGAGCACAGCCTTCATATGTAGGTATTAAGTTATAGAATTTAATTGTCTTTTAAAACAATCTAAGGATTTAGAAAAAAAATTTAAAGCTGTTAAATTGTTTACAATCCTAGAAACTCTATTTAAAAGACTGTTGCTGGCATAGACAGAGTGGCACATAGCAACCTCTAAAAGAGGAGCATTTCTCAAATCCCTCACAGGAGCCTTTAAATTAAAACATGTCAAAATCTCTGGACACTGTATCATACCGTTAATAATCTTAAAGAAAAAACCAGCATCTTTGTTTTTCCTCCTCTGTTCTAGTGGCTTTAATACTAAATATTGTTTTGTTTGCAAAGTATTTAACAAGATACCATGCATTATGTTTCATATACTGAACAAATCTGTTCTGAATAGATTCAATGCGAACAGTATGGACATTAAAAATTGGTAACCAAATAGTAGAAGCATATTCTAAACAAGATCTTACAAGGAATGCAAACAACACCTTAAGGATTGAAAGTTATTGAAGTCTTTAAAGGTGCTTATCACAAAACCCAACATTTTATTGAAGTTTACTATCCAAGACAATGCCCAGATCCTTAACAGAGTCTACATTTTTCAAAATGTTATCCCTAATTTTATAGTTATACTTATTTACATCCTTCGTTCTTGAGAAAATAATAGTGGAACATTTACTAGGGTTTAAAGATAACTTGTTAATAGTGCACTATTTATAGTCAGTCACTAGTTTTATAGTCATTAGGTATGGGGTTATATAGTTTATAAACATATTATAAGCGAATAAACACTTGAAAGATTTTGTGCAATGCGAAGATGTTGCAGTAAGTCCCCTATGCATTAGAGTGTCATGTAACATGGGGGCCTTATGAAAAAAAGATTTTGGTGTAAATGTTAAAAGTTTTTGATGAAATATTTTGATTTGTTGGAAGAACTAGCTCTGAACCTTTTTATTTTATATTTTCAAAAATATGTTTTCATAAGAATTTTGGAAGTTTTTATTTTAATATTTTTTCTGGAAATATGTTAAACCTAACCTCAATTACCATTGTGTAGTGGAGAGTTTATGTTATATCTATTTGGTTTTATTGCAAAAAATTGAAAACCTATACAACTAGGGTATGTTGGAGCCATGATATTCTGGCCATGATGGAATATGATAATAATAATAATATTATAATATTTTTGACAAATACAAACTAATTTAAAAAAATAGATGTTTGAGGGTTTGTTCTTCTGTTAACAAAAATCCATATGTTTTCCAAAATATTTATTTAATTTTTTTAAATTTTTTTTTCTTCTCACATGATGGTATATGCCTCTAAGAGTTAAGATATATGATTTATTTAAAATCTTAAAAGTTAAAATAAATACATTTAGTTTTTTTTGTTCTATTATTTGTTAATATGCTTATCTGACCCTCATGATGTCAAAAGAAAATTTTATGCATAATGTCTGTTAGTTGTCCGCTGGGGGTGCCAACATTCCCTGATGTCAGGAGGTCAGGTTATGATGGAACACTTGTTGCATTACATATTACAATAGATAAAATTAAAAATATAAAAAATAGACCGTTCCTTTTTGCGTCATTTATTAAATAAATATCTGCTCGGGGCGGGACATATTTTATAAAAACATAAATTGTCATATTTAAAGATTAAAGCACGTAATTCAAAAAGGGGTCCAACACAGCCGGATCTCCCCTACAACCATAACAAATCTTATTTTATTGTAAAGATAAGAGGGTGTTTCTTGCTTGATTATTTTATGAAATAGAACTAAAAAGAATGTAACATTCGGTGATTGTTCATATTCAACCAATTAGTGTCTTTTAACTTATGAGAGATATGCAGGTGACATCTAATTCCATAAACAAAAATTTTGCATCACCTCAATCTTTCTAGTCATCATCCTGTCAAGTCGGGGTCCACAAATAACATCACAATAATTGAAATGTGAAAGCACCAAATTTTCACACAAGGTAACCTTAATATTTTTATTTAGAACATCGCGGCTGTTCTAAATAAGTTTTAAATTACAAAACAATTTTTTAACACTAACATTTACAGCAAAAAAGAATTTGCAGTAAACTTTAGGTTATTATAATAACCTAATTAGATATATCTAATGTTAGACCCGAATTTCACGTCGAATTAGAATTATGAATATCAGAACCATTAACAGAAATAAGAAAATCTTCTAATATAAATTCTCTATGATTTGCAAAGCCAAATATCACGAGAGTTGATTTTGAAGGATTAATATGCAAAGAGTGCACAGATGCAAATGTCATTAACACATTAAGTCCTCATTTATGCGATTGCATTATTTTGTAATCTTTTTAAATTTTAAAAGCATTATTTTTTTGCTTGTTTAGTATTTTTAATAACACATCACAATAGTATTGTGAGTACAATAGCCGTACTTAAAATCTAAAATGCCATTTTCTCAAAAACTATAGCAAGAAGCGACCACATGTTGATAAGGAAAATATACTCTAAATCATTACAGCTGTCCCCATTACGAGGTTTTTAGTTATATTAGTTAACCCTGTGTAGGGTGTTTCGGGGTGAACGGCTAGATAGTCATTCAAGGTGTCGCTCATGGATTCACTAGTATCCGAGACTAGCCCAATATGACAGAGTGACACTGGGCAGTCATTTGAGGTGTCAGTCATTTGAGGTGTCAGTCATGACTATTATCGAAGACTAGCTTGGGTGCAGATCACACTACGTTCACCCGTAGCACTGGCTGCTGTCTACCCAATCCCAGGTTTGTCTGGGCAATGAATAATAATAATAATAATAATAGTTTATTTCCTTACAGGTCATGAACCTACAATAGGAAAATTCTTAAATAAATACATAGGTATAATAATCAACAAAAAAAAAAATTAAATATAAAAGAGCTTAAAAAAGATTATGTAACAAAATTATATAACTATTTAGTTTAATTTTGTACAGTATTTTCGTAATTGTTTAAGATTACATTAGTTATGAATATCAAAGAATCTGAATTAATATCGCATTGCGATGAAATGGAGTTAAAATTGTCGCACATATGAGCTACCGGGCTGGATTTCATAATATTAGTGTGTGCAGTATTGCAATAGAAAAAGGTGGAATTTCGTAAATTACGTGCAGGTATGTTAAAGTTTATTTTCTGCAATAAATTTGAACAATCTACATTGTTATGAACTAAATTATATAGAAATTTTATACTACTCACTATCCTCCTAGTTTTTAAAGAAACTATGTCAAAAGCTACAAGGGAGTTACTGTATTGAAAGTGGTGAGTTGGGTATATTCCTGTGGATAAATAAGAGGCCAGTTTTACAAAGTGCTGCTGAACGGATTCAATTCGATTTATATGAGTATTATAGATGGGACTCCAAATTAACGATCCATATTTTCGAGCTTGGATCTGACAAATGCAAGAAATAATATTTTTATACAAATCTTGTTCGAAAAATCTTTGCAATTCCGATATATGAAACCCAAAGTTTTATTAGATGTCAAAACAATTTGGTTAATATGTTCAGCAAAACAGAGTTTGCTATCAAACAATATTCCAAGATCTTTAACAGTATTTACGCGATTCAGTGTGCGATTATTGATATGATAATTATAGAGTATAGGCTGACGTACCCTAGTAAATGTTATAACAGAGCATTTATCTACATTTAAGTTAAGATTGTTTATTTGGCACCAATTACATAACAGATTAATATTAACTTGTAGAGCGGAACAATCAGCGATGTTGTTTATACAAGTAAATAGTTTTAAATCGTCAGCAAACAATAACTTTTCACAGTCTATACTCAAAGGAAGGTCATTAATGAAAATAAGAAAAAGCAAAGGGCCAAGATTTGATCCTTGTGGAACACCTGAGGTAGAAGTAAACAAGGAAGACGATACACTATGGTATTCAATGTGAGATTTACGATCAAATAAATAAGAAGAGAATAATTTTATTAAAGACTGAGAAAAACCAATTATTTCTAATTTATTTAAAAGTATGTATAAGTCAATTTGATCAAAGGCTTTTGCAATATCCGTGTAAATTACATCCACCTGACCCCTACAATCAAGAACCTCTGATACATACTGTGTGAAATAAGCGAAGTTGGTTACTGTAATCGCTTTGACACGAAACCATGTTGAGACGGAGATATATACTGATTGACGTGCGAATCGACTACGTTATAAATAATTGTCTCAAAGATTTTGGAAAAACTACATATTATAGATATAGGTCGGTAATTTCTAACAGTAGATGGACTTTTAAGAACAGGAGAGACACGTGCATGCTTCCAGGTATCAGGAAATGTTGATGAACGTAGTATAAGATTAAACAACGAATGTAACGGCATTACTAACACAGAAGCACAGTCGCGAATAAGAAAACTAGGCACCATATCCACGCCAGATGTAAACTTATTTTTCAATTTTTTTATGGCGGTCATGATGTTGTCTTCTGATATATAATCAATCTTAATTAAAGGCATATTGTTTATGGATGAAGAGTTATTAACCATAGAAGGGTTGGATTGTATATAAACACTTGAAAAATAGTTACCAAATGCCTCAACGATGGTATCTGGTGTGTCACACTGTTGTCCATTATGATCCTCAATTAGGCCAGGTATTCGAGTTTCAGATTTTTTTGTGTGCACATACGACCAAAATTTGTTTGGATTGGCTGAAATATTTGACTGTATATCGCCAATGTATTTCTTACAGGCAAGTGATGTTTCTTTCTTAATACGTAAACGTACCTCTCTATACAAAGAGTAGTGAAATGTGGAACCATATTTCTTATATTTGGAATGAATTTTATTCTTTTTGCGTATTAAACGTACTATACGTTTGCTATACCAAGGAGGATATTTCCGGCAAGATTTATTGGATTGAAATAATGGAATAGTTTCATCAAATAATTTATACAATATTTTATAAAACTCAGAACAGGCACTGTTAATGTCAGTATAAGAATCGAGAAAAGACCAGTCAATGTCGCATAAAGCAGAATATAAAATAGGAAAATTTGCTTTTTTAAAGTTATAGGCCTTCTTCTTTATTTGCGTATTTGCTGAAAAACGCAGTGTTGGCTGGCACTCTGGAATTGTAATACAAAGAGCAGGATGAAATTTGTCTTCCCCAACTAAGGGGGGTCATATCCCTGGTAACAACAATATTGTTGTCAGAAAACACCAAGTCTAGAGTTCTATTAAGCGTATTTACTATGAAATTGTATTGATCAAGTCCAAGGAAATTTTGATAGTTACTAAGAACGAGGTATGATCTATCTTCAACATGACTGTTATAGGTAGGGCTATTGAAATCTATTATAACCACTTTACTATTGCTGTTTAATATATCCAGAGTAGAGAAGGTATCGAGAAATAATTTCAAGCTTTCAGGAGACAGTCCTGGTGATATATATAAGGTGAAAACAAGAAATGTTAAAGCATCAACGATAAGTTTAATTCAAACTACATCAATAGAAGGAATAAGCTGGTCAAAAACAGAGAGATTTAAACTAACAACGTTAAGAGAACGCATGTCACTGTTAATTTCTATTAACACTCCACCACCTCTAGCAACACAACAAGCTTCTAAATCTCTATCCTTTCGAAAAACAAGAAAGTTTGCAGGAAATAGTTCAGAACTTAAGATATCATTAGTTAACCACGTTTTGGACATTGATATAAGATGATAATCAAGATATGGTACAGTGTTAAAAACCGTAGAAATTTTAGATCTAAGACCTCTAACATTTTGGTAATAAATTTCCAAGGAGTGATTGTCGATGGATAGTGAGTTGTCGGTATTTCACAAATCAACAGAGACGCGAGACATTGCAGAATTGTGATTGCTATTGTAAGGAAAGAAGCACATCACTCTTTAATTTAGATATTAATTGAATATACGTGTGGCAATTTTCCCGATCCCACGCTGCGTGATGTGTGTCAAGGTTTGATTTATTTTTGTTATTCAATAGAACACAGTTGCTACAACAAAGATCTTTAGATTTACAATCTTTGATAGAATGATCACTAGCACAGAACGGACACTTTATTGCATTTCGACAGTTTTTTGAAGAATGATGGTAACCATTACATCTGAAACAACGTAAGATGTCGATAGCATTGTAAACCTCGCAGGAGTCTAATCCAACCATAACACGTCCAGCATTTAACATCTTCTTATAAGTAACAGTATCTACTTGAAATACAGCTTGAAACCTGTTAGAGTTCTTCTTTGTAGGACCATGTCTAATCAAATTACAAGTGGATTCATCATTGATTATATCGGAATTCTGCTTAAGTAAAAAACGACATAAGGAGAAATCATCTAAGTCCTGAGACATTCCTACAATTCTAATACGTGGCATAATGGTTTTTAAAATTTTTATGTCATAGTTGTCCAATAGACCTTGCTCTGCGATTGTTTTAAACTTGTCAGCATCACTTTTCTTATTTAAACTTAGCATTATTCCTCCTTTATTTACAGATTTGACATCATTTATCTGAATCTTCGAAGTAACAGGATCAATGGTTTTCAAAATATCTGATTTTGTGGTAGATTTGCTTCGAGAAGGGTCTTTTGGTTTCACAATTATACTGGTTTTTGGAGCAGCAGCAAGTTTTTCAGCATAGGTAACAGTAGAAGGTGTTGGTAAAGCAGCAGAATTAAGATTTATGGAATTGGTCAATTTCTCGATAGTAGATGTTATAAATGAGTTTTTAAAGGCTTTAATCCTGGTATTCAAAGAACTAATTATTTCATTTACCTTATCATTCAGTAACTGTAAGGTTTCGATGCGATTGAGATACATTGGGTTATTAATACACTCCGAACATTTCCAAATTAATCCACAATTACTTTTCAGTAGCGATGACAAATCTGTAGGTAGCTTAATGCATAAAAGATGGAAATTCTTTTTACATGAGCAGCTACAGGATAGGCCTGGCGATTTAGATGTAAAAGCATCCTCGCAAAGGGAGCATGAAGGTGGCATGTTTAGTTAAGATTTAAGTTATAAAATATTTAAATATACAGAATTCAATTATTTATCAATTCAATACAATATAAAATAAACTATCTACTTGCCAAACGTGTATTGAAATACAAAGCCATTCTATATAATCGTGAACCACACTATTAAAATCACATAAAATTAGTTTTTATCAAGTTACACACCACACTGCACTTTTATCAAAAAGGTAGTAGTTGTAGATAAGCTCTCCAGAAAGAATTGCATAGATTTAATTATTAAATGACATAGTCAGGAAAAATTGTGTGGTAGTTACACGCAAGTGTTTCTCTGTGCCAGTTTATAATTTTTCTTTCTTAAATTTGATTGATCTTCAATTTATTCAATGAATTTATTTATTTGAATTTTAAAGATATTCTTTGCAGAAAGTAGTATTCTATCGCTTTCTCCTAAAGCATACAATATGCTATTAATTCTTTTAGCGAGTAGTTTATTTAAGAGATAAGAAAACTAAGATTCTCCAAATAACAAATGTCAGGGCTGACTTAACATATGGGCTAACCATATCCATGAGAACTCAGCTAAAAAAGGTATTTCATATGTCAAGATCTAATTAGGATCAAATTAAATTAAAATTATAAATAATCATGGTAATATAACTAGAAATATATACAAATTATACTAATGAAAACCTGAAGAAATATGGGAAATGAATGAAGACCTCAATGCAAAAACCAGGTGAGCACTTTTTAGTAAAATTGTACCTGTTGAAGTAAGTATTATATATTTTCATACATTGCCAATCGATTGGTGCAAGATTTAGGTAATTCCAATGACTAGTAATGAGTTCATAACGGTTATGGACTTACCCGATGTTTTCTTTGAGAGCAGGAATCGTCTATGTCAAGAAGTTTTTTCAATTTACCACAACTTTTAGAATCTGGACTTACCTTGGTTGACCCAATTGGGCTCAGGGCAGCTTATATATTGTGGGACCCAGAGCAAACAAATCATCGGCTCTCCAATCACAATTTTTTCCTTAAAAACTTTATTATAAAATAAAACTATTTTATTGTTATTGGACCTATAAATAAAAGCGAGAATATAAAAGTGCATTACTCATTTTGTAGAATACTTGCTCAAGTATCAAAGCTATTTGCTTAATTGAATATGAACAAAATGAATCTTTTATTGTCATGTAAGAAAGTGCTCAAAAATCTAGCAGTTATCAAACCCACTCAGTTTAAAGTGCATTTCTCTTCATTTCCAACACTCATTATCATCACTACTTTTTAATCAAAAGGAGCCGTAAATCCTATAAACCTAGAAGAGAATGTTATTTGTTAAATAAAGACGATTTATTATTATTATTAAAAGCAAGAAAATGTCATTTAAAAAATTACACTGATTTGAGAAAAAAAGTTTCAAGTTATTTTCTAGGTGAAATTACTGAAACAATGTGCTTTAACTTCAGAAATAAAAATGAAGCTATTTCTAATACATATGGCAGATTCTGGGTTTCAATTAGTGTTAGTGGAGATCAGGCGTGGCTGATGCATATGAAAACTGACCGCACCTGGTGAAAATGTAGTTGTAAATCAAACCATGGTTAACAAGAAAATTACGTTCAAAATTATAGAAAGATCAAATGTGTAGATAAAATTAGGTGCTAAACAACAGTGGCAAAATAAATAAATAGCTTTCCTTGTGCTGTAGGTGCTGTGGACTGTATATGCATTGCTATAAAAAAATATTCTACTAACTAATACACATGGGGATGAATATGTAAACAGTTAATCGTTAACGAAGGCTATGGACTAGCACCATGGTTAATTTAACGACGGTTTTGCGATGGTCTAAAGACGTATTCAAAAAGAATAATGATCCTTTTAGTTATAAATTACAATTTGCAAGGTGTTGACTTGAAATTATTCAATACTTTTTTTTGACAAGAATTGAAGTAGGTTTTTTATTTATTTAGGTTTGCTTGAGTTATTACTTTTCACTAGGAAGTTGAATTTCTTATACTACATTTTCCAATTTGACTGACCATTTTCTATCTGAAAAATATATTATTATAAGTATTACAACTATAAATTATAAAATGAAAAAGTATAGACAGTTTATTGAGTGTTAATTATTTAAATTAATTATTTGGAAAATGACTAAGATAGAAACTTGAACCATAAAAACAATTCTAATTTAATAGTAAATTAAATTATAAAGTGGATAGAGAATTAGATTACATTAAATAAAATCAACTAATTTTGCTGCAACAATATTAATTTAATGTTTTAAATATTTCTTTTCAGATGTAGAGCATTTAATAAAGAGTTACTATAAATAACGGAAAGAATAAATAATTACAGAGATAATCTGGTCACGTAAATGGTTTATCAAAATAAACAAAAATACCTGAAAAAATGCTTCCGTATGAACTTTAGCAATAGTCTTTGATACTTCATAAATCAAACTAATTTAACAGGCACATTTATTTTTTGTAGTGATACACTTTTACAAATTTTCTGAGGTTCAGCAGCATCTCCAATAAAATTGTTCATAAATGCTGCCATAAAACTTTCGTCAATCTGTCATCATGATTCATGAATATATAATATTCGACTGATTTTGTATTTACTAATTCTGCATTCTTTGAGCTCTGCTTGGTTTGAAACTAATTTTAAGCGTATTTCCAACTTTTTAAAATTTAACACCTTTTAGTAATTGCTGAAGAAGTGTTTTCTTTTCAAGTAAAATACCATTTATAACAAAAGATTATTAAGATAAATTATTCGAAATATCAAATAAGGTACAGTTCGCGCAACATAAATTGGCGAGAGCTTTGGTTGCGCACTGGCATGAACCGAGTGAGATTTAAGCAGTGGCAGAGCAGACTGCGTTCATTTTGTTAAAAATATGAGTTAGAAAATAGTCCCACAAGAATGACCGGATCTCAACAATAAACAAATAAATATACAGTAATGTATAATTTGCGTAAGCAAGTCAAATACTGTTCGAGGAATGTTAATAGGTAGTATGAGTAACTCTGATTTGATAATAATCGTTAACTATGCTTTCTTTTTTGGGAAATTTAAGTAATGAGATATATATAGCGTTAAAAATGGATTTTAAGGCACATTGCATTATTGTTAGTGCGAGTAGTAGTACCAGCTGTTTGAAACAGCCGATCTGTAATTTAGTTTATCAGTTTTATAACTATGTCGTCAACTTTACGCGGAAAAACTCTTCACAATCAAGCGCACGAAATGGCTTTTAACGTTTACAAATGGATAAAATCTCAAAACGAAGATCAGTGTATGAAGGGAATTAAAGAAAAAGTGTCAAGTGCTACTGGAGTATCCGTAAGGACTATCGAAAGGATTATTAAGGAAGGTAACACCTTGCCTGAATCTGAGACTGATAAACTATTTAAAAGTCCTGGAAAAAAACCAAGTCGCGTGTGTAACGTGACCGCACTTGAAGATTATGAGTTGGTTGATTTTCGCCGTATAATCTATAATTTCCATAAAACAGAAAATTGCAGAGTTACGCTTCCTGCTTTACAAGAAACACTTCGCAATGATTTGGGGTGGCAGGGACAAGTGTCTTCTCTTCGGACAGTGTTAAAGAAGCTGGGGTTTAAGTGGCGCCGTACTCAAAATAATCATAAACTATTAATTGAAAAAAGTGAAATTCGTGCTTTAAGAATAGACTATTTAAATAAAATTAAGTTTTTTCGCCAACAGCAGCGTCCTATTGTTTTCTTAGATGAAACGTACATCCATAGTGGGCAAACTATATCAAAAAGTTGGAGTGACGACAGTAATAATGGATTACTTGCTAATATTTCAAAAGGGGAACGCTTAATTATAATTCATGCAGGTGGAAGCATGGGTTTTATTCCAAACTGCCTCAACATTTTTAAATCTGGAAGTAAGTCAGGAGATTACCATGATGAAATGAATTCATCAAATTATGAAAAATGAGTCACGGAAAAATTAATACCTAATTTGCCAGCAGAGTCGGTTGTTGTGATAGATAACGCGCCTTATCACAATGTACAAATAAACCGTGCTCCTAATAGCAATTCTAAAAAAGCAGATATGGTCTCCTGGCTTACTGAAAAAAAAATAACATTTTCACCTCAAATGCTAAAACCTCAGTTATATGATATAATTAAAAGGCATAAAAAGCAGTACATTCAGTACAAATTTGATGCCATTTTCAATGCTAATGGCCATACTGTACTGCGCCTTCCACCGTACCACCCAGATTTGAACCCAATAGAACTAATTTGGGCACAAGTTAAAAACAACGTTGCTAAGAAAAATACTACATTTAAATTAAATGATGCGTGGAAATTAGCCGAAAACGAGTTTTCTTCTGTAACTTTAGAAGATTGGGTGAGCCGTTGTGAACACGTGATAAAAAGTGAAAATAATTATTTGCAAAATGAACAAATAATAGACGTTAGAACCGAACAACTTATAATTAGTGTAAATGACGAAGATTCGGATTCCGACTTTGTAACTGATTTTGAGGATAGCGGTTAAAATATGTAACATAAATTGTAGATACCTATTGTATTTATTTTTTTTAAATTATTATATGATCGTTATTGTAGTACCACTCGTATTAACTTTCTTTTTCTCTATTATAGGTATAATTATGTAGTCAAAATATTTTTTGTAACATTATTATTTATTATTGAAAATTTAATTTAAATATCTATAATATGGTTTCATTTCACTTTTTCAGTGAGTGCAATTAGCTAAATTATGATTTTATTTTATGAAAATATTTACTTTGGAATTTGGCAGTCCCGCTAGAAATATTTCGTTTGAAATACAGCAAGCAAATAAAATAAGGCGCCCTACGCGTCTAAGCCACTGTTAGAACAGTGCAACATTCGCAAATACTACACGAAGGGAAGCCGATCGTACTTTTGGCATGCGCCGGCTCTCACCAATTTATGATGCGTTTGCTGTATATGTGTACGATTTCAGAAAGATTGGCCTACTCTGATATTTGTTCAATTCCTAAATTTCATTTTATTATTATTTGAATTTAACTATGGAAAAATGCAAGACTAACGATTTTAAATAAAACTAACGTTTCAAAATTATGAAAATTAAATAATTTGAATCATATTACTCTTACTTAAATTATGAACATATAATGCAAGATAAAAATATTTAATGGTTTTGTTGTTATATTTATACGTTATATTTATTAATTCTTACTTCAATAGAATTAGTTAGTGCTATTCTCATTATTGAACTTATGCCAAGTTGGTTTCTGAACTTATTTTTTGTAACAACCATTATTGAAAATCCACTTTCAGCCAAATAAGCCATTACAAATGGAAGTAACAAGTTTATTGTCTTTTCACTCTTTAGTTTTCAGTTTTCTTTAATTTGCAAAATTGAAATATCTTTATTGAAACAGATAATCCTAATCAACATACAAAAGAAAATACGAAATAATATGTAAAGGTAAATAACCCATAAAACTAAACATTCTGAATTTACAAAAACGAAAAGAAAAAAGAAGGCCAATATACAAAATGTAACCAAAATTTAGGTAAATTATTCTAGTTATCTTTAAACTTTATTTCCAAACTCCTGTCTGTGTACTTACTTTGATGCAAGGTAGCAACTGTCATTTCACAAACCATTAAAAATTTAACACAACCCAATATTGGGTCGCGACCCATAGGTTGAGAAACGCTGTTGTAGAACTTGACCAAGCAAAAGTCATCATTGCATCAAACATGTAGGGGCGACCTTTCTCTGATTATGAGTCACTGACAACACCCACTGAGTAGCATATCGTTAGAAAGGCCTCATTGAATAGTTATACAAGAATATACACAGTATGAGAAGAGGAATAATAGATAAAGTGTTTACCAGTATGCAGCACAGTGGTGGTTACTACGTACCCTTTTGAATGCTCTGATAGTGAGCGGCAAGCATATTAACTGGTTGTTTTTCAGCCACTTACATGGATAGAATGTTTGCCACTCACTAACAGAACATTCAAAAGCATGCATAATAACTGCCTCTGGAAAGTATGACATACTTTACTTACATTGTAAGTAAATCTATGAGAATAATTAGAAAACCAATTATTAAGTGTACTACTAATAGGTAGTACTAACAAGGAAAAGTCGTAACATGCACACAAGAATTATAAAAAACCTACACCATTATACATATTTTGTAACCACCATTATACCCATTATGGCCTGCATGGTCATTAGTTAGCTAGAATAATAATTTAAAATGTATTAGTTAACTATCTACAAATTTAAACGCAATAACAATATTGTACTATATAACAAATTTCTTTTCTTATCAAAATGTTTATTTGCATGCGTTTCACCTATCATCAATCAACGTTTACTAGACTATCAGGTCTCTTTAGAGGTGATTAGATATGTACTAGTTAAAATTGATATCGAACGTAGATGGCAAGTATTCAGTTGTTTATAAAGTCTGGAGCTGAAAGGTTGTAGGAATTGAGAGAACACTAGAGCTTATTTTAAATAAGATTATTAGTATTCGTTAGTGAATTCTTTTGTTATTGGCTTTGTGTGTAACTCAGTTTGTGACTTTGGTAAAAACAATGATTAAAGATATGTGATAATTGAATTTAAGAATAATTAACTCGGGCTAAAAAAAAATTGTATTTTAAAATTAGTTAAACAGTTTCTTGTAAAATAAAGAGTTTCACTAATAATAGATTGTAAGGACTGTGTTTTATCACAACACTATAATTTAACGGTGTCTCCTAACCACACATTGTATTTGATTAATTGTTAATACGTATTTTGGTAACGACAGGAGACACAATTAAATTATAGTGTTATAAAGAGTTTGTCAATACTTTTATTCTGTTGTATATTTTTCACCAGCCATAATCATGAATTAACAAGAGAGTTGCTTTTTTCGAGCAATAGGCAAAATTAAACAAAGAAATTGATTATTTCACAAATTAGGCCGATTTAACGAAGTGGGCAAAATTTTGCCTATTTCACTTAATGAGCAATTACCACAATTCGGTGTAACATATACAACTTCAAAACTATCACAGTACATAAGAATCAAGTCAGCAACACATTGCAGTAGAGCATATCTGTTGAGTTAGTATATTTGAGTAGTCAGCTAGCTTCCATGTAGTAAAATTAGGACTAGCCTAAAAGGCAGTTTGGGCTAGTTATACTGACCACGAAGGTTTTTCTTTGTTTCCTACAAAGAACTACTGCCAGCAACAACATACAAAAGGTCTCACATCATATGAAAGACAACAGCACGATAACACAATAATAAGGAGAACATGAGAGACTTCCAATACATGTTCTCCTGTACTTCATTTAAACAAACTTTTATTTTGTTTCCCGTGTGATTATCTCATGTCAATATCTCAGATCAAGACAAGATATAGCCCGAACAAACTAACTAACCCAATCATGATAAAAGATGAGCAATTTAAAACAAAAGTATGTATTAACTCTCCAGTGCACGTGCGGTACGTATCCCAGTGCAATTTACAGTGTGCTTATGCATGCATTGTGCCTAATATGTTTTTGTGGTTTCATGTAATCTTCGTAAGCAGTCGTGGCTATAATGTGGTTACATTCCTCACAACTGCTTATCCACAGCATAGGAATGCTTAACGTTACACATCTTACATATATCTTGCGTGATCTGTTCTAGAACTTTCTTTTGTAAATTCTGTAGAAAATAAAATTTTTGTTTTACATAACTGCATTTTAAAAACATTATTAATAAAATTCAAAAAAAAATATTAAGCTACTACAAAGATATCTAATAACCTCTTTTGGGTTATGTGTGTATCCCACGCAACACATGCTACAAAAGCCATATTTACCTACCTTAATAATCTAACAGCCTGGTTTCCTGACTTCTTTTTTCAGACTATTGTAACAGTAGAAAGTTGTTATTTCTTACATATCAATTAAAATACAACAGTCTTATTCACTAAATGTATATCTAAATTAATGTCATTACAAACATTTATGGCAAAATGCCATCCATCAGTTCATAGTGGTAGATTATATTTTAAGATTTGATCATATTACCTTTTGTTCTAGTGTGAACATTTTTTAATTGACTTAATAAATTTCAAAATAAACTGCATGGAAATAAAGAGTTTAACCTTCAGTTTATTACAATTTGAGACTTACCAATTCTTATAAATCAACAAATAAAGAAACACTCGAACTCTGTTACAAAAGTACTTCAAGATAATCTATTTGTACCTAATCTTGTTTTATAAAAATAATTTTTATTGATCTTTTCTTAAGAGAAATTCTGAAACTTAATATAGAAATCTAGAGGTACAATTCTTTCAAACTAGAACTTGATATAACAGCAACAATTTTTAAAACTGGAGTGCAGAAATGCAAGATCTTGCTTGGAGCAGGAGCAGAATTCAAGCAGTTGTAAAATTTACTGTTCCACATTTTTAATACTTAATTGAAAAATTTTTTATTTTCTTTTTCTATTTTGCATTGTTAAAGATTATTTTGATTTAACATAATAATCCCTAAAATATACCATAGAATTGTCAAACTACTTTCATAAACACAAAGTTTGTTGTGTAAACTGTAAAGGGGTTTCCTATTCTGGTCCAGAGATTCCCTGATCAAGTGCTATGATTTACATAAAACTGATGTTTCATCACTTTCAATATGAAAAGAATTAGACTCCAGTCCCAGCTGGAGTGGAGCGGAGCGCTGCTAAAGCAGTATCATCAATCTTGGAGCGGAACAGTTATGAATTTGTTACTCCAAAGCACCGTCTAAGGCAATTCAATTTCAGTATGAATATTCAAGACAAAATGTAGTTATTGAACAATAATTCACCTTCTATATTTAAAATTACAGGCAATACGTATAAGGTGAGGAAGCCCTAATCAAAATTGAACATATCATAAAATAAGCATCTAGAAGAGACAAAATCATAGGTACATTCCAAGTCTGCAAAAGTACAGTCCTTGTGGCTTAAATAGACCCAAAGAATTTTCAAATCCGTTAAAAATAACTACATTGAAAACTAATATAACCATAGCTTAATAGAAAAACTACTAGAAAAAGGTTCTCAGTTACTTCATGTTTCAACATTGCTCTGGTATGGACATGCACAGAGTTTTAACTGTCTGTTCGTTACAGGAATCAGGTATTCACAGATTTAAAATTTTAGGCTCATCTCAGCCAGTATAACCTGGAATAAAGAAACTGGCCTAACTGCCAAAAAATCGTTTTCATGTTTTTACCAATCCTGATAAAAAATGTATGCTCTTTCACATAGACTTGGCCCTCAAAACTTTTTATATGATGAATGTCAATTTTATGATTAGTAATCATGATGTCAAATGAAAGTACCCGATAATTATTATAAGTTGTTTACACGCATTTTTCTCAAGAAGTGGATTTTGGTAGTGAGGTCAGTTTATTTATTCCAGGTCACATATGTTTGAGTTTAATTTGGGCTTCCTCAACTTGTACATTTCCCTTGTTAGCAAGTAACATTTCGTGTCAGTTTTGCTGTAACTGTTAGCATTTGTTAAATATTTTTATCAAAATCTATAAAAATTAATTATGCAAATATATTTGGGTATGATTTGGAAAAACTCTATAAATAAACTAGTAGTGATATATTTACAATACCAATCAAATTTTCTTTCCATAGTTTTTATCGATTTCATATTTCATCTAATATAAAGAAGAACAAGTTAAAAATTGTTAAATAGTACACACTAATTTATAAAAAGAAAAGACACAGTAAGTATCGCATTTAGTAATACCGATTGCCTTATTTTATTGTACATACATCCTAAATGAACAATTATCCATGGATTCACCATTTTTGGGGATATGTAATCTTTTCACATTTTGCCTGCAAGGCACATAGAAAGTCACAAAAATGTTGGAATACAAGTTTAATAAGAGTAAAAAAATATCACTAAACAATACACTTTATATAAAAAGCTTTAATTCACGATCACATTACCAAAAAAATGTATATGTAAAAAAAGTAGCAAAATAAGCTAACAAAATAGAGCTGAGTATTCATGTAGACAATTTTGATTATGGCAATTTTATATTAAAATTAGCTTCAATCAAACTAATCATTCAAAAAGAATGAAATAAAAAATTTTAAACAATTATGAGATTCGTATAGCAACAAATACATTGTCTAAATTTAATCTGTCTATATAAAATTTAAAAAATTGCAACACCGACATTTGAATTAGAAAAACCTAATTGTTATTAAATTATGACCTTTAGGCTCATTTGTTGGGATAATATCAGTACGTCCTTTAAAATATTTTATATTTATAAAAAACAAATTTTCTTTAAATCATAAGGTCATAATTTAATGCAGAACTTTACACTTATAAAATTGGTAAGATTGGTTCAATCAAAAGAGTAATAGCTAACATAATGCTAATGAATGTCGATGAATGTACGCTTAGATATAAACACTTTTATAAATCCGATATAATTATCTATATGCACAATTTATATATGTACAAAAAAATAGTCGAGATACAATTATGCATTATTCTATGTCAAACATAATAAAAAATAGTAACGTACAAATCACTGGACGTGAAGACGATTCCACATAAATACAGTTCCGGCACAGATCAATAATCTAGATGTACTCGACTGACACTCAAACTAAAACACCCATAAAACTAAGAACATTCTAGAAAGTAACACCTATCGAGTAACGTATAAAATAATACATTCATACAATTCATTAATACTGGTATAGACACTTTAATTATTAAAGCTTATTATATAATGCAATGATTATCAGTCAAATACAACTGGAATAAGGATTTGTAATTTCTACTTAAAAACTAAACTAACCGGATCGAACAAAAGTGCGCTATATAAGTGCGCCACTGCGCGTATACACTGTCCAAGTCACGTCCCATCAGCGTAGCGAGGCACTCAAAAAGGAAACTAGCAGCCGCTGGAGGGTAAGTACGCGTCCAATCACAGTCACCTGATCTTGCGCCATATCACAGTATAACACGCTCGCGCACACCCACATGCTTCTCCATTAAGAAAACCTCAATGTACAGACAGTGAAGTTAAATTTATTTCAAATTGTCCCAATTGTTTTGTGGGCATAAAAGCTTTACTTTTATGGAGAATTATTATTATATAGAGCACATGCATGCGAGTGCACAATGCGCATGGAATTGGGCGCGAAGGGTTGGGGCAGCAGGGGATCAGGTGACTGACGTGGTCAGCAAGCAGATGTTTCTTCTCCTTCCAAAGTACAAGCCACGTTTTCTAGTCTCTGCGCCAAATGAAGACGACGACAATTGCCATCAGTATTTAGTGCATCCAATATCTGTAAAGAATAAGCCTCATAGCAAACTTATTAATTTTTATTAAAAATATAGATACCTGTTCTCTATACTTTGTAACATAAATATACAATTCTTTAAGAGCTGCCACAGTATCAAATTCATCAGCTTGTTGAGCTGACAATTGCTGCATTGCTGAACCCATTTCTTGATCTGTAATTACTGGCAAAGTTGCAACATCGTAATAAAATTGTGCTACCATTTCTCGATAATGTGGAATATCCTACAAAGTGAAATTAAATTATAAAAAACAATAGTAATTGTCAGCATATTTATATACATACCTTTGCAAATAAGAGTTTGTTGGATGGGGAATCTTTACCTAACCTGTGTTCAGTAGTAGAGCAAGCATCCATAAAAGTTTGTGCTATAACTGACAAACAGGAATCCAAAGTTACTGTTTTATTAATATCAAATATAAAATCTGGATTTTTAATAAAATTAACCCAAAACCTAAGAGGAAGACTGTTAGATTTCCAAGCATGCACTACTTCTGGATCTTGTATTCCATGTTTCTTAGCTGCGTCATCCAGAAGATCAAACAACCATTTTACAGCAGGTGGTAAAGCGTCATTTACAGTTAAGACCGTCAAAAAGAAATCATCCACAAACTTTTGTATAGTTCCTTTAGTAGATAACAAACGTGTCAAAAATATTTCAGGTATAGCTTTATGAGTGCGTTCTGTAGATCTACTATTTGGAAATTGGTGATCATCAACTGGCTTTACCAAATGATAAATTTTTGGATTTCCTCCCGTTTCAATATCACCATTAGCTGCTATAATAGGAGACTGGGAATTATTAAAGTACATCCCTGTTGTACCTACAAAGAATAGATTTAAAGTTTTTTTAAATCTAAGCTATTTTCCTCATTATTTAAAGGACTTGTTTGACAGCAATAGTTTTACCGAACTCAAGAGTGACCTGTAGAAATGGTATTTTATTTCAAATCTAACAGTTATAAAGACTTTTATATTTTTTAATATAAAGACATATGAGACGCACAGCTGTAAAACAACAAAGATTTTAAGAACAATTGGAGCATTTACCCGAGTGGTTAATACGTTACGTTAGCCCACAGATGTCGCCACTGTCGTTCGTTTGATGCATTTAATGTCACAAATGTCAATTCCTTCATGAATTTTTATTTAAAACTAAATCATGATTTCAATCGCGTGGAGAACTATAAAGATCGCCGAAAAAATGCAAACCCACGCAATTTCTGGTAGAAAGAGACAGTGAATTGACAACAAAATAGAGCAAAACTCGCAAATGATGGTGATCGAGCTAATGTGAGGCGAATTGGAAAACTGAACGACATTCCTCCTCCTTTACAGGTAATACCAAAATCGCAACATTATACTGAAAAATTAGGGAATGCAAACAAATTTGCAAACATGCAATTTTTTTTTATTCTAGTGTTTTGAAAGCCTAAACAAATTAGCAATCTTGTTGCATGTGTATCATTAACTTCCAATCGTCAACTCCAGTGTACCATTGTAGAAGGTTTTCTTGTCTGAATTTCGCTATTTACGATGCAAGAAATGAAGACACAGCTGTTCTAGCCTCCCCGACCAGGAGAAGAAAGAATGCTTGTAGTTTAGTCGGATCGTTGTGTTATGTTATAAACATTCTCTAAAAAAATATAATTTAATTACATGTTTCTACAAACTGTTTGTGTATATAACAATGGACTATCCAGCAACAAAAGAGGAAACTTATTATATTTAATGTGCTGCTTAATTAAACATAACTATAGAGATAATTCAAATATAATTGTATTTGTAGATATTACAAATATACAAGTTACCAAATACATTTAATTTTATAATAATCACATATATTAGTACTCCGCATTACAGTACGAATAGTATGATCTCTTTCAAGAAAACTTAATTTCGATTCATTGCCTCAAACTCCTTTTAAACATATTGAAAGTTTTTGTGTAGTAATCGGACAGTAAATAGTATTACAGAACAATGTACGTGATAGTTAAATAAATTGAATGCAAAAATCAAAACACATCAGCTATTCTCCTGCGCAATTTTTTTGTTTTGTTTTTTGAGTTTGAATATGAAATTCAGCACTTAGGGTATGACTTAAATTGAGAACTAAATCCGTATTTTTTATAAGCTAAAATCTTAATAGATTTATTTTGAACTCTTTCTAAGTACTGTTGCAGATGTAGAGTGTGTGGGTACCACACCACGCACGCATATTCTATGCGAGATATTCAAACTCAGCTATTGATAACAAACACATCAGCTATTCTCCTGTGCAATAGAGTTTGAATATGAAATTCAGAACTTAGGGTTATGACTCAAATTGAGGACCAAATCCGTATTTCTTTATAATCTAAAAATTTAATAGATTTATTTTGAACTCTTGCAGATGTAGAATGTGTAGGTACCACACCACACATGCATATTCCATGCGAGATATTCAAACTCAACATTCTCATATTGTCACGTATACTAAGTCGTAATTTAACAAAAGATTTTTTGTGAAGTGAACACCTGGATCTCCCACTTCCATTTTGTTTTTCATTTTGTTGCCAGTTCATAATATTCACTGGCCTCTTACGACCAATAACCACGTGGCTTTGCATTTTTTCCGCAGGGCCGTAGCTACAGGCTTGGGGGCCCTGGGGCAACAAATAATTATGGGGCCCCCACGTTATCTTCCCCTTTACCTCTAGACCACTTTTATTTAGCAATCCTTTTTTAATCAAGTTGCTATTTGGTGCTTTTTTCTGTTAAGATAGAGAAATGGGCATTTAAAACAGTTTAATTTTTAACTCCTTTAAAGCAGTTTAATATAGAACTGTAGAAGTTTGCTAACCAGTTGGCTAAGGCGTTAGCCTTATATCGCGATGTAAAAACTTCTGCACTAAGCGGAGTACCACCAGTTATACGACATGCAAGCATGAATATAAAACTTAAACTTAACTTAAAAAGTTAACTGAAAACAGGATTACATTAAATTCTGTTTCCTAGCCTTTTTACATCGACTTTTAAGACAGCGAGTGTAGGAGTGTAGGCTATTGCAGGCAAAACAGCAAAGGCGCTGTTATACATTATAAAATTTATAAGGCAAAAACTGAAGAAAACGCTATTTATCTTTATGTTTCAGTTGCATATTATTTGTTGTTTATACCAGTGATACGAACTATATTAACAAATCCGTAACAACGAGGGTATTATAAGCGGGCATATATAGTATATAACGCCCGCTTACACGCTGTCCTGCGTGAGCAACTACTTGCGGGCGAAGCGGTCGGCACGGATTTATCAACACCAAGCAAACAATGCAGGTGTCCTACGTCAGGTCGCGTCGCCCGTAACTTCGCAAGATCCGGATTTCAGGCGGTTAACGTGATCAAATTATTTGGTATATCCGCCTTCACCGCGTTAGAATTAAATTTAATTTTATTAAAAAGGAAGACTAATAATAAATAAAATTATTAATTTCGAAATAATTGTAAAATAAATTTGAACAATTTGTTAATATCTTATATAAATGGAAGTTTTCCAAAGGACCCCGGATAATCCTTATGGAAAATGGCTTTCATCAAATTGCTCTTAAACATTAGTGAAAAATAGTTTTCGATGTGCAGATCAAAAGTGTCATGGGAGTCCACATAAAGTGGACTCCCAAGTCCAAAATAATATAGTTTTAGAATTACAGCTGTTTGAAGTTGGCAATTTTTGCACCCGGTAGAATCCTTATGGAAAATGGTTCCCGGCTAGAATTCTTGAAGCCTTGGTAAATGGTAGTTCCTAACGTGTAGATCAAAAATGTCACTGGGCAGAAAGTTCAAAAAATTATAGTTTTCGAATTAAAGCTGTGTGAAGTGAGCAATTTTTAATTTGCACCCTGCTCAATCTTTATGGGAATGGCACCGTGCCAAAATTCTTGAAACTTTGGTAAACACCAAAAAATTATAGATTTCGAATTACAGCCATTTGAAGTAAACAATTATTGTATTATTCAACTTCAAATGGCTATAATTCACAAACTATAATTTTCTGGACTGTGCCCAATGACTTTTGATCTACACCTCGAAAACTATCTTTCAGCGCAGTATCAGAGCAATCTGGTGAAAGCCATTTTCCATAAGGATTATGCGTGGTCCTTTTATCCTCTACAAATAAACAATATTTGTTGAAGACCTTTTCACCGAAAGCGTAACTTTAAAAATGTTTTCTCGGATATTCAAATTTTGCGTTTGTTTTACCCGCCTATTCTTCCAGACTAGGGATCGTAGTTCCGTTTTTTTCGCGCAATTCGCGATTATGAACATGTGCTACGTAGGACACTCTCAATTCGCTTCGTCCGCACCGCCATTCGCTTGCTTCGCCACATTGGTCGTCCAAGCTGGACAATGTGGTAGAGTTTACTTTGCGATTGGAGCCGGCCTTACTTTTAATAGTAATTTAAGTAATTAGGCGAGAAACTATATGTTTGCATACAAGTGTGTTGCAACTCAACAAATAACATGGGTATTTGCATCGTAGTTTCTGGGTGATCCACGAATTCTTTTGTGCAGACTGCTGCAGAGATTTCTTAGATAAAATTATCTTTAAATGACGTGTGCTATTAGGAATTTTTGTTTTCATGTTGATATCAACCAACAACAAAAATATTTGAATTTAAAATTTCATATCTCTGTTTGATTTTTGAATTTAGTAAAAGTTATTACCAAACATAAAATTTCTAGTTTTATAAATATTAGGTTGAGTCAAAAGTTTCTGCCACTTTGTGGTTAATTTTGTTTTGAAATGTTTATTTAACACAAGAGCCATATTCAATTTGCATTGTTTACGTATGTCATTTTAAAGATAATTTAAGGCAGATTTATTAGATTCTATATCAACGTCAACGTTCAACGTCATTTTTACAGCGAGTGTAGGAGTGTAGGCTATTGCAGGCAAAATAGCAAAGGCGCTGTTATACATTATAAATAAGTTTAATTTGTTAATATTTTAAAACTTGATATATTTTTAAATCGATTTATTTAATGTTTAAACAAGCTAAGTTTGGTTCAAAGACAATTTCGTAAAAAAAACTTCTTTTGCTTTCGGGGGCACCGGGGCACCGCCCTGGTGGTAGCTACGGTCCTATTTTTCCGTGATTTTTATAGTTTTCTCCATGATTAAAATAAAGATTTACTTGATAAGAATTGACATTTGTTACATTAAACGCACCAAACGAACGACAGCGTCGACATCTGTGGGCTGATATAAAAACTAACTGCTCGTGTAAATTCGTATAAATGCTTCAATTATTGCTTAAAATCTTTGTTGTTTTACAGCTGTGCGTCTCATATAAAGATGGGAGCAATAAAAAATCTTGAACACACTTTCTATCAGTTTCGACAAAGTAAATTTCTTTTTTTGAATCTCTTATTTTTTTTAATTTGAAATGTTATAACTATAGTTATGCTCAAATTTTGTATTTTCAGTTTTGACGATAATCCAACTATTAATAATATTAACATTCTAATTGATCATCAGAAATGGTAAAGATATAAAAAATGACTTTCGGGTCATAATAATGTCATGTGCTGCTGCAATGTGCTGGATGCGTTCTAGATCTATAAGCTGTAAAACCAAAATTATAGTAATAAAGCAAGTTGTAAACTGACTATCATGTGCTAAATTTTAGAATAAGAAACCAAATACGGACCTGGTTCTTTGTTACTACAAGTGCCTATACTCTAACAAACAAATAAAGGATCTAGGTCGCCGAAATCACGAGGGCTAACTTGCATACCGTATCGCGAATCACGCGGGCAACGTACGTCACTGACAGTTTTAACAGCTTATATAAATCAGTGTTGCTTAAAATCTGATCTTAGATTTTATGTGTTTACCAGGTGGTGATCATGCGGCGACCTAGATCCTTCATTTGTTTGTTAGAGTATAGTCGCACAAGTCAAAAAATTTATAGTCTTAGTAAGTAAGATCTTAGGTTAAATGGTACGGCCATAAACATCCCAAAAGTGTAATTCTTATATCTTTACATGTACAAATTTTATCATTGTCTTCATCTAATTACAACCCTTCAGAGTATGTATACACTGTGCACATTTACTTTTGAGGTTTAGGCACATGCATTACCAAACAAGTCCTTGAATTATGGAATAAAATTGAATAAAACTAATAGTTTTTGTAGCAAAATAAATAGTTATCATAATTTAACATCAAGAAACTGCTTATTTGACTTCACACATAATCTAACTATCAAATGCTAAGTTTATATAAGTAGATATAAAATATCGGTGTTTTATTACATCTTGTCATAAAAAAGCCATGGAAAAACTATACAGACAGCACTATCAAGGAATAACTGAATTAAATTTCTAATGTTAAATATATTGTATTTCTGGATTAAATAAAGTATTAAAACAAAAACAATAAATAAATAAAACAATGTTTTGACACTTAAAACACTAAATATGCCACTAAAAATATCGTACTTGAATTTCAAGTCTTCATTTGTTCTTGGGAATTAAACAAGTTTTTACAAAATTTAATTCATTCATTTAAAAAAATAGCATTATTTACTATGCAATAATAGGTTTTCAAGAAATTGAAGAACACTGTTCTTGTTGATAATCTCGTGAACTCAATTAGATTCTAGTTATACAATTATTTGTGTAAGAATTGGGACGCTGGGAATAAAGGACTGTGGCTTATTTATATCAAAAGGTAATTTTTTAAAGCTGTATCAATTCTAAATAGTGACCAATTCTGGAAGATTACATTCTTATCTTAAACGACTACATACTGGCCATTCATCATAAGAAAAGCTAAACCAATGTAGGCACTCATCAGATAGGCAGGGCAACTAAACCTGATATTGCCATGTGTATAAATGCTGTAGTATAAGTTGTGATAATTACTTTCCAAATATTCAGTGACTAATTGAAGTGTTAGAAGTGTAATTTGAGTAGTTGACTGCTTAAGATATGATTAAACAAATAAAAATAAGTCTTTCTCAAGGCTCCCAGTTTTATAATTTGAGATTTAAGGTAAATACTTAGAATGATAAAATAATCAGTCGCAGTTTTAAAGTATTGTTACATAAGTATCAAAATAATTTCCACAGAATTATTAACTATTATTTTAGCTGAACAAATGTGATAAAAAAACACCTCTCTAAAGTAGACCAGAGACTATGGTCCGGGTTCTGGTCCCCGACGTGAACGGAGGTTCTCGTCCGGGACGTGACCTGGATAATGACTCAATGTTTAAGTTTGCTGTAATTTATTGCATAAATAAGTTGAGCTTCGAGGGAGTTTGTATAATAAAATTATAAGTATCGTATTGTAACAAGAGAGAAAAAGAAAGAACCTCTTCTTCACACAACAAATGGAATATTCTACAGCATTCGAGAGAATGACGCATCGCACCAAGTATGTAAACCAGACGCGGTTTATCTAGCACCTTCCAGAAATATATAGTAGGTTCTAGCGGCTTCTGGTACGATTATATGAGGGTATAAAATCGACTTCGCGGAAGAAAGAGGATCAGTCAACAGAGAGTCATTAACTGTATATCACGAAATAAATAGTAAATGTAAAGATAAATGTTGTATTGGAAATTCATAGTCTGTGAATAATAGTTTTAATGGTTTATAATAATAGCGTTAATTTATAGTGTATTCATTAGTGTTTGTAAATAAATATTTCTTATTAATAGATGATTTAAACGGCACTTTTGTTATTATTTTAAAAAGAACGTTACAGTATTTCGTTAAAACATTTTATCACAATGACAGGCATTAATGACTGCATAATACTAAATACTTCTAATTAAAGAAAGAGATTTCAGTAGACAATTTATTATGAACTCAATAATTAGTTCTTTTATTTAGATATACACATTTTAAAAAAATACAATACGTATAATTTTATTAAATATACAATCTCAAACCCCAACTTATTTATGTAACAAATTACACGTCCGGTCATTATACGGTTCACGTTTCGGACGAGAACCTAGATTCTCGTCCATAACCAGAATGCAGACCATAATCTGTGGAGCCCATAAGATCAAACTAAGGTCGTCTTTAATGTTTTTAAATATTCGCAAGCATAGCATGAAGTACCTTAATGTTTGTATTAAACTCGTATAATAACCCATTTTATCTTTTAATACTGGTGCTTCAGACCCACTTTATAACGCTTTCAATGCATCCCACTGCAGCTTTGTTTGTTCAGCTTTATGTTGAATGGCCAGTACTTATACAGTAATAATAAAATTATCAAAAATTAATAAAATCTGCCATATAGGTTTCCGAATCAGTGCCTACATCTGGGGTTGTAGTGGTCCTATAGAAGGAAAAGGAAATTTGCAGTGTTTTCTTAAATATGTAATAAGTACTCAAAATTTTTGCAGCAACAAGCTTTTGAAGCAACCGTGAACAACATTTTTTTAACTGCAGATCAAGTAATTAGTATCTTCACTTAATGTTCAAATGCAGGGTGGAATGATGATCTCTTCAAGAACTTCAATAGTCTCTGGGTATCAAAATTATTTATTAAAGCTCTATTTGCCAAATATAAAAGTTGTAGATAATGATTTGAGAAACCTGTGTATAAGATCTACTCAGAATTCGTTCCATTGTATTCAATTCATAAACGAATTATGTAGTTATAATTACTTACATAAACATAGAAACAAAAAAGTAAACTAGATAAAATAAAAAATTATACTTACAATTATGACACGGTTGTTTGCAGTTATTGAAGCTATCATTTTGCCTAGAAATTAAAGACATAACAGCACTTTCTTTAATACCATAATGGGCTAATGTATTAAGTTTTTTCCATCCATTAAGTGTTTTAGTCGTTACATCCTCATCTTGTAATGTTAAATGGCCTCCTCTTCCATGCCTCCATTCTAAATTTAATTCAATTTATATTCATTTTTTCTAATTTTCTTTTGTAACTTACCTAAATCAACTTCATAAATAGATGGTCTAAGAGAAAATGGCGTGTTTTTAAATAGAGCATCCAAAATCTTGGATTTAACTTGACTTATTGTATCACAATCCAAAACTTTACATTGAATTTTTTCATCCAAGTCTTCTTGAACAATATGAAGAGTCTGGAATGATTTATTATATAAATATCACCACAAAAAAATGAAAACCTATTAAAATTTACCACCACATTATGGTCTATTTGCTCTCGAAGAAGTCGTTCTTCTGAAAGTGAATATCGGGCATCATGTGTTATTGCATCAACTAAGCCCTTTTCTATTTGATGCTTAATAGCTTTAAATAACAAAAATAAGGACGATCCAGCATATTCTTTCAAATAAGAGTACATGCATAGAGCCATCCAATTTGTTAACATTTTTTCTACAACACTCTCAGTTCTTCGTAACATCAACTGTGGATGTTTTGTATTAACTGATTTATCTATAAGTCTTAATAATAAACATTTTAAAATATCAGTGGCATATTCCATTTTGCCCATTAATACTACCATTAATAAAGAAGCTACATTTACTCTGAAATTACAAATATAAATATTTCGAATTATTATATAATGTTCAGAATACTCACTTATTACGAATATTAAAAGATTTCTGAGTTTCTAAAGTTTCAATAAAAACTAATATAAAGTGTTTGTTATTTATTAACTGTTCAAATTGTAACATTGCTGTATCATAATTTGTTCTTGGACCATTTATTCGCACCTGTGAAAACTTTAATTATTACAAGCATAAGGAATATATTCATTATTAATAATACCTTTGGTGCATTTAATATAGGATGATCACTAACGCCTGGAAAGAATACCTTCATTATATAGCTCATATGATCCAAGGTAGGTATTCCGGAGCTTTCTAAATCAGCTGTCAAATCAGTCATATCAGTTTGAAGTTCAGCAAATGCTGAAATAATATTTATTAAAATTTAAAAACAATTTTTTTTCTTCAAACTTACCAAGTTTACATTCAGATCTTACATTACTTTCTAATGTATCCATTTGTATTTGTATTCGTTTATATTCTCGTTCTGCTTGAGTAGATTTACGACGATATATAACTAATACACCAATAAAAAACACAACAAAAAGAAATATTCCAGCTGCTATCATAGCAATAGCTGCAGGAGGAAAAGCAAACGGTTTCAAAACATCATAGTGTAGATAACCTATAGGAAAGCGTAAGCTTCTTCCAACTCTTACCACAACCAAAGGAAGATTTGTATCAGTCTAAAAAACACATATGACTTGTTATAAAATAAAATTCAAAGCATAAACAAGTCATACCTTAATTCCGTTCTCATCAGTATCAGGTGGCTGTAGTTCTGGTGGTGAACAGACCAACTGAATCATAGCCAAACTGGTTACATTGCAGGGTTTGGTTCCAATAGTAACAACAACATCAGTTTCATCACTAGCTGCATTTAGATTCTCGCCCTCAATTACCAAAGTATCACCTTTATACAATTTAATTTGATTAGGGAATTCAAAAAATTTTGGATCCTCAACATATAACAACTGTGATCGTAGATTTGAAAAATGTTTTTCTAGATCTCTGACTGCCACCACATTATCCATCACAAAACCAATTCTCAGACTCAACTGTGCTTCTGGCATTTTTACTACTGAATGTTTTCGACTAGTAACAGATCTAGTAATTCTAGTACTTGCAATCAGAAACTGCCGATTTACAGCTGGACTTGGACATTCCATTTGAGTAGCACTTAATACTATGCAAGTTGTTTTATTAACAGGAACAGGTTCGTTATAATAATAAACTTCCATTTCTGGTTTTTGTATACTATCTAAATTAGAACCATGTACAAAAATCATACGACCTCCAGAAACAAAGCTTTTCAGTGGCTTAACTTCCATTATAGTAGGATCTTGAGTATAATTAAAGGGATTACCTTCTAGTGTACGATTAGCTCCATCAATACTAAGTGTTAACTTTGCGATATTAACAGGTTTTGTTGCTTTTGATGTTATACAAGTTAACCGACTACTAGAAGCCTGCGTTAAATTTACTTGACATACATAATCATCTAAATATGCCGTAATTTCAGAACCAATATTCAAGTACTGTCCTGTTATAGCCAACTGTGTACCCCCTGACTGAGGCCCTATAGGTGGAAAAACACCAACAAGACGAATATCCTTATAACTAAATTCGACAGATGATTTTGTATAACCAGCTTCATTTCCAACAATGATAGGAGCGGTAGTTTCAGAAGGAGATGCGCCAGATATACACTGAATCTTCACAGACACTTCATAATTGACAAGTTCACAAGGAACATCCCCTATTTGAATTTTACCCATTACATCTTCTTTTTTCAGACCCAAATTGCTTCCCTCTATAGTTACTAATGTACCTCCTTCAATAGGCCCACTTAAAGGTTTTATCTGAAATATTTTGTATATTATAATATAAATAAATATTTTTAATTTCTCAGATGATGCAAGAAAGCAACAAATGTTTTATTATTGTATTGCATACGAACGAACGAAAGTTTGAAATCATATAATAATTTGGTATAATGATACCATTAGCACTAGCATTACTTAAAATTATCTGTGAACTTAGAATTTTTGTAGAAATATAACTTTATAGTGCTAACTTTTATTATTATTATAATGGTACTGGAGGCCTTAAAAGTTCTATAGCCTTTGCAGCATTTTTTTCCACTTTAATAAAGTCCTCCTAATTCTTTCTTTAATGTTTGAAAGCCATCTCTAACACATTTGGTACAGTATTTCCATGAATTTACATACTTTCCTTTCTTTCACATAGAGGTGTGCCGTGATTTCAGTATTTGTGATTTTGCAACAATTCCGAGACAGTTACCGTAACTGGCCACTACTCTTCGTTAGAAATAGCAGTGATTTTATGGAGTTGTTGAGATGTGCCATTCTAGCACAGAGGAGCAATGAGCTGACAGCAATCACAATGATCAAGGAACAAGAACTAACTATGCTACTACTCAAATGATTTTGCGATCGCATATGCAAGAGTTCTTATGATCAGCTGCATGACAGCATTACAGATGCATATACGAGGTAAGCGCCATAAATTCTCTGCCTGATATAGAAAAAATAAACTTGGTAAAATATAATAATTTTTATTTTTCAATATAATCTCCCCTAATGTCGATGCACTTATTACAACATGGAATTAATAATTCAATGCCGTTGTAAAAATAATCTGAAGTTTCTCCTTCAAAATGTTCAATTACAGCTGCCTGCAGCAACTGGTTCTCATCCTTAAAACGACATCCCCTAAGGTCTTTCTTTAAATTGGAAAATAAATAATAGTCACTAGGAGCCATATCCAGACTGTATGGTGGATGATCCAATGTTTCAAAGCCGCTTTCGCGAATGGCAGCTTGTGAAATTGGGGCAGTATGAACGGGTGCATTGTCGTGTAATAATCGAACACCTCTTGTCAATTTTCCTCAACATTTTTCACTAATATTGTTTCTCAATTTATGCAATAAAGACGCATAATATGTACTGTTAACAGTTGTATTGCGTTCTTTAAAATTCTTTAAAAAAGAGCGCGCACATTCGGCGCGAAGTTGACGTTGAACAGCAGAAAGAAGACGCGATACCCATCTTGCACTAATTTTATTCATACCCAAATGGTCATGAAGAATTCGGCGAACACTTGTTTCTGAAATGTAAGACATCACTGCTAACTCCTTAACTTTCAAATGGCGATCTTCTAATACCATTTCTTCAATGATTGCAACTTTTTGAGGCGTTACCGCTTCAATTGGCCAACCGGTGCGCTCATCATCTTCAAGAGATTCTTGCCCCAAACAGAAGCATTTTGACCACTTGTTTAGTGGAATATGAAGGAGATAAATCACCATAAACGCCGTCTAAACGATGTTTGATTTTATTAGGCGTGTGCCCTCCTTTTGTTAAAAATTTAATGACCGCACAATACTCAACTTTCATTAGCTGCGACATCACGATGCTTGAGTGGCTACTAAAATCTATTATGCTTCTAGCTATAATATATATAGTGTAGATCTCTTACATGTTCAACTATGATGCAACCGAGTTTGAACATGTTAGCACCTGTAGAAGCCTGCCGGGCCGAGGATTTATGGCGCTTACTCGTATGTACATCGCTAAGGCGGTCACCATATGCAGATATTTAAATGACATACTATTAGCTCTATCATAACTATTTTAAATATTTGCGTAATTGAAATCACATATTATATCAATATTAAGATAAATTCTAAATAATAATATTCTAAAATTTAATTTTCTAAATAAGATACTTATACTTAAGAAGGAATACAAATTCATGTGAGTAAACATAACCATAATATGAATTATTTCTATCCTTTAACCCTCAGATGGCAGAAACCGAGTCTCAAGTGACCTGCGCTTTCATTTTTTTAAATAATCCCACCGCTTTCCAAAATATTGCTTCAGGCATTTCTGTATTCCTCAAAGCTGTTATGAAGGTGTTTTAGATTAAATTTATGGACAGGTTACCGTAAAGAAAATATGCAAATCATGTAAGAAATTTTTATCCTATTTGTAAAAAGAATTTTTATTGAATAAACCCATTACTCCAGATGTCGAATCTTTTACCTTTTTTAGTCTTTTTAGGTTCCACTGTCTGAGAGTTAGTATAAGTATAACACGTGATAACACAGAATAAGTAAATAATCGCGGCCACCATTTATGTGAGATAGCAGGACAAATGCAGATTCTACAGGTTCGGTTACCTCTGTTACTGTTACCAGTAAATGCACCGCTTAGTTTGTCTACCAAAACAACAGCTCCAAAAAATAGTGGTTATTTGTCACTGCTATTTATCCGGAGTAGTCGCAGTCTATTACTGTTATAGAATAATTCAAGTTAGCACACCTCTAGTTTCATCTGAGCTTCTCCCTTTATTGCTATTTTATCTTATTCTGTAATTGTATGGTCGGCTATAACAAACGTTGTAAGCAGAAAAAAGTAAAAACTAAATTATAAACAAAAAACATTTATACATACAAAAATTTTTCCCGAATATTTAATTTTGAGTGCTCTAATATATTCCTATTGCTTTATTACATAATAACATCAGAGTAACAGTTAAATAAGCAACAGCATATACCTAAAATCATGCACATAACAATGTTCTCTAATACGTTTTTGCAACTTACAACGTTGTTCCGTCCGATCATTCAATTAATAAATTTGGCTATCTTTTAACAAAATATTCCCATGTCCTTATGATGTTGAACTATGAATAAACTGTGTCACAGGTGAATAAGACCCTAAATTCCTACACTATGTAATTATTTGGCAGGACTCATTTTAAGTTGACATGCTTCATTGAGCATTGGAAATATACTCAGTTCAAAGATTGAGTAATGAATAAACTTTTTCTCTGATTTTCTGCTGTAATTAAACAAACCATCTACTGAATCTTATAGTATGTTAACTGTAACTTACAGGCATTCATATGTATTTGAGTAGGTTGGATGACAATTTAAAACGTGGTTCCTAAATAGAAAAATAGTGACCTAACATCATTGTAAACAGGTTAAAGCAAAGTCAAACAGCTTTTAACTGCACATGAGATTTAAAACCTTTCTTACAATTGAACTTGTACTCAACAGCAACCGATTTGAGTGTTATTGAATTTAAAAAAAAACAGTAGAATTTGATATTGTAGTCTGTAGCAAGAGATCTGTAAGTATGCTAGTACTGGATTATCGGCAATGAGGCATGTTTAAGAGATAAAATCCTAAAATGAGATGATGCATACATGCAATTCAAAGTTATTTAGAAATAATAGAAAATGTTGATTTTTTTTTCATGTCTCAGGATTTTAAAATTCTAGATAAATATTTTACAAAAGATAAAAAATGCAAGTCTCTATAATGAGCTTGAAGGATGCAAGTAGGTGTTAATAATTAACACTGATCATAGACAATCAAAAACAGAAAATTAAAATACTTGAGTAAGTAATCTAGTGCAAACTGATTCTTGTTTATTGTTTCCAGCCTTATTTTGTGGAACTCCATAATCATGAAATAAATTAAGATTATTAAAAGTTTCACAGTTTTATTAAAATATACCTGACAATATTGTTTCGACAGCTATGCTGTCATTATCAAAGGTAATATAATTATAAACAAACACGTCGCTAAGGTAGATACAAAATAGGTAACTAGATAAAATAATAATAATAATAATAAAAATTAATAATAAAAATCATAATTAAACATCTAATACTTCCAGTAACGGAGAATTACTGAGCTCAAGTTGTTCATTCATTAAAGGTACCCTGAGTTTGTGTTTGTATATCTCAAAGGCTTCTAAAATGTCTAATTTGCGTTTGTTATTACAAAAATGTAGGAATTTAATATTATTTTGAGGAGTCATTGTGTGATTTTGTTCTAAAAGGTGTTTGGCGTAATTCGATTTTTCAGGATGTTTATTTTTGTAATGACGTACGTGTTCTTTATATCTTATGTCAAAATTTCGAAGTGTTTGTCCAATATATACCGAACTACAAAAAGAACAATTTAAACGGTAAATGCCCGATTTCATGATATCATGTGTTCTGTCTTTAGCATTAAATAAAAATGAAAAAGTGTTAGTGTTGGTTTTAAATGTTATTTTATAATTGTTGGGTTTTCTTAGTATATGTGCAATTTTTTCTGATATTTTGCCAAAATATGGTATAGATATGTAATTTGTGTCTTCTGTTTGATTGTCAATGGGATATATTCTTTTGATAGCTAACCTATAATCTTTTTGTTTAATTAAAGTGTCAAAAGGGCTATAAACTTTCTAGACTTAAATATCAAGATTAACGCAGACAATCTTTTTGAATTTTCCATATACAGAAAACCAACACAAACAGACATAACAATACCAAATGAATCTTGTCACCACAATACACATAAAATAGCAGCATACAGATCATTAGTACACAGAGCTTTAACTATTCCACTAACAAAATCAGATTTTAGCAAAGAGATATTAACCATTAAACAACTAGCACATGCAAATCATTATAATCCGAACATGATTAACACTTTAATTAAACAAAAAGATTATAGGTTAGCTATCAAAAGAATATATCCCATTGACAATCAAACAGAAGACACAAATTACATATCTATACCATATTTTGGCAAAATATCAGAAAAGATTGCACATATACTAAGAAAAACCAACAATTATAAAATAACATTTAAAACCAACACTAACACTTTTTCATTTTTATTTAATGCTAAAGACAGAACACATGATATCATGAAATCGGGCATTTACCGTTTAAATTGTTCTTTTTGTAGTTCGGTATATATTGGACAAACACTTCGAAATTTTGACATAAGATATAAAGAACACGTACGTCATTACAAAAATAAACATCCTGAAAAATCGAATTATGCCAAACACCTTTTAGAACAAAATCACACAATGACTCCTCAAAATAATATTAAATTCCTACATTTTTGTAATAACAAACGCAAATTAGACATTTTAGAAGCCTTTGAGATATACAAACACAAACTCAGGGTACCTTTAATGAATGAACAACTTGAGCTCAGTAATTCTCCGTTACTGGAAGTATTAGATGTTTAATTATGATTTTTATTATTAATTTTTATTATTATTATTATTATTTTATCTAGTTACCTATTTTGTATCTACCTTAGCGACGTGTTTGTTTATAATTATATTACCTTTGATAATGACAGCATAGCTGTCGAAACAATATTGTCAGGTATATTTTAATAAAACTGTGAAACTTTTAATAATCTTTATTTATTTCACAAACTGATTCTGTTTAAAATATGATGGATTATGCCTTTATAATTTTTTTTGAGCAAGTTGTAGGCAAGGCTTTAGAAGTGATACCAATGTATAAGACTAGACACTCAAACAGTCCTCAAAAAATGAGTTCAGAGTATGTCAATTCAGTGAGTTCCAAAGAACACTTTCAGTAATCCAAAGATAGAAAATTCTGACATATAATAAGCCATGTATGAGTCACTCATTCATTGCTATACAAAATTAAAGTATAAGACAGTAGTTGACTCACTTCTTGCAGTAAAATCTAAATATATTTCTTCCTGATTTGAATTTGATCTGTAGTGTAATTAATCCATTTATATCTGACTATATACAACTTATGCTTTAATGTTTTCTTTTTGTTGCATGTACATAGTGTCTTATTATCTACCTTCACCGTTCTTTCTTTTTTTTTCAAAGTGTGGAAACTGTGATCTAGGGTTCCTGCATTTTGTTCCATTTTACCAAAAACTATTCCACAAGAAATTTCAAGTCTATGAAACAGTAATAACCTGTGCTTAATTGCATTTGGTTATGGATTGTAATCAGGACAAATGGTATTAAATGAAGGTGTCCTCTAAACTTCTCTTACCGACTATACCCATCGAAAGTGTTTGCCTACAGCTAAAATTTTCTCAATTTTTTCTGGTAAGATCAAAATGGTGTAACAATTTTAATGATTTTAAAAACCACACAAGTTGCAACTCATGATACTGTATTGATGAATGCAGTCAGTAGATTGTGACAAAAGGCTATCTCTAATGATACTTCTTAGCTACTTTCCAAACTTGATCATATAATAAAATTCTCTATTTGATTCAAAATGACATTATGTTGAAATAAACTTTGAACTTATTCTATTTTCAAAATCTATTACAAATCTTCTCCTCAAGTAAAGCATGGATTGAAAGTAAGTGTACTAAATCTTTTATTAATTTATTCTGTAACTTACAACCGATTAATTTCTACTAAATTTATTTAACAAAATATTGGAAAAAATAAAAAAGCCAAAAAATATTAAACAACAGAATGAACCCCTCTAGTCCTATTTTTCTACGATTCTGCCGAACTCCTACCATTAGAGCTTGTCCAGAAGATCGTGTTACCTCTGTACTAATTTTCTTTATAGATTTTGCAAAATCTGGTAAATGTTATAACAAGTGTTCTTCACCTCTCGCTATATTTACGTTTGCAAATTCCCCAACATTTTTCAATTGGTCGGGATTGTGGTACATTTGTTAGATAAGCTACATGCTTGATACCTTCTGATTCCAATCAATTTCTGCAAATTCTAATAAATGGCTGCTGTATCGGGCCAGAACAACTTTAGCGGTGAAAGCCTTTTCTCCAAACATTCTTCTAAATATTCTTGGGATCTTAGTGTGCCGTCCTTTATATTCAATTTTGACACATGCCCCTCTTCATCTATCGCCTGCCACACTAAAAATTTCTTACTACTTCCCTGCCCCAGAAAATGTTTAACAGTAACACTTTTGTAACCATATTCAATGTTAACATAAAACTGAACAACATTCTTAGGAAATAGTTTTCTTCCTTTCATTTTAAGATTTTCACAACGGCAAACTGATATTATTGAGTGGCAGTTTAAGTGCCAAACAATATTAAACAACAAAATTTATAGCTGCTCTAACCTTAGTAATAATAATAATAATAATAATTTTTATTGGTCTTAGAAAAAAATACATTTTATAGACAGGTCATACATAATTAAAATGTGTGTAAATATCAAATATAAACATGTACATATATAGACATTAAATTGTGAATCAAAATAGTTTGTAAAAATCTTTTATATTATAAAAACAGTTTTTTGTTAATATTTGCTTCATTGTTCTTTGGAAGACTTTATTGTTGAGCTGTCGAAGTTCCTCTGGAATATGATTGAAAAGATGAATTTCTATTTGTTGACTCTTGCTTAAACGATGTTGCTCAGGTACTATATTCTTTTTATGCCTTGTGTCGTGATTATGAATGTGTGCGTGAGTGGTGTATTTATGAATATTGTTTTTAACATAGCAGAGTTTCTGATGTATTATTAATGAAAATAATGACATTACTTTTAATTCTTCGAACAAAGGTTTACAGTGTTCTAGACGACTAGCTCCTTTAATTGCCCGTATTGCCGATTTTTGTAAGGTAAAGGCTCTGTGCAGGTGTATTTCTGCTGCGTCTCCCCATAATAAAATTCCATAGGAAAGGCGAGAATGAAACATGGCATAGTAACATGTCAGAGCGGCTTCTTCATTTATTATTAATTTTGTTTTACGTATAGCATATACTGCTTGACTCAATTTTGAACATAAGTACTCTAAGTGCTTTTGCCAGGAAATTGATTCGTCCAAGTGGATACCTAGAAAATTAACTGGATTCTGAGGGTTGTTTAGAGCGGTTAAGGTGAAGGTAAGTGTATTTGTCTTTTCATTATTTAATAAAAGGTCATTAGCATCAAACCATATTTTTGACTCTGCTAAAATGTTCTCAGTTAGTTTGGGAATGTTGGTATCTTTGTTAATCGTTGTGTATAGAGTTGTATCATCTGCGTATAGAATTGGAAAGACATTCGGCTGTTTTATATTGTTAGGAAAATCATTGATATAAATTAAGAATAAAAATGGGCTTAAAATGGACCCTTGAGGCACTCCTCTTTTGATAACTCTTATATTACTCTTTTGATTATTTAAAAGTACTTGCTGTTTTCTGTTTTCTAGAAAACTAGCAATCAAAGAGTAGGATGAGCCTCTAAGTCCATAATATTCACATTTTTCCAACAGTAAATTATGTAATACACAGTCGAAAGCCTTTGACAGATCTGCATAGATTGTATGGCAGTACATTTTACTTTCATAGGCTTCTAAGATATTGTTTTTTAGTTTTATTACTGCGTCTATTGTGGTTCTACCTTTTTGAAAACCATATTGGGAGTCATTTAATAACCTATTTTTATAAAAATATGCTTGCATTTGTGATAGAATAACTGATTCCAGTATTTTTGAAATTATAGGAGGTATAGTAATTGGCCGAAAATTATTTATATTAAATGTATCTCCTCTTTTGTGAAGAGGGACGGTTTTACACAATTTGAGTTCGGTAGGAAAGTAACCCCCTTGAAGACATGAATTGATAACATCTGTTAAGGGAGAGATTATATAGTCTGATATTTCTTTTAAAATATAAGTCGAAAAACCGTATATATCTTGGGTTTTTTTATTTTTTAAATTTTGAATAATTGTTTGTATGTCTTTGTCAATAACCGGTCTAAAGAACAAGCTACATTCTAAGTGTACATTTTTGTTTTGTAGAAGTTTCATAGCAGATGGCCCTATTTTCGGTATATTGTTGATGGATTCAATGAAATGTTCATTGAATTGTTCTGGCGATAACTGATTTTCAGATATCGTTTTTTTATTTGTTTCGTTGTGTATGATATTCCATATAGTTTTAGTTTTATTTTCCGATGCACGGATGAGACGCAAATTGTATTCATTTTTTGTTTTATACAGTAATTCTGAATGTATTTTTTTATAGTTTAGATAGTTGCTTCTAATTTCTTGGTCTTGGGAGTAAAGCATTTCCCTACTAAGAATTTAGTGTACTTAACTTTCAACCTATGCTTTATGTTTAGTGATAAATTATAAATGATAATTTTGGATGCGTGATGTCAAAATGATGTGAAACAGGGCATGCTATTTACTGTGTAGTACTCTTCTGTATAATAACCATCAGGCAACAATTTGTCATCATACACAAATCACACACTTATAGAACTGGACTATTTACAGAATCTTATTAAGAGCAAATTTGTAAATTTATATTAGTCTTGTGAACTCCTTTAAGTAGTTCATATCTATTATAACTTACCACATCTATTCTTGGCTTAGGACATTCAGTATGTGAAACATGTTGACATGTTTCATTATAACTACAAGTATTTCCACACCAAGTGCATTGATATTTTGAATTCCTTGTTACACATAATGAGCAGTCTGGATGCTCCCGATGAGAACCAAGTATATCACAACGATACAATATAACATTCATTGAATCAACATGATGATTTCTATTCCAAATTACACGTACGCTAGCTTTGTATTCACCCGATTTTGCTTTATATGTATACTATAAAAAAATTTAATGAAAATACTGCAGAAGATTTAAGTGATTTTTCTTTAATTACCGTGGTTCTATCACAAACAATATATCGATTGTTTGCATCAACTCTAGCAGGAACAAGCATTTTAGCATCTTCGATGTTTACAATACACTGGAATCCTGTATGTCCAGGTTGTGGATGAGGTAAATTTTCAACTTCAAATACCATTTCTTTAGCAACATTATTTGGTAGAAAAATTACTTCTCTTTTCCTAAATCTTGGACAATAATCAACTCCATGATTTGAAAGGTGTGCAGGATTCTATTTAAAAAACAACAAAATCAATTTTAAAATTAAATCCTAAATTTGTTTCTAGCACTAAAAAATTAAAGAAAACTTACATTTTCACCACTTATAACAGTTCGTTGACAATTAGAAGTATTATGTGTACATTTATTTTCATAGATGCACCAATTACAAGCCCACTGAGACTTGACACAATCCATACAAGTATTATGTTTAGAACAATCATAGTAAGCAAAATTTCGAGATACAAAGTCCTTATTCGTTTCAGAAGAACGAACACTAAGGGGTACAAGTACATGGTCTTGTTTTCCAGTTATTTGGGGTCTACGTACTATATCTGGAGTTGGACATGATAATCCAAAGTCTGTAACTACAGCATCAATCGGATCAGTAATGCCAAACACACACTTATATTTAGCACCATATGGAAGTTCTGGAAGAGTTCGAATTGTGAGTCGGACGGTAGTCATTTGATTTATAGGAATTCTATCAGGGAGCACTTGTTCAAAATCTATACACTGTTGGCCTGTACCCAAAGATAACCAGCGAGGAGAACTGTGAGCTGCTTTTTGACATGCAGTTCGTATAGTGCATCTAGAAAATGGAAATTATTAATATCAATAATTGAATTCAATATTAAAAAAATTAATTGGCTTACTTTTTTTCCAGTGAACACCATCCACAATATGGGTCTTTTGATTCCAAGCAAGAAGAACAATTGCTGTAACTGCTACAATGTTCTACATTTATTTTTGATATCTGAAAATATTAAAACACAATTTTTAATTACAAGAATTCATTTAATATTAAAATACAATCAGACAAAATAAACAGTAACTGAAGCTACAAATTCTGAATAAACATGCATACTAGTTAAGGTGTAAGTTGAAGTATATTAAAATTGGGTAAGCAAACATAAAAATGCTGCCTAAATTAAATTCCCCTTTTATATGAGTAAATATTATGAAGTTAAACAATTAACAAATTTGAAATTCTCTTTAAAAATAATATTAGGGAGGATATTTAAATAATTTCTTTGGAAAATTAATAACATTATTGTAGATAGAACTGAAGGTCATATGAGTGGGTTACTGGAGAATAAACAACTGTATAATTATTCAAAATAATAGTGACCCTTACAACTTACATCGAAGTTCAATGAGAATTATGTCGAGATAACATTAAAATTCATGAACTTTGTTCTCTTACAAGACTTGTTTGGAGTCACTAGTAGACGAAAATAGTTTATTTTAATTATTAATTAAAAAAGGTTATTAAAAAATAAGTAGATACTCTTAAGATGTTCAAATTACAAAACGATTAACTTTCTCATGTTTAGGTTACTGTGAAGTAACCTTAAACCTTCTAAATTGTAAAGATTGAAACTAACTATGTACATTAACTTTTTTGTTTTTAAATTACATGCTGGTTTTAAATATGATTATCAATATGGAAGTAGTAAATGTGACAAACTGCATATAATTATTAAAACATCTTATTAAACTTTAATTGAGGCCAATTTAATCAAAGTATGCGATGTAACGCTTAATACAGTTTAACAGAAGAGATTTTTATCACAAACATATCTATTAAATAATGTACTTACAAGTATATATATATATATATATATATATATACTATATCAATATAGAATCAAGCTAGATATAAAAAACAACTAACACTAACAGTATTTAACTGTATTTCGTATTTAACTGGCCAAGTGGTTAGCACGCGTAGAAATTTGTTCCGATTATTTACTGAATTTTAATAGTCTTAATTTTCAAAAAATAGATTAAATTACTCTTAACGCGAGTAGTAAAGTATTATAATTATAATTGCGTAGATTTTGTGTCAGTGTTTTGCGTATTAACAGTATAAAACAGTATTTTGTTAAACATTGAAAGTGTAAATAATAATTCTCCTTTCCGAGTTGCAGTAAATAAGTGTGATATGTCGTTCATATCAGCAACGTGCGGTCGACGTTCAATGCCGCTTAATTCGGAAGAGTTTGCGACATGTAGCGGGTGTTTAAAATATTATCACTTTGACTGTTCGATAAGTGAAAATAGCTTTAATAAGATGGGAAAGAATAAAAAATACTGGAAGTGCTCTCAATGCATAGGAACAAGGAGTAAGATTAATTCCAACGTAGGGGAATCCTCACAATTTAGCGAGGTCCCACAAGATGTTAATGATTTTGCAAAAAAAGATCAACCATCATTAAAAGAAGTTATGGACGTACTGCTACAAATAAACGGAAAAATAGAAGGCATTGAAAGCGAAGTTCGGGAGCTAAAGAATTCTGTCGATTTTATTTCGCATCAATATGATGATGTAATGAAGACTCTAAGCGGTAATATCGAAGATATTAAAACTATCAAAAATGAAGTAACACTACTAAAAGAGATAAACAAGCAAAAAGATGGCTTTATCTCTAATCTACATAGCAGGTTACAAAATCTTGAGCAATACTCACGAAACCGTAATATTGAGATTTTTGGTGTAAAGGAAAGCCAAGGGGAAAATTGCAAATCCCTTATAGTAAAAATCGCAGAACAATTACAAGTCAACGTGACAGAAGGGGATATTGAAATTGCTCATCGTTTACCAAAGAATAAGAATAATGCTTATCCGTCCATTGTTGCGCAGTTTTTTACTCGTATCAAAAGAGATATGCTGGTTGAGAAAAGAGCATTGATAATCACCAACAACAAAATACCAGGGCAAGCATTAGGTGAAAAAATATATATTAATGAACATTTAACTTTCGAGAATAAACAACTTCTAAGAAAATCCAAGGAACTGGCTCGCATCAAAGGATTTCAGTACGTTTGGGTAAAAAATGGTAAGATTTTGATTAGAAAGAACAACGAAGATCCTGTAGTAAGAATTACATGCGAGGATGATCTGCAAAACAAGATGAATGTTTCTGGTGGCGCATAAGATTTCTGTTTTGGTGAGGCTTCTTATCTTTTGTTGGGTTTTCCAATAGGTAAGATATCACTTATATAATTATTTTCTATTTTTACTTATGGTAAACACGAACATTGAAAATTTAACTAATGATATTGAATCTGATATTATTAATACTCACGTCTTAAATAACATCTCCGAATTTAAACAAAAATTTTTCAATAACGCAACAAGTAAAACACGCTTACTATTATTTCATACAAATATAAGAAGCATCGCCAAAAACTTTGATGAATTGTGTATATTATTAAATGAATCTGAAATTAATTTTGATTTTATTGTATTATCTGAAGTATGGAATATTGGTAATATAGAATGTTTTAGTCTTGAGGGTTACACGCCACATCACAATAACAGCACTTTTAATCAAAACGATGGCGTGGTGGTACTTGTTAAAACTTCGTTGTCAGTATCAGTAACGGATATTGATTTTGGAAATAACTTCAAAATAATGAGAATAGAAACTTTATTTAAAAAGAAAAAAATTGGTATTACTGCTATTTATAAACCACCCTCTTTTTCAACTAATGTATTTATAGAAAAATTAAACAAATACCTGGAATCTTGTAATAAACTTGAAACCGAAATCTTAGTGGGAGATATTAATGTAGATATATTAAACTATAAAGAAACTGTTACAAACGACTATTTGGATGTATTAAGTAATTTTGGTTTTTGTTCATGTATTAATAAACCTACTCGCGATAATAAAACTTGTTTAGACCATATTTTTGTGAAAACAAATATCGTAGCTCAAGAACTATATCCAGCAATTTTAAATACTAAAATAACAGATCATAATCCAATTGCTTTAGAGATTAATTTTGAAAATAAACCCCTTCGTTTATCAAATCAAAATAGTTATCTGGATGAGAGCGATACAACTGTAAAAGTAAAGATTATAAATTTTAAAAAATTAAATAATAAATTATGTAATATAAATTGGGATGCTATAATATCTGATGATATTGATAGATCATTTGATAACATAGTTGATTTAATAAATAAAGAACTGGCAAGTTGCTCATTTACTAAAACCATACCAAACAAATTTAAAAAAAGGAAACCATGGGTAACAAATGGCATTATACGATCGATACATGTAAGAGATAAACTATACCGTCAATCAAAATTAAATCCTAATAACTTATTAGTCAAACAAACCTATGATTATTACAAAAGTCTTATTCCTAATCTCATTCAACAAGCAAAAATATGTTATTATAAACAAAAAATTGAAACAAATAAAAATAATTCAAGAAAGCTATGGCAATTAGCAAATGAATCTTTAAATAAAAACCATCAAAAACAGTCTATAAAGTTTTTAAAAAGCGAAGGTAGGGAAATAGTTAATAAAAAAAACATCTGTAATGAATTCAACGACTATTTCATAAATGTTGGAAAACGTCTTGCGGAAAATATTAAGGTAAATAAAAGGCAAATTGATAACATGCTAAATAATATTCCTATAAATAATAACAGTTTCTTTTTACTACCAACTGATTCAATGGAAGTATTAGATATCATAAAAAATTTGAAAAGTCATAAATCCACAGGGAATGACGGTATAACCTCTGAAATACTTAAATCTATTGCTCATACAATTGTTGTGCCATTGGTTACTCTGATTAATAATTGCTTTCTTAATGGACATTTCCCGCATTCCCTTAAGTCGGCATTGATTGTTCCAATACATAAAGGTGGTGATACTGAATCAACAAATAATTATCGGCCTATATCATTGATAACGAGCTTAGCAAAGGTCCTTGAAACTTTAGTCAAAAAGAGATTAGTTAAATTTCTTTCAAATAATAAAATATTTTCGGAAAACCAATTCGGTTTTACTGAAAACAAGTCCACAAATGATGCTATTTCACTACTGGTTGGTCACATTTATGATGCACTTGACGAATCCATGCCCTGTCTCGCGGTATTTCTAGATCTAGCCAAAGCATTTGATACGGTTAACCATGAAATATTAATTAAAAAAATGGAGATATATGGTGTAAGAGGTGTAACTAGTCTATTTTTTCGAAGTTATTTAGAAAATAGAACACAAATTGTTAGAATTGAACAATATAATAGCTCTCCTAACATAATTACATGCGGTGTGCCGCAGGGCACAATTCTAGGACCAATTCTGTTTTTAATTTATATTAATGATCTATTATTAATGAAACATTTGAGTTGTAAAATTATTGCATATGCAGACGATACGGTGTTATTCTTGAAAGGTGAAACTTGGGCTGAGATCAGAGATACCGCGTCTCAGGATTTGATGTTCGTCAAGAATTGGCTAGATGCGAACTCACTAAGTTTAAACTATTCGAAAAGCACATTTGTTCCCTTTAGCAATTGCGATAAAAAACAAATTATATTTGAATCTATTACGATACATGAAATTAATTGTTCTTTATTAGCTTGTAATTGCAATATTGAAATTTATAAATCCGAAAATGCTAAGTATTTAGGAGTGATCATCGACCGATTTTTGAGATGGGATAATCACATCATTAGTTTATGTAAAAAACTCAGGAAAACAATATATATATTCAAAAAAATTAAACATGTCGTTTCAATGCAACAGTTATACTGCTTTTATTTTGCCCTGGTGCAATCAGTGTTGATGTATGGCATTATAGCCTGGGGTGGTGCTGCCAGAATATATGTAGAACGAGTGTTGATAATACAAAAATGTATTCTTAAACTTATATTAAATAAACCAACTCTTTATTCTTCCCGTCGGCTTTTTAAAGAATCTAACGTTATGTCTGTTACACAATTATTTAATAATGTCATCTTAAAATATGTACGCAAGTATCCAGATATAATTATTCATCATGATCACATTTACTATACACGAAACAAAAATGATGCTGTGTTAAAAAAAACAGCTAAAGCAGTTGGTCAAAGGTGCTTTTTGTTTCATATTCCTAAACTGTTTAACAATTTTCAACAATATATTAAAAATAATAATATAGAAATAACGAACAACAACTATAATAAATACATCAAATTATTCGTTACAAATTGTATAAATCCAGAATAAATTGTTTTTTCCCCGATGCTTTTTTTGCTTTTTTTTAACTTTTAATCAGAAATTTTAAATCTCACATATTAAACTTACCTGCTAACTTTACTTATCTAAGCTTGCAAACTTCGGCCTCTTTTCTAAATGATCATTTTCTTAAAAAACCACGCGCGACTGTTATTGCAGTCATGTGGTGTGTAACGTTCAGCTTTTAAAAATATCGTCTTATTTGTACACTAATTTACTACGGCTGATTTTGCTTTGTTGTTTAATTTTATTGTCTATGTAAAATCTCATGTACTTATTATGTTCAATTAATGTTAATGTTAATGTTAATTTCAATAATTAATTTCAATAAAGTCTATTCTATTCTATTCTATTCTATTCTATTCTATTCTATTTTATATGCAACCAAAGCCATCATCAGGTAATACCAAAATATAGTACCTATTACTCCTATTAGTATATATCTCATCTCACAGATATACATATACAGAAGTGAGATCAAAACAACAGACAAAAATCAGTCAGAGGTTTCCCTAGCCTATACCCTAACATTTAAATGAAGGATTTAAAATTACCGATATCATGAGGGCAGAATTGTAAAAAGCATCTCAAATCACGCAGTGTCCACCTCATGATCACGTGGTCGACTCGAGAAATGTATCTGATAACAGAAATAACTGATAAACTGGAATGATTCAGTAGCGTCACAAAATGTCCTTTACGAAGGCTAACATTGATGCTTAATGTTGTATTCGATTATAATCAAATACACGTACAAAATAGGGAAAATGAAATTAATTTATACTAGAAGAACAATTATTATTAACGTCCAAGTTTAATTATTTCATTCCACCTATAAAATACTATTTGACTCACAGTTAGGCATATTTTTATTTTCCATGTAACATGTATCCAAGTAGACGGCAAAAAATATAAATTAAATTAAACATATGAAAGCAGAAATATTGTTATAAACTACCATAATAGTTAAGTAATTCCTTTACAACAGTAACAAATTGTTTATACATTAATTGTTTTATTGGTTATTTGAAATTGGTAAATTATTATACATTACAATTCCTAATATATAAAAAGGATTGCCATCATTTAGTATCAGTTTTATGCACTTAAAAATGTAAATTAACACCAGTTATGATTTTGTATAGTTATGATTATTGATTGATTCCCTATTTTTTACTTTTAACGATTTATAGTTAAAATTTTTGCAATTACTTTTCTTTAAATGTATTCATTACCCTATGCTATTTAAAACGTAATGAGATTTTTAATTATAAATCGTTATTAAGGTTGAATAGATACTTCAACGATGATAAATTTACATAATGTTAAAAAGTACTATCCGAACGTACGCCACTGACTTTTTTAAAACGTCTCTAGTAACACGATACTGTGCTTGCATTCTTAGCTTATCGTAATGTTCTCACAGCTGATGTGCACGCGTTCATTTAAATCCTTCATTTGTCAGCGAGACTATAGTTGGTATATTGGTGTACAACTCATGTCGTTTATATACCACTATGACAGGCATGCAAAGCATGCACCCCACTCAAAATGACACTGCAGCTCACCGAGATTTCTTCGAAATCCTCTTTGGACTTTTTGTTAAGGCACAAAAGTTGTAAGATTCCAGATTTTTACACTTATATTTATCTGCAGACTGATTTCTCAAAATGCTGATTTTCATTACATGTAATGTCCGTAAAGTTAGTACCCCCACTTACACAAAATCAAACAATTTTTAGCTGTAGATTATGAACTAATTATAAGCTAATTTTGAGCCAAAAGTAAAAATTTTGAGCTCGCATAGTATAGCCGTAAATAATATATTTTAAGTGGGGGTGCTAACTTTACGGACATTTACATGTATACTACTACTAATTATGTTAAGGAGCACATATTTAAGCAAGCAACTATCTTCTTCCTCTTCAAAAAAAAAACGTAGAGAGCTTCAAATTAGCAGATAAGCATCTACATATTGACAATTTTAAAAATTAAAGTATGGTTTACCCTAAAACTTATAACTTTCTCACACATGCAAAAAAGTAGTGTTTTAGATACTTGTGTAAATAACTATTTTGTTTAGTTTGCCTTAGAGATGTTGTAATTTGTTTTAATATGTATGATGTCTGATTTCGAAGTATTTCTAAGTTGAAAGATGTAATAAAAGGAACATGATATAGGTTTAGTTTACAGCGCAATCAGTTTAATTTTTCATCTGGATTAAATTTACAGTGGATAGTTTATATCCCCTACTGATGTCGTCCCCTTCAAAACGAAAAGGCATAACTCACATTTTGTCAAAAGTGCGTTTGTAATTGTTAATAGTTTGTAGATATACATCCTTTAATATAATCAAATGATTTATCTAAAAACCTCCTTGTTATTGAAATAAGATTATGATTCAAGTAAACAATTTGTGCATTTTCTTAACCATGAATAAACACGAGTTCTGTGCAGTGATAAAACATTTCTGTTTTAAAGGCTTAAATGCTAAACAAATAAAAACGGAGTAAGATGAAGTTCATGATGCGAGTCTTTGCCTTCGTATGCAACAGTTGCAAACTGGGTTGCTGAATTTCAACGCGATAGAACAAGCATAGAGGATGCACCACGTTCTGGCAGACCAAAAACAGCTACCGATGAAGAAACAATTGAAAAAGTCCATGAAATCGTGATGAAGTATCGCCAAATAAAGTTGAGAGAAACAGCAAAGAAACTAAGCAATTCATATGACCATTCATACGACCGTGTACATTGCAATTACATCAACATTTGGACATGAGAAAGCTTAGTGCTAGATGGGTGCCGCGTCTGCTGACAATCGACCAAAAACAAGTTTGAATGACCATTTCTCAGCAATGTCTAGACATGTTCAAACGTAATGAAAAAGATTTTTTGTGACGTTTTATAACTGTTGCGAAACGTGGATTCACCACTACACTCCGGAGACCAAGGAATAGCAAAGCAATGGACAAAACGTGGTGAGCCAACTCCAAAGAAGGCAATTCCTATTTGTCTGCTGGGAAAGTCATGGCTACCGTATTTTAGAATTCCTGAGGAAAAATTTTTATTGATTACTTGCAACACGGAAGGACAATAACGGGCAAGTATTATGTGTCGTTATTAGACAGACTGAAGAGAGATCAAAGCTAAAAGGCCTCATCAAAGAAAAAGGTCTTGTGCCACCAGGATAATGTCCCATCCCACAAGTCGGCAATTGCGATGGAGAAACTGAACGAACTACGATTCCAGTTAATTGAACATGCACCCTATTCGCCAGACTTGGCTCCGTCTGATTTCCTCTGGTTCCCAAATCTCAAGAAATGGTTGGCGGAAAGAAATTTTCATCGAATACTGAAATCATCGATTGCTGTAAACGGATATTTTGAAGGTTTGGATAGTAGTTCTTATTTTTGTGAAGGGTTGTAGGGTCTTGAAAAGCGTTGGACTAAATGAAAAATAAATACGATTTTCCCCAAAAAGTGGTTTTTTCCGTCTTGTTCTAGAAATTTCTCCATCTATCCTTGTATCTACTACTAATGGTCCCAGTTTTGACAATAATTTTGGATGTCATAACACGAGTAGTTGATCGAGACAAAAGTTGCGATAAGTGCGAAGCACGTTGCGATAAGTGCGAAGCACAATTCGCAATTATCGTCTCAATGAACTACTAGTGTAATATGATGGACAAAATGATCAAGAAATTGGGACGAAAAGTAATATTTGTGAAACAATTTAACAAAATATCTGCATATTTACTACTAGTGGTAATTTTCATTCAAATTTTCATCTTTTAATCTACTGATTTAAATATAATAATCCTCCCCATCAGTATGAATCTTGTATTGAAAGTTAAATAAGGTTACATCATTGATGTGTTAGTCATTAATATTTTGATTCCTGATGAGTGGGCATTGGTGCAAACTTTGTTTTTGAGGATTGAAATTAATCTTTTAAATTAGTTCAGAATTATTTTTCTGTGGAAAACTTTATATATGATCCTTGTACATTTTATTTCAATGCGAGATTATTCTAAACTTTTCATAACATTGTACTAGCTAACCTTATTTACCCTAGCATAATTATTTATATGAAGCATGTCTTCAAGTACTCAATTGTATAGGGTGCCTAAAATTATGTGTTATTAAGCAAAATTTAATTTGTAAACATTCAATAACCTTGTAACGTAGATTCTCCTTATTAAACAAAGATAAGCAAAATATGAAATTCTTCCTTTTTCTCTACTCTCTTCTGCACCATGAAGCACCTAAGGCATATTCTCACTTTTCATGCTCACCAAGCTACATATATTTTTTAATTTTATTTAACAATTTGTATTTCTTTCTTATATTTAATTTTCTATCCAATTGCCCGATTTGATTAATTATCTTATTTGACCAATGATCTTACTTAATCAAATATCCAAATACCGTTTAACCGGAATATGCTAATTATTCATCTAGCCATGTGTCCAAGTTCCCTGAGGTTTCTTAAAATTGAAAAACTAAAACTAGCTAACTGATTAGAAGATGTAAACTTGCTAAATTCAAGAAGGCAAGCTTGGGCAAGTCAAAATTCAAAACAATGCTGACCAATTTCTTCAATATTGAAGATGTGTTATTAAAGTCTGAACTAAATGAAGAAATAAGTCATTCGCGTGATCCACACCTACAAAAACAATACAAGCTGGAAACAATGTCAGTGGTGCACATAACGATGTGTACTCATTTTAGAATATTGCTCTTCAAACGCTATTGCTATTGCTTATTGCTATAAAACGGCAAAAAAAGAAATCAGGGATGCTACTGAATGCTGCACTACCCTTGCACGACATGCTCGCATTGGGTAATAAGCATGTGATTCTGGATACCTTCGACCATCTCAAGGACTTGATTTGTGATGACTAATTTCTTCCTTTAGTTGTTAGAATTTAGATGAGTGTATTTTTGAAGAGAATGTGGTTAACCAGAACTCTTACACAGAAACTTTGACAAATCAGGGATTTAAGCAGAGAAAGAGATTTGAACTTAGGAACGGTAGGGTTCTTCACCAATACATCTACTTGATTCAAATACACTTAACGTTCTTGAAGCATTTTTTGACAGATTCTATGGTCAAGCAACAAGCTTATCATACTCACTTGAACAAACAAAAAACCACTGCAATACTGTATCTTGCTTCAGACAACGGCAAACCTGTATACTAGGGTGGGCCGAAAAAAGGTTTTATTTTTTTTTCGATTCGGTATACCGCGGAAAACTGAGCGACCAATAAATGTTGAAATATCTATTATTATTTAATTTTTTTACCTTCCCTGTGCTATTATTTACTTACTTAAAGCTGTAGTATTTAACTATAATAGAAAAAAAATCTTTGTTTATTACGAAAAATTGTTCAAATTTATCATTTTTTGTTATTTTCTAGGGCGATGTGCGACCGGAAGACATCAACCGATTTTTTTTTAATTTACTTGTCTGTCCTAGGGGCAAGTTTTCCGCGGTATGGCGAATCGAAAAAAAAAATAAAACCTTTTTTCGGCCCACCCTACTGTAGTATACTGCGTCCCGTGAACTTCGGATAATTCTTGTTGCAGTGTGTAAAGTGTAAACGCACGACTACAGAAAAAATGTCTCAACTTCTGATTCTATTGAGATACCAAGTTGAAATTTTATTACAATGATAAGGACATATCATGCAATAGTTGTGATTTTTTTGGAGAAAATGAATGAAACATTTTGAGAGTTACATTCGCTGTTCATGATACAAGTGCATGTCGTTTCAGAACATTTTGTTCTCACGACTATAGAAGAAAATTCATAACTTCTGATTCCATAAAGATACCAAATTGAAATTTTAACGCAATTATAAGAACATTGCATACAATAGTTGTAATTTTTTTGAAAAAAATTAATGGAACCGATTTTGAGAAAAGTCAAAATTTGTTAAAAACTCGGTTAATATACTATGTTACAAATGTTGGAAAAACGAACAGAAATTACCATAGATATTCCATTTCATTCTCTTTCAAATGCAAAAAACTCGACCTTCCTAACTAATACGAAGGCCGCGTAAATAGCATTTGAATATAGGCATGTACGTTTAAAACTGAAAAAAATAAACCTCTATATCTCGCGAACGGTGTATTTATGGGCAGTAATATTTGAGCTTTATACAAGGCTTGGAAAGGGCATTACGTGAACAGAATATAAAAAAAAACTATGAGGGTACCCCACCAACTTTGGTCGAATCAGCGTGGAATGTATCTAGAGCGAAAATTTCCATAATAAAAGTTTTTGGTTTTCAAGAAAAAAGATATGTTAAAGTTTTTAGAAGAAACTAAGAACCCTCGAAATGTTAGAGTTGCAGTGCATGACATCACCTTGCTTACTGGTTAATAGTTATTTCTGTTAGTAATACATTTTTACTAACGTCTAGTTGTCTCTCTCCTGGAAAATTCCTTGGACACAAGTCTCAGAATAAAGATTCTTACTTTAGAATTAAGGATTTCTTTGTTTCAATTTCTTGAGCAAATTATTAGTTAAAAATAGCAATTCTGAACAAGAGTGTCACTTTACACAGATGATTTTCTTAACCAGTTTTTTTTTAAGAGGCCAGTAAACAGTTATTTCCAATAAATACAAATTATTTACAGCCTGTCTATAAACAATCAATAAAGAGAAGGGGATTAGTTTCAACAACAATCTACCATTAGACACGATACCTGACCACGCCATTCATTAAGTAAACTTGTACTTTTATTCAATGATATTCAAAAAGGCTTTCCATTCGGAATTTCGTACCTTATTTATAAACAGGTACTAATATTTTCATTATAAATAGTAGTCTTCCTAAAGACCTAAACAGATAAACATATTGAAGTATGCTCTTGATCACGTTAACAAGCAGTGGTTTTCAAGAGGTAAAGGGTTCCAAGATAGTTTTGATAGTTTCTGTAAGGACAATAAATGTGCTTTTACAAATCAAACTTTTGATTCATAGAAATAATGATAACTTTTTTTAAGCAGCTGATCAGTGTGTGTAAGAAATTACAAGCACATATCGCAATAAAATAAAATTTTATGTATATTGTGTGAAAATCACCAATTCTTCTGGCCTAGGCTGTATAGGATTTATATAGAGCTCGTCAAAAGTACGGAACACACCAAATAAAACAGAAACAAATGACTTTTTGTAAAAGTACTGAAACATGTCAATTTTCTTTTTTAAGAATGCACATTTATATGTCAAAATCATTTTCCGACATTCATTTGTTTTTAAGAGATGATATCAGAATTTTTTAGATGGTAATATAAAAATTCTGATAACCCTAATTTTTTTCTGTGATTTGGATAAATCTTTCAATTGTCTAAATGACTATAGAAATGTTTATACTTTACATAAGAAATGTATATATTGAATGTTTTAAAAACACACAAGTGTATGATATGTTTTTAATGTGAAATATCTTGTAATCAATGGTTAGTAAAATCAAAAAAAAATTTAGGAAGTGCTCTGGTTACTGAGAAAATAAAAGTATCATACATTTAAAAGTTGACTTTTCACGAGCTCAATGAAGAAGAACCTGACCGACGTTTGTAATTATGCAACAAAATAATGTACTATTTTCAAGCTAATAAATGTTTTCATCACCAGATCCTTTTTATGGATGAAGCAGTTTTTTGCTTGAATGAAACAGTGAACCATAGTTGAGTTGGGAAAAATCCTCATTGGATGGTTGAAGTACAAACCCAACATCCACAAAAAGTAAACATCTTGGATGGAATAGTGGACACTAGAATAATAGGTTCTTTTTTGTTCGATGGAAATTTTACTGGAGAAAGGTATTTAGCATTTTTCCAAAATAACTTTATTCCAGCACTTGCGATACTTTACCCAAACCAAGATGTACCAAATAATGCTCTTTGGTATCAATAAGATGTGGCACAATCCCACATTATCCACAAAGACCGATAGAATGGTTGGCTAAGTCGTTTGACCTTACACTCCTCGATTATTTTTTATGGGGCTATTTAAAATCTAAAGTTTATTATACAGTACCACAAAACATCGAAGATCTAAAAAATCTAATTAAGGTATAAGTAGCTGGACACATTTCAGAACTATGTAACAAAGAAATGATTTATAATATTAGATGAGGATAATTTAAATCTAAATTAAAGCTAAATAATTTCAACAGTATTTTCGGAAGATATATTAAAAATATCTATATTAATATTAAGCACAACAAAATAAACATCAAGGAACACTCGCTATTGTAACCTCACTTTAATAGCACCAGCATGTAAACAAACAATATTTAAAATATGGGAGGCACCAGCGTCATAGGACGATAAGTTACCGTCATCATTCAGGGAATTTTTTTCATCATTTAAGTGATCCATAAGTCTGTCAATGATAATACTTATATAAATATTAGTACTGATTGCTAGCTGGTGGTGGCAAATGTGAAGTATTCGTCATTTAACCATTTTGATAATTTACTGATTTAGAAATGTTTTGTTACCATCTCCACTTGCCAAATGTTTCAACATACTTTTGATCACTGTTGGGATGGGCCAATAAATATAGATAGTGTTGTACAACATCAAAATGTCTTTGATATGCAGTAGTTGATGACGTAGTTTTTAGTAGTTGTTTTTGCTGTGTTGTATTTTAATAGTGAGTGGGATTTTAACAGATTAAATTTAATATTCGTGTTAATATTTATGATAATTTTAAATTAAATATAAATATCCCACATTTGTGTTACAGTTATGAAAAACTGCTGAAAACCTTAACCATATCTGCTGGCACCAGGATCCGATCCCGGTCCGCTTGAGTGAGAGGCTAGTACACTAGTCGCTACACTATCAATGCTATATATATGTTTGGTTTATTTTGCCGTTTATTCATGGTTTATTTTGTTTGTTAATTATAATTTCAGTTTTTTTTTGCATTCTAGTAAAAGTGTATCTAAATATTCAATAATTTCTCAAACATTTTCTTATGTAAGCTATAAAAATTGTTATACTGTTATTTAGACAACTGAAGGATCTATCCAAATTACAGGAAAAATTAATGCGAATGTCGAAAAATGATTTTGACATACAAATGTGCATTCTTAAAAAAAGAAAATCGACGTGTTTCAGAATTTTTACAAAAAGTTATTTTTTTTCAGTTTTATGTGGTATTTTTATTTATTTATTTATTTATTTACATGTTGGGTAATTAACAGGAATCTGCACAATACACATTCCCAATTACAAATTACCACTAAATTTAAAATAAAATATTTAACATCCAAACCGTAATAAGATCAAAATTAATACAAAACTTAAAATCAACTTACAAACCTAATGTTTAAGTGTAATTAACTATATGGATTAACTGTCGAGAATTATCTTTGACAGCGAACTCTTAAAACGCTGCAATGAGCTATTAAATAAATCCGGACATGTTTCGTTATTTAAACAATAAAAATTATAAGTAGAGGATAGACGACTTACAGGAGAATTTGACGCATAGTTACTGCTTACAAAAGGGGTATAAAAAGTAAGGGCATTCCTAGTCACTCATTGTGGAATCCTAATATTGAAACATGATAATAAATCCGAGCAGTAAAATCGAGCAGCATAATGAAATTATTAAATATTTTGTATAATGTGATCATGTAGATCATAATTCTTCTTGAAGAGAGAGTATTAAGTTCAATAGAAGTAATTGGAAATTTATTCCTTACAAATCTATTTTGTATTCGTTCTATTCTTAATTTGTAGCAGGTATATTGAGGATTCCAAACTGGTGACGCAAACTCTAAAATAGTCCTTATCAGAGAAACGTATAGTAATTGGAATGTCGTTATGTGGCGAAAATCTTTACAAGATCTGGTAATAAATCCTAGCATACTATACGCTCTTCGTGTAATATTATCAACATGGGCATCAAACAGTAGCTTGCTGTCCAATATGACTCCCAGATCTCTAATATGCGTTGTTTCCTTTAAAGGTACGTTACTTATAGAGTAATTAAATTCAGTTGTTCTTCTATTCCTTGTAAATTTTATAAAGCTACATTTATCAATATTTAGATGTTCCATATTCCAGGGTATGTTCCGTACTTTTGACGTGCTTTGTACTGATTTACTTCATACTACACTTTTACTGTATTTGGCCATTATGGTTTGCTACACATTCGAGACAAGATTCGTAAACTATCAATATTTTGTCAATCAGCAGTTAAGAACTACAAACAATACTTTAACAAGAAACTTCAAATGATTTCTTTTTCTTTTTCCATACCTAAGTAAACAAACTTTATACAAGAAACTTGCAAGAGAACAAATCATGTTGTAATACATTTTTTTGGGTTCTATTACTTTTCATTATTGTTTTAATAGAAAGAATATGTTGGAACAATGTGATAGTACTATTGCAATCAAGTGCTGCACACCCAATCTAGTAGTTCTTTGTAATAAATGTTTTTTAATACTCTCACTTCATTCTAACAGAACTAGCACATTGCTCTCAATCTATATACATATAATAGATAACCATGCTAAAATATGTTTACTGATTTCCTTACCTTCGAGGTAGATAGAACATATAAATAATCTCCGGATGGAGAGAGGGTTGTATCAGGCAAAATCATGTTACCATCATCGACAACTACTTCTTCATATTCAGTAGGTTCTGCTCCCGAAAGTAGCACTTTCTTAATACGACCATTGTTTGTACCAAGGAATGCAAGAACATGTCGGCCTGTTGAAGCTGTTGCCACAGCAGACAGAGAAGTGTTTGGAAAAGTTAATGAAGCACTGCTAATGATTGGTGTGATTCCACTAATCTTCAACCCTACTTCACAAAAGTTTAAAATGTTCCCTGCATTACCTGCACTAGGACACTTGCCATCTTGTATTGGTCCAGATATGTAACCCATATTACGATATTTTACACTACCGTTGAAGCACATATGAATATTTTCATTAAATTTTGCCTCAATATCACGTAATGGATACAAACAAAGTGCAGAATGTGGTTGCGGTTCATTAGTGATACCACGTGCTGGCCGGAATACTGTTACTAACACTGCTGTACCTGCAGGTACGCCTAACGCTGAAGACAACTCACTACCTACAGTGGCAATCTTAGCATCTTGCACAAGATTATAACGTCGATCTCCATCTACACACTGCAAGGTGACTTCAGTATAACTATCATAATTTGCATCGTTGATGCAAGTACGGGATAACCGGGATACATAACCTTGCTCTTCTTGGCCTGGAAGATGCGACTGCTTTTGAACTAATACAAAATATGCATAGTCACTGGCATTAAAACCATATATGTATTGCACTAGAAAATGGTCACGGTATTTTACATCTATATTTAAAAGAGACTGTTTAGAAAAAGAGAACTCTGCAATTTCCAAAGTATCTAAATCTCGACTGGCAATAGCAGGCACATCGTGACGATATTCTCCATTGTTGGTAAAAGTAGTGCCTACATATAAAACATGTGGTCTTCCCCAAGGGTTGTAATTTCGCGGCCCAATATACGCAAATGTGGATGCTACTTCGTCATTAGCTGCAATACTGATTGGAATAAATTCAGCTGGAGCGCTAATATTACTCAACTGGTATTTATAGCATGCACCTTGTGACAGAGACCCACATGATATTAACATACGTTTCTCAGGTTCTATAACCAAGATCTTATTGTAATTGTCCATAAGAGACGTAGGTATATCTGTGCCCTGACAACCAGTAGCGTGACATAACGGGCTATCATTGCGCGGTCCTGTGGTCACTACATGCTCAAGATGCAGATCTGGATCCAGCTGCAGCAGGCGGTTTGTAGCGGCAGCGAACAAGCGCCCTGTTTGATGGTCCACGGCGAGATGCGAAAACCGCATCGGTGGGTCGGCGGGACCTGGAAACTGCGCCAGGAGTAAACCCCCGAAAGCGCGGCCCCATAGACCCGCCAGCAGTAGTAGCCACAGGCCCGCCAGGGCTCTGGATATGGCCACCGCTCCAGTGCGAGCGGCCCTTACTACCATGAAGAAGGCATCCAGAGCATGCCCCAGGCGCGCACAAGCTTAGGCTCGTTCCGCATCACTGTAACAAAAATATGTATAAGTAAAAAAATACTATGCATTTTGGAAATGAATATTTATAAATAAATTTCAACGACACTTTAATAATTCCGAAGGGTTACTCACTACTGAAATACTCGAGAACACTTGCCACGAAATTTCCTTTTCCGATACATTTCCTTATTACATGTTTTTCAACTAAATATTTATTTACAATAATTAACTCTATGATAGAGTATCATCAAATCTCTGCAAATAATAGGTACTTCGAGTGTCGTATTGACAGAGGGAGGTCATTTATAAATAACACAAAAAGGAGCGGACAAAAAGCGGTTTCTGACAGTATGGTTCGTCTTACAAAACGAGGAAAGTTATGCCATCTAAAAAAGGTGGTGTCTTTCTAAACAAGAAAATGTACCCTGGAACCAGCAAAGTTCTGATAACGTTTGTAACACAGAATTTGGAAATACAGTCATGGAATATAATGGAATATAATATTTTTACAAATACTACTCTTGTACTTTAGCACTACAAGACATATCGATGCATTCACCATTTGGGTGTGGTTTGGCAGACATGGAGATTGAATCCAAAAACAACTAGGATTGACATCTTGTTTTAAACTGCGTTGCAAGTTCTATAACATCGCAAAGTATATTTACACCAATGTTGTGAACAATGACTAAATGAATATAAATGTATGCTGTAAGTGCAAGTAATGCAGCATGAGTTGGATTTTCAAGATTACAAGAAATAATTAACAGTATAGATATGCTGTGTATATTACATCAAACTTTTATTGAATGCCAAGCCAAATTGCATAGAATATGGACTATGGAATTGGAACATGAGATTAGCGAAAAGTAGCAGCTGATGCGGCAAGACATGTGGTCGTCATTTTAGTTCGTTGTCTGGCGCAGCGGCAATAATAGATTATTATACTAAAAATTATTATATCTAGGTGTTGAAATAAATATTGTTTGATATGTTCTGATGCAACAAATAACGGACGTATTCCAAAAAAACACATATGTTAAAAAATTATACTATTCTAGTAGTATGGAAGTATCAATTGTTGTTGAAGGGTTTCGACAAAGTAAAGAGCTGCATGACATTCGTTACGCTACATTATTAGCTGATGGAGACAGCAGCGTTTACTCCAAAATATTAGAAAGTCGACCATATATAGATCTCACTGTACAGACAATTAAATCTACAAATAATCTCCTCAGAAACTACTGCAAATCTCTCCTTTTCATGCTTTTGGTGAACACGAATGCTACCACAACTATTTTTGTAAGGGTCCTAAAGAAAATGAAAAAAAGTTTCTAGTAGATTTTCGACAAAGTGCTGTACTGTCTCAGATATTGTCTTTTGTAACCTATTTAGCAAACCATTCTAATAGTTTGGTGCATCAAAAAACAAATAATTTAGTAGAGCACAAATTACCAAAAAGGTTGATGGAAAGAGAACAAATCTTTTTCATCGAGCATTATACAGTACGAGAGTTGCACTAGCCGCTATTGATTATAATACTGAAGACACGTACAATCACAAACACAAGAATTAAAAAAGAATTCCTATTCTGAACGTGTTTTAAAGCTGGAACGCATAAGGTAACGAAAGATCGCATTAGCTCAAGACAAAAGATAGTAAAAGAACAGATATAAATACCATCACAATGTACAATCTACAATTGAAGATAAAGATTATGATCCTAGTTGCACCAAACCAGGTATATTCTGTTTCATACTAATAAGTGCTAATAATTCTATATGTAACCTAGCATGTAACCCTTTAAATAAATAAAACTAGTCTTTTACAATGTCTATAGTTTTTTTTATTGTATAAATACTGTAAATAAACATGATTTGATTATTTGTATGCTTCCGAGACCTATCGTAGCCTTTAAATTGTTTAAATATTCTTTCTTTGTTATTAAATATTTAAATTTTCAAACTGATGATATCGAGGGCATCAGATCAGAGGGGCGTATCCGCTAAAATTTTGATCTTCAATTTTTATGTCGTATTGACTTCTGGTATCGACCTGCGTGTTGTCACAAACGGGCGAATGTTTTGTAAGGCCAGATTAATGCCTTACAAAACATAACAAACCTATTATGATTATTATTACTGTAATATTGCAAAATAAATTCATTTGTTTTAAACAGTATGATCAAAAAGTAGTTTCTAAAGAGTTGCTATGATATTTTTAGGTTATGTGTATTATACAAAAACCAAAAAATATATAGTGACAACTATCGTTTTTGCAGCAGGTTTATAATTAACGTTGATTTAATGACACTAACATCAGTTCCGGATTATTCAGTATGTTAGATATGAATAGGTTCGACCCTTCAAGAGACACTGTCCTTTGGCGACATTCATTTTCAGATGCCAAAGAATTTCTACTAAACCTTGTCCAAAATAACCTGTCGCAATGACGTAAACAGCCATAAGCAATGCTATTGGTCGGTGCGCACGTGGTCACATTAATGCTTAAACTACTTCACATAAATGCGGAAACACGTACTATATGCAATACGTATATGTATTCCATATTACGCTGACACCGTAAGAGCGAGTTAAGCACACACGGTACGCAAACGCGCATCATCGTAAATGAAGCTTCAAGGGTGAGCCAACTTCAAGTTTATTCATGCGTTGCGACTGGTTAACGTAAACGGACTTTAGCACTAAGTACACTAATAAAGAATACATACTAAGCCTGACTCTGGCAGTATATACGAGTTTTTGTTGATTGGCAAATATAGTTTCTTTTTCTCATCATACTGTATTTATTACCTGTAAGTACCTACAGATTTTGTTTATGTAATTATGACAATAATAGTAGACAATTTCTCTAAGTAAATGCGTAGTACTGTTTATATTTGCGACGGAATCTCTTGGTATGGATACGGCTTTTCGCTGAACTGAAAAGTGCCTGTGCCGAAGTGTCCCTGCGCCGAACTGTCTCCGCGCCAGTGTCCTTTCGCCGAAGTGACCCGCGCCGAGGGCTAGATACCTGGGTAAAAGGCTTTGCACTGACCAAAGGCGGCTTTTAAATATTCGGTTAATTGTAATTTGCTGGTAGAATCTTACAAGGACTTTGTATTTATTTTACTTATGAGAGGGTCCATCAGTTATCCGTTTATAAGCCATTGCTAATCAGATGATAGGTTTTCCAACTTTTAAGAAATCAAAATAGTTGTATGAAAATATAACGTATAATGAAATTTGTTAATTTGATTGTGCAATACACATTTAATTAGAATTATCATGTTACTTAGAATTTACAAGGATCTTGGAAATTTAAATTTTTTTAAAAATTTAGTAATTTTTTAGAAAGAACCCCGCACAAATTGAATGGAAAATGGGTCCCGGTCAAATTCTCTGAAAATTGAGTATGTTATAGTTCTCGACTTTCTGGACAAAAGTTCTCATACACACAAATTGATCCTATGATTAGGATCCAAGATACAGAGGGCTGAAGGGTGATAGTTGGGCTATATTACTGATATCTCCCTAATGCGTTATTCATTTTGTTTTATTTTTTATGGCAAAAGAAGTATTGTTTTTTGGGATTCTTTCCTGTTTATACTTTTATTACTAAATAAATAATGTAGTTTCCAGATCATGATCTCAGGAAATCAGTAATCTGAAAGAAATCTATCAAAAAAGAAGTTGTAAATAGGTGTTGAGAGGTAATACATATATTGGCCATTACCATGAACCTTACAAGGTCAATTCAAGGTCAAGTTGATTTTTTACAGGTAAATTACTGTTTTTTAATGTGACCTTAAATAGGGGGGTGCAAGGGTTCGAACAACTTCAGATATAAAAGTCAGTTAGCTTGCCAAGGTCATTCAAAGGTTATGAGTGTTTAATTGCCCTGGACTATAAACCTTACAAGGTAGTTTTTAGGTGAATTTTGGCCATGTGAATTTAAAGATTCACGAAAATTCCTACATTATCAATACCACTTAATACTGCTTTTTACTGAGCTGCAATATATTTATTCAGGAAATTAATTTTTCTCTTTTAAATACTCAACCCACAGTACAAGTGATATATGTAGACAATGCAGAAAAAATTCAATCTTTTTTATGATGTTAATTTTAAAAATTAAATTATGATTTTATATGTAAAAAATGAACTTGACCTTGCAGTGACCTTGTAAGATTCATGGTCAAAGGCAAGTAAACAGACATGACCTTTGGGTGACCTTTGAAAGCCAACTGACTTTATATCTGAAGTTGTTCGGACCCATGAACTGCTCTATTTAGGGCGATATTAGAAAACAGTGATTTACCTGTAAAAAATCAACTTGACCTTGAATTGACCTTGTAAGGTTCATGGTAATGACCAATATATTACCTCGCAACACCTATTTACAACTTATTTTTTGATAGATTTCTTTCAGATTACTGATTTCCTGAGACCACGATCTGGAAACTGCATTATTAGGGATATATATCAGTAACATAGCCCAACTATCAACCTTCAGCCCTCTGTATCTTGGATCCATCAATTTGTGTGTATGAGAACTTTTGTTCACAAAGTCGAGAACTATAACATACTCAATTTTCAGACAATTTGACCGGGACCCACTTTCCATTCAATTTGTGCTTTTCAATTTCTTTCTTAGAAATGTATGAAATGATTAGAAATTATCAGAAATTTAAAAATTTTGTAATTTTTAAAAATATTTCTGAATTTGTGAAATGTCGAACATTTTCAAGGTACTGAGTACCTCCTCAAATAATTCTGATCTAATTCCTGGTTTGGTCTAGTTCCACTAGGAATCAACTAATTACGATTAGTTAATGCATAAATATAATCACCTGAATAGAAATTTCAGAAGAATGGAAGCTCGCACAATTGAAATCTATTACCGTTTTCGTTACACTGTATCTAACGTTTCAAACCACCACGTTCCTGGGCACCGGCACGGTGTATTTTAACTAGACGGCACTCTAGTTAAAATACACTTCAAATGAGCGCTGTCTCCGAAATTTTCAAAGTGATCGACTCTACTCAACTAATCATAATTAGTCGACCAGACCAGGTCCTTATAGGTCCTCCCTTACCTAAGATCGGAAGTACCTGAACCAATTATATAGACGAAGGGTTCCATAGTCTAATTTGATTATTGTTAGGCTCTATCCATACTAATAACAATAACACTAGATAAGTACAAGTTCCGAAATTGTCTAATTCAGTTACAATACTATTTTTTAATGGTAAAATTTAAAAAAACAACACTGTTCACATCATTCCCGTTCACACTTGCACCAATTTTATTAAACATTCTTTAATTATTACTAGATGGTCGCGATATGTTATCAACGTAGTTAACTTAGCGAATGTTATTATAGCGCATTATTTGTCACATGAAATCAAATTCAAAAACGAAGTTATCGGAGCGCGAGCTTAAAGCGTATGCATCGACCGACTAATGCAGTCTGAATGATGACATTTATGCAGGTCAGTGCTAGGAGGCTAGTAGGCACCCACGTGCGCAAAGATACTTTGCACTCCGTATCAATCAACTCACTCGTAAACAAGTAAATAACGCAGGTTGCAACAGAAACCAACGTAATAATGTGTACACCCCATAGATTTAGAGGAATGCACGACAGGTAATTGAGAATGTCTGTTAGTGACAATGGATTTAAGTAGATTGATAAATGCTTTCACTTCAATTGCACTGTTTTTCGTTTTATCTCAAAGTGTATACATAAACTTATAAATAATTATTACAATTTGTTTGGTGTAATTTACAATACTGGATGGAACTGCGAGAGATACCCAATCTGCGAAAAAATATATTAACATAATGTAGCAAAAATAGTCTATAGATGCTAATCGCACAGTAAATTCCACTTCCTATTTTGTAAACATCCTGCGTGAACAGTTTTTTTTATAAAAGTAATGGCAGCATAAGAAAAATCAATAGACATTTTCCAGATACAATAATTGTCTATTAAAGTATGAAAAAATCTGTATTCTTAAAAGTTTTTTAAGAACACAGTTTAAGATCTACATAGACGTCACATAACCTTCGCGCGTATACACGGTGTCCCAGTACGGAATAGTCAGACTTTGCCGGTGGTTAGATAACCATTAAAGAAAGAAAATTCCTATATACCGTTAAGTATAATAATAATATAAGTTCAGCGCAATGTTTTCAAATTGATAATAACAATGCACATGACACATATTTTAAAGTTCAAGCAGGTAAACAATACTACTAGTTTTTTAGAATGTGCAAGGGTAGCGTAATAAAGTAATAAACCCGTTTTTATTTTGGACCAGTGCTTCGTAGAATAACAACAGATAAACAAAATTAAATAAACAAAATATGTTGGGGAACCACCTCTCGTTTGATATTATGTTTCAAAAACGGTATTTTTGTTTTGTATTTCTGATTTGTAAAACAATTTCAAATTCTTTTAATAGGCACATAACCCCTATATGTAATACAAGTCTGCAGGTTTGTGAATAAAAAAATATAGTACAGGTAATAGTGACACATATTTTGATTCTCAAATAACAACAAATTGCAAATATTTTTATACTATGTAAACTATGTAAACAAATTACCATTTATCAGGGTCATTGTATCAAAACAACAAAAAGAATAATAAAGTTTTACTAAAGGAGCTTTCTAGAATTCCATTAAAAAATAACAATACCTATTCATGGATAGATCAAATTATCTAAACATGTCTTTACTTAATTAACTAATCTGTTTATTAACGAATAACAAATCAAATTTAATGATATCATTAAATGGGTCAGTATTAAAATAATGTCATTTCTGTATGCGTTTCCTATTAGAATACAGGAAAATCTCCCGGATTAATAGAACTTTTTAAGTTGTTTCAACAACATCCAAAATGGAATGTGCGCCGTCTACTACCTTGTTGTGCTCATTCAACAGATGTCGCGTTTTTACTGATGGTGTCAATTCGACTTTATACTGACCTGCATCAATTATATGTACTTTTCTGAAAATGTCGGGCAAAATTTTCGAAATTCTCAAGATCATTTAATAAAAAATGTTTCTAATGACCATAGAAGTTTATCCTCGAAGTCCGATCATTAGGTAGTGAATCACCGTGTATTTAATGCTAGTGATATTAATATGATTTCTTTCATTGGAGATAGAATTAACAATACTATATAATACTAAATTTGTTTGACTTTTGCATAAATTAAAACACAATTAGAACTCCCCATGCAAGTGTTTAAGCTGCAGTTATTTGACACTGTGTATTTCTTAAATCTTGTTCATCCTATAAGAACAACTTACAATTCTATAGACTTTTTTTGACACGAGACAACAATCCCAATGCAATTAAACAATTTCTTTCCGAAATACAATTCAACAACCTCTACTTTCCTTTTTTTGTTCGTTTATCATCAAAATAAAAGCAACAAGGGTGCTCTTATTAGTTGTGCAAAACAAACAGTATACCTTGCCACTTATATTGTTAATCGTCCAATATTTATTGTTAAATAAATCTAAATAGTAAAATTTATATATAAGATTAAATGTTTTTTTTTAAATAATGTTTTACATTTGATAATATTCTAAATGCAAATCCCTATAGAAAAATTATCATTCCGTATCGTAATCGAACCCAGGACCTTCCGCTTGCCGGATGGGTACTCTACCAACTGAGCTACCCAAGGTGACTACCAGCAGAATGACAATTTTTTCATGCGAACTAGATAAATGTGCCAAACATACAAAGTACTAGATATATTTGCTTCATTCAGTTAATGGATCGACAATTCGCCGATCATGATGAAGCAAGAACGCGCTTCTCTACACAAAACCCACAATAGAGATGGCACCACAGAGATTTTCAAGTGCGCAAAGAAGATGATCGATCGGCAGAATCATGGGAGTAGTCATTATTGTATACATTTAGCCCGCCAAATTTGAAAATAATAACGACGCTTCGAACTCTCAAATCAAAAATGAGTGTATGCGGTTTGTTTTACTATTCTATTTTTTTGTTTCATCTAATTTTCCAACTGGTAAGTGAACCTAACTTAATAAATTTGCTAAAAAGTTAAAAAAGTGATAAAATTGAAAAAGTAACAAAGCATGACTTTATTAAAAAAATAACTTTTAGTTGAAAAAGTAACTCGCTATGAACCCTGCATTATGTACTTTCAATATGTATGATATACATAAAAGCCTATAGCCCTCAACTGGCATGTCTGTCCGTCTGACTAGCTACTCAAAATTACTTCAAATAACCACTCCCCTTTCATTGCAAAAAGGTCCATGAGCCGAAAGTAACACTACAGAATATGTAGATTATGGCAAGAATCTCAAAAATATATGGGACAAGTTCACAGCACGATGTCGGTTATATGTTACGTTAAAAAAGTTACTAATATTTTGTTTCATGTGTGATTTTGATTGTGATGTTATAACAAAGTCACTTTTTTCTGAGACACTCTTCCCTGACTTTTCCCAGTTTTTCAGGCAAATCCTTAGTTTTTCCCCAGAACTTATAACATAACAGATTAATTTACATTATATTTAAAGTAATCCGTGAAAATGAGGCGGTGTTATAGCGCCAAGAACATCTACCCCGTGCTTTTTTCGTTACAAAGTAGAAATCAAACAAAAGTGGCTTAAAAAAACTTCTGTGGCGGTGAAGCATATTACATGCATGTGGCTCCTCGATGCCGAACACCTCTCGGCGGAGGCGGAAATATGGCCGAAAGCATACTTCCGTGATTTTGATCGGGAATGAACTCCTTGGCAAGCACTTCCCCCCGCCATCCCAAGAAAATATTCCAACGCAATTCTGATTTCCGGACATAATTAAGCTGTCGCTGACGATTTGGTTTTTGCGCACTTTTCGAGTAAAAAACAGAATCCTCACCTTTTACGCCGTAACCCCCTTTTTTTGCTATTTGCGAGACACGTCATAGAGAAAGACTTTGAGATTCCACTTATTTTGATATCAAGGTAGTCGTTCTGGGCCGAATAATTTCCAAGGTACCGTTTCCCGAAGAAAGATCAAAATTTCGACATCACAAAAATGCGATGACTTCTTGCCAGCGAAATTGCGAAACTTTTCCAGAAAGTGATCACCCTAGATAACTAGGCTTGATGTCTATTCCGTGGTTGTTGCTATTATTATATTGTTTAGCAAACTGAGGTGTTGTTGTTATGGTTATAATTGTTTAGCAATGTGTGGTGTCGCTGTTATTCCAGTTATTATTGGGCCAATGTGTAATATTACTGTTATTGATAATTACTAGCAACTTGTGAAGTTGCTATTGTAATGTGAGATTAATGACCTCTATACAAAAATTAACCATACAACTAGCTATCTGCTCGAAAAATAAAAGACCGGCGTGGCTAGTTATCAGCCATAGATGAAATCACGCCAGTGGATCAGGTCGATATCGACTAGTAGCATATCAACCGTATCAATCGGTCGTCCACGCTCCCCAAAAGAGCAACAATGAAAATTGGAAATCTGTTACGTGCTAATTTCGTAGCACCCTGTATAGCTATACTTTTGTGTTATCTTGTATAGCGTTAGGAATTTTCGTATTATCTCTCCTTTTAGTTGCCATTTTGGTTCGGAAAATTTAATTTCCTGTTGATAAGTCGACTGACTTCGTTTCGTTCGTTCGTGAAGCAACTTCTTTAAAAGTTTTAATAAAAAATGTTTTACTGGCACCGCCGTTAAATTGCTTTTTCCTTTAAGTTTACTTTAAGTGCCGTAAGGGGATTTACCGCTAGTTCTTTTGGAGGTTAGGAGCAGGTTCTTATAGGTTCGTATTATTTGCTTTTCTGAACGTTCAATTTTTTATCGTATAATTCTTTTTGACAGGATTCGTTATTTAATCACCGTTAAGCCGTATTTCACAACTATTTCACAAAGTCGCCTTCCATCTAACGTACTTATATTCAATGTTTGCTAGGTGCATTCTGGTAATTGATCTTGTTTGTTACAGACCTTTTTTATTTATTTTACCTTAACTTCATACACTCTTCGTTGTATATTTGGGTTGTTAAAAGACCACTACGCTGAGCTTCTTGCTCACGTACAGTTACTTGGTTGCTGGTTGTCTCCTTGAATCACGCTACGTTCAACCTGGTTGGTGGCGTGGCGTTCCTCTTCAGATTGAAAAAACACACCTGTGTCGTGAGTCACTTACATTGTAGCAACTATTTATGACATCAGTAACGTTTGGTAACCTTTTTTGTAAATAAAGCATTACTGTATTATTTGTATATTATAATTTTCTGTTTTAAATGTTTTTTCGCCTGTGTTGGTGTAGCACTTAGATCTAGGTAATCATTTCTCTTATCTATCATTCTTAAATCTAAGTATTCAATTCTTATATACTTATAAACTACTATTACATACATGGTATATTATCAGTTTACTTTGTTAGGAATGTTTGCGAGTGAATACACAACTTTGCTCCGTAATTGTTAAACGATTAACTACTGCGGTTAATGGTTGTGTGATATAATTGATACCTGTAGTCGCATTAATTTACTGTGCCCTTTTGATTACATTTTTGAGACTTGAAGTTTTAGTCAGGTTTAGAGTAATTAGTCCCGCTCGCATGAATTCTCACCCCCGTTCAAATGTATATAACAATGAATAACTTCCATATAATTTTTGCCAAGGCTATTTCACCTTGATGGCACTTAATTGATTTAACTGTTGCTGTATAAAATACTGTGTATCATACATGAAGACTTATTATTCGTATGTGTGTTATTTGGGGTTTATATTTACAGCTTTCAGGATGTATATATTGAGATAAGTCGGCCACATTTGAAGTAGTCGCAAATGTGTTGTTCTTTTCATATTTTGTTGGCAAATACTGCAGCTATTTTAGACGACTCTTGGCGCCCATTACAGAAGACCTCTTGTAAGACCCACAACCTCACCCTAGAACTGGCAGCCGACAGATTTCACTGCGGTTAAAATTTGTTACCGTTTTCCCAATTAGCAATCACCATTTTGTGGATAATAAATCTTTAGAATATGCTGAAGAAAAATGATAGAAATATGCAGAAAAAAAGTACACCGAGCTGTGTTATGTTATGTACATGGATATACTTTTAACTTGAAATACAATAAAGTAGTATTATTTACAAGAATGAAATCAGATTCATAAATTAATAATCTACTTAGATGTGAAATTGCAGTTCTAAGAAACTACATACAGCGAATTCTTCGTAGCGATTTGAACGTTTCCTTTTAGAAACATTTCTAGTTAGGTTTATTTACTATGTTTAGAAAACTTCTGCATCAAAAATTAAATTATTTATAGTTTCACATTTAATAATTTTTCATCGTGCAATGTAATAAATTTGTTTCTTAACGTCAAAGGCGGCAGTAATCAACTTTTATAGACGTTCGTTAACTTAATTCTTTGTAAATGTCAACTTGGAACTAATCAATCTATAGCAAATATAACTTCTAACAGAAAGAACGTCAAATATTTTATAAATAATAATACTAATCACCTTTGGTCAAACTCACATTATAATATTAATCACGGGTGGTTAGCTCAGCTTAGATCAGCTTTACATACAAACCGCCTATTTATTACTTCAGAAAGTTATTCCTAGGTACTCATTTTCATAGGCGGAGTCGACCTGGTAGTCTTATATTAAAAAAAGCCTCGATATTATGGCGGGCCTAGGGATCGAACCCAGAACTTCGAAATGATTAAGTGATAGTATTTTTTATTTGACTAAGGCGATGTTAACTACACCGACATTGGTAGTGAACTATAGGCGCTATTCAAATAATCCAGGAGTGAATAAATTCGAAAAAATAAGTAGAGATCGTTAGAGGTGAGAAGATGTGATCTCTAGTGGCCAACACAGAAACCTAGGACTATGAAACCAATATAGCTTGATAGAGATATTAATAACGCGCCATCAGAAGCAAAAATCCTTATAAATCCTAAAAAACGATATTCCCTCAACCTTCGCTTTCCATGAAGTTTCGGCGATTCTGCAAAAAAAAACAGTGAAGGGTGGGATCAATAGTGTAAGATTAAAGAAAAAATAACCTGTGAATATTTCTGCAGCTTAATCCTTTAGATGATTTTAAGCAAAAAATCTTCGTTTTGGTTAGTTTCCGTTTATGGAAAATAAGCCCAAAACTACAAAAGGTCGAAGAAAGTGTGATTTGTCATAGCATTTTCGATGAATTGATAATAAATTTGTATCTAGAAATACAACACTATTTATGCCCCATCAAGTTAGTGTAATTAATTCAACAGATAGATTCCTGCTACTGGGTCTGCTTTTTCATTACATTATCAACAACCCTTTTACTGAATTTGTTTAAACAAAAGGGACATCGATTACGGTAAAAAGATTTTGTGCAATAAATAAATGAAACGTGTTTTATTGGTTCATATTGGATCACGTTTTTCTAGCTTCCTATTTTGAGTTCAAGAAATCTAAATTCACGATTAGGTTTTCTGTAAGTAATTAATGTTTAAAATTAATTTAAATTATAACATAGGCTCACAAAAAAAAGAAAAGTCTTGTATTCGGAAGGTGAGGTACCATACCATATGCTTTTTGGTGTGCTGAAAACGAATCCGGGGTCAGAATTGACCCATCACCCAAGGATTTCGACATAACCTCAAAAAATGCTTAAAAAAAACGCCTCAAGAAATTTATAAAAATGCATCTAAAAAAATTCTTGGATGATGGGTCAATTCTGACCCCGGATTCGTTTTTTCACACCAAAAAACATACGGTATGGTACCTCACCTTTCAACTACAAGACATTTTTTTTAATTTGTGGGCCTGTGAATTATTTTGAAGAGCATTCAGTGGCGCCCAACAAATATTTCCATCTCATACTAATTTGTGGTAAGAAATTTGATGATTAGTCACTTATTGATGAACTGAATTTTTGGTGTTACACGCAGAAGAGATAATCGAAAGAGTAGGCATGAGAGAACACATGAGGGGTTGCTCGAATCTTATGCCGAAAAGGGTAGTACTGTTAAGCTGTTACATGCAGAAGAGAGTAACTATGAGAAAACACTAGGAAAAAACACTGTACGAGACTTACCTTTTTATTTTCAATTATTTTAAAATTACAAAAGGTAAAACATCAAGGTGCCATTTTTGTCTTTTATTACCCAACTGCGTTATCTGGACGTTCAACTATTTCTAGGTTTTTGATTTATTTGAAAGATATTAGAAAGATATAATTAAAATTTTGTTTCTTTTAAAGAATATTTCATGGCAAGTAGTTCATTAAACAATTACCAACTATTTATTTAAAATAAGATTATTTTAAATAAAAAATAGTACAAAATAATGCAGTACAGCATGCCCAAAAAATTACACAACTGGCACGCGGCTATCAGAAACATGAAATCTAATAATCAAAACACATAATACTCTAATAGAATACTAAATTACCTTACAGCGAATTTTCGAAAATATCTTATTTGATTTACTGTAAACAAAATTAATACGAAAATATTTTTTTATTCACAGACCTGCTTGTATTACATATAGGTGTTAACGTACCTACTAAAAGAATATGAAATTGTCTTACAAATCAGAAATCACAAAACAAAAATACCGTTTTGAAACATGATATCAAACGAGAGGTCGTTTCTTATTCATTTCTTTGTTCTTATTCCACGAAACACTTGGCCAAAATAAAGATGGGTTATTACTTTATTATGCTAGCTTGCACATTCTCGAAAATAAGTAGTATTGTTTATCACCTTGAACTTTAAAATACGTATCATGTGCATTCATACTATTAAATTTGAAAACATTAGGCGGAACTTCGATGCTGTTTTTCTCCAAAAGTATAGAAGTACGAGCAAATGGTATATAGGAAATTTCTTTCTTTAATGGTTATCTAACCACTGGCAAAGTCTGACTATGTATTAATGGACACCGTGTATACATGAAATACGCATCGAAACATAAAAATTAGAAAAATGCTGCAAAACATTAAAAAGAAATTTTAATTAGTCAGGATTCGAAAATATCACGATTTTTATATAACTATAAAAATATTCGATATACTACATCAATTTTTGATATTTATTTTTTAAAGCTTATGTTAGTTAAATCAAGTGTCAGACATGTGTATAGGTTTTGTATTCAAGCACATCCAGTATTTTTCATATCTGAACAATACTAAATACTACAAGCAAAGAAAATTCCGTCAATGCAAAAAACTGCGATTATTAGATAAAGGATTGCGGGGGGAATCCCACGGCACAGATGAAGATAGCTGCGGCATAATTACGAGGCATGCGAAGTAGAATTCCCGCAGTGTAATATACTTAAAATACTACTGCTGACACATCTTTATTAAAATAGTAACCAAATCGTTTTAATTAAAACATTTAAAAGATATTGGGTCATAATATAAAAAATGTACCGAATTTCGGAAACATTTTCCATAAACGATAAATTACCGTATCACTATATATTGTACAAATATTATCTTATGTGAAGATATATTATTTCTATTAGTAACAGCAAAGAAAATGCCAATACGCAATATTTGTGTAATAACTGAGAAACTTAAAGGTGTACATGAGTAATTCTTTCTAAACTCAACCACCGGCTAGGTTCAAAAATTGGCGAAACTTAGAAAGGCCGCAAGGGCTCGTTTTAAAACTTGAAATCTCTACTTTTCGAATGTCACATGACTCCTATATGGAAAAATTTATATTTGACCCCTAAAAACAGGATAAACACGTATCCAGTTCCAAATAAAAGTTAATAAAAATTAAAAAAAGAAATATTTTTAACGGCGTCACATTACTTGTCAAAGAATACATAAATTTTGTCCACTGAGTTTTTTTCCTATAGTGCTTCAATTTCGAGCAAAATTGAGAACAATTTGCCATTTTTGAAAGTTTATCATTTTTTTTCATCGAAAATCGTGTCAAATAGGAAAAAAAATGATCCAGTAAAAAATGATTATTTTTACTCAATGAATACGAAAAAAAATTTAAAAATATTTCTTTTTCTAATTTTTTTTTTAAATTTTTTTGGAACTGGATACGTGTTTATCCTGTTTTAGGGATCAAATTAAAAAAATTTTCATATAGGAGCCATGTGACATTCGAAAGTAGAGGTTTCAAGCTTTAAAATGAGCCCTCGCGGGCTTTTTTAAGTTGCGCCAATTTTTGGACCTAGCCGGTGGTTGAGTTCAGAAAGAATGGCCCATATATATCTTGTTGAAAATATCTTAAAAGAAAATTTTAAGTAGCTTTGTCAGTTGGTTTTAGACAAATTAATTCGCCAATATCGAAAATGAACAAAATACCACAAAAAATACATAGTGGAAAAGGATAAAGTCAATCGTGCTCGCGGAAAAGGATAAAGTCAATCGTGTTCGTGGAAAAACTGGGAACGGAAGACTGAAGTGTTGTATTGGAGCGTATGTTGTCAAACATTGCTGTAATGCTTTCCTTTCATCTCTTACTGATTATTATCATTTATTTTTTTCAAATCTCTTCGACTTTTTTGTTGTGATTTTTATACAGACTGGGTCAAGATATCAATGCCTAATTGTTGTAAACAAATTATATTTCCAAATTAAGTCATATAAGACATATAGTGATTCCAGAAAATGCTTCTCTCTAGGAAAAACATTGGTCTTAAAGTGAAATTTTTCAGACAGCGTGAAAATAAACAGACATTGTTATCTATACCTCAAATTTATTTTAAATTATGCTCTTCTAAATTAAATATAAAATGACTAGCAACGTTTAAGTAGGATTCAAAAAACTAATAATATCTATTTAGTAATATTTTTTCCTAGTAAACTATGGGCGGGCCAAAATGCTTCAATATAATCCGCACCCACCCTAAAAACAAATGGTATATTTAAAAAGAGATTAACTAGAGATTAACAACACAAATAATCTAGTTACATAATAATTTTCTATGTGAGGTTTAAGGGGAATGCCCGTCATACATGATATGCAATACATAATTTGTGTATCGTTAATGAAAGCATCTAATAAACTATTAATTAATAATATTACATGTATGTATATAGTTAATTAGTACCAAAGAACATATTATTAAATTCAAACGAGCGTTCACAATATCTGTTATCGTGGGTGTACCATACACAAAAATTTATTACACCCACAACTACAGTTAACTTAATAACACCTCTGCAAATAATGACTAAAAATTACACATTTTGTTTGTGAGAATATGCTTTTTTTACTGAAGCTCTTTTCGTGTTCTACATTTTTAATATACACGAAAGTAATTGACTGTTGCTCTTTTCAAAACTTCAAATAGGACGGTTACTATTTTTTTCATACTTTGTAATTATAGATCGCAGTGTAAAATTATTTTTTTATAAGTTAATGAGTTTTAAAAATAACGAAAGTATGCAGGGTGTAACTAATATAATATAACTAATATAACATGCACGAATTGAACTCGCCTGGACGAATTGTGGTCTTCGTATATGAGCAAATTTGCTTTCTTTTTATAAAGTAAACATTAAAAAAATTGTCAATTTGTTCAATACGATCGATAGAGAATTTTATTAAGATTAAAACGATTAGAAAACGAGGACTCTCGGTTTGCTAGATTTTGAATTATGATGGACAAAGTATACATTATATGTCCCATAAGAGAGTAAGGGTAGGGAATCCTCTTAATATTGCGTTCGCGGCGCCTCCTCGGGACTGTGCTAATTTATGTTATTATTGTTTCTGTCAAAACTAACTTTTTGTTATTGTTATCAGTAGTCTGTTGTTTGTTTATTATTAAAACATCCTTCCATTTTAAATGCAGAATTATAGCAGAATAGAAAGGTTAGACTACAATTTATTACGATATTATTGTCATTATTGACTTTTAATTTTATCTTATACAGTAAATATGTATTTTTCTTAAAATATTTTATCCACCACCTCTAAATACAAAGGGTGCTATCTTGACGTTTTTTAAGCAATTAAAGTTGTACTTGCTTGTCAGTAGAAAAACTTTTTACCCACTGTAGCATATGATTGGCTGCTAATGTAGGTAGCAAGTAGCAACCAACCACCAGCTTAGGCCCTATCCTCACGACGCTACACGACAGCAACACGATATCCAAGCGACATGTTGCGTCGATGTTGCCACTATATATTTTAATGGGAGTATGCACACGACGCAACACGACAAGGAGGCAGCACGATATTCAAGCTACATGCTGCTCGTCAACATTTTCAATCAGTAGCAGCGCGACATTTGTAGCCTGGTTTACTGACCTATTCCCAGATTTGTGCAAAAATGGCAACGCAAGAATGTGGCATCAATCTAAAAATTGCACTGGAGATTAAAAAATAGCAATGTCTATTTAATTTTAAAAGAGCAGAATATACCCGGAACGATTTAACCGAGAAGGCATGGAATGAAGTTGCATTTGTTTTTGTAGTATCGTCTGCATATCGTGTTGATGTCGCGTAGCGTCGTGAGAATAGGACGCATTACATTGCATAATATTATTACAATCCCGTCATCGAGCTACAATAAACTACAGACTAACTATACATTGCAAATTCAATATCTGAACTTAAATAAAGAGGTGTTGGATAAAACGTTGTATGGCACACGTGCGTTAAGGACATTATCCGCTCAGAAAAATTAACCCGCTCGGGCCCAACGGCTCTCAACATGGGGGGGGGGCTCAGAATTTGTTATTGCTTCAAGCCTGCAGATGACTTAATCCGCACTGCATATTTATCAATCCGTCCGTAAAGCTTTTTTACTTTGTGGGACAAGACTGGAAGCTATAGAAGAAATGACAGCGGGTGTGGAACTGTATGTACCCTCGACTCTGCTCCCGCGCTCTACAAGACGTGGCACATGTTTTTAGGTGTTTTGGAGTCTTTGTCAATTGACCTTTCTACGAGTCATTACCGTGAGTCAGAGATCAACTTGAAATTGAATCAACAGCTTTACGAATTTTGGCAATCGATGATAGATAGCTAGGCAGCCGACAATAATACAGAACGCCTACTCTTACCAATCACACTGTGACTGACTTTCCTGCATTGTTTTCGTTCTATGAAGGATGCGAGACTAAGATTAGGTTATACCAACAAGAAAACTATGCAGGTTTCAGAATTTCAAATTGCAGCTTAAACTAACCAGTTAACACATCTAAAAATAATTTAACTCTTGTGGTTTATTCAACTACAATAGAAATTAAAAAACGAGTCTTTTTTTATTACGATCTCTTCTGAATAGGATACTGGAATTCTGTTATTATTCGTAGCAATTGACAGCTTTCTCTAATTCCCTTTTTTATTATCTCTTCTTCTTCTCTTTCTCCTTATGCAACTGCACTGTAAAAAATGAGTTGAAATTTACCTTGGGAAAGAGTTAACGTTCCTCTCTTATTTGCGGTAGTTTTACTCTAAAATTTAACTTTACCTATACGTTAATAGTTGTTTTACTATTTGTGGTCAAATGTTCTTTAATTGTGTAAAATTACACAAATATAAGTAATTCTACTACATTTAACTGGTTAAAATCATTATCCATAATGTAAATTTACATAACTCAGAAAATTTTTCCTTGGAAATGTATTATTACTCAATAACTTGATTCATTTTTAGTGTAATATTAAACATAAGAAGTACAGGGTAATTCTGCCCTTAATATGTTTTTAACCGATGAGATACTATTTCGCTGATTGCACTTGTTTGTTGATGAGTGGTGACCTTCGTTTCGGGAAAGAATTCAGGAACCCATTATGAACAGTCCAAATTGGGCTTTTGGGGAATGGTCGGAATAGTGTGTACCAATTCTTTTATGATTTCTTGTTACAGGTTTCGCAATCGGCGAGGCGTACCCTATCGATATCGAACAAAGTGTTCATTGCTCATTAATATTTTGTTTTTCGTTGTAGTGTAGTGCAGATTTATTAAAGGCAAATATTTGCACGTATGACCTAAGGTGGGAAGAATTTTATTTTATAGTAGTAGTTTAAAAATAATAATCGGTAAGTATAGTATGTTAAAATTACAAATTTAAACCAATAAAATAAAAATATTTAATTTAATGTTTTTCTAGGATGAATCAAAATTTGAAGAATTCGAAATAAACTAGCATAACTGTAATTGAGAAAGGTAGTCGTGTAATAATTGTTTATATAATTTATAATTTTTAAATTTTCTAGGTGGAATCGAAATTTTATCTGAATGTCTTTGAGAGACCAAATATTTCCGAAAGCTCCTTAAAAGAAGTTCAGTTAATGTCTTATATTTTATATAAGTACATACGTTCAATAAAAATTACTTTGATTTTATTTTGTTTCATACACTCCATTTACCAATGTAAGTAATATTCGAAGGAACGATTGAATTTGCAAGTACTTTCGCAAGTCATCGTTACATTCAAGAAGTATTTTCACATTTGTATTTTAACCCTGAAAAGTAGTATTGCCATAAAATACTAACTTTGTCATGTAACTTTACACAGGTGTTTTAACGTTAAAATGTAAAATTACATTGAGATTGTAATTTTAATCTGTAAATTTACTTAAACAGGAAACATTACAATGCAAATTTAACCTAATATTGTACACTCTAAAAAATTCCCCTTGAAGTTGCCTCCATTTCTTGGGGTAAATTTACTTCAAAGTGTAATTTTCATAGGAAGTGGGAAATTTCAATATTATATATGCATGGCATATAATACCGAATTTGTTGAACATATGCATTCTATACGCAATTAAACAATGATTCAATAATAATTACATAGAATGTACCCTATTTTTAAATATTTATATTTATTGGACTTGACCTTATAGTGAAATTGTGCTCTAGAACAAGCACAAGCTTTTATAAAGTATACTTTGTTACCTCCATTTTTTGGGGTAAATTTACTTCCAATGTAATTTTCATAGGAAGTGGAAATTTCAATATTAGGTCAATATTAGGTAAAGTTATAACTTTACGCAGGTGTTTTAATGTTAAAATGAAATGTAAGATTGCATTGAGATCGTAATTTTAATCTGTAAATTTATTTAAAAAGGAAACATGACAATGCAAATTTAACCTAATATTGAAATTTCCCACTTCCTATGAAAATTACACTTTGAAGTAAATTTACCCCAAGAAATGGAGGCAACTTCAAGGGGAATTTTTTAGAGTGTAATTTCCTACTTCCTATGAAAATTACACTTTGAAGTAAATTTACCCCAAAAAATGGAGGTAACATAGTTGCCTCCATTGTTTAGGGTAAATTTACAGGTAATTTTTTAGAGTGTAGGGCGTCGGAGCTTTTTTATTACTAGGTTGTAATACCTGCTACGCGGGTATAAAGTTTTGTTTATACAGTACCAAAAAACTTTAGGAAACATCTAAAAATGACTTTAGAATATTTTAGAAACCATTAAAAACGTAAATAAAAAAAGCAAAAAATAACGACCCAGCCAGGGTTCGAAACCCCAATAGAGTCACGCCAAGAAAGAAAGAATATGGAGAATCAACGTATATATTTCTTGGATTAAACTACTAAATAAGAAATCTATAAAAGACCATTTTTATATTTTCAGACTTGGAGATATCCATTTAGTTACCAGTTTTAGCTTAGATCCACAATTAATTGTTTAGATTCAAACAGAAAACTAACCTCACTCAAAGATCAGAATTATTGTAAACTCAGTGACGCTCACTAAACATTTAACCTCGCTCTAATCTTTGCAGCCTTATAATATCTGCTCCTTGTTGGAATTTGGTTAAGAGTAAACTGAATCTTGCATGGCGAGAAACAACTTTTACCGTATCGCATACCAAAATCTTGTTGGTTTTGCTATTTGGAACAAAAGTGTCAACTTTCCTGGACAAGAGGAAGAAAAGGTCAAAAACTTCGGTAGGGTTCGTACCGAAATCCCAATAGACTTAAAGATTATAGCGGAAAGTTCGTTTAAGAGATATTAAAACCGGCTGATTAACTGAAGAAAATTGCTAATCTAAGGCAGAAAGGTGGTGAAGTTTTGGCAAGACTTTTTCTACAATTGTAATTCTATACAACAGCACATATTCTGATAAATTATTATCAATCCGTATTTATTAAACATAGTAGGACAGGGTAGCGAGCAAGAGTGGTACTTTGAAATTCAAGGTTTTTTCCCGGTTTTCCAGGTCGTAAAATATCATTTTTCCCGGTTTTTTCCTTCAATAATTTACGCTCAATAGGTACTCATATTAACGATCAAATTATTTGTTTTGCATTAATAAGTATTAGTTTCATAACACACGTTTTTAGCGCACGCGTTCAAGTTTAGAAATCGACCCGCTTATCGCCCAGTTTTCTAAAAGACAAGTTCGCTAAAAATACTATTTTTACTATTTGTGCTTGTCCTTTAGAAAACTCCCCGCTACGCGGGTCGGTTTCTACACTTGGACACGTGCGCTAAAAACGTGTCTTATAAAACGAATACTTTATACTAATTTTTCTACTTGCGTGTAGTAGCGTTTTGCGTATCCAAAAGAGATTTATTTAAATACTGAAAACAGTAATATTTTATATTTTAAAGGTATCGCCGTTGAACAGCTGTTCTTAAAACGTCAAACTTATTTACGATATTTTGAAAAACAAACACACAATTAGAATTTTCACTGTCTGCAACTGTCTTGCCTAAGGTATCCCTAACAAATTTTATTTAAAACTAAGTTATTTTTCTTAAATTATTACAAAATAACGCAAATAGAAAAAATAGTATAAAGTATTCGTTTTATAAGACGTTTTAGTGCTTAGTTCTTATGGAACTAATACTTAAATATATTATTTTCTATTTGCGTTAATTTATAATCGATTAAAAAAATAACTTAGTTTTAAACAAAATTTCTTAAGAATACTTTGTTAAATAGTTTGATAGGCAACTTGAAAAATTCGAATGCTGCATTTGTTTTTCAAATTTGCCTAAATTAGTTTGACATTTTAAGAACAGCTGTTTAATAATGCTAACTTTAAAAATAAAATGTTGCTGTTTCCAGTATTCAACGGAATCTCTTTTGGATTTGCAAATACGTGTCCAAATGGCTTTATTTGGACAAGCAAATAGAAAAAAAAAATATATTTATATACCAAGGCCGCGAAATCTCTTTTTAACGTACCGAGAGAAATATTGTCGCCGAGGTCGTTTGCGGTCGAGGCAGGACAATATCGAGGACGCTAAAGAATTTCGCGAACAAGGTATACACAATATGTTTTGTGTATTCTTGAATTCATACGAACACGTTTCGCATACGAAATGACGTAATTTTTACGTCATAAAGATACAACTTAGCCAATTAAATGTTAGAAGGTAATACATAATTACGTCATCTCGTATGCGAAACTTGTTCGTATGAGTTCAAGAATACGGGGCCTGGCATTAAGTTACTTCGCGGTCGTTATCCTTAGTAACGGGCGCGAAATTGCATTTCGTATCCTGTCCGCATGTGTCCACTTGGCGTACGGTTGCACAAAAAGTAATAATGCGCTACGTGTTTTTGTTTGTAGCCTATTCCTAGTTTTAGTTTTTTATTTTTCCCTGAAAAGAATTCCCGACTTTGATCACTAATTCAAGGTTTTCCCGATTGTGCAACTGGGTTTTCCCGGTTTACAACGTTTCCCGGTTTGCTGTAGGATGATCCTGGTGATTCGATTCTCTCTCCAATCAAATATCAATAATCTTAGGATCTCAATAGGACAAGTTATGGAGAGATGTTTCCAAAGTTCTTGGAATTGTATTATACATTTTTTATATTATTAATTTTCGTCACATATTACATGTAATTTATCAATATAATTTTTTGTTTAACAGTGTATGTCCTTATTTCAGCGTGAAACTAGTTTTCTAAGCCACATAAAAGATTTTTGGGGGTTCCTTTTATCCATACGTCATTTAAGTCTTAAAATCTCACAACGCGTAGAGGTTTTCCAATTCTGGAAACAGATTATAGTCGCTGGGGGCCAGATCAGGCGAATGAGGTAGATGTGGGAGTAATTCCCAGCGCAATTCGCTTAAAACTTCCTCAGTTTGGCGAGCAGTATCTGTGTGTTCTTGCATTATCCTGTTGCAGTAATGGTCGGTTATGCAGCTTTCCAGGTCGATTTTTGATGAATACTTGTTGTCATGAACCGGACAAAAGGTTAGAATAATATTCTGCGTCGATTGTGATTCCTTTTGGTAGTTAATTCACTAAGATTATTCCATCGCAACCCCAAAATATAGTAATCATTACCTTACCAACAGAAGGTACTGAACGTGCTTTAAGTCCTTCTGGTTGCGCCACTCTTAAATTGACCTTTTGTTTCCGGGTTGAAGTATGGGATTCTATCAGTTGTTTATTATTTGTTGCTAAAATAAGTCACCATAACAAACTAATAGCTTATTCAGTTTTTGCTGAGGTCCCAACAACCGAGATATCCATCGAGCTCAAACTCTGCTCACTCATAAAGAATCGTGCAGATTGTAATGAACCTGCTATGTATCAATGTCTATAGTTGCACTAATTCCACTAATGGTTATGCGTCAGTCTGTCTTCGACATGTTCTTTCATCGTTCAAAGATTTTCGTATCGTTCACAGCAGTGTTTAGCCGTCCACTACGAGAATCGACTTTAGATATGTTTTAAATCGATCAAACCAATGATAACAAGTATGTACATTTAAATTCTGCAAACTCGCCAAATACTCCATGTAATTGTTGAACGATTTCAGATGTTTTAACGTCCTCTTTCCATAAAAAGGAAATAATGGCTCTTTGAGAATTTACTGCATTATACTGGTTGGCATTCACTAACACCGTTAAGAAAACCTGACAGGACTTATCTGTACCTGAAAGTATTAGTAATTATCCATGCATTATCCAGCCGTATTGCAATTACCAGAACGTTGGAAACATCTATCCTACAGAAAGAAAATCCGGTTGCATAAAATTCTGTTACGACTTTTCTTTCTGACACTGTATTTTAATCGCGGTTAGGGAGTGGTTAAATAATGCGAGTTCAATATATCCATTGGACATCTTATAAAACGGAAAACAACATTAAGAATCGACTTAAAGTATATGTTAGTAATTTGCAATTGTGGTATAATATGGCAAGCACATCAGGAAAGTGAAAGGCTTTCGTAAAATCGCATCTACCGTAAGAAGAAAAAGATCTACACAACTCGCTATGAGAATCTATCACAAAAGTCCGCGTAGGAAAACAATCATTAGTAGAATGGATACTGTACGTTTTCACAGTTTTGGAGTTTTCTAAGAAACGCAAAGAATTGAAAGAGGTATGCGGAATTTTGATGTATAATTTTGAGCAACACTCGCCTTCTATCAGGAAAAGCTAAATTCATATCAAGTTTAGCATTGCATGTCGGAACCAAAACTGTTGATGCTGAAGATCAAGAGTTGTATGACTCTTGGTATTGATTTTCCTGGAAAAGTGAATGCTCGATTGACTGTTATTTTTATGTACTTAATTCAATTTGTTGTTTTACTTATTTCTAAAGCATTTTTGCATACTACATTTCAAGGTGGTTGTTAGTTGTTTAAGATGGATGTGGGTGATGCGAGTGACGTTTAAATAAAAGTTACAAGTAATGACGATAATAACTATAATAAGTTAAAGACATGGTATGTCAGCTTTCTTTAATGTGGGCCATGTGGTAGGTACAAATATTACATTAAAATAACTGCCTTGGCGTCTTCTTATTCATTCATTAATGGGATCTACTGATAATAAGAGTATCAGTATAATTGGAGTCTTTTGAGGTATGGATACATTTGTCAAAATGAATGCTAATCCATAAACTAATCGACCTAACTAATTAAATGGTTCTCTTCCTTTAATTACAGACTAAAGTAATACAGCAAGTTCATGAATAAGAAAATTAGTAAACACTTGTCAAAAGAGACGTCGTAAACATTAAGTAATAAGTAAGTATATATAACTTTGTCGTCTTCTGAAGATTTGGTGCTATCTTAATGAAGTTTCCATTAGTTCTAAAATAACATTAAGGGGTTTATGCGCATTTTCTATGATTAGAAATAGCTTGCAGACGTTAGTTATATCTTCAAAAAGGGCCAGTGATTGATCTCTGCTTATGCCGTCACTTTAACATCAAAATAAGCTTAAGTATACGGAAAGAAGTGGACTGGCTATTAATAAACTGCGTCTGCACTCTGCACGCTTAACGCCACGGTGCTTCCAAATGGATAATCAATAAATTTATATAAGGAATTTCCAACCGTAATTGGCCACCTTAAAAATAAAATCTCGATACTTTTCGTGCCCTACGAACAAAAGAAATCTTGCTCACCTAAATTAAAAATAAAAGAGGACCGAATTCTGTTCGTTTCAAGCAAGATGGAAGCTAGTTGATTAATTTAAAAATGGGAAATGTCTAATTTTACATTTTTCAAAACTTAAAGATCCTTTTGATAAAAAATTGTACTAACATGTGAGGTCCATCTGGCACAATCTCATATTTCTGTCAGCATACAAGAGAATTTTTAACTAACACGACAACACAATTTCCTGAAACCAGAATGCATGACAGATTTAGTAACCAATAAAGAAACCTTAAATCAACGTTTCTCAGTTGTTTTTTAATTTTGGCAAATAGAATTCTACAAGTAAACATCTAGAAGTTGAATAGCTTTCAATTTACGTTCATTACTTCCCATTTTTTATTGCTGTCGAATTATAATTAGAAGTAGAGTACACGTTCTAAAAAGTCGTCCAAAGAAAATATTTTGAAATAGTTTTTAGAACTGTTTTTCGACAAAGTGCTAAAAATAAGCCTCCATTTCATATTTCACATCCTCCACGTGTAATTTTTGCAATTGATAAAAATATTACAAATATCTCGGGGCTTTTATCATCACACGACAAAATTTCCCCTGTTTGTCATTTTATCTACTTTTGTCGCGGAAATAATTAACACGATAGTTTCCGATATATTCGAAAAATATAGATAGATAGCTTATTATTATTTATTTTAGATAACTAAGTGTTATCTGTTCCCGTATAGTTATCAGAAAAGAGGTATACCTTAGAAACGATTAAAAACAGATAGTGTGCACGATCTTGACACATGTCAAGTGATCCGATGAGTTGTAAGTCACCCTTTTTGATTTATTTCAAATTTGACACAACTGTTATACTCCTAAAGATAAGTAAAAATCTAAAATATTATATTTTTAACTCAAGTGGTTCTTGAGTTGTGCCCTTCTAAAGTGTAAAAAAATGAGTGGTTTTGAGCATGTCGGCGTTTACGTTTTCCTTTATAACTTTTGACAGAAACCAGATAAAGGAATGAAACAAAAGCTGTTTTAAGGGCCTAGGATACTTAAAAAAAATTATAAAAATTGATTAATTCTTGTTTGCGTGTTGTGTAGGTTCATCTAGTATATATGAAAAAAATATTTAAAAAATCTAATCATTAACAATTTATTAATAATTTATAATAAAACAGTAGATTTACCTACACTTTCATCAGTTCTAGCACAGAAACTATTCAAACTAAGTTGATGAAAATAGCATATGTTACTCATTAGATAAAGACCAATTTTATTAATTGTTTCATGATTATGAGAATCAGACACCTTTAGTAATTACTGCTGCATTTGATTTGCATAAATCAAAATTTAAAATAATATTACGTTATGTCAAAGATTACTAGTATTACAAGAAGCAGATAAAATGAGTATTGTTGATATATTTGATAAAGAGTAATTAATGTAGAAAATTTAAAAATTAAAAAGTACACACCCACTATTGGTGCCTACCCCTCATCTTTTATTAAGAAAAGTAAGCTTATTCTACCCGCCTCCTTTTATGATCACATAGACCAACCAGTAAAAGTTACTGGTAAATGTAATATTTAATATTATCTACAAATTATAACATTATTATTTACATTATATATTTCTTATTATACATTTCCTAATGCTATACTTTCTTAATAAGTTTGCATTCTAAAGAACATCCATTTTATATTTCTTAATATTGATTTTTAATAATTAATCGATTAAGAAATCAATATTTTAACGTTTTTATTTTATTTTAAGATGTTAAATGATAGACCACATTCAGCATATTAATTCGCCTATAATTTCTTGTAATTATTGAACTGTTGTTTTTATCACTTTGTTCACTATTATAATACAGTAGGACTCCATAATCCGAACACACTGTATTCCGAACATCCAGTAATCCGAACAGCAACATTTACAAGCTATAATCCGAACAAACCTCTTTAATTCGAACAAATCTCTTTAATCCGAACAGGAAAGTTCTTTGTACAAACTAAAATTGAATATGTAGCGTTCTTGGAAGGTGAGTATTAATTATAAATGAGATTGTAACAGATTGCTGATGCAGTTTTTGACTGATACTGTTACGACCCGACGGGTGTAAACAAATTCTACGAAGATTAATTACAAACGCTTTTCTTATTAATATAAAGAGTAATAAAACTCCTGAAGGCTACAGATGTAAAAATAAGCTATAAATATAGTAATGATACCATCACAAAGACGCCCTAAATGTGTTGATGTTGCAGTTTTACCACAGTTGTTTGTATAATGACATCATCTACCTTAAAACCTTTTTCTTTTAATTTTGTTAATACACAATTTGTATTCGTGACTTTCAAAATTCAATTAAAAAATGTCAAAACAAAAACACCATTATTAAAACTATCAGAGAAATTATTCAACAATTAAATGTTGGGTTAGTGTTTAGCGATTGCTTTAAAATATGGTGTTGGTAAAGAAAAACAAAACTAAAATTCTCTAGAATACGGGTGTCTCAAAAATAACGAACAATAACGCAGAGGGTGAAAAAGCGTCCGAGGTAGAATCTAAAACTAAAGAAAAAAAAACTCTACCTTCAAAAATTTTTTTTGTAAATTTGTTAAAAATTGTTTGCAATACTTTTTGCTAATACGGTCCTGTTATATTTTGCATCAATTTGATAATAAATAATAAGTCATCCAGCATTGGGATAGTCAAAACATTGTAAAGCGATATGTGTAGAGTTAAGCAAAAATTCGGAGAAGTCGATTTAAAAACACGTATATTGGTCAAGGTTACGTCTTTATAAACACCATGACATATCACCGTAATAATCGTTTTTGTTCTAAACTGCATAGTTGCAAAAAAGTCCCAAACGTTTGATGATAGTTCATCAAACTAATAATTTTTATTATCAAGAGTTTATTTGAAGGTGTTTTCCGTTTTAAATAAAATAGATTAATGGTAAAAATTGCTCTTATTTAATAAATTGCGACCCTTGTAGTTTTTTGAGTAAACCACAATCGGGCCGCAAATTCAACCTGGCGGCTCCCTAATTATGAAAATGTTCTTTTTAAAAGTTTATCTTCTGTTTATTTTCGAATGTTATTACAGAACGTAAAAATATATTTATGTTTTGTATCCTTTGTTTAAATTGCGTTTTGTTTATTTTACATAGATCAAATTTCACTATGTGTATTTTTGCGGAATGTTTAGTCCAAAATTTTATTTACAAGCACAGAATACGAAAGAAAGAATTGCTATAAATAAGGAAAGTCTGCGAAAGGGGATGTTTATAACAAAGAGAGTTTTTGATTATTGACTTACGTTCATTGAGAAATTTCGAGCCCAAGATCATTTTTGTAAAATTTTATTTCAGTTTTAATGAAAAGGTTTACTATTAGTTTTAAATATTAATGCTTCAGATTCTAGTAAAATGTATTAGCATCGCATTTTTTAAATTACGTTCAACGCCGCCACACATAACTTTAACTTATTTAACTTATTGAAATATGATATCAGATGCTTTCTTTAAAGTAAGATGTTTTAAGCTGTTATTAGACCTTGAATTTATTTTAAAATAAACAAACCATAACATGGCAAAACGGAACGTGTCTTATTTACGAGTGTTTTCAAGATCAACTCATTTGGGTATTTTGCGGCATTGACAAAATTGTGCTGTATTGACAAATGCTGTAAAGTTCAACAAACTACAGTCCTCAGCATTATGCGACATCAGGAGATTGTGGAGCAGAACGTGCAGGACCGGACTCAAAACTTGAACCTTAAATAACTCTGAAAGTAAATATTTTAGAAAAAAAAGTTATGGGAAAAACTTTCTCTACACATCATCAACTATCTCGTATTCACGTATTGTCCGTTATTTTTGAGACATGCTGTATATCTCGTCTGCTGACAAAGGTACAGAAAATAGAAAAACATGAAACTAAGACCATGAAATGAGGGCACATCGCTATAAAAGGAGAAAGAGAAAACTTAAAGCAAACAAATTACTGATTTTCTTAATTAAAAATAAAATGTTTGTTATAAAAATTAAATTAGTAAATTACATAAGCTAATGTTATGTACCTGTAATGTAATATTGTTTGTACATATATATTATTTCCTAACACATAATCTATAAGATGTTATTTTTAAATATTAATTACTTTGTTTTTCTTAAATTAATTATGTTATTGCCACAGAGATATGTTATCATGTTATTTGCTTCCTGCTAAATTCTCCGAAAATATTGTTTATAAAAATTGATTAAGAAATACTAACAGTTCACAGTCTTATCTGTAAATTTGGATTCATCTGTAGCAATTTCAATACTTTTGTCTTTTTCTACTTTATGTAAATTTCATTCATGTAACTTGTGTCGCAGATTACTAATTTCTTTCTTAGTCATATATAAGCTTCAACTAAAGCTTTAGCAGGGATTATTATTAGAGTTCTGTACAATAGAAAGTAAGTTAAAAAGTGAAGTGCACTACCGTTGTGGTATAACAGTTTATTAGCATCATATCTACTATATTCATACAAGAATATTTTACTAATTCAATAATTAAATAAAATCTACAACTTAATTTATTCTTGTTTTATTTTGTTATAAACGCCCGTAACACTAAGTTCTTTATAATACAGTAATACATTCGTATATCCAGTAATCCGAATTCCTCGTTAATACGAATTAGCCTTGCATTTATAGGTTCGGATTAAAGAGTTCTACTGTAATTATTTTTAATAAATAGGAAGATAGGCATTAGTTTGTATGTACAAAAACAATTAAAAACCGCTGTACACTGTACTGTATTAGTAGTATATCCTAGAGTTCCTAAATATGAAATGAGCACTGTGTTATTTAGAGTTAAGTCACGCATGTCAAATTTTCCTAGTGCCATTACATATTTTGAAACTATTTATTAGAAGGTTGGTACTCATGAAAATTTGTTTTAATAAGTTAAACTGTCAACTGTCAGTATGACAATTATATAAATCTGAAATTCGATAAATTAATACTTTATTAAAAGCTGTCGTAAAATTGATATAATTATGTACAATAGTAATTTAAAAAATTCTTTAGAAACAGTAAATAAATGATAATGTGCACATTAAAAAGTTTTACATGCATAACAATAAACATGACAGCATAACCTAAAATTTATAACTGACAGCTGCTGAATGTTGCCACTAAAATAAAAAGATAGAAAAAAGTATCTCTGTTTCAGACAGCTTAGTTTTAGCCTAGTAAACTCTAATATAACACAGTTAAAGCTTTAATTTAGGAACTCTAGTATATCCTAACTACATATTACCCGTTAAACAAAAGTATTCGCTAATTGTACTAATTTGGTATTTGCAATGGTATCGTTTGCAATATTTGTGCATTTGGTATGCGTTGAAGCAATAGAAGTAGAAGACTGTAACTGTATAAACTGTAGGTTACATTACTAGGAAATACAAAAATACAGTCTTTTTTTTACATAGGTATCTACAATTTTTAGAATTTAGAAATCTTATACATACTTGCTTATCGTTCTTAGCCGGACTTTGTGGAACTCCATAATCATGAAATAAATAACGATTAGTAAAAAGTTTCACAGTATTTATTAAATGATAACCTGACAATATTGTTTCGACAGCTAAGCTGTCATTATCAAAAGTAATATAGGGCATTTACGATAATTGGAGCGGTTCAGTTCGGTCACTATTTCTGTCATTTTTTTTAATATCAATAAAAGTAACAGAAATAGCAACCCGGTTAACCCGATTCAAATATTGTAAATGCCCATAAATATAAACAAACACGTCGCTAAGGTAAATACAAAAAATAGGTAACTAGATAAAAAGATAATATTGTCAGGTTATAATTTAATAAATACTGTGAAACTTTTTGCTAAGCGTTATTTATTTCACTATATATACTTAACTGAGTTCATAACAGTAGCTAGGATTAAAGTATTAGTCAGACTTATAACGTTTCCTAAATTTTCTAAGCATCTTATTCATTATCTTAACAGGTGGTTCAACCAAGTAGAGAATAATCTGCTTCCGAACCTCAAGCCTTCTTGGTAGGACTGCCACTTTCTATTCAAATAATTTAGAATTTTAGAATCTGTCTTTGCTACCTTGCCGCCAATGGTAAATAGCTTCTAAATGCAATAGACTTCTTCATTGACTAAACTGAATGTTTTCCAAGAAGCATACAAATGTATTTCTGGGGCGTAACGGTGTTGGTATCTAAGAAACAAGAAAAACGTAAATATAAAAGGTGTCGGAGAAATCTATGTACATCATTTCATATTAAGTGTTAGTAGTATTTGTACGCTTCAGAAGTTTCTTATTTTTTCGTAAAATATGCCAAAAACAAGAGTGCTTTTGTCTAGACAAAAAGAACGAACGAAAGTAGAGTACACATTGTATTTATTTGTTTGTATCAGTGAAGCTTATTTAGTTACATATTACATTGTTTATTATTTTATAGTTTAGTTCAATATTATTAGTATTGGTAATAACCAGGGACAACCACATGATATGGAAACGAGAAGGTGCTCCTATAACCTCTAAAAAGAACTAGTGGGAAAAATTTCTTTAAGGTTCAAATCTAACAATTGGAAAAACCATCGCCACAAATTAATCATAGATCTGCACCAATACAATTCCCAATTTACAACACAAAGGAAAAGATTAATTAAACGGTGGTGTCCACTAAATATTCTTTATAAAAGGACTAGCTTGACGAGCGTACAAAACCAAGTGAGTGTTCTGCTATCAACAGGAAGTTAGTTTCAAACAAAAAGGCAACTAACAGGAGAGAAAATGCGAAAATCCCTAAACGCTACACAATTTAACGCAAACGCATACCTATACAGGGTGCTACGAAATTAGCACGTAACAAAAGTTTTAAAAAATCATCCAGGAATAATTCTCGTTTTATCTAACTCAGATTCTTTGCAAGTAATTATTCAGAACAAAGAGTAATCATTCATAAAACAATACTCTAATACCAATAATATAGTTACCAATTTTGAAAAATATAGTTATGTTAAAATGTTGGACATTGCTATTTTGTTAAAATAATTTAGTAATGATTAAAGTAGATCCAAATACAGCGACTGGTCGTACATACAGATTAAGTTATCAGGAAATTGAATTAGCATGCAGTATTTTACATTAATACTGTGCATCAAGTTAAAATTTTCTTTATTGCGCGTCATAGTGATTTTAATTTATTATAGTTGATAACAATTTGTACGTGTTCTGATAATACTGAAAAATTTTCTTGACAAGTGTACGCAGGATATTTTATTTAGGTAACGATTCACAAATAATTTTAAAAAAATTTTTAAACTCTACAGGAATTCTACTCTACTACAGGAACTCTAACATGAAGACTTGCAAGGCATGAGTTAATGGACAAAGAACGAAGGATCTCGATGTGACCGAAATAAAAGCAATATACAATTTTATATCACATTTGTTTCGATCTTGATGTCGTTTGTATGGGTAATTAATTTCCTGAAGAAGTTCCATACAACTGCGGGCGAAACGTTTTCTCATTATGACAAGGTTCAAACCCGGAAATCGTTCTTTGTGTATATTTTCTAATTACTGAGATGTAATCGTATTTACATTTTGCCAAAAGGGCAATTTTACCTGTGGGTAATTCCACATCAAGTTATGCAATTTTTTGGAAGTTTTGACCATCACCCACTTTGATTTTTTTTAAATTTGAGACAACTGTTATACTCCTAAAGTAAAAATCTAAATTATTATATTTTTAACTCAAGTAGTTCTTGAGTTGTGCCCTTCTAAAGTGTACAAAAATGAGTGATTTTGAGCATGTTGGCGTTTACGTTTTCCTTTATAACTTTTGATAGAAATAAGATAAAGGAATGAAACAAAAGCTGTTTTAAAGTCCATCATTTGGGCTTTAAGATGGGGTCCGTCGAGCTACAACCCCCACAGTAGCGAAATCGAAAATAAACTATACCAGAATTAAGTGTAAATTATGTGTAATTTATGTGTAGGTTCAAAAATTTTTGTGTAATAAAAATGACTTAGATTTTTAAAAAAACGTCGTGGGGGTTCTGAGTCCCCGGTGAGCCACAACCCCCACCCACTTAGAAACACATTATCAAAGAAAAAACTATACAGGCATTATCTGTAAATTATGTGTAATTAATGTGTAGCCACCAAAACCTTCTACGAAAAAGAATAACGTATTTATTTAAAAAAAACATCGTGGGGGTTGCAGCTCACCGGTGAGCCACAACCCACCCACTTAAAATAGCACTATTAGAAGAATCTATTTATTCAGGATTTATTGGTAAATTATGTGTAATTTATGTGTAGCCACCAAAACCTTCTACGAAAAAGAATAACGTATTTATTTAAAAAACATCGTGGGGGTTGCAGCTCACCAGCGAGCCACAACCCACCCACTTAAAAATGCACTATAAGAAGAATCTATTTATTCAGGATGTATTGGTAAATTATGTGTAATTTATGTGTAGCCAGCAAAACTTTCCACAAACCAGGGTTAATTAGTATTTTAAAAAAACATTGTGAAGAAATGGAATTTTTCCTTTTTTTGCTGTGATTATACCGATATTTAAATACTGAGAGTAGGTTTCTGAAGTAAGGGTTGTTACACAAAAATCAGTGAGTCATCCTATCAATTACACATAAATTGCAGAGTCTTTTACTGTATAAAGAAATAGAATTTTTCCTTTTTTTTACTGTGATTATACCGATATTTAAATACTGAGGGTAGGTTTCTGAAGTAAGGGTTGTTACACAAAAATCAGTGAGTCATCCTATCAATTACACATAAATTGCAGAGTCTTTTACTGTATAAAGAAATGGAATTTTTCCTTTTTTTACTGTGATTATACCGATATTTAAATACTGAGGGTAGGTTTCTGAAGTAAGGGTTGTTACACAAAAATCAGTGAGTCATCCTATCAATTACACATAAATTGCAGTCTTTTACTGTATAAAGAAATAGAATTTTTCCTTTTTTGACTGTGATTATACCGATATTTAAATACTGAGGGTAGGTTTCTGAAGTAAGGGTTGTTACACAAAAATGAGTGGGTCATCCTATCAATTACACATCAATTGCAGAGTCTGTTACTGTACAAAGAAATAGAATTTTTCCTTTTTTTTACTGTGATTATACCGATACTTCAGTACTGAGGGTGGGTTCCTGAGGTAAGGGTTGTTACACAAAAATTAGTGAGTTATTCTATCCGTGGTAAGGGTTGTTGCACGAAAACTTTGGAAGCTACACATAAATTACTCATTATTTAGAGATAAGTACCGAGTCAAGAACTTTCTGTAAAAATGTGTTGAGTGGGCGGGTTGTAGCTCGGTGTGTCTCACAAACCCCACAATGTTTTTTTAAAATACTAATTAACCCTGGTTTGTGGAAAGTTTTGGTGGCTACACATAAATTACACATAATTTACCAATACATCCTGAATAAATAGATTCTTCTAATAGTGCATTTTTAAGTGGGTGGGTTGTGGCTCGCTGGTGAGCTGCAACCCCCACGATGTTTTTTAAATAAATACGCTATTCTTTTTCGTAGAAGGTTTTGGTGGCTACACATAAATTACACATAATTTACCAATAAATCCTGAATAAATAGATTCTTCTAATAGTGCATTTTTAAGTAGGTGGGTTGTGGCTCACCGGTGAGCTGCAACCCCCACGATGTTTTTTTTAAATAAATACGTTATTCTTTTTCGTAGAAGGTTTTGGTGGCTACACATTAATTACACATAATTTACAGATAATGCCTGTATAATTTTTTCTTGATAATGTGTTTCTAAGTGGGTGGGGGTTGTGGCTCACCGGGGACTCAGAACCCCCACGACGTTTTTTTTAAAATAAGTCATTTTATTACACAAACATTTTTGAACCTACACATAAATTACACATAATTTACACTTAATTCTGGTATAGTTTATTTTCGATTTCGTTACTGTGGGGGTTGTAGCTCGACGGACCCCATCTTAAAGCCCAAATGATGGACTTTAAAACAGCTTTTGTTTCATTCCTTTATCTTATTTGTATTAAAAGTTATAAAGGAAAACGTAAACGCCAACATGCTCAAAATCACTCATTTTTGTACACTTTAGAAGGGCACAACTCAAGAACTACTTGAGTTAAAAATATAATAATTTAGAGTTTTACTTTAGGAGTATAACAGTTGTCTCAAATTTAAAAAAAATCAAAGTGGGTGATGGTCAAAACTTCCAAAAAATTGGATCACTTGATGTGGAATTACCCACAGGTAAAATGGCCCTTTTGGCAAAATGTAAATACGATTACATCTCAGTAATTAGAAAAAATATACACAAAGAACGATTTCCGGGTTTGAACCTTGTCATAGTGAGAAAACGTTTCGCCCGCAGTTGTATGGAACTTCTTCAGGAAATTAATTACCCATACAAACGACATCAAGATCGAAACAAATGTGATATAAAATTGTATATTGCTTTTATTTCGGTTACATCGAGATCCTTCGTTCTTTGTCCATTAACTCATGCCTTGCAAGTCTTCATGTTTAGAAAAAAATATACTATTTCGACTCGACTATAGTGGATTTTAATTTGTATAAAGTTATGAAAATGTAATAGCATAACACGAGTAATACACAGGAGGCCATCACAGGAGGCCATCACCATTTCAGAAAAGCACATGGCTTAGTTTTGGCAGCAGACTCATTAGCATCCTCGCTGTACCAGCAGATGTTTCGTCAATGACGTAACCTACCTGTATTGCGAGAACAAATTCTTCTCCTTCTTAACGTGACGTCTTCCTTCGGAGGTTGTTTGTATTTCTTGTGGCTATTCAAAGTTGGTAGTTGTACTTAAGCCATTGCCTGAGACTTTTAAGCCAAGAAAGTCTTCATCTTCTTATTTTCATTTGTCACACTTGTCTGTGTTAGTACTGTAGTGTATAGATGACCATGTAGGAATACAGGTTGCTAGTATGTAGTCTTGTACACTACTTATATGTTATCTCTTGTAGAAGATAATAAAACACATGTAATAACTTCTATGAGATATTTATTTCTTCTTGTTGATTACTGTTGTCATGGCAATCACTTAGCATGCAATGCCTTCTTGAGGTAATATGTATGTAATATCATTACATTACACTCCGGGTAAAAAAAGGCTGAACATGTACCAAAAGAAATGAACCGTGAGTCAAAAGGGCATTTAATGCATCCCTCAACAAAAAAAAATAGCATACATTAATGTCGTACTTGTATGTATTGGCATGTTTAATGTATACTAGCTACAAAAAAATTGAGGTCGTTTGCATCTTTTCAATGGTTCCTTACATGCTATGAATAAAACTTATGCTAATAATTAGGTGCTAAAAACCAAAGAATTGAAAGGCCTTTGCTGCTGATAGCTAAGGGGCATCAATTGCTTAAGGCAAAAACATGAGTTGCTTATTGCAAGGTGATGTCGCAAACTTAACCTAATTAAAATAAACTTGATGTACAGGAATCACTTGTTAGGACGTTCTGTAATTCTTACTAGAAAGAAAGAAATAAAATTTAGGAACGTGAACAAAACCAAGGAACAACATAATAAGTGCTTCGTGAACTAGTGATGCTTGCGTTACGATTTATTTGTTGTAACTTTTAAAATTAAAAATAACTATGCTAATTGAATCTAAAAGCGTTAGCCTAAGTAGTAAGTTTGTGGTCAACATTGATAAATGTAGTTATATTCATTTTATTCGTAGGAATGGAAGAAGTGGGGTTGTACTCATAAAACAGCATTCATAGCATTGTCCTAAGATTGTAGGAAGTACTAGGTGAAATTGCCTGTTGGAGAGTATGATTGAATCTTCTTGTATCCTGTTATTTGAGGAGAATGAACACTTGAAGCTTAATCCGGTAGCACATATATTTGGGAGGTCCAAATGCTATTCAGGTTTGATTAGTTGAATGTTATCAATGTATGATATCACGTCATGATGATGACGTGATGATGTCAAGTTGACAAGGCTCACGTGGCAAAATATGTCACTACTGTTATTTTTGCACTTGCGTTTATGGTGTAAAACTTGAAAAGTACATGAAAGTTAGTACACTGCACATAATGCCAATGTTTGTAGCGAAATGGAATTTGCTAATATGATAAGATAATTTGAGTACGGTCAATAGCAATTGCACTGTTGTAATTTTCTCGGTTAGCAAAAAGTCGAATGTTCGCATTGTTCTAATTACGAGGTAATAAGGCTGTTTAATCGCGTGACCTTTGCATAAAATTTCGCGTTTTGACATAACAAAATTGTGTTGGTTAAGTTTGTTGCGAAGTTCGTTGATGGTTATCCGAGAAAACAAACTAAACATCAAAATTAAATAAAGAAAAAAAGATATTAATCCTGTTATATCCAAGAACAATCTCTTTATATGGCATCGTTCCAATGGCGAAACGAGACATGTCGGCATCGTTGTGTCCGAGAATTGCTGAAGACATTTTTCAGGAGCTGTTACTACGGGTGTCGTAGTTTTTGGTTCTTGAGGAACGTTATTGATGTGATCTCCATCAGGAACTGGAGGTGTTGTAGCTTGTAGATTCCAGGAATGTTTTACTGGATCCAAGGGAGTCTTCGTAGAAGATGCGGCGGTTGGTATCCCCAAACCGTCGGCCTTCGGAAGCTCTTGCATTTTCTGATTTAAAACACCTTGGTTAGGATTCAATATGCTGTATTTTAGCTGTACCCTAACTGACTGTGATGTTTTTTGAATATTTGTAGAAGATTTTGATTCTGTTTGATTGTGGAATAAATGTACTTTTGGAATTAAATCATTTGTGATAGTTTCTGTAATGGACGTATTAACCTGCGAAACGTGCTTTTCAATAATTGAATGGTCAGGTTTATCAACACAGAAAGTATTAGTGGATGCATGTGCATCTGAAAGAACATTGCATTGATAAATGACGTTTTGAGTATCGTCACTTAATTGGAGGTTAAGATTCTGAATTTGTGACGGATCTTGCGATATTTGATTACAGTTTGTGTTTATGAAATTATTATGATGAGAAATGATTTCGTCTTTGTATAGGTTAACTAGTCCAAAAGATTCGGGTGAATCGTCTTGCTGTAACCAGAAATCTGTAATCTCTTTGGGAGAAGAGATAGTATTTGATTTTGGTTTTGGGTTGCATGGAGTAGGTTTCTCCACAGAAGTACCCAAGTAAAAGTTTAATAGTTCGTTGATGAACGTGGTGTATGGTTCGAATGAAAGTTTATTGTTATCAATAAACCTGATAAGATTCGAATGTAGTTGTAAAATGTTATATGGCAAGTTTGAAACTAGAATGTTATATTTCTGAATTTCGTTGTCAATATGTAGAAATTTAAAGTATCTATCGATTAGGACTATTGATATTTGTATATGTGAAATGTCAAAATTAGGAAATTTAACCAAATTTGCTTTTAACTGCGCCATATTGAAACGTAACCAATATAATATAGTTTACTTATCTTATTTAAATGATAAAAAAGGATATTTATAAACTTCTGAAAGTCGACTGGTTGCGTGAGATAATCAAATAACCGTTTCAAGATTCCAGGAGTGCAGGCTTTGTTTGTCGGCAGACAGAAAACCAGAGAAATGGAATTATTGAAGATCTGGTGTTGATTATCTAAGTTCTTTCTTCTTCTTATCGACCGTCACCAATGTAATGTACGGGCGTCACCAATGTAATGTATGGAAGACCAATGTAATGTTTTGAAGATTATTTATGACACTGAAGTGTGAAAGAAGTGTTAAAACACATGTAACTTCTATGAGATATTTATTTCTTCTTGTTGATTACTGTTGCCATGGCAATCACTTAGCATGCAATGCCTTCTTGAGGTAATATGTATGTAATATCATTACAGTACGATGACTCGCTTCAGACTCGGCGGATTTTCATTGCCCCTATAGATCAAAGATGATTCCTATTGAAAATTATAAGCTTGCCTAGTCAGCGCCTCCTATTCAACAATCGATATCGTCATCTCACTTTTCACCGTAGCTCCATCTCGCTCCTTCGAAAACTGTGTTTAGCATTATTTTTAAATGAAAAAGCGAAGGAAGATCTATTCGATCTGTTTGGGCCTGCTAAGCTTATGCGTTTGAAATAACTGCGATTGCAGCGAGATGAAGTAATGAATAAATGTAAACACGAAGTTTTAAAAACAAAAAAACTACTATTTTGACGGTTAACAAAATAGCTTAATTGAGTTTTTAAGATCGATAGTGGTTTTCGAGACTTAAAAAATTAAAAATTTATTAAGCAGTTTTGTAAGCAGTTTGATACTTTTGGTGTCACTGAAAAGTCACTCTAGGAATTGAAAAATTTGCCTGTCCCCGGATAGTTTGCGTTAATTCGCTGTAGCAGCGGTTTAAATTATTCTTCGATAACTTTTTTTTTGGCGCAAAACAGTTAAATACAAAGTTGTTGACCAGATGAATTCAATATAAACTTTTATACAATCCAAGATTTCTGTAAACAGTTAATGTATAATTTCATCATTCGTAATTCTGTGAATGATTGATATTTCCTTTAATTGCATCAATAAATATTTCGATTTTGTATTATAGTATTTTTGTTTAGCTTTAAATTAAACAACCATGGTGATGACTGGGAATAAAAATATAGTTTGTTTATTTTCCTTCCTTTTCTATATATAATACGCCACCTTAAAAGTATTTATTAGTTGTAGCATTTGGTATTTCCGCCCGTTAAAACGTTATCGTCTGTATATATCTGATGTTTATATTTTTTCCCATTCATCACGCTTCCTGTCGAATTATGAAAATCAGCGACAGTATGTATCATTGTCTCGACCCCATTCTAATCTTTATCTCTTCGTATAATTCCTTCTACTCGCATGACTAGTTAATTGTAATATAGCATATACTATAATATAGTATATAATTTTCTGTAACAGTAATATCATTTTGCTTTCTTTTAAGCATATCGAACATTGTTGGTGTCGAACGCTTTTGCATAGTCTATACAGCGTACATAAACATCCTGGTTGAAATCTAGACGTACTTTCATTAATTAAAGCAGAATAGCCTCTCCCGTTAACCCCCTAAACCATTTCTGAAGACAAACCATCGAGTGTCCTTAATTTCTTCTTTCAGTTTTCTGTATATTCTGTTATACCGCTCGCATATTTGTAGTGCCGCCGCCACACGCTTGCGGTTGTCGATTGAATTTCCTATTTCCGTGAACTCATTTGTATATAATTTTCAAAAAAAAAATTAATGCTCATTGAATGTTTCTGTGATCTGTACATTCCTATACATTATTCCTTACTGAGCAACACTTATTACAAATGTTGATAATATTCATGCTTAGGGTATTATTCCCGTTGTATATAGGGTGATTCAAATATACGTGATATTATTTAAATGGTAGGTAGACGAGAGGCAGTAGAGCTAATTTACCTTGACAAGTATAGGTCAAAAACGAATAGCTTTCCAGAAAATGAATAAAACTCAACTATCACTCTATTTAAGATTTTCTGTCTTTAACGAAAAACTAACTGACCATTCACACACTGCAAAGTCTCATATTGCCTTTGTAGGAGGACGAAACTCGACCAGCATCATTCATCCTTTTAAATATCCACAAAACCAACCCAATAGTAAATATCTAATTACACTTAACACTAAATATTCTAACAATACGAAGTATTATTTTAAAAATGAATTAAATTTCTCCGATATTCATTGTTACGTAAATTCAATTGTTAAATTGCATTATTTAAAAAATATTAGTATACACAAACGGCATAAAAAATAATTCACAAATGCAACAATAAAACGTTGGTATTGTAATCTAAGATAAATATTACGTAATTTAGGTACGTAATGCTAAAATGCAGTAATGATGAGTAATGAATTTCTTTTAAAATAAAAAAACACAGATGTTAAGAATAATAAATCCATTTTCATTCATAATAATGCCATGTGATGACCTTTACTAAGTACTTTTATTACAGTATTTTTAAAGTGTCAATGTTTGTATTGGTAAAATTTTGCGCATTTCACAAACATGTGTTAGCGTGTTATTTTATCTTGACAATCTAGTACCAAACCTATCAACCAGACTGCCACACCGGCTTCAGTTCGGTAAATTATTGAGACGCCCCAAAATTCTTAATGCAAAATTTTTTGAAATAGAATTTTCTTGCATTTTTGTGATCTATCCGCCTTCATGTTTCGCCCTATAAACGGGCGTGCATTATAAATGAATCACCCTGTATAGTGTAAAGATCAAGTGGTACATGTTCTTCGATTTTGCCAATTAGCGAAGAATTTCCGTAGGACATTCGTCTGAGTCTGGAACTCTACCAATTTTGCTATTTTATTGCCTATTGTAATCCTGTTTTAGTTATTCTTAGCCCTTCTGCTCTTTCTGTAAGATCTGTGCTTCATTTACATTATAATTTTTCCATCTTCGTAATTTTATTTTAACGACCATTATAATATTCTCATGCACCCTTTAGTATCTGCATTTGCCGTAGTTGTCATTTTCTTGATGTTTTCATTTTAAAATTGTAGTGTTGTTGTTCAATTCTTCAATTGTATTAAGCCATTCTTCTATAATCTCTTCTATTTTCGTTCTAACACTTCTTTATATTACTGATATCTGACGATTGGTATCTTCATTCGTCTATGAGTTCTAAGATGTCTTTCTTCGTCTATGGTTTTTCTTTTCAGAAAAATGCTTTTCTTCTCTTGGTTCCAGAACTACCGCTTTTATACTATTGTATATTGACATATATAATTAAATGATTGATGAAGATAAATCAGCTGTTAGTATAAGTCAATTAAAAAAATATTGCGCTAAGTATGTTAAAGACATAGGTAGGATTTAATTCAATATTCTAACCCCTGTATCATTTTTCTTAAATGATAAGAACAAAATACATACAAGAAACATTGTCAGTCATAGGTCATGTTTTTGTCGATTTAATGCTATATCCAATACAATGTTGCAGATTTGGTTGCCGTAAATATATTCAGATGTACAACCTTCCAGGGTAGCTTAAAGAGAGTATTTGCAACTACCAGCTACATTCCTAGAGCATGATGCCATTGGAGAGTCTCAACACGCTCCGTTTCCCGAGCGCGTCCTTACTGGAATAGCAAAAACTGGGGGTAATTCTAAAACGGTCAGAGCAGGGTTGGGTAGTAATAGTGATCGAGAAAGAAGATGGGGTATGAAATTTAAGTTTTCTCATATTGCGCTTAATCACTGTGCATTTCGTAGGAAGTCAAACCAGCCCCAAAATTGCATTAGACTCACTGAAAGTTTCGAGCAGTCCCAACAGTGACATGTCATGTCCATGTCCCATGGGACATACAGATGAAATAAAATCTTTCGACTTCCACCGTTGTTGGCTGTGCGTAAGAAGCTAATCGTTTTCAATCTTATTCATTTGCTGCGTTTTTTCCTCACCGTTCCCGATTATGACCAACGTCAGTGGAACGAAGAGCTTTTAGAGCAACAATTGAAAACGAAATGATGGAAACTTAAACTCCATGAGTTGATAGCACCTGTAGGGACTTCCAATCGAGATAGGGCATCAGAATCGTATCTCTTATCGTTTCCGTTCTAGTTCCAGAAAGCACTCCCGATACTTCAGTTTTAGAGACGTACGAAACGATCAGATTTTCAATGTTCGGCTTTTCTCGGCAGCCTTCAGCGACTAGCAAAAAGTGTCAACAGCGTTCAGGTAAACCGGTTAGAGCTCCGACCGGCTAATGTAGTATCATGCAGAAGTCCCTTGCTGTCTGAAAACTTTCATCCACACTCTTTTGTTTCATCATCACCTACCTTACTGTTTCCAACACTTGTCGTTATTAAAAGTTGTCGAAAAATCGTCAATTTTACAACTTTATTAAAAAAATCTCGATATCGAAAATCTTGATATTCTTATGCACCGAAGTAAAAGGATATGATACTAACAAATAGTCGGTTCATTACGAACAGATAACGCTCTTCTTATTCCTCCGTCTCTATGCTCAGCAGCTTTTAGATTTCAGATTCCCAGGTTCCAATAGATTTTAGGCAATTTTCTGGTTCTATGGAAACCATTTTCAAGATTTTCAGATGATTTTGACGATTTCGGTAGTAACTTTTCATTGTAATTTCAAGAGAAATGAGTGGTTTCAATTAATTTCGAGATTGCAAACTATTCAAGTCAAAATGTAAGTCTATAATATTGCGAAGAATGGATATCTCTAAGGTTCCTGACGGGTTATGTGTCATAGCCATATCGTATAGAAATAGTTCTTCGACGACGTAGTTCCTGGTATCATTGATGAATCGCATTGAGATAAACAGGATTCTATGACCCCCAAAAGATACGATTTCATAATGCAGAGTTGTCTTTTTACTATGTAGAGGTCTTTTATTCGGTATGTATGTGCTGACAAGTCGTTTTTCATTGTCAGCTAATCAATACCGAAACTTCTGCTCTGTTACTACATTGAATAAGTTATTGCTAATTTCGACACTTGAAAGCTCAACGATATGTTTACAATTTGAAATTTTTATTTTATTTTTCACTGCGAAGTAATCGAATATAGCCCAAACAGTCGTAAGACGCAGTTAAAAATTCTGATTGTGATCAATTGTAGTTGTTTGGTTTCTCTTAGAACAGCGTAGAAATCAAAGAGCAGTTGTCTTTTCAATTACATTCGTAACTGCAGTGTTCCTTCACTACTATTGACAAACCCAGAATCGAATATACTACTAAACAGTTGAACACAATTCAAGCTGCCACTCGGATACATTAGTTAGTTTTAGATGACAATGTAGATGCCACGCTATTTAAAGTTAGTTTTATCTGTTTCACAATAAACATCATTGCGAGTATCATCAATCGATGCGAATGTTAACTACCTCTTCATGAAGTAACTAGAAACAGTCGTTAACCTACTATTCTGCGATGTATCGACTTTACTGCTGCTTCCAGCCTAAAGAAGTAGTAACTCTACTTACTAATTAGGTAGAATTAACTTTGACTAGTACGAAGTAGATGAATATAGAAAGGGAGTTTTCTAAAGCATTATTAAAATATGTACAAGATGAATTATAAAAAATGGAGTTAGCTACAGGTTAGAAGTATTATTTATTTATCCGATTTTAACTAAATACCAAATGAAACAGAAACCGACTTATTACCACCAAATGATGATACCAGCAAATATTATGCTTTGGAATAAAAGAAGCTAGGGTGATGTTCAAATGCTTTTTTCTTAAACCACTGTATGTTAAATCGGACTATAAATAATGGCGCTCTCAAAACGACTCAATTTTTATAATTCAGCCTGTATCCTAATGACATATTGCAAGAACTGTATATTTAAATGGTGTCTCCAGACCAAACATCTGTGGTAGACTCATGTCAATACGTACTGCGGTAACAAAATTACTTTTTTCAAGGCGAAAAACTGCCCTGAAAAAACTGTTTCAATATAACATTCAGCCTGCATATTTAACACATCGATATCTACAGCTACTGAATTATTAGCTGAAGTTGTCCTGTTTTCATACGTCAAGCACTTTTTATTCTACCCTGCACTACAAGGAAAATAACAGCTAAAGTGATAGGCCCTACATCTAAACATAATTGAGGCGGCCGAATTCTCCATTTTAGAAAAATTGCTACCCAAGTGGGATTTGAGCCTTTGTAATACGAGCCATTTAGTATTATTTAGTTTACTTGGCTTTGAAAAGCCCGATTGCAATCCATCTTGTGGCGTAGGCACTCGATATCACCACACCTTGTGTAACAAGCATCCGGTTTTTTAGTCCACTCTTAACCAACCCAATGGCAAATCGCATAATTATTTAAAATACAGCCCCAAAAATAAAGATTTAAAAAAAATTCTTGGGGATGAGGTTTTCAATTTATATTTTGCAATTTCATCTCAATATTATACTTAAGCAACAAATCCTTCAGGAAACATCGGCGTACGGTACTGTACTGTAGTACTTGTCATACATTATAGATCTTTGACAACTGTAAGTGCGTTGCCTATTTTCAAAAATGCCCAAAATCCGTTTATAATTCATGGATTCAGTCGCTTTTGAGACAAAATAAAATTCATATATGTAGTCGAGAAGAACAAGCAATCAGTTGAACAATAAGTCAAATCAAATAAAAATCTGAGCTGAATGTTCAAAAATAACGAAATTCCGCACTACTTCTCGAATTCCGCTATTCTACTTTAAAATATCCATCCGGACAGTCTCAAAATCCCAGTCCATGCAGAACCCCTTATTGTGAAGCACTAACGCGTAAAAAAATATCCCATCCCGTTATTGTCTATTACTCATATATCGTCAGTGTAGAAGAATGTTTGGTTAGAGTTCAGTATATTGTAACGAATGGGAAACCCCTATATACGGGCGGAAGAACATTCCAGAGCGATAGCGTTATACACCCGCGAGAACATTCTAGTATGTTCTCTACACTTCCGTACGCGATGCATATATAAGGGCCGCCGCGCGAGGAAGGAAATCAATTAGTGTTCGACTGGCGTATTGAAATGTGCTTTGTGTAATTAGTAATCAAATATATTAGTGAATACATAAATGTTGAATAGTTGTTGTAATAATAAATAAACAGTTCTTATATAATCTATTTTAAGTTTCTAAATATCTAGCATTTAAGTTCGTTAAACAGTTTATAATTATAGTGTTAAATAATTAGTTAAGATTAAATTGGTTTATGTAAATAATATTTCTCTTGTTAATAAGACGATTAAACAGCATTTTTGTTGTTATTTTAAAAAGAACGTTACAATATGAATAAATAAATTAAGAAGAGTCCGTTGTCTTGACCTTATTCATTACGAGAGGCAGCAATAATTTTCTTTAAAATTTCTCACAGCCAAGCTTCGACCGCTATCATTCAGCCAAAGAAAAAAGTTAAAAATGAATACCTACCAGCAGTGTATTATCACCTTTTGATCAGTTGTGCTCAACTATTACTACTGAATTTATATTCAATCAATATTGATAAACGTTTCACAGTTATTAGATCATAAATTAGTATTTGTATTTTGTCTCGTGCTACCCTACCAGCCCCTATACGCTTTAGTTAATAAAAACTGTATATAAAAAAATTTCTAATTGCATATTGTGGTGAAAGTCAATAAAAAGTTAATTACCTATAACAGCTTCATCCGAATTCAAACTAAAATCAATATTAGAAACATTTTACATGTTTAGTAACCGATGTCATAATTTTGTACCGATAATAGCTTTGAACGTTTCAATAGCTACTCAATATCATCAATACTTTGTTGCAAATCCCACTTGATTAAAGAAATATTTTCTCGTCCGCTTCTAAAGAAAACCTTTATAAGATGAAGCAAAACTATTTGTATTTCTCTTACCAATAAACAAGTCTTGGGCAATTTCTTATACAAACTCACCTGAAACAAGAAAAAGATAAATTAATTTATTGGTAAAAATAAATTACAATTGTATAAAAAACAAATAGAGCAATTTTTCAGTAATATTACCATTTTCTCACTACAAAACATTTACGAATTTTCTTCTTTAGTTAAACTTGAACTGGTAGACTTGGTAGACAAGAAAGCTATGAGGATTACGTAATATCCAAAGAATGGTTAATGCCACGTTGATAAAAAAAGACTAGTTAGAAAATATCGCCTAGCAATTATACAGCACGAGTCAGAAATAATAAGATCATGGAAGGTGTGGGCTTTGCGATATTAATACCGTACACTGAAAGCTTTGTGTGTGAATTATATGGAGTTAATGCTATTTGGTGCATGTCAGGTCTTTTGACAGTGGTGAATGCAGATTGATTTGAGGTCACACGACCAAACCTAATTATTAAAACATCTTCATTAATTGCCAATACTGTTCCCAAAATCAACAATTCAATAAATCTTAAGTATATTATTAGGGAAACCCCGTCAAGACATGGCAGTCAAAAGTGATTGAAGGATTTCTTTATGTACCTACAACATTCGTTGTGTGATTACAATCCTTCGAATTTTCATGAGTGATTATTTAAATAAACGCAACAAAACATAAGCAGTTGAAAATTCTAAGCCTACAATTCCCCTCTTCCAACTTACCCTCTTCTCTTCCGACATATTTCACGCTCTGGCTTACCCCTCCCGTAGTAAGGTTTATTCTACATACATACCTACGGAAATTCCACATTGAATCCATATTGATATACGGATATTATTAAGCATATGATTATGCTTAATACTATACTAACATTCTAGTTCTGGTTCTTCAGACATTCCTACTTTTTCATCAAATATTCGACTCTGAAATGAAAAGTAAAACATTTCGAAAAAACGGCTAAACAGAGGCAGACACTCGTATCGAATTTCGTGAAAATGCTTCACATTAAATACTTTAATACTCGGCTGAGAATTGCTTGTGATACGAAGCGAGTGATGTAAGCGAACATTCGGGCTCGAGCGTATAGAAATGCATCGATTACAAATAACGCTTTTAAACATATAAATAAATAATGAAGAAATCACAAAACTAAGGAGAGCTGACAAATCTATAGCGTAACACTTTTAACTTGGAATTGCGTAGATCGGCACAGTAGATCTCTGAAACGAAGCGTAACAAAAATAAATCTTGTATTTCAAATGGATATAAAGTATTTTAAATTTATGGTTTTAAAAATTTAAAGACTAAAGAAAATATAATGTCAAAACTTATAAAAAGGAATTGGCAAATCGGTCTTGTAGCTCTCATAAAGGTTTGTCTATATATCAGAACAATTAGAATAGTTCAAGGCCCTCCGTGGTCGAGTGGTAGGGATCCTACCTCTCGTTCAGAGGGACAGGGGTTCAAACCTCGGTTGCGACTAAATTTTAAAAATTTAGCACAATCGTATTTGAGCTCTTTAGGATAAGGTATGAAAGTTGTATGAGTGATAAAGTATGGGGGAGCGTAATGTACTTGCTACAATAGTTCCATTACCTCCGTTGCACTCCCATAAGAGTTTGTGTGAACCCCGACACTGTAAAATGCGGTAAAAGGGGAATGGATTATGTATGTATGTATGTATGTAGAATAGTTCAATGACATCAATAATGGATTATGGAGGGCTAGACTGTAGGGCCTGCAGCCGCATGTGTTATTTCTAGCATTTGGAATTAATTTATTGTAGTACTTTTAAATACTGCACGCGTATAAATTACGAAATGGTAAGAATAAAATCTAAAATCGATCTTTTTTAAAAAATTCTTGTACACGTCTATTAGTGTATATTTCAATATTTTCAATGGAAAATGTCAAAAAAAAAGTTAACGGAATTCAAACGCAGTTAAACAGGTATCTAGGTCAGTGATTCCCAAAGTGTGTTCCGTGGAACACTGGGGTTTCGTGAAAATATTTTGGGGTTTCGCGAGATCAGTTGTAAGTCCTCTAATATAACAAAAGGATGTCACTTGCAAAGCTTTAAACTTTTCTACAATAACGGCCTAATTACTATTTTATTTGTTGTTGTTATCAATTTTTAATTTTAATAATTTTGGTGTTTTGAACTGAAAATTAAAAATGAAAAGACGATGTACAACGTTTAAAAATGAGGTTATAAACTTCAAAAATTGAAATGCGTACATTAATTCTAGGTTAAAGCAGAAATTTATTGGATGGGAAATTTATCAATGTTTTCTTCTTGAACTATTTCCAAAGTGATAATATTTCCCCATGAAAATATTTGAAAACACTACATAAAAACGATAAAAACTCAAACTTTGGTGTCTTAATATAGAAATAATTACATATATTTCCTATTTTAAATTGATTTTTGTCTACTGTTTTAAGATTTTTATATTTTTTGAATATTATAAAATATAACCACTGAATGACTAGAATATCAAGATGAGATTTTAAGATAATGAGATAATAGCCGCAGCACATATGGAATACGAAATATGAATAAAGGTTATTATTATTATTAAATCTTGATCACCTGATTGTCCCCATATACAGTGTCTTCCATAAAGTTGGATCCATATGGATTTTTTTTTAATATTCTGATTGGATTAAATCTTTGTGCGGCAATCACCTCTGCTTCCAAAAATACTTGAAATACGCTATGTCAAAGTTGACAGGTGACATTAGGTATCTGTCAAAAGTCGCCATTCGTGTTGGCAGACACTGTATATAAATCTAGATTTTTAATAACTGGGTTACTTTTCTTGCTTCCATTTTCTAAGACAAAAAACCTTTTTTGAATAGAAAATTTTTAATTTATTACAAAAAAGATAAAACATGGCTAATAATGACAATACACAATGGAAATCAGACACACCTGTAAATGATGTAATTAAACGCTATACGTGGAACTCCCTAAGATTTAATTAGAAGTAATCCATACTATCCACTAGCAATCCAAGTAATAAATAACAATAATGCATCCACATCATCCCAGAACACAACAAAAACCATTAAAATACCGCCTATCTTCATCACAGTGCCAATAATCATCAGGAAATATTGAACGGCATAAAAAAATCACAGAAGATAGAGTTCACAACTGCATAGCAGTAAGTATCTTAAAGTTAATTTAACATAAATTGGCGACTACCGTGCACTTCACGCAAGTTCTATACGAATAACACCTATCCAATTTTATGCCTTTTCCAATCCACACGATAAACCTTTATGAATAGTGATAAGAAAATGTCCCAATATCAATCAGTATAGTGAGAACGAAATTCTCCCAATTATAAAAGTTACTAGGATATTAAATAAAGAAAAGCACCCAATACCGGTATGTGCCATAATCTTAACAGCAAATGAGACAGCTAAAGAAATATTTGAGTTAAAGACTATCTTTCATTCGATCGTAATGATTGAATTACGAAGAAAACCGAATGACATCCCACAATGTCATAAATGTCAAAGATTCCGCCATACAAGGAATTACTGTGCAGCCAAACCTAGATGTATCAAATACAACCAAGATCATCATCCCAATCCTTGTGCAAAAACGTCCACTGAACCGCCTAAGATTCAAGTGTAGTTAGCACCATTAGTTCCGCGAAATCAAAAAATTATTCGTTCCTTACAACATTAACAATAGTTCTCGTATTTTATCTCTAGAAATCGAAAAAATGAATTTTAGAGTGCTAACTTCACGCGGCTTCACGGGTTCTGATCGCATTTCTCGCCATAATTGTAGGAGTTCTAGAGTTCCCAATAAAAAATTTCAATAGTTCCGCTTAATTAACAAATATATAAACAATTGAAATTTTTACTATAAAATTAAATTTACTAAAATGGCGGTTCTGAGTAGCCCCCGCGGAGTTCTATACCGCACTATTAATAAATAGACAGATTAAAGTTATAAGCAATTTAAATGTGCCATTTCCAACAAACTCATAGTAACCGGACAAAGTGTAACAAATTCAACTCGAACAATAGCTCTCAGTAGAGTTCTGAGTAGCACCCGAATAGTTTTGTACAGAACTATTAATAAAACGATATATTAACAAAAAATGTCAAAAGTTATAAACAATTTAAACCGTATTATTTAACCGGACAAAGTGTAACAAATTCAACTCGAACAACAGTTCTCAGCAGACTTCTGGGCAGCACTCGAGGAATTCTGCACAGAACTACTATTAATAAAACGATGGATTAATTAAAAAATTATAAACATTTTAAAGGTTTTTACATTTTAAGGTTTTACCATTTCAGAGAAACTCGTGTAAACTGGATAAAATGTAACCGATTCGATTCGAATACCAGTTCTGAGTAGCACCTGAACAGTTCTGTACAGAACTATTAATAAAACGATAGATTAACTAAAAATGTCAAGTTATAAACAATTTAAAGGGGCCATTTCCGACAAACTCATAGTAACCGGACAAAGTGTAACAAATTCAAATAGAGTACAGAACTGTATATACAGCGTGTCAGGGGTTAGAACGCATTAATTTTAAGGGGTGATAGAAGACATCAAAAGGAACAAAAAAAGTCTAATACAACTTTGTTCTGGAACGTACTACTTTTTCAGAAAAAAATAATAAAGTTGGAAACTTTAACATTTTGCCGCGTTAATAATAGTACTTTAATTATGGCGCTTTGTCGACAGATGCATCTCATCTATCACAACAACAAACCTTAATGACATTTTATCGTATCGTATGTCGTTTATAATTAAAAATTTATTTTACTCAATTAAGAAACGTAACAACCCTGTAAAGTTTGTAATAAAATTTGCTCTACATCCGCACAAAATGCTGACGTAAAAGTTTGTTGACATTGAAATAAAGCATGTTTTGCTTACAACCTTGCAATTTAAGAATATTTGGGTCAATGCCTGATCACAGCTTTGTAAATAATACCCTTTTTTAGAGTGAGATAATACTGAGTTTGTAGTTTGTTGAATTTTGAAATAATAATTTGTCAATAACGCACGAGTCGCTGTTTATTTAATAACAGTTTTTAATGATTTTATAAGAGAATATCTTTTAAAGAGAAGATTTATCTAATTTAAATTAGGTAATTAGGTTAAGGGATTTTGTTGACACCTTGTTTTAGCTACATTAAAAAATGTTTAATTTTATGGTAATTAGGTGCCTTAGTTAAAATTTTTTACATAAGATAGTATTTTTTAATAAAAAAACAAATACGTCAAGAAATTTTGAAAATATTCCGGAAATTAATAAATATAAAATGTTGGTCAATTATTGTTTTATTATTACAGTTAGTTTGTTATAAATCAGCAAGTTTTTAACCTACAACGTACCAATTTTGTTTACGGAAGAATAGTGCCGATTACAATTTTCGTAGAATTGGTCACCCGACTAATCTGTTTCGGATGTTTATTATTTTTAAACAACGGCTGTCATCACCAGTTTGTTCGATTTCCTAAAACAAGGTCAAGACCCAGCTGCGATTAAACTTAAGCAAGGTTGCCAGATATGGCAATAGTTTTTTCTAAATTACTCGAAAGCCTATTAACATAGAAAAGAATTTATTAAGACTTTTTTGATCCTTTTGGTGTCTTCTGTCACCCCTTAAAATTAATGCGTTCTAACTCATGACACCATGTAGAACTAAATATTAAACAATATTTTTAATTTTTATAAACAATTTATACTCCGTGATTAAGAAATACGCAATTTTTAAAACGAACAATAAATCAATAATTAATATTAAATCACGTATTTCTTAATTACAAATTTTAGATTGTTTATAACAATTAAAAATATAGTTTAATATAGAATTCTAATAATAATTCTGTAGAACTCTTTGAGGGCTACTCAGAACCCTGCTGAAAACTGTTGTTCCGAGTTAAATTTGTTACACTTTGTCCGGTTACTATGAGATTGTCGGAATGGCCCCTTTGAATTGTTTATAAGTTTAAAATTTTTAGTTAATGCGTCTGTTTATTAATGGTTCTGTACATAACTTTTTTGGGGAGCTATTCAGCACTATGCTCAAAACCGTCATGTTAGTAAATTTAATTTTATAGTAAAATTCTCAATTGTTTATATACTTATTTGTTAATTAAGCGGAACTATCGATTTTTTTATCAGGACTCTTGTTAATATTGGAAAGAACTCGAGGACTCTTACAATTATGCCGAAAAATACTATCAGAACCGTGTTTTGCAAAAATATGGGTGCCGCGTAAAGTTAGCACCCTACCATTCATATTTTTCTAAATTATCTAATTAAGTTGGTTAATGAAACACAGGAATAAATACATATTCTTATTCATACTTAAGGAAATACCGAAATTAGTATCTAGCATGCCGAGGCAATTCCAAACGTTATTTCCTGTCCCTGATGCTCAGAAGAGTCTGGTTTCTATTTTCAGCAACACATAATTTACCATTAAAAACCAAATAGAATAGAAATGTCTGAATAGAAAAATTGACTTTCTAAAAAAAATCTTCTGAACGATTGCTACTCGTTCTAATAACAACCATAAGTCAAGCTCTTTGCATTCCAGATTTCGTTTTTGGAATGACAATAAAAGTTTAATAACGATTCAAAAATCTAAAAAATGTGCATACATACCCTAAGCCCATATTGATTGTAAACCTTTTTCGCAATATTCAGTTATTGCTTCTAAATTCTGAATATCTTAAGTTCAGAATTTGCGAGACGTAACTATTCACGCCAAGTTCACAATGCTTTTCAAGTAAGAGAATGTAAAAATTCAAATGAATGTTTTTGTGAAAAACTTAACTAAAAAGAGTAGCACCTCTCACAAAGCACAACCGTTCCACCCCTTGACCTATGAACCTCACTTTGGGAGGAGCATTAATTACAGGTAGCTCTGGATTTAACTCGTGTGTCAAATTCAATTTTTACATGAAGTACGCAATTTTCTCTACACATTTCACCTACCCAATAAAATGCTTGCTCGCATCGGAAGCGGAAAATGTGGGGAAATGCACCGAAGTCTGTCGTAATCACGTTTCCGCGTATATAAAATGAAAAAAATATTATTTTCCAAATGCTATTGAGTTCTATAAACCTACTTCCATTCAACGTTTTATATAATAAAAAGATTTATTTAATTCCTTCTCTCGATGCAAGTGTACCGACATTAGTTATTTGTACATCAAGGCACTAAAGTTCAATTTTTATCACGATATTGATATTATTTATGAAGTAACTATCAGTAATAAAAAGATTTAGTACCAAGCAGCACATTCGATTTTCTTCTAAAATACAACATAACGAAATACAAAAAAATAAAGAAGAATATTTTTCAAATTATTTCTGAAAGGTGGTGCAGTATCACATTTTTAATCAGTATGTAGTAGCATCATACTCATGCTGCTATTGTTCATAGTAGTTTTCTGTTTAAATACAGCTTTGTTTAATTAAGAGCTCTTTCGAATGCTCGCGAAGCGGTTCTTTCTACATCTCGCGCATTCCGCGGTTACGTACCGTGACGCGTTCCGACACATCTTTATAATTAGCCAATGATTTTTAGGCATCTGAACTTTTAATTTGATGCATTTTCTGCACTTAAGAAAAACACATTTGGTTTTTTTATATGACCTAGTGCGATTTACGAGCATATCAAGCTAATACGTGCGTTACGTACAAGTGACAAAATGGAGACATGAAATACTAGGTAATTATAAGTTTTGCAATGGTTCTGCGAACTATTCATACAAAACTTACGAGTTAATTAATTATACAATTTTACAGAAAACACCAAAAATAATGCCATACATACGGTTTTGTTTTAAGATGTCCTTAATGGTCAAATTAGATCTTGAAGGCGTTACGTATAATGTCACCTGTGTTACGTACTGTAACATGCCAAAAACTGCAGATTTCATTCAATATTATTATTGGAGTTCAGACACAATTTCTTTTAATTTAATCGATTTTTAGTTATCTTACACATTTTTTTATTATTCAATAACAAAACTGCAATTTAAAACTAAACTCACTGACATGATTGTCTTTAACCACCACCGTAATTACATGCACCGAATGACAGTTTTCATCCTATTTTACACATTTTTGCATAAAAGTATAACAGTAGATAAAGTAGATACGCCATTATCATCGTGGTTTAGCTGTGGCAATTGTAATTTGTGTTATAACATGAATTTGACATCTGATTTTAGATTTCAAAATTGTTGATTAATTAATATTAACCAATTAATAAGTGAATGTACAGTAATTAGTATTTGGAAAACATCATAAAACCGTAATAATAAATAAATTAATAATAAAAAAGAAACAGAAAATAATGGTAAATGACATTCATTTATAAGCAGACAACGTCTACAGAGCATGGCTCCGTGGATTAATGGCTGGATCTGAGACTAGGAAACCACGGTTCAAATCCCCTGCAGTGCGTATAATTTTTTTTTAATAAATAAACCTTTTTTTTAATAATTATAATATTAATAAAACAAAATCACTTGCAATTAAATACTAATATGGCAATGTATTATCAATTAATTTTAGTACTTTCCAGAACAAAGTACTTCGTAGTATTGTCAACGCTCCCTGGAACATCAGGAACGATGATATCCACAAGGACCTAAAAGTGCCTACGCTCAGTAAGGAAATTTAAACGATTCGCGGAAAAACACGAAACGAGACTAGATGAATACAAGAATGTCGAAGTGCTACAACTACTTGACAACTGTGGACTTGTTCGTAGGTTAAATAGACAAACACCTTTCGAATTAGTGTAAATTAAATTAAGTGAATAAAATACAAAAAACGAGGGATGCAGCGTTTAAACGTGTAAACTTTTAGTAGTAAATAAACGTTTAGTATAAAAATGCACGTTTAAACGCGTATGTGTATGTGAAAGTATCTTCAACGGAACATCAATATCATACGGCAAACAATAATCTCATTAGGGCTAAAAAGCAACAATTTGCTTTCTCCGCAGCTATTTGCCATTCGACGTTCAACCCGATACGGTACTTGATTAAGGTAATAATCCAATCAAAACACGCATCATCGTAGATGATGAAAAGTAGCGACTTTAGTGTACGCAAAAATACTTCACGTAAAACACAGTTTATTATATTTATTTTTGTATTCTGCTAAATTTGCGTCTAAGTGCGTCTGAAATAAGCTGTTGCAACGACGCGATAATAAAGCGATGTTATTGGTCGGTGGGCACGTGTTCTCTTTAACGCTTAAGCTACTTTACCTACATACGGAAACACGTATATGAAATCAGTCCTCGTTAACGTTTATTTATTTTGTTAAATTTATTTTGTAATTGCCCTTTTTAGTGCAAACACCTCTTTTAAACTAGGCTTTGTTATGTTTAAATAGCGAGTGAAGAGTCTGATTTAATTGTGGTGTATTTAATTTTCATCGGTATCATTTTCCATTTCATATTACGCTGAAACCGTAAGAGCGAGTTAAGCGCATACGTACGCAAACGCTCATCATCGTAAATGAAGCTTCAAGGGGCAACTAACTTCAAGTTTATTTACGTCTTGCGACAGTTTATTATTTCAAGCGTGCTTTAGCGCACTTCGCGATTATCCCGCCGGAGTCTTTCCGTATATTCTCTCGACAGTTTTTATGACAGTCTTGACAGGTGGTGGACGTAAACTAACGTGAGTCGTCCGCATTATGCGCCGTATAAATTATAAATCAAAACACCATAGGATTATAGATAAATGGTTTCATAAATCTTTCCGGAGAAGCGTTTAAACGTGTAAACGTTTAATTTTTAATGACTTAAACGTTTGTTTCATCCCTAAAAAAACATGTGAAAGAACTGTTTTAACATATGTGGAGTGCGTCAATAGGAATACGTCCATCAAACCGTTAAGACTTGCCTAGATTTAAGCCTATTACATAGATTTAAGTAAAATTGATCCAAACCAAATTGCTAGATAGTATTAACAAGTTGCAATGTATGCGCCAAGTGCGTGTTAATATATAAAAAAAGGTGTACTAAAGTGTTTTTGTTTGAAAACATATAGAATAATTAACACACATCTTATGGAATATAAACTTTAACAAACATCAAAACCGTAAACTTATACAGTAACTGGTTTTAAACTCCAGACTCGGCTCCTACGTCGTGTCGCCTCGTCCAGAAGCAAAACTTGTTTATTGTAAACATTGGTTTACCGGACTTATATTTTACTTGTTAACTTACATTGTGAAATACAACGTAAACTGAGCTGTCAGACACACAAAACGCAGTATGTCCTTACTTTATCGCAAAAATGTATTTTGTTTGTCAGCGTTTGGTGGACAAAACGCATTATGAAAGTCCAAGTAAACTTTGCACGGCATTTTTAACGGGACGTAATGCGTTTAGATCGTAGAGTTGTAATTAAAGAATTTAGCAGATTTATACAAGCTACGCAACGCTATCTCTAATTAAAAATTTCAAATTTTGGGCAAAACGCATTTTGGAAGTCTGCTCCTCATTTGTCTTCCTACCACTGAAACACTTCTTTAGTGTCATTTGTTTGTTAATTAAATCGCTTGATCTAAAAATCACGATTTTAATCTTGATTAGATCAAATTATTTAAATCGTTTTAACCCTGGATTCTGCCCTTCTGTTTCACCGCAAGGATATTTACATCGTACCCGTTCGTTCGAACTTAAACTTCGAACTCCATTAACAGATCGGATGCTCGCCTCATTTTCCGGTAAAAACCGCTGGGAATTCAGTTTACACTATCATAGGTCTCTAGATATAAGCAAAAAACAAAAACTTGTCATTATCTTCTTTTTTAATATCTTGGAGACTATTTAGTGCAAGAATTTTGCACATAGCCATAACTTGACGTTCTGATTGCCATGGCTATCTTAGAAAAATTTTAAACCCACTATTTTTTGAGGGCCCGGACACTTCGCCCACCGACCATTTCGTCAACTCGTCTTTTAGTACCGTATTGCCCAACGAGGAGTCCACTTCGCCCAATTTTTGAAATGTAGCACATCGCCCAACACGACTACCTTTCACGAGGGACATAATGACCAACAGGATCACTTCGCCCACCTTTTCGCTAGGGACACAACGCCCACGTAACCCAACTTTCGTATAAACCCACAACGCCCAAAGTAGCATTACAACGCCAAAATTCCGTTCATTACAAACTCAACTATTGAAAACTTTAATATTTTTTATTGATATGCATATCATAAAGATTTCCAAGTTGCTTACAATAATTTAATGTGCGTGATCTCTCTTGATTTATTTATTTTTGTGGTTCATCGCAAAGTTTTTCGAGCTCATCTCGAATATTTGCATTACAATAAAATCTCCATATGAAACTTAAAATTATCCGAGATAAAATGAACCTGTTATGTATTTACACCCGATAAATTATGTATTTAGCAGTGCAGATATTTGCACAAATATTTATTTGTTTACCAAGGCCGCGAAATGTCTTTTTAACGTTACGAGAGAACAATAATTGTCGCTGAGGCAAGACAGTCTCGAGGACGCTAAATAGTTTCGCGGACAAGGTATAAACAATACAAATTCCATTACTTTAAAAAAACCAACAGTTTAATTAATTGTAAATAGATAGACGGCTTTCAGGTTACAGCGTTTCTATGGAAACGATGACAAATAAAACATTTAGTTTTGTAGAAAAATCGTAAAAATGGGTGGAGATACTTGCACAAAAACGTAATTTTTAATTGTCAATTGACATAAATTAGGTCATATAGATATGATATGCACTTAAAAATATTAACCTTTTCAGTGTTACTTGTATAGTGTGCCTAAAATATAAAATATTGCATTTAATTTCTTTTAATGTATTTTTAAATTATGGTCACATAACTTCGCCACTATTATAATGAACCATTAACCGATTTCTAACTAACAGATTTTCGGCGTTGGTCTATACAAAACCGGACGAAGCGATCGAAATGGGCGTGTGTACCTAGCGAAAAAGTCGGAAAAGCGGTCCTGACAATGTCCCAAAAGAGCATTGTCCCTAGTAGAAAGTTGGGCGAAGTGGTATGGACCTTTTTTTGGGCAGTGATGGTCACTTTTTTTATTATGGGCACCATATTGGATTTTTACTTTATCATAGTAAAAAAATTACAAATGCAATGGTGTCACCTTCAGGTCAAATAAGTAATTCGCATTTAAAATACGTTTTCGACTATAATAACCTGAGAATAAAAATTTGACATAATGTTAACAGAAAACAATATTGTGTTGTTATTTGTAATTAAATGTTATGACAAACATAGTACAAATAGGGCAATCTCCCTTTTGTTGTAACATAAGCGGAACACCCCTGTGTTAAAAGTAGTTTATTATTATCGATAATTTAATTTCTTGGAATAAAATTGAGTAAATACTTGAATTTCCTGAACTGGATAATTATTCCTTGTGTTATAGGTACATTAATTTAAACATGGAGAATAATTGATTAATCACAGATTTAATTAAGTCCGTAATATTGTTTGCATCAATAAACCAAAATTCAAAACAATATTGTAAAATCTACTTCCTGGAAAATTGAAGTGATGAACAGGTTTAAAGTACATAAATATTATCTGGCATTGAGATTAGGTTTTCATAAAGCAAATAATAATCACAACAAACTGTGACATTACGCACCATCAGATCAGCTGCATCAATGCATCAGTTACCAAGTTAAAGGTACAATTAGAGATTAGGTACATCCAGTTCCAACTATGATTCTTAAACCAGTGACAACCAAACCCACTTTTCAAAAATATCTTTTTCGGTTATTATGAAAGATAGGCACTAATGATATTAAACAGTTCAAACAATACGAATCTTGGTAAAACACCCTGTATAACAATAACAATAATTCCAATGACCAGCGGCAAGAAAATAATAACCGGCGAAAATTTTCTCGGTCCCGAGAACCACGCAAACACCTACCTGTGGTTATCATTAAGATTAACACTTACAATATACCAAGTACAAGTATGTATAACGTACTTCTGTGGTTAGGTAACACTTAATTACTTTCTTCAGAATAGTGTCGGTTTTTGACTACACTAGATCCACGGATTTAATCAAGCAAACTTTATGCGTACCTATCGTATTATTTTCTCAAACGGCCCAAAACGCCCTCATACCAAACGGCCCGACGGGCCCCATCCACTCTGGCGATGGTAAAAAGTACCCTGCAATGCAAAAATACACTGGAAGCACTGATACGATTTGTCCACTTCCACAACTTTTTTGACTAGCGCGAAATGTCGCGTGCATAAAATAAGCCGACAAAACTTTATCGTCGAATATCGCGCGACACAAAACGCATCAATAAAAAGGCTTCAACAGCAGAAAATATATACAGTAGGTTCCAAATATCCGGACTAAGTAGGACCTAGGTTAGTCCGTATAATCGAAAATCGAGATCTATAATAAATTCAGCCAAGTATATGACGTAGTAAAAAGCATACGTAGTTTTGCTATGGCACTTTCATGATATGACCCGCTAAGACAAACGTATTAGTAAATGAAACAAAAACAAGTGTGCGCGCGACAACCTCCGTCTTATGAATGGCGGTGGGTGGGGGAAGCAAAAGACGGATTACTGCGCGATGACCGGCGCCCCACCATCACAACATAGAGATTGCCAATTGTAAAATACGAATTCGTATAACCGGCATTTAGATAATCGGTCAAGTTACTTTACCATTTTTCTAGATTTTTTGGTAATTTGAAATGTAAACCATGTAGTCCAATCAGAAATTTCTAGAAATTAGGAATTTACATTTCTTTAAAAAGCTAATATTTTGGAAAAAAGTTTTCTGAAACAGTTTGTACATTTGGTGTGGTTTCCAAAACCTAGAACTTCTCGAAAGACTTCTATGTAAAATTAATTTTGAATATTGTATTATTTAAGGCACAAAAAAATATTTTTAATAATTTCATAGAATTTAGCAAAATAACATACGTACATACAATAATAACATACCATTATTTTAACTACATAATTAAAATAATTTCTCTTGAAATTACTCTTACAAAAACGCGACTTTTCTATATCCTAATTTATTTTAATATTTGTTGTTCAAGATTTCTACCAGAAGATAGGAAAGAAAATATGGAATGATGAAAAAAATTTCAATCTAAAATAAAAAGCATAGCAATTCTATTGTTTATAAAAGATTAAAGATATACGATGAACATTATATTAGGTAACGAAAATTGTATAAATAGAAATAAGGTTTATAAACACTTTTATTAACAATTTTATATGTATTAAATTCTTAGAACCTGCTGGGTAATGTGCTCTTTACATGTACGTTGACACCGTAAATTAGTTAGTAGAGAAAAACAAACAAAACGAATCTAGGTTTACATGCTAATTATCAAAAAATGCTTTTTTTTCTCTAATCATACAAAATCTTCTTAGGAAATCTAGATACTGCTGATGCAAACTTGATTCAATTGTTTGTCGTTTTACAAGATTCTCACGAAAAATCCAATTTGTAAATTAATATTTGTTATACTAATTAGTATGTAAAATACAAAATTTGCAAAATTACAAAGCCGCCTACTAGGGGAGTCTACATAATTGTAAATTAGTTTTTTTCCTAATAATATTTTATAGGTTTTACCTTTTTTATTGTCTGTTGTTTTATTTTAAAATTTTATTAGAATTTAATTTAATATTAACGATAATTACTACTACCCGATATAGTAATGCAGCGGTCGTAGCAGAATTAATTGAAAAAAATATGTAAATAGTGACTAAATCTTCTTAAAATATGTACTTTTTAGCGACTTTTTTTTAAATATGTACCAAATATGTATGTACTTTATAAAAAAAATAGTATATTATTCAACAAGTATATAATGATGGCTATTAATCACTAGGGCGAAGTTTATGAGAAGTTTAAGCTTATTAGAATCGGCTGAGCGAATACTCACCATTATATGCGAGTCGAATACTATACTTTGTCCACAACTGTTCCATTCAATTTTAATTCGATTTTTTATTCCATATATGTTTACGAACTGTTTAAAAGCCTTTGTAGCTCAGTGGGTTAGCAATCGAGGTTGTGACGTGTTCAAGACTTGAGTTCAAATCCCGCGGTTACGAAGATAATGCATTTTTGTATTCACGGTTGAAGTTTATCAGGCAATATAAGAGTTAGAGTTTCTGAAGTGGGCCCATCATTTCTTGACATGTATAAAATAAAAAAAACTTATATCATATTTAAATAGTACTATATAAAGTATACTTCGTGGCAAATTTGTTTGTTTTTATTCTCATTATAACAAAAGTTATAAACAAAACAATGTTATTGCAGTGTTTTATTTGAAAAATTATATCTTAATTCTAGTGCATGATAAATTGGTAATCGTTAATGAAATTTATAGAGAAAAATGTACAGTTTCATGCAAAGATTATTTCAATTGCAAATTTTAATTTTTAATTGCAATAAGTCCGGCGAAGTATCAAGATATATGTTTAAAAATTAATTGACAAGTTAAGATCATACAAATATTTCCATTTGTTTATTAAAAACCGTGATTTTTGCAATTAAAAATTAAAATTTGCAATCGAAATAATTTTTGCATGAAACTGTACACTTTTCTCTATAAATTTAATTAACGATTAACAATTTATCATGCACTAGAATTAAGATATAATTTTTCAAAGAAAACACTGCAATAACATTTATTTGTTTATAACTTTTGTTATGAGAATAAAAACAAACAAATTTGCCACGAAGTATACTTTATATAGTACTATTTAAATATGATATAAGTTTTTTTATTTTATACATGTCAAAAAATAATGGGCCCCACTTCAGAAACTCTGACTCATAATATTATGAGTTTATTTATTAGCAATTTAGAATGTACTATTGAGAAGGGTATATACCCTTCTCAATAGTACATTCTAAATTGCTAATAGCGCGCTACGCTAAACAATAATGGTTCTTATTACCTGCACGACAAGGCGCAATTTGCATTTATTTTCTTACTAAGTTTCGTCCAAAATGGCTTGCATCTTACAATCGCGGTTGTAAAATAGTGGAATTTAAAACTTGCTAACAAAATACGTACTTTTAGTGACTAAATGCTAAAAATATGTACTTTTATGCACTAGGGTAAAAAATATGTACTTTTATGTAAAATAGTGACCGAATACGACCGTTGTAATGGTATTAGTCTGGTACCGCTCGCATCTTGTTGTGGTCTAAATTATGCTGGCTTCAATATAAGTTATTTTAAATCTACCTTCATCGCAATTTTATTTTTGTAATGACACTTTTAATATTAAAGATATTGAAGTTTTTTGCTGAACAACGGTTTAAAGTTATCTACAGTAATAACTTCCAAAATAATTACTGAAAAATGAATCGCACGTAAAATCTCATTCCAAAACCCACAAAAGTTTCGTGTATAGGATGCTGTATTAACGTTATAATCCGTGTCTTCAAAAATCTTTTTTTTCCTAATCATATCGCAACCCCCCCTCATACTCCAGCTGACACGGTAAAGTTCACAAAACAAAATCGATCGCTAGACTCCCAGAGATAATTTTATCAGCCACTAGAAATGCATTTTTCTATGCCATTTTAAACTATTTTGCCTATTTCTGAACAAGATCAATACCATTCTTATCTTTATTTTCTATTAAAAATTGTAAAGTTCATATATGGTCCCCATCCAAGTACGCCACTGTAAATCGAAGCATCTTTGTCAACAATTCGGCCATGGTATATCACTGGCTATATTTATATAATATGTTTATCTTTCTATACCTTTTTTATATCTGGCAAAAACCACAGCTTGCAGTCCAATATCCTAAGTACATGCCTTAGCATCAGTGGCTGATCACTAAAATTTTCAAGATGAACCTATCAGTGAAAAAACTCTTATTCTTTTTAAATTCCAAAACAGTTACTATTTTTTAATCATTCTGTGTATTGGATCATTTCACAAAAGACCCCCGACTTTGTCGCGATATTCCAAATTTTCGAAGTATAGTCACGCAAACCTGCAACAATGCTAAATGAAGTTATTTTAATATTTTGCTTTGTTGCCCCCTCCTCCCAGTTTTTAATTTTAATACTTCAGCCGTCATATATAGTTGCAGAAATTTAAAAGTATGTGGTTTGAAAGTTTCAAAATCTTTTAGCTTCATAATAAATATTTTGGCGATCGCTTTCAATTATATTAAAACTAAATCCGCTGCCAAATTAATCGCAGCAAACATAACCGGAAAGTTTAAAATTGAACGTAATAACCATTGAAATCGAAATATATTTTATCAAAACAGTTTTAGTCTTCCTGTCATCAATAATTATTATTAAACACGAAACATTCAAAGAAAACCTTTAAATAAAATCACACTCTATTACGTTCATAATTTGTTAGAATAATATGAAAGCTCATCTTTCTTACCAATAAACAATTGTTGGCTGTATTGTTGAACCACTCACCTAAAACAAAAAAATACAATTAGTTTTACTGATAAAAACAGAACATAATTATCTACAAATTAAATATATTTAATGAAAATACTACTTTAGTTACATCCAAAGAACAAGAAAGCTATGAAGAGTAAGTATTTTTTTAATATACAGCATTTTGGCGAAAATTCTTAGCAATCACAAGTAAATCTCACAGCCTTTATTGGCAATCAGCAAAATCTTCCGCAATCATCGCAGTCGTCGAAATCGAATGTAGTCGAGGTAGTGCAATCATTAATTTGCGGGTGATTAGACGGTTATTCGTAGTTATTAATCAGTGCTTGACAAAAAAGCTGCATTTTGAAAATCGTTAAGTGAATACGCCAAGAAAGCTAACACTCCGATTTCAAGCAAAATGAGAAAAAAATTAGCCTATAGTTTAGTGCTAATTAAAAATAAATTTGTACCAAATAAATTAAATTTGTATCAATACCATTTGCACACAATTCGCATTTGAAAATCTCGCACTTTGAACAAATCAAAAAATAAAAATGTCACACTGAAAAAAGTGGATACATGAATCTAGTTACTTTCAATGAAAATTCTGTTAAGGGAAACAAATTATATGTTTGAAATCACTAAACTAATAAAAATATGTTGCTATTATAACTATACTCTTATTGCAACTTCATTTTCCTTAAATGTTTTGTTAAATCGTCGCCGTTAATGCATACTGGCGTAACTACTTTTCAGAAACTTTACAGAAGCGCAGTTCAAATGCTTATAAAAACTTTATTACAGATGATGAACTTAATTCTTTGAAATGTTGTAGCTAGCAATGTTGCTAGCAGAGCTGTCGCGACGAATTATGATTTAAATCTTTTTCGATTTAATAATCATTTAAATCATTATTTGAATTAAATCTTTTGTCCAGTAATGATTTTTGATTTATGATTTTAAATCCTTTAAGGAAGTATCTTTGATTTTCTCTTAAAAAAGATCAGATTTAAATATTTCAAAGTGATTTTAAATCATTTTTAAGGACATTTTTTCTAAATGTCTAATGGTCGGTTTCACAAAGCTTGATTAAGTTCTGATTAGCTTAATCGTGATTAAATCTGAAATCCACAAATTTCATTGGCTGAGATTTAAAAGGCCTGAGTTTTTATCCAATTATATTTCTGGATTTTAAATTTAATCATGATTAAGTTAATTAGAACTTAATCAAGCTTTGTGAAACCGGCCATAAATGATTTAAAATCATTAAATATTTAAATACTACTTTTAAAAATGATACCTAAAAGCGTCTCATGGATCATTGTGTCGCCTCCTTTGGACTGTTGATACTCAGCAGGTATGTTCCCTGCTATTACAATAAAATTGTAAGAATTCTATTACAATTTATTTATTTAATTTATTAAACGATCTAAAATCTTCAAAAAGCATAAATTATAGAAAATGGATAAAACTATTTTTTAATATAATAACTACAAATTATTTGATTTCCATGATAAAATGTTAATTTTGTCATATATTCTTAAATATATCTATCCTTACGTAATTATATAAAACAATTAATCAAAACAAAATTTTCATTACATTAGCACACGACGAAGCGAGCACAGCAAATAGACAGGGTATTGAAATGCATCAATGACAAATAATGCTTTTAAATTGTATGAAGAGTAACTATCCTAAACATGAGTACAGATTGCGATGCGCCATTGATATGTGGTGATAGATGCCAGATGAACGTATTTTCAATTCGTATTGTTTATTCAGGTGGATATGAATGGGTTGCGGGTGACTCATTTCTTGTATTTTTGCTTGAACGTATAGAATGATTTAAAATCTTTTTGCAAAAAAATTAAATACTTTTTAGTGATTTAAATCATTTTTAGGATTTTAAATCTTTACCAAATGATTTAGATTATACTCAATTGATTTGAATCTATAAAAAGTATTAAATCTTTTGCACAATGATTTTAAATATTAAAAAAATAGTTGAATCTTAAAAGATTTATGATTTAAATACTTTACAGACAAAAATATTTATGTTTTAAATCATTTCGTAAAAAGATTAAGTATATCTTTGCTTTTTGATTTAAATCATTGATTCGCTGTTGACAGCTCTCGTTGATAGTTACAACATTTCAAAAAATTCATCATTTCATCTGTAACAAAGTTTTTTATAAGCATTTAAACCGCGCTCCTGTAAAGTTGCTAGAAAATAGTTACGCCAGTACGCATTAACGTCGACGAAATGTCTTGCAATTAATGTGGCAGTTTTGAAGCATCTATTAAATGTTAATTTTATTTACCGTTTTATGTTTTTTATAATTGAATAGTTCTTATGTATGTAAACAATGAGCAATATATTTTTACAAATTCAATAGTAGCATTCATTGAAGTGGTTCATTCAATAAAATATAATACATGGTGGAATAACGAAACTAGTATCAGTAAATTTAACCTAATAATATCGTTAGAATTATGACATAGTCATAGTTGGAGTAACGTTATCGCTATCGTTATAATGACAATATGTTTCTGTTCAATTATAGACAGCTAAATTATAATTACGGCAACCAAACTTTCTTTGTTACAACCCATAACTATATAATATTATCAAGCAACAATACAAGTGTAACTGTTGAAGCAACTATCTAGTATATTCATCCCAGAATTAACGACATATATTGTTAGACTGATCGAAATTTATAGTCAGATTAACCATAAATTTCTTTCAGTGCATAATTAACCACTAATTAAGAATAAATTTGTGTCACAAAAACTTTTTTGATTATACTTATCCGGAAACATCATATATACATGACTATTTAGAGTAGAGAAAGTGCATTTTTCCCGTGCACTAACTTTTAACACTAGAAAGCAATTAATTTTTAAATAGTTAAAGAATAAGCGTAAGATTCAATAAAACAGAATAAATTAAATTGATATCATGTCAGCAAATGAGCAAACCCACTTCAATTAAATTCAAAAATGTCTAATCTATAATTAAGTACTAATTTGTAGCAACAAAAAAAATTGTACCTATCCCCGTTTAGCCGTAATTTACTCTTTAAAAGCGGGGTTGCTGGCAGTAGTTGAAGCTAGCACCCTCATTTCAATTAAATTCAACCACTTTAATTAAATTCAAAAATTTCTAGCCTATAATTAAGTACTAACTTGTATCAACAAAAAAAAAATGGTACCAGCCCCGTTTAACCGTAATTTAAGCTTTAAAAGTGGGAGTGCTGTGAGTAGCTAAATCTAGCACCCCCACTTCAATTAAATTCAAAAATTTCTAGCTTATAATTAAGTACTAATTAAAGACTAATTCGTATCAACAAAAAAAAGTACCTAACCCCCGTTTAGCCGTAATTTAAGTTTTAAAAATAGGGGCGCTGGCAGAAGCTGTAGCTAGCACCCCCACTTTAATTATTAAGTTGAAGAATTTCTAGCTTATAATTAAGTACGAATTAAAGACTAGTTTTACCAACAAAATTTTCATAAATATCGCAATATAAACGTTATTATAATCAATTTTTTAAAACGTCTCACATGGGATAAATATAGACGATAAAGTTTCTACTTTAAATGAAAATCTAATAACTCTAATGTATATTCATGCACCTATTAAAACGTCCCGTTTTACAAAAAAAACAGTCCCTTCGCTTACAAACACTATCAATGATAAATCTATGATAAAGGTTCGTGACTGAGCATTACAAAGTTTTAAGAAAGATAAATCTCTCCATCATTGGAATCATTACAAAACTCTTCGAAATCAAATAACAACCGCGATTCGCAGCGACATGAAAGCCTATTTTAATAACGTTTATCAAACAGGAAATTCCAGACTGATATGGAACGACATAGAAAAACTCAATATATCTCATAAATCAAAAGATACGGCGTTGCCACCGTATTTAAGCAATCCGAATGAAATTAATCATTACTTTACTAAATGTATTATTTCCGACTCAATCTCTCAAAATGGTAAATTTCTTGATTACTACAAAAATTTAAAACCGATGGTCGTATCCACACTCTTGTTCTCACATGTAACTGATGACGAAGTCTTCAAAACTATCCTGCAAATTCGTTCAAATGCTACTGGTTCAGATGGATTAAATATCTATATTATAAAGATGTGTATACCTTTTTTATCATCAATCCTAACTCATATAATTAACTACTGCTTAACTCAATCTGTTTACCCAAACTCATGGAAAAAATCTACGCTTAAACGAATTTCAGCACTTGCGTCCCATAAGCATTTTGCCCTACTATCTAAAGGTACTGAAAAATTAATCAGTTCAAAAATTCATCATTTTCATTTCATCTGGTTTAGTACGCAGGCAGTTGCTTTAATATCCAATTTTAACACCGATAAAGAACAAGCAGTGAAAGTAGCTGATTCAATCTCTAGTTTAAAAAACAACAAGTAAAGGTGTGGCGCAAGGGTCAGTACTTGTACCATTATTATTCATAATCTATATATCTCTGTGTTAAAAAATGTTTCTAAGTTCTGCAAAGCACAGTTTTACCCAGACTATACTCAGCTGTATTACACATTTGAAGCATCCCAAGTCCAACTAGACTGCGAGAGAATAAACTCGGACTTACATAAACTTGTTTAATAATAATCTTGTTCTTAGACTCATCAAAATCGGTGACTATACTTTTTGGCAAAAACTACGTGCAAACGACTGCGGTATGTTCAAATTGGCGGTGACCGACTTATCTTAAATGAGTATGTAAAGGATCTAGGTGTTTCTCGATAACGACTTAGAATTTAACCGTCATATATCTTCTTACATACAAAAAGGGTTCGCCTGCTTAAAAATGATTTATAATTCTAGACATTTGTTTAAACATGAAACTAAAAGTAATGCTCTGCCAATCATATGGCCTCTATACTGACCTGCTAAGCGAAAAAGTCCTATCTGCAAAACTGCAATGTAGAAATGTACTATATAGAATGTTAATGTGAGCTAAGAAAAGATATGGTATATTTCTGAGTTGATGTTTTGCAGATAGGACTTTTTCGCTTAGTAGGGCAGTATAGGTTCAATTACTGCGATACCCTTTATGATCCATGTTTAACCGTCGCAGATGCAAACAGAATTCAAAAATTTCAGAATGCTTGCCTAAGAACGATCTTTGGTATAGAAAAATATCATGTGTCTCATACACTTAAGAGATTAAGGTGGTTAAACATGGCTAACAGAAGAAAGAAAGAAATTTTGTCGCGTAATGAAAAGTATTATGCTGCTATATATTGTATATGACACATGGTACATCGGGCGCATAGTGGACGTTTTAGACCATCTCTCATCAGAATTTGCACTACGTCAGCACCAACTTTTTCTGATTATCTAGTAGAACTTTCTTGAAGTTGTGTCGATTGTTGTTCGTTATTTGTTTTAAACCTAATATATCCCGTTTGGACGCAGCTTCAGAGTGATTGGCGGATTCATCCTTGGGGATAAGGTATGGTTAAGTCCAGTCAATGAGAGATGGACTGTCTGCAAATAAGGGGCAGAACGTTTTCTTAAACACGGCGTGCAGTATTTTTTGACGTACGTATGCCTCTGTTGATTGGAGGAAGGCGTATTTTTCAGTTCACATTGGCACATTACCTGCCACCCGAGATCTTTTTCTCTAAACTTCTCTATGGCTATTGAAGTTACAAAATCTTCAGATACCCCATCAGGTTCTGGTAGTGTGGAAGATGGTCCTTTTTGGAAAAATAATTCTTTCGTATATATCATTTGGTTGGTAAAGTTGAAATCCCGGTACAAGTATATTACGCACAACGATTGATTAAAAATATTACAATTAACAAAGTTAAACGTACTTATTTGATACTCGTATTTACAATGTGTAACAGCGCCATGATTGGAATGTTAATCAGTGTTTATCGCATTCTTAAAAGTCAATTCCATTTTGTAACGCCCACAATAATTTATCAGACCTGTATTAATGAACGCGCAATTAATTTGTGGTAATTTATTTCCAGTTATAAAAGCGACAAATTCTCAAGTTAGAGAAATCAATAACTATATTTGAATGATGATATACAGGGTGTTCAGGGATTAGTAGGTACGCAGTGTTCTCTCCACGACCTTTTTGATGAGCGTGCCGTGCCGCCTGCTGATTTTTGTTACCGCCTGGCTAGCTAAAAATAACAAAATAAATGATATACTTGTACTCATTTAGCGTGCCTTAAAAACTAACAAAATATTGTTATCTACTTGTTTACTAGAACTACAAACTGCAGCTAGTCGGATTTCGTCGCTTCGGCTGACTCCGTCGTCACCCCTGCGTCTGTCGCATGAATGCACGTGAAACCTTGTTCACCGTTTGTTGGCAAATTAATTTTAAAAATCGGCGTTGGCGCGTTTGCGTTCGAATTCTTACCATTTTGATTTTTCTCCAACTTCCTTCTTCAAGAGAATCTGTGAACAGAATTTAAAAAAAATCCTTCAGGTCGTTCTCAAAATCATTGCTATATCCCCACCCCGCGCCTTGACCTTCCTTCCCGACTTTTCCAAACATGAGGGGTACATGACATACATGCACATGCACACCCACACATAAAACTGAAAAAAATTGAGCCTGTGCATTTTATCGACCGCCCGACAAAAAAGATTTCTGGGGAGGACTGGTAGGTATAATCCACACGGCTTAAGGATGTTTGGAATGTTTGTTATGAAGCCAAATTTGAAAATCAAATGAAATAGCCAGTTTTACTTATTATCAGTGGTGTACTACTGTTGTTCAGCTGGATTACTTGCACTGTCCAGTGTAAGGGAACGAGTGCGGAATGCGCATGTCAAGGCATATTTACGTCGTGCGACGTGTATCTCGGAAACCATAACAGATAAAGCAAAGCTTACATGAAAATAGATATCCGGTTTCAGAAACCCAGTTCAATTAAGTTTTTTTTAAATTTGTGTAAGCTATAGCCTGCTAAATATTACTAAACAAAACGATTAATAGTTACTAGGTCAGTTATTTTATAAGCATAAATGTATAGCTCAACAGCGTTGGAAACAGGGAAGAATTGAGAGGAATAATTTTTAGATGATTTTGGGCTCTACCAATTAGTAAAATTATGATTTAACAATAGTCGTTTATTTTCAAAGTACTGGCCACATACTGGATCTGCTAAATCTGAATCATAGAAAGTCATAGTTTAAACTACTCGATGAATTTTGTGAATGCAGTAGGCACCCTGTATAAGAAAAAGATAAACGTAGAACGTCTTTGTATTATATTTCTCTACAGAAAAATTCGAGTCCAATAATCGATTACTACTTCGGTCATAACCATTTCGGTATCTTTCGCGTAGTCATAATAATAAAATTAGATACACATCACAGACTTATTTGTAGTCAATTTACATTTTTAACGACCAATGAATTCAAATTAAGTAAATCTAAAATAGTAATTGATTCCTTTTACAGCTTGGTATCCGAGATTCTAAAGTTTTTTCTTCTTCGTACTTTGCAGCTACAAATTTAAAATTACAACTTATTTCTTTCTGCTAACTCGCGATAAAAAGACACAAGACCAACAGAACTTTTATTGGTTTGTGAAAACTCAAGAGTAAACTTCAACTACAGGATATTTGGTATCTCTGTAGTAGCATATCTTGAGTCGAACTTTTCAATATTGAAATTTTTATTAGTTCAAGTTTTCCACAAATCCAAAAAAACTACGGTATGATCGAAATAGTAATATAACAGCGCAAATACAAAACAGAATTTTTCGTGTTTTTTGAAATCCAATAAAATTAACGAGACATAAAAGAACAAGCTCTTCTATTTTTGATCGTAAATCTGCACCAAACAAGAATTTATAGAGAATTATTAGATCATTCATCGATTCCTCCGACACATAAATATTTCTGAAGTTCTCACTACGACATTTATTTAATTTTCCTTTTGAATAGTTATTAGATATTGGGCGCCTATTATTGCGATCACGTTTATCATCTCGTCCTACGAGTTCCAATGCACACGAGGTTTCTTTCCACAAATTATTTTTTTATGATCGTTAAAATAATAATTTCTCATACCTTTTTTGTATTTTAGAATAAAATTTCCCTAACTAATCATAGCATACTTGACTTCCGTTTCAGAAACCCTCTACAGGAACTAGCGCCGTTCAAAAGATTTTTCTTTTTTAAATCCATGAGATTTTGGCATCCTATCCTGCTCTAGAAATAATAAATTGTACCTTCCAAACTTTCAAAGGTGATGTTATGTAATTTTTTCATCCTCAAATGCCTCTTTTATATTATGAACAAATAGAAAATACCTAGCATTGACTGAGGGAGGAATAATTCTTACTAGCCAGATTCGAAGCTGCTATAAGTGGCGGTGAGCTGTTCGACAGGTCACACGTTGAGAAGTAGTGTCTTCTGATCTCAGAAGGATCACGCAAATTTCCTGAAGAGATACTATATTTTTGAGGTTACCTCGCGGCCGTTATGCCCAGTAGTGCGTTAGTAATTCCACGTCGTATCGGCCGAAAAGTTGAAAAAGCCAAGGTTTCCTCAAACGCCGGTGGATCCACATGATTGCTGGGTTTTCTATCAGCGGGCTACCATTTCCGGCGAAAAACTACCAGCCTCAGCTTTCCTTCGCCCCATTCCATTGCAGAAGGGATAGATAGTGGAAACACCTGTATCTAACGAGAACGGAGCCACCTCTGAAGACCGAACCTTGAGATGTGGTTATGAAAAAGACCGATTTTACGTTTTTGCGAAATGGGTGGCCGCATGGTAAAGAGTCCAGCTTTTACTTAGGCGACCCGTGTTCGATTCCCGGAACCGACGAGAAGACTTTTCCCGTCGATAAAGCCTCAGTACACTTCGCCGTGCTGTCAGATTGGCACGTTAGGCAGTCGGTCTCGACAACCACATAGACATTTATCTGTGACTAATAATGGATTGTAAGGACTGTGGTTTACCACAACATTATATTTACCAGTGTCTCCTAACCACACATTATATTTGACTAATTGCCAATACGTATTTCGGTAACGATGTTACCTTTTTGATCTATGGTTGTCGTTAAGAATAACACTGCTCTATACCAGGTACAAGTATATATTTACTTCAGTGGTTTGGCAATGTTACTTACAATTAACATTTATACAATACAATACGTCTTCCTTTCCATCTTAAATCTTCTTTTCTATTACTTCAACCACCACAAAAGCTGCAAAAGCTGAGAGCGACTGTGGCTAGGTTAGTTGCGTACGGGACTACCGACCAAGGGATCCGTGTTCAAACCCCGCCCAATATATCACTAGATTCTTAAAAATCGCTTCTTCCTCGGAAGGTAATGGCAAACCACCAAGGAATACTTTGTCCAGAAGATCTACCTAAAATTAATAGAAAATTCACGTACTATGTACTTGGGTTGGTTCGGAGGCTACCTTAAGCTATAGCTAGCCTTAAGTATAACAGAGCACGGCACGCAGAATAAGAAGAAAATAAAGCTCAATCTCCAAGTTTTACAATTTTTTATCTCATCTCCATTTCTTTTCTACATATCAGAACAAGGCTAGACACAACAACTTCCTTACGTGTGCCGCCTGTTGACATCCAACAACTGGACTTGCCGCTTCCGATTACCAGCCAACATCAACAACCACTGCCGAAAGAGCCCGCCATCTGACCATTAACCAACTTCAGCAGAGTGAAGAGGCTAAGATAGCCTATAATGTCCAGTGTCCACAAAACAACGTTGATAACTAACTGACCGAAAGCCCTATAAGCTGCAACATAATCTCCATCTTGCGGCGAATTAGTTTCCCACTAAATGCTTGAATAGATATATCTTGTCTTGATATATAAAGCAAAATGTACCCCATAAAGTTACAGGGTTGATTTTAGCGAATAAAGACATTTTAATAATTGTCTTGATACGTGCAATCGAACAATTGCGTTCGCTCAACAGGTAAACCATATCGACAATAGTTTGTACTACAGTTGTGAATTTCTGGTAAAATGATTATTTTTTCTGAATATGGTTACTGGATTTTTAGATATAGTATTGTTTCTTTGTTATAGAGAATTAAATTAATAAAGAATGTTTTGGCTACGGTTTTGTTTTGTGGCTCCGAAGAATCAGGTTAATGGAGAATTTTTGGGTATAATGATTACCGATAAGTATGAAGATTAAAAGATACAAACGCAACTAGGTTCTGGACTTAGCTGGAAAATATAATCCAGTTTAGATAAACCAATATACATAAGGGAAGTTTCACTGTTGTGGCCTAGTCAAATACAGTAACACAGAAATTGCAAAAATTATTTTTGCTTGTTAAAATTTAAAAAAAATTGGCATAACTCATTTGCAAGATCCGACAATATTGACTGTAAGTAATTAGTTACTCATATTTCTTACGCCAGTAAAATAAAAAATCTGTCATTGATTGGTCTGGACTCTGGTTGTGTTTAGACATCAACGATTGGTCTCTAGTTTGAGCGACTTAGGGCTTGTTAAAAAGTCCTTTTTATAGTCTGTGACCAAGAGATACCGATTTATCAATGCATATTTAATAACCATTTTCCGCAATACGCAATATCTTCTTTTTTATGTATGAATAAACAAACACAATTTATTTTTGTGTTTAACCAATGTAATAAATTTAATTATTAGGTGTGTTTGTTTTGCTTCACGTTCTGGAAACCCAGTTGTGCTCAATCTGTAATACCCTATAATACTTATCCCTATCTAGAATTTAATTAAAATCAAAAATCAATGGCTGTAATAACAGCCATTGCTAGTGAGGGCTTGTTTAAAAACAAAATTGTTGGTCAGCAAAAGTTTCAATACTAAAAATCTGAAGTCGAGCTACTAATGCATATGATTTAAACTTATGGAGTACAAAAAAAAGTTTTTCAATCGGAAAATCTGGGCAAACGATTGACATAAGTTTTACTGGAAACCTCGCATTGGGGAGAGGTTAACTAAGCAACTTTTGCGTCAACTTTTACGTATCGATGGACAAAACTGCAAATTACAGGACAACTATGGACAAAACGGACTAAACAATTGGCGTAAGTTTCATTGTAATAATGTTTGCTAAAATCTTGCGAAAAACTGAAAATTTGCTGAAAGATAGTTATCGATGAGTAGATCAAAAGTGGCAATGGGCACAAAGCCCAAAAAACAAGTTTTCGAATTACAATAATTTGAAGTTTAGAATTTTTGCACACCGCAGAATTCTTATGGGAAATTGCTCTCTGCCAAAATTCTTAAAACTTTGGTAACTCATAGTGTTTATGTGTGGTCTAGATGTGTAGATCAAAATTGTCAACGAGCACAAAGTCCAAAAAATTATAGTTTTGAATTTCAGTCATTTGAAGTTGAATCATGCAAAAATTTTACGGACTATCATTTACTAAAGTTTCAAGAAATTTGACCGAGAACTATCTTTCAGGTAAGTTTCAGAAAAATCTCGCGAAAGTCATTTTCCATAAGTATTCTGCGGATAGTTGGAAACATCATCAAATTATTGTAGACTTCAAAGATTGATAACCAAGGCAAAATTGAAATTTGACAAGGTGCAACAGTTAGTAATGATAGTAAAGCTTCACTTTTAAAGATCTAGAATCAATCAGAAACGAAAAACGTGTATTGTACTAAGTACTAAATTAGATTTTGGTTGTGAAAGTAATCTAAATTATCTTAAACACCATATTGCATAGTTAAATAGATGATTTGTCCGTTTTTGTAGTCATACGACTATTTTTAAAATTTTTGAGAAGATAATGTCAAAAAGTGTGCGATAGTTGACCATGAGAATCTTTTCACTGTAAGTAAACAAAAATTAATTAGTAGTTATTTATTCAAAAAATATTTCATAAAAATTGTTTTTTGCAAAAGTTATTTTGCAGGTGTCGAGGTCTAAAGTCGAAAACCAGATTGGCCCAAAAAGTTGTTATAAGCTCAAATATTTTAAAAATCAGCCAAAACTTGCCTTGGTAGCTCTACGTGTATAGGCCTCTAACCAATTTTATATACTCTATAGAATTTGATCTAGTAATAATCAATTTGCAAGGTTTTTCTGACGGAATACCACTATGTCTAAAACATTAATATTACAAATAAAACTAAACACATACATGCCTTCAGATAATAACTTAGAAGTGGGCCTGGGAAAGCTAAATAACTATGCATTTTGAAGCTAAAACATCTAAAACCGCTTCGAAAGCAAAATCTGTATACATCCGATGAAACTTGTGAAATATACGAAGTTAAATTAGACATTACAATATGTAAGCAAGTTTTTCTTTTGTCTAATCTTCATTTCAGTACATTTTCTGTAGAGTTCGATCGAAATCATACCGATAATCTTCTATCATAAGCAAATGCTATTGTGGCCCAAAATTAGCGAATTAGCGACCACTGTGTGGTTTCCAACACTCCAATGACAAACCAGAAAATAATTGATTTCTTGTATCATATCAAGAGATAATTACATAATGGTTATTTACAAATAACCAAGTTTTAAGAACTTTTAAGATTTAACTTTTACCGGACATTAAACTTTCATTCAATGTTATCTTTTTATTGTGTTTTGGTCGAGCAAGAAGGTGTAGCTTATTTAATAATAACTTAAGTGTAGGTATGTATATTTCTTCCAACATAAAGTCGGCACATTTTGAAGAAAACTTTTTATCTTCAATTAATATGGGATATTTTATTATTACCTACTTTGCATCATAAACCTGTATGGTCCATAAATAACAAACAAAGGTTTTATATCGTTGTGATTCATTAAGATACTACGGATTCCAGATGTTTAAATTTTAAATTAAGTTAATAAAATTAAAAGTCAATATTATAATTATATAAACAAAACGTGAACATAGCAAATCAATTAAGAGGTTAATAATAAGTGGCAATTAAATGCTGTTCATTAAACGTGCTCTATTTGATTAGAACAAACGGTAAGACAGTGGGTGACCCTATTAAACGTTTAAACTATTGCAGCAATTAGCTGTAATTGCAGAATCTGTAACGATTTTATATTGTATTATATTATTATTGTAATATTGTATTATAAACATGCGGTGGGTTTCTATCCGATTAAATAATTATAACAAAGAGCTTTTTATGTAGAGTAGTATTTATCTCACACAAACTCTACAAATGTACCACGTATTGAGATCTCGGAAACTATGAGCTATGAATTTAGTTAGATTAATGAGCTAGCTAGCTTTGGTCTGGTATACGTTTTCAAAGAATTAAGCGAACATTAAATATGGTAAAATTAACTCTTTAAAATTTGCTTCAAACTTTGTCTCTTGACCTTCTGAACAATGTTTAAATCATCCTCAGACCAATCCCATGGAACTGTAGTACAAGATAGCAAGATCAAGTACAATTCTACTACTTAAATCCCATAACTAAATGTAAATGTGTGTGTGTAAATGTACGATGTAAATCGTAGTTAAGCACGTTTTGGATCCCGTAAATAGCACTGTAATTATCGCCCAAGAGATTTTAAGATATCTAAAAATTAATGATTTTAGCTTAAAAATCGCACTTAGGCACTCTCTACAGTCTATAAATAGCCTGTAGTTATCGCGCAAGAGATTCTAAGATATCTAAAAATAATGATTTTTGATATGTGTTCGAGGATGGTTTTGCTATTAGAGGTGCAGCTTAAAAATCGCGATAGGCACTCTCTACAGCCTATAAATAGCCTGTACTTATCGTGCAGCAGATGCTAAGATATCTAAAAATTAATGATTTTTGATATGTGTTTGAGGGTGGTTTTGCTATTAGAGGTGCAGCGCTTAAAAATTGGGCACTCTCTACAGCCTATAAGTAGCCTGTAATTATCGCTTGGTGATTGTGCGATATCTCAAAATTAATAATGTCTTAGAAGATGGTTTTGTTATTAAGAGTGCAGCTCAAAAACTGCGATTATACGACAGGCTATAAATAGCCAGTAATTACCGGGCAAAAAATTCCGAGACAACTTAAAACCATCGGTTTTTGAAATATCTTCGAGGGAGGTTTTGCTATTAGGAGCGCAGCTTAAAAATCGCGATTATGCGCTTTGCACAGCCTATAAATAGCCTGTAATTATGGCGCATGAGATCCTAACATATATTTAAAAAATAATGATTTTGATGTGTTCGAGGGTGGTGTTGCTATTAGAGGCGCAGCATAAAAATCGTGATTAAGCGCATTGAAAAACTCATAAATCATTCATAAACATATCGAAACGCTTTTAATTTTCCAATTAACTTCAACGGGGTAGTTTCGATGCAATTAAAATTATATATTCGTGGCGTCCATAAAAAGCCCATAAATTCGAGACGAAGCAGGTATGTCTAACTATCTTAGTGGAAAAATTGCAGGAGCTGGTTTAACGTTAAGCTAGTATCCCACAATTTGGTTTTTCTCGGAATCGGCATGAGCCCAAAAAGTTTTTCGGACAAAGAAGTAAAACCGTACGCTCTATGTCAATACGATATTGGACAAATTCTCGCCAGAGATCAAATTTTCTGAAGTTGACTAAATTCTAGTGAGGTCGGTCGTATGATCAAAGCAAACAGTGTTAAGAAGTACGAGGAATCTAAAGAAATTTTCCATTTTCTCTAATACTTAAAGATAGGTGAATAGGTCGTTAATGCGGTTTTTCAAATAAATGCCCACATCTTTCCATGTTTGGTTAAATTCGCGTAAACACTTATGCTACCCGAAATCAGAACACAGATAATGCCAATAAAAACTCATGCTGTATACAGAATATTTACGTGACAAAGATATAGGTTAAAAATTATTTTTTAGCTGCATGGAAAAGGTACATGTAGTTTATAAAAATAAAATACAAGTGAATTTTAAATGAAACCTCAATGAGATCATACTTATACAAAATTATTCCACGAATAGCTTCAATATAGAGATTGCTATGCTATGCATGTTGGCTAATATCAAAGATAACAACTTATGACAGCATCAAAGGCAGCCAAGCAATTTCCATTTATAAACTTTAATAATAGTATGTAATAATAATAACAATTAAAACCATATAATGTTATTGGGTTAATGGAACAACAGCCGTTATAGGGTGTATTATTATTTATTATACATTCGGCATTGTATGTTATGCAGCAATAAATATGTTTATAACAATGCATAAATAAAAACAAAGAACTTAACTTATACAATATTTAATTTGCTAGTAGTACAATGCTTAAAAATCAATTTCTCTGTATAAGTATAACAGACGTTTCTAATTTTTTTGGATAGCTCATAACTGTAGCCAGTGACCAAAATCGTGCACATCGCACAGTGGTACACACTGCATTTTTCTAAATTAACATTGCCAAAGCTGAATAATTCAGAGTCAAGTTATATTATAGGGAACAGCATTAATTTTTAATCAGTACTCGCCTTACAACAACTTCTACTTAGAACATAAAAAGTATATACAGGGCGGTCTCAGTACGCAATTAACAGTATCCTTTAATATCATAAATACCTTTTCTGGCAAGAAAATGAAGTTATAATTATGCTACTGCATTATAATTATGCAACTCGATGGTAGATCTGGGTAGGGTGGGTAAGTCAGGGATGTTTGTTAAATAAGGTGTCCAGCAATATCTTTAAAATGAATGAGAGCTCATTAGAGCGGGTAAGCTTAGGGTACTTTTGATCGATGTGTTTTTGTAATTTTTAAGTCGAACACTTTTATTAATTAATCCACAATTTTAAGAATTGCTCTAAACTCCTTCAGGAATTTGTAATTACTGTTTTATGTAAGCAGAATTTTTGGAGTATTTACTCTTCAAAAAATAATTAATCATTAGAACATTTTATTTAGGTGGCGATTCATAAATAATTTTAAAAATTTTTCTAAACCCGTTCAGGAATTTGTAATTAATGTTTTATGTCAGCAGAATCGTTTTGAGTATTTACTCTTCAAGAAATTTATCATTAGAACATTTTATTTAGGTGGGGATTCATCCACAAATAATTTTAAGATTTTTTTTCAACTCCTTCAGGAATTTGTATTTAATGTTTTATGTAAGCAGAATCTTTTGGATTATTTACTGTTGAAAAATAATCATTAGAACATTTTACTTAGCTAGGGATTCACAAATAATTTTAAGAATTTTTCTCAAGTCCTTCGGGAATTTGTAATTAATGTTATATGCAACCAGAATTTTTTGGAGTATTTACTCTTAAAAAAATAATGAATCATTAGAATATTTTATTTAGGTGGGGATTCACAAATAATTTTAAGAATTTTTCTCAAGTCCTTCGGGAATTTGTAATTAATGTTATATGCAACCAGAATTTTTTTGGAGTATTTACTCTTAAAAAAATAATCATTAGAACATTTTATTTAGGTGGGGATTCACAAATAATTTTAAGAATTTTTCTCAAGTCCTGTGGGAATTTGTAATTAATGTTACATGCAACCACAATTCTTTGAAGTATTTACTCTTAAAAAAGAATTATCATTAGATCATTTTATTTAGGTGGGGATTCGCAAATAATTTTAAGAATTTTTCTCAAGTCCTTCGGGAATTTGTAATTAATGTTATATGCAACCAGAATTTTTTGGAGTATTTACTCTTAAAAAAATAATTAATTGTTAGAACATTTTGTTTAGGTGGGGATTCACAAATAATTTTAAGAACTTTTCTTAACTCCTTCGGGAATTTGTAATTAATGTTATAAGCAACCAGAATCTTTTGGAGTATTTACTCTTAAAAAAATAATTAATTGTTAGAACATTTTGTTTAGGTGGGGATTCACAAATAATTTTAAGAATTTTTCTCAACTCCTTCGGGAATTTGTAATTAATGTTATAAGCAACCAGAATCTTTTGGAGTATTTACTCTTAAAAAAATAATTAATCATTAGAACATTTTATTTAGGTGGGGATTCGCAAATAATTTTAAGAATTTTTCTCAAGTCCTTCGGGAATTTGTAATTAATGTTATATGCAACCAGAATTTTTTGGAGTATTTACTCTTAAAAAAATAATTAATTGTTAGAACATTTTGTTTAGGTGGGGATTCACAAATAATTTTAAGAACTTTTCTTAACTCCTTCGGGAATTTGTAATTAATGTTATAAGCAACCAGAATCTTTTGGAGTATTTACTCTTAAAAAAATAATTAATTGTTAGAACATTTTGTTTAGGTGGGGATTCACAAATAATTTTAAGAATTTTTCTCAACTCCTTCGGGAATTTGTAATTAATGTTATAAGCAACCAGAATCTTTTGGAGTATTTACTCTTAAAAAAATAATTAATCATTAGAACATTTTATTTAGGTGGGGATTCACAGATAATTTTAAGAATTTTTCGAAACTCCTTCCGGAATTTGTAATTAATGCTTTATGCAACCAGAATTTTTTGGAGTATTTACTCTTAAAAAATAATTAATCATTAGAACATTTTATTTAGATGAGGATTTACAAATAATTTTAACAATTTTTCGAAACTCCTTACGGAATTTGTAATTAATGTTTTATGCAAGCAGAATTTTTTGGAGTATTTACTCTTAAAAAAATAATTAATCATTAGAACATTTTATTTAGGCGGGGATTCATAAATAATTTAAAAAATTTTTCTCAACTCCTTCGGAAATTTGTAATTAATGTTTTGTGTAAGCAGAATTTTTGGAGTGTGTATTCTTAAAAAAAATATTCATAAAACAAAACTCGAAAGAAATTTTTTCAATATTGAAAAAATATTTATATTAAAATGCTGAACATTATTTTAGTAAAATAATTTAGTAATAAATCCACCGAGTTCCCAAGTTAAGATTTCACACTCATATTTAAGAATTATGCAAATCTATGTCCAATATTTTCAAAATTTTTAGAACATTTTTTGTTTCTTTTTCGAGGTAAAATTCAATATCAAAATTCAGGGTGAAATATATATAAAGCTTTTTTATCTTAAAGTATGCCATGCGGCCCTTCATTTTAAACCCCAAAAAGATGCATTTTAAAACCATATTTCTTTCATTCCTTTATCTTATTTCTGTCAAAGCTATAAAGGAAAATGTAAACAGCAACACCGTTAAATCTTTCTACACTTTAGAAGGGCGTAACTCAAGGACTGCTTGAATAAAAAACATAATATTTTAGATTTTTACTTACCCTTAGGAGCATCACAGTTGTGAAAAAAATTTTGATGTTCAAAGTAAATTTGCATATCAAAATTAAAAAATGTATCATGATTAAAAAATTGTATTTCAAGGTGCAACTTTACAATATTTTGCTTCTATATTAAACTTTAGGCAACCAAATATGTTTTGGTGAGCAATTGTTATCGAAATGTTGGCAAGCAGTTGGCATGAAAAAATGGTATCTCGAGGTGCTAACCCTCCCAATATTTTGCTTTTTACACATTAACGTGATAACTTATCACCCAAAGGGCAAATTATAGTTATACCATTCTTTACTCACATTTTGCTCAGATCTGACAAAAAATTGTTTTGGTCACGCATAATTATCCGATCTTTTGCTCTATTCCCACTTCCATAATGAAACCTACATGAATGTTTATCTAAAGTTTGTTCATAATTGTTTGCCAAAAAATGTTTACTCACGTAACGTGAATGTGTAAAAGCAAAATTTGGGAGGTTAGCACCTCAAGATATGATTTTTTCATGCCAACTGCTTGCTAACATTTCGATAACAATTGGTGATAAGTTTTCAATTTTTACTTTTAAATTGTTTGTTGTAGCTCTTTTGATAATGATTGGACAAAAAGTTAAAATCAGATCTGGTGGTGCTACAGTATCAAAATTTGATTTCCCAAAATTTTTATTTTGACATACGTTTAGGTTAGATGAACAGAATTGATATCTTAATGGGCAATTGTAAAGAAGAATGCGACCAAACGATTGGCGCAGGTTTTATTAAGGAATTTGCATTTGATAGTACTTCATACTATGCTGCAAGTTTTTAATATGAAAGAGCAGAAACTCAAATTAGGTTAGAAATGATTAATGTTAGATGAGCAAAAGTATTCTTTTGGGTAAGCATAGACATACATGTTGTTTATCAAAAGCTGGGGAGGGGGGAGAAGATCTATAGTAGATTTCAAAACTGTTGGTTTGCCTAAATAAAATCCACATAAGTTAATATTGATTTTGGTATTACTTACTTTTAGTAAAACCTGCTTTTTTATTTATATATACATAGTATATGGGCGAAGATCTTTTTTTTGATAAAAGTATTTATCAGTAAATTTAAGTGTTATTACCCAGACCCTGTCCTACCACACTTTTATTTAGAGTATGCGATATTATCTAAGTAGGTTAAAGGTTCTAGAAATCCATCCCTTTTTGTTATTTTTTATTTATTTATTTAATCAACTTAGCACAACTTTACTAGATTTATACCGGGTGATTCAGCGAAACCATTCAACGTTAATATTTCGGAAATAAAATTAGATATGTAAATGAAAGTTAGATAAATTATTATTGAAATGAAAGAGTAACATATACTAGAATGTATTCAGAGTAAAATCCAGCAAAAATGAAATTGATGAAAAGTACCAGAAATGTATGCCTGAATGTTGTATACCGGAGATCAAGTTTGTTAGAAGGCTTTTCATACGCATAGAAAAGTTGAAATAATAAATTTCAATAAAAGAAATTTCCCAACTTTCATGTTACAGAAAACCAAGCTACATAGTCTGATTTTGACAGCTTTATCTGCAAACCTGTCTATCATCTACATATATACATATCCTCTATCGATTATTTGAACGCTACTATTAAACAGAGCGAGCCTGATTATTTAGAACTGAAAAAAAATCTTGCTTTGGGATTTTATAACACAAGAAAATTAAACAATGCTGGATGGCAAACGTGATCTCTTATACAAGAATTTTAAGTAAGTGTAGAGTTGCTACATTAGACACAAGAGACAATTAATGATTCTAGTTGGTTGTAATAAACCAAGTCTGAAAATTGAAAACCAATGTAGATGCCATTTATGAGCATTCCCGAGAAGAAACATTCTCCACATTTTATAACTATACTCTTTAGAAATCATTAAATTCGACAGCAACTATCATTAATTAAAGCTCATTAATGATGCAACTGTTATTTCATGATTTTATTTTGTTTGTTTTAGGTTCGTATATAAGATACAAGAATACCGCTACACATGAATACAAGAGAATGTAATCATTATTTATTTGGACAATGTAAAGAACTGACGTAGTAAAACATTGACACAAAAAAAGATGAAATCGCCGCTCTTGAAATCAGAAAAAAAAACATAAATAAAACATAGATAGCAAACAAAACGCTTGCTTTTATAAACAAATCCCAATGAATGCTATCAGTAAAAATCAACATAATCGACAAATTATGTTCTTTGTTGGAAAACAAAATCGATACTTCAATGTAACGCACAAGCAAGTATGTCTTTTAGTTAGAATTTACTTTATTGACAAAAGTAACCATTTTTTAATATTGAAGATGCTAATTTCTAGTTTTACTAATCGCTACATACAGTTGAACAAATGGCTAATTTCATGCCAAATCGACTAGAGCCGTATTTCAATGTTTCAGATTTCGTCAAAATTTTGTCCTTGCATAGATACGTATGAAATGTCATTAAATTATTTTTTCCAGATTTTTTGGATTAAAAATGGCCGAAATAGAAGTTTTTGGAAATTTTGATTTTCGGGAAATTCTGATACCCGTCACTCTACATCATCTAACTGAACTTGTTATAACTCGCTTATTTTTTGAGTTATCTGGCTCATCCAGGTGTCAGAGTATATCCAAGCTAGTTATTGGATCTTTCAGAGTATATCAAGAAACGTGCAAAAACATTTCACAAGCTCCAAAGGCAAATTTTAGTGTTTTTACAAATTTTGACATTGCTCCTGTGTTACAACTATCACCCTTTTGAAACTTTTTTTATAGAATCGTCTTAGTATATGCTTGGTATGGTTAAAACATAAAAAGGGTGTTTTTTGTTGTTTTAGAAAAAAAAATTGTTTTTGGGAAAACTTGCTTTCAGGGCCTGCTTTGTGCTCGATCCTTTAAATTAAGCTGTAAAATTTCTTTAAGAAATCTGGATTTCTGAAAGGACATTTTTTGTTACGAAATTTATTATGTCTCCTTCGTTATACATCACAAATCTTATTTACTAATCTTTATTTTGTTTTTTCCGTGTAGATGATTCTTATGTAATTATTTCCTGAGTGTGTTATGTTGTCTTGGGAGTTAATTACATTTTTTTGTCAACAAAACGTTCAATAACTAACAATATTCGTAATCTTATTTTGTTATCTTTTACATTTTGTCATTCATTTTTATAAATCGTAAATATTTATTTTACTTGTTTGTAAATTTTATTTGTTTTAGATTTCTACAAGCCTTTAGACAAGAATGTGGTACAACAATATTCATAAAGGAACCTTTTCTTACGAACAACGAAACATTACATTATTTTTAATTGAATATTTACATAATTTGTTAATACTTTAATTAGATGGTATGACATTAATGGCTGTTTTTAAATCAAATTGATATATCCTTTTTACATTTTAATTAATGACTTATATTTATTCATACAATCTCAATTCTGAATAAATTATCACTACAGTACCTATTATAATGTATTTGTTAATTTGTATCTATATGACTGCCGACATTATAATGTATTAGATTATTAATTGTTACAAGAACTTTGTTTATTTAACACAATAAAATTTTGAATCAAGGTATTCTTTTCTGTGTGTAATTAGCCAATATTAACTCAATAATGTTAATATGTTGGTATAACGGGTCTCATACTGGCACAGTATGGATGGATATCGTTGGATATGGTTGCACACCGGTGCATAATAATCATCGTTATTATATTTTTTAATTATATTATACACTGAGACAAATGGCTCGTAAAAGTTGTCCCCGTCGTCATATTAGCGCTCTTGATCTACAATTTTTAAACTAATAGATTTTTCGAACTATGTTTCTCAATGTGCAATATAATATAATTAAAAAATATAATAATGATCATTATTATACACCGGTATGCAACCGATATACAGCCAATGTTGTGCCAGTATGAAACCAGAGTTATACCAACATATCAACAACATTGGGCCAATCTTGGTTATGTAAAATGGTCCAAGTACTTGCCAATGTTATCATTTCGACACTGGCCCAATATTGGCTGCCAATATCGGCTATGTATAATGGCCCAAGTACTTACCGGTGTTATCATTTCTGCACTGTCCCAATATTGGTTGCCAATATTGGCAATAACGGTGCCAATGGCGAGCCAATATTAGCCCGTTTGGAAAATTCTATATGGGTGGTAAATGTAAATTAATAAGACTGTTTTATTTATTTCAAGTTTTATATTTGTTTAAAAAGTAGGCTTAAGTTGAATATTGCAGATGTTAAATTAAAGTTTATACAGTTAACTGAACTATTTATAAAGAGGGAAAATTAATTCTTTTGAAAATATTATGTTAACTAATATATTGCATTGCTGCAATATATACCAATAATTAAATTAACATTACAAAAAGCCAATCATTTTCAAAGGATTGTCCCAAAGCAACTATCAAATCGTTTCAGTCATACCATTGTTGAAATTGGCCAATCACGTGATCATTATGACATGCGTCGTTCGAAGCATACACTAGATGCGTTTGTAGATGAAGCGTGTTTTCACTCCTGCATCCATAGATTAATTAATAATCTTGCATCGTCCGATCTGACTTTGATGCGACTCGACAAAAAGGTGTAAAAGTTTTTAGTGAAAGTGAAGTGTTTAGACAAAGTGCTTAGTTTGTGGAATAGGTATGTGATTAAAATAGTCATTTAAGCAATAGAATAGGTCTCATGTGTCGGCCATATTGTTTGACATGAGTTGAATAATTTCCTATTTTCAAAAATTTAAATATTGATATCATGCACAGAAAAAGTTGCATTAGTCAAATAAAACAAAACAATCTGTTTTATATGTACGCAAATAAATGTATATTTAGAATGAGAATAATATTTTCTTGTAGTAAATACAAATAAATATTTTACATAGCAAGAGTATGACTACTTGAATCAAGCAATTCAGAAACAGTTCAATAAAAAAATTAAGTTTTGAATTAAGTAAATACAATTATTTAATGCTAGTAACGTAACGATTGATTGAAAGGTTGAATAATTTTGATGAAACACACTGTATCGTTGTAATAAATGTTCTGTTTAGTTAAGACAAACTTTCTTTGCTTTGAACTAAACTGTGTATTTAAATAAAACGATTATTGTTTCATGCTACACTGCGAAAAGTATTTAGTTGGCTCAATTAAATTTATTTAATTCAACTAAATATTTAGTTAAATCAAATAAAATTTAGTTTATTTAACTAAATATTTAGTTGAATTAAATAAATTTAATTGGTCCTAATAAATGCTTTTCTCGGTGTAATAGTATCAATATTTTACTTGTAAAACTTACTACTTATGAAATAAATGGAATCAGTTATATAAAAAATTTTGTTTAAATTTTTATAACGACTTTGTTTTATAATATGTTAAAGGTGATGTAGGAAAATTCTTAATGAGTCGTCTTTATTGTTAATATTAAATATCAATTTGTTTTCAATATGATCATTTTGGATTATTTTTATTTAATAAATCCTTTGGTTGAAATTACATTCTAATAGTTACACTTAAAACTTTTTTTCAATAAGAACACATATTCGAAAAAATATAGTTCAGATCAAATAATTATAAATTCATTTTAAATAAAAACAATAACAACTATTACTTAACGATGGAATAACAAGAATCAAGTGGTGTGTTTAATCCACCACAAAATATTAAAACATTTAAAATAATTTAATCTTATAAACAACAAACTTTTTTAACTATTATAATGTAATTTCAACTGAAGAAGGATTTATTAAATAAAAACTATCTGAAATGAGCATATTGAAAAGAAATTGATATTTTTAATTATTATTTTATTACAATAAAAACAACTGATTAAGAATTTTCCTGTATCACCTGGAATCAGGTCTTATTGTAAGAGTGTGCTATTTTACGATGACAAGAAATTTTGTATATTTTTTCCTACATTTTGCATAATATATGTAATGTGTAAATATGTTTTAATTTCTAAAGATTCTAAATCAGTTTTTTTTTTCTGAGATCTTTTATAGTTAAACATGATACCCTTTATAGTGAAAATAAGTATATTTATATTATTAAACGATATTTCTTCTACACCATCACAAATTATCTATGTATAAATATATATGTATATTTATAACGACTTTTGTTCGTTCTTAATAGACAAATTGTATGTGTCAATACAATGTTTTGTTTTATTATCAATGAGAAAAACATTTACTTGGACCAATTAATTCAATTAAATATTTAGTTAAATCAAATAAAATTTAGTTTATTTAACTAAATATTTAGTTGAATTAAATAAATTTAATTGGTTCTACTAAGCCTTTCTCAGTGATACCTAATAATAATACTTTAGGATGTATTTAAAGGAAAATGCGGCATTTTATATAGAATCTCTTATTTTTTTTTTGTTAAATTGTTAAGTTTATGCTTTAATAAAATATCTTTGCATTATGTATTTCTTTTAATTACATTAACATAAAGAATACCAAAAAAATGTACCATGTGTAGAAATTATTTAGGAACAAGTATCCTTTAATGTAAAATTGTATATTAAAAATTGAAATTAATATTAATTTAATATCAAAATGTTGAATAATTTGCCGACAGTTAAGTCTTATCAGAAGCAATAATAGTTATATTTTTGAAAGTAAAGTTTCTATCCATCGGCGGATGGATAGACTGGATTGGAAGATTTTACAAAATGTGCGAAAATTGCCTTTGTTTATTCTAACTGTTGAATTTGCTTATTATTAATCTATTTCGTATATAAACTCTTTAATTCATGTTTATCTTAAATAAATTTTATACTAATACTCTTTAATGAAGTGAAGTTTTTCAATAAATAGAAAAATGTATTTAAAAATGTAACTGATATGCTTTTGATAAAACGTTTAATTCTTTACAAATCATTTATTAAGGCATTTTGGATATTAATTAACTGGCGATCCAATTTTTAATATTACACAGTTTCACATACAAATTCCTGTTTCCTATATAATTTTCTACAAATGGCATATCCATAAAAGAAACTGAAATATTTAATATGCTTAAATAAACAATATAAGAATTGTAAACTTGATTCTTTGATAAGGTAAGTTTAAGCATTCATTCAACTTGCATGAAGATTATAATAAGGTTACATTAATTCTTTAAAAAGGTAAATTCAAGCAATGCAACACACATTTAATCATTAAAGAAGGTTAATTTAAAGTTATTAGAAATTTATATCAACTAATAGAACGTTTTAGTGTAAATACTAAAGTGTAACTGAAAATGCAATATGCAACTGCTTAAATCGAATATATTTAAACAATTAAATTTAAGTACTTCTTATATTTAATTCAGTTATATCATTGCCTTAAAATTTAATCTACAGATTTATTTAGAAGAATGTTAAGATATACTTGGTTATATATGAACTTATTATAAGCTTGCTTTAAACGTCTTCTATTTGGATCAACTAATTATTTTTTTGTATGTACTAAGATGATTCTATAAAAAAAGTTTGATAAAAAAAGTAACGCAGGAGCAATGTCAAAATTTGTAAAAACACTAAAATTTGCTTTCGGAGATTTGCTACTTTTTTACTGTGCAATGTTTTTGCACGTTTATATTACTTAATATACTCTGAAAGATATAGCTTTAATCTGACACCTGGATGAGCCAGATAACTCAAAAAATAAGGGAGTTATGACAAGTTCAGTTAGATGATGTAGAGTGACGGGTAGCAGAATTTGTCAAAAATCAAAATTGTCAAAAACTTGTACTTCGGCCATTTTTAATCCAAAAAATCTGGAAAAATAATTTAATGACATTTCATATGTATCTATGCAAGGACAACTTTGAACAAAATCTGACACATTGAAATACGGCTCTAGTCGATTTGGCGTAAAATTAGCCAAATGCTAGCAACATACAGTTTTCACTTAAAGCCACTTTTTCCAAGACAAATCACCAGTTCCTACACTAACAGCGCAAATGAGACCTAAAATTCTTGAAACAGTAGCTCCCGCCTCTCCTATCACAGTAACTGAATATTCTATCATATAGTGAGCAATTCTATAGTAAAAATGAAACATTGGGCAAAATTCCAAAACAGGTATGGGAAATTTTTTGGTATCACGAAATGTATAGTGCTCTCTTATCCCAATTCGATAAGCTAGCACCCCTACGTCAAGCAAATAAAAAATAGCCTAGAATTTAGTACTAATTAGACAAGAAAAAGTTGTACAAAGAAATAAATTTGTACTAACAACAATTTAGCCAAATTCGCATTTGAGGTAAAAGAAAAAGTGCAGGTGCTAGATAAAGGGGGAAAAAACAAAAATTATCAAAAATAGATCAGTTTTTAATAAAAAATGTGAAGACAAACTTGAAGCTAGTAAAATTGAACTGTGCAATTCCATATATAGGATATGTTCTCGAAAACCGACAGTGACAATGTGGGTATAAAGGTATATTTTTTCGCAGTATCTGCCATTACGAGTAGTGGCGATGGATTCTCCAACATGGAAGAATTTTTGTCAGTTCTACATATTCCCTGCAAAACGTTTACTACAGTTGCCCGTATTTATTATTTACCTAGATGCCAGAAAAATAGCTTTGTAAAAAAACAAAGTTTTAGATTTTGGTTTAAAGTTTTTGAAGTTAATCTAACTGAAAAACGAATTTCATCTGCTTATCCATGGAATTAAGAAGTTCTTATGATAATAATAATAAATTAGTAGGTTATACTAGTTGTTCATAATGTTTGTAATTGGTAAATAAAACTAAATGAATAATTTACTTTAAATAAATGGATATGGAATTAACTTATGTGATGTTTTAATTTAAAACAAACGCTTTTTGACATAATACTTTTTTTAAAGAATCAGTGAATCAGTGTACTGATCAGATCAGTTCTACGAATTTTTAACAAAAAGAAATTCAATTCAGAACGTATTTTGGAGCTTGTAAATCCAACCCATAGCATTTTATTGCTAGTCATAAATACTAATCTTAAGAGGTAAAAAGGGCGAGATGCATTTTGTTTGCAACCGCCCGCCACCAGCGCATCCAACCAGCTTGAATACTACCCTAAACTGCACACCAAATAGGAATAGAATATATTTGTAACAATTTTTTAAAAATTTTAACCAATTATCAACACTTGGCTTAATGGTCCAAATTTGTCCTTAATTAGTAAGAAATCACAGCGTAGAAAATTTTCATTTTTTAAAAGTGGGGGTGCTAGCTTGAACTCAAACCAGCACGCCCACTTTTCAAATGCGAATTGTGGCTAAATGGTTATTGGTACAAATTTAATTTTTTTGGTACAAATTTGCCAAAAAATGCCATACTAGGGGTTTTGGACCTGCGTAAAGTTGGCACCCCCATATAACTATTTAGAGAAAAAAACTATTGCATAATTTTGCCCAAGTTATGCCCAATCTAGAACAATAGTTGTTTTATTTTGCCCACCCCCTCTTAACTCGTGAGTCAAAAGCCGAATTTCTATGGTGTGGCACCCCCATAAGCGAATACTACAGTATTAAGGGAGGCTGGGCAAAATAAAACAACTATTGGTCAAAACTGGGCATCACTTGGGCAAAATTATGCAATAGTTTTTTTCTCGAAATTCTTATATGGGAGTGTCAACTTCACGCAGGTGGGTTTTGGATAATGAGGATGGACTTCTTACCGAGTTACAGCTACCGCTCATCGGGAAAATCTGTCCAGGTACGAGGTGGTCCCAGAAGTACCCGACCCAACAAAGAAAACACAAAAATTTTGGAAAAAGATTTATTTATTTTTCAACGTAATCTCCTTTCAGCTCTATACACTTTTCCCAGCGGTGTTCAAAAAGTTCGATACCCTTTTTATAATAAGAACTGTCTTGCTCCTCAAAATAGCCATTAACTGCTGACATCACTTCTTCATCGTTGGAAAATCTTTGACCACTGAGCCATTTTTTCAAGTTTGGAAACAGAAAATAATCCGAGGGGGCTAAATCTGGCGAATATGGTGCATGAGGTAGCAATTCAAACTTTAATTGATTAATTTTGTTCATTGCAATAACGGATTTGTGAGCTGGCGCGTTGTCGTGATGAAACAACACTTTCTTTTTAGCCAAATGAGGCCGTTTTTGCTTGATTTCTTCGCTCAAACGTTGCAATAAGTTTGCATAATACTGGCCGTTGATAGTTTTTCCTTTTTCGAGATAGTCAATAAAAATTATTCCACGCGCATCCCAAAAAACCGACGCCATAACCTTGCCTGCAGATGAAACGGTCTTCGCCTTCTTTGGAGCCGGTTCTCCCTTTTGAGTCCATTGTTTCGATTGTTCTTTTGTCTCGGGTGTGAAATGATGGACCCATGTTTCATGCATTGTTACGAAACGGCGCAAAAATTCTGCTTTGTTGCTGTGAAACTTCGCTAAACACTCAATTGAAACATTTTCACGACACTGTTTTTGCTCGAGTGTGAGCAAACGCGGCACCCATCTTGCACACAGCTTTCTCATGTCCAAATTTTCAGATAATATGCGATGTACCGCACTTTTTGAAATGCCCGTAATGTCTGCTAGCTCGCGCACTTTCAGTCGACGATCATCAAGTACCGCTTTGTGAATTTTCTTCACCATTTCTGGAGTCGTCACCTCATTTGGTCGACCACTGCGATGCTCGTCTTGGCAGCTCGTACGGCCTCGTTTAAACTCAGCTACCCAAAATTTAACTGTTGTAAACGAAGAAGCAGACTCACCCAGAGTAGAATCCAGTTCAGCTTTTATATTGGTTGGGCTGAGGCCTTTCAAATAAAAGTATTGTATCACATAACGATGACCAATTTTCTCCATTTTCACAAATTCACTGACAACGTTCACTATTGATGGCTGCCAAACAAATACTGAGCAACGTGGCGCTTTCAAACTTGAAACATAAGCTTTATAGACTGCGTACTTTCCAATACAGTGATATTTTCAAACAACTACCGCCACCTCTTTCTTCAGGTCGGGTACTTCTGGGACCACCCTCGTACGTAACAAGTTCCCTAACAACCTGCCTACTTACGTTCCTCCAAGCCATTCTTTCAAAAAATATTTTACAAAGACTTTTATCAATGGCTTGTACCGGATTCACTAAAAGCTTTGTGACTGTTCAAATTAAAGGTATTGGCATCTGTGCTGCTTTCAATGGTAAATCAACGAGTTGGTCTTTATTACGCTATATCATATTCCTTAATCATATTGAGTTCATCTATTTTATAACAAGCGTAACTGTGCGTAAATCAATGGTAGAATCCAAATGTTTCGGTACGGTGACCAGTAGGTAAGATTTGGTATGACCCATTAAGCATATTAGGCATTGCCTAAAGGCGCCTTAAGTTAGAGCGTTAAATTATGCAAAGTATAACCCTAAAAGAGGGTATTATACAATGTGAAACAAAAGTATAGAAATCTTTATGTATCTCGGGAACGGCTTACACGATCGAGGCGAGTTTTGGAACACTTCATTTAGATAATATGCCTGATTCAAAACTGATGTCGACAGTGTTGCCAGATGTTAGTTTTTTTCACAATCTTTACCAACTTACATACATACATACACTTATTACTTATTACACATTACAGAGCTGGTAATTATCCTACAAAAAACTTCGATATATCTCAAAATTTATGGTTTTTGATGTTTTCAGTGGTGCTTTTGCTTTTTAAATTATTTTTGAAGCGAGAAATCTATCAATGTATAACACATGGGTACCATCAACATTAGTCAAGCTTTCTGGCCCCTTTTCTGTTATTGTTATTAGAAATATTTTTTAAACTACATGTTTGTAGGTATTATTTGGATGTTTATGATCGGTCCTCTAGTAAAGGTCACCCACACACAGGAGAAGGTTTGTTGTTTATGACCACAGTCCCTGCGATGTTTTATTAGGTTTTTCAAGTAGGATTTAAAACTAGGTATACTATAGCAAGAACTTATTCACAAATATTAAAAATATATTAAAGACAAAATATGAAATGGTAAAAAATTAGGGTTCTATAAATTGATCTGCCTGAAAATGTATGGAGTATTGAAGTCAGTAACCATAATGATTAATTTTTTTACCCTATTTTTCGAATTATTTAAATTCATCTCTGGGGTTTATAATTATTGTGTGGCAAAAGTTATTCTTGTCATTTATTTGAATGACACATATACAGTGAGGGTGTAAAGTCTGGAACTTTTATCAAATGTTTTTTAAAGAAACAAATTCTCGAACGCGTCAATTTTAGTTCCAAAAAAGTCATATTTTGATAGTTATATGGCCGGTATCACAAAGCTCGATTAAATTCTGATTAACTTAATTGTCATTAAATTCGAAATTCAGAAATTTCATTGGTTGAAATTTAAGAGACCTGAAATTTTATCCAATTATATTTCTGGATTTCAAATTTAATCACGATTAAGTTAAGCAGAACTTAATCAAGCTTTGTGAAACCGGCCAATAGAGTTATAAACCTTAATTGTATTAATTAATTTGCACGGCACATGAAATTATAAGACCAAATATCACCAAATATACTGAAAAACCATGACATTGTATTCGCAATTTTTTTAATAAAACCACTGTATACCTTTATATACTGTGCTAAAATAAACAAAGTTGTGACCATGTCACAATGCTTGTCCTGTTCTTTCGCAATGGTGCAGAGATGTTACCAAATATTGGGCGTATATCTTACACTGAAACTGCGTAAATTAATAACAACGATATATTAAAAGTCTAACATTTGTGGTATATGAATATAAATATGAACCATATTCGTAATTTGCCATATTCCTGAAATCACCAGACCTACCGGGTAGGAATCAAAAATGAACGTCTGCCGTGCGTGTGGAAAAGCCTAGTGCAAATCCCTACTAAACAATAGTTTTGTGCTTGTATGCACAATGGATTTATGCAATAAATCAATTTGAACTAATTTTTAAATTAATCAGTAGATCTTATTATCATTAGTTCAACCATTTTTACGTACAATGCTTGATGCAGTATATTTGTAATAACTACCGTAATAATTTATATAACAAAATCCTTGCTACTCTATTCGTTTACGACTAATTTACGATAAATTATGCACTATACTTTTTCCAATTCTATTCATTTTCAAGTGATTTAAACTGGTTGCTGTACCAATCTCAATTGGAAGTTAGTATAGCTTACGGTTATTTAAAATAAACAAAGCAATTTTTTAGTTTTCACGACAGATTTACGACAAATCATAGGCTATAGTTATTTTAATTATATTTATTATTTTGTGATCTAGACCAGTCGCTGTGGGGTGTCCCAATGGGAGTTAGCACTACTATCGATTATTTTCAAAAAACTAGGACCGACAAATTTTTACTCTTCGCCACATATTTACGACTAATTTACGATAAATTATACGCTATAGTTTTTTTAAATTATATTTATAATTTTGCGGTCTAGGCCGGACGCCGTGCTAACTTCCATGGAAGTTAGCATTACTATCGATTATTTTAAAAAAATTAAGTGCGACAAGTTTTTACTTTACACCAAATATTTACGATAAATTAAGAAACATTTTGTTTTTAATTTAAAGCATGTTGCTGTGCTAAGTTCCGGAACGTCCGACGTCCTGTAGAATAGCGGCTATATGACTATGTGGTTCTCGTAATTACGAGAAAAAAAATTTGGTCCAAATTTGTCCTTAATTAGAACTAAATGGTAGTGTAGAAAATTTTCAGTTTTGTTAAAGTGGGGGTGCTAGCTTGAGCTCAAGCCAGCACCTCCTGTTTTCAAATGCGAATTGCGGCCAAACGGTTGTTGGTACAAATTTAATTTTTTTTGGTACAAATTTGTCCTTAATTAGTACTAAATTATAGGCTATTTTTGAAGTGGGGGTGCTAGCTTTATTGACGGTAAAAAAAGGTTGCGAAACGCTGGTCTAGCTCAATTCTACAGGCTTTTTTCTGTTAGTGAAATAGCCATCAAAATCGATTCAGTAGGTTTTGCGCCCACCCGGAACAAACAGATACATACTACTGTATCTACTATATATGGATTTACAAAGTACAACTTCTAAATATGTTTCATTTAATGTTTGAACATTTACATTATGTTGATAATTAATCCTAATGCACTTGTTAATCTCCAGTTATTTATCACAAGATAATTACTAAATTGGAAAATTATTAGAGCGAAAACATTTCAACCAAAAATTTCTATTTTATGCTTTTAATACGTCTCTAGTTGAAACTGACAAATATTTAAAGCGTCATGTTCACCTCAAAACACTGAATATTAAGAAAAAAAAAACCCTTTGAATGTTAATTAACAGTTGGAAATATCAAAGCGAAATTTATAAATCTACCTAAAATAAATTAAAGTAAACCACCCATAATTAATTGATGTATTTAATTTTCTTTTGTTTGTTTAGTCTCTTGGAAAATTATTTAAAAAAACGCACTGAAGTTAACTGGCCGATCGTTAAATTTTATTACAATTGCACACATGAGATAAAAGGAAAATTGCTAATTACCGAATTCTTTATATAATACCAAAATACCAGTGTAGCTGAATGATATAATCTGATATTTTAATTAACTACTTATCCGTTTGAACAATTTGTAAAGTATTTATAAACATAAACTGATAACAAAATACTTGCACACTCGATTGATTTCATAAATCCTCTTTGAATAAAAAAGGTACACTACTTTTCAGCTTGAAAGTGAAACTAAAATGAAGAATTTAGGTGCTACGTGCATCACGGAGTCAATTTTAATTTCTGGATTGTTATGTTTTTAAGATTTTTGACCACACTAGTCGAGGGGTCTCTCACTCCCAAAAATTATGTACACCTATGGCCGCTTTACGGCAATAACTGTGTTTATTCCCGTATTGCCGTTTTTATTCCTTTATTTGCGTCTATATTGCTGTATTCCCGTCTCTATTTCCATATTGCCGTATTTATTTCCGTATTGCCGTGTTTATTTCCGTATTCCATGCATGATTTTAGCATTGGGTGTATTTGAATGAAAGGTGTTTATTATTGGTTTTTTTGATAATTTTGCAAAAGGTCGTAGCTCCACTAAGAAAAATGTAAACAAAATTCCTCACAAATAAAAAATGATCTGTAAAAAATAGTTTTTTATTCAATCATAATATACGTAGTACATTACATTTTTTAGTGCTGTTAAAGTAACTGCGAACCGAATACGTGAAAAGAAGAACTTTAAGAAATATATCATCAGATAGACCCACTCTAAAAAATACAAAAACGACACATTGAAATAAATAACAAAAATTTATTTGAAAAGTGAGAATCCCAATCACCAGTACAGGGTGATCCAAATTGAGTGAAGATGGTTTGAATTTGGCGTCTTGGGTTTTAGTGTATTTCACGTTGTTAGTGTAGCACTATTAAAATATGTAGCGTCAAATTACAGCGGTAACTCGTCACTTTCTCGTTTACATCGTTGTGCTTTGCCACATTGTTCTAGATTTTCATTGAATTTTTGCTTTATTTCGCTTGTTTTCTTATTTTACAAAACAGTTCTTTTCAGAACTACAGTTTGTTAGACGATTTTATTATCAAGTAAGCTTATTATTTAAAATCAATGAAGTTTATAAGCTATATTATTTTTCAGGCGCCACTGTAAAACAAAAGAAGGATAAAAATATCCGAAAAGTATTCATGTTGCCAACGTGACAATAATTTACCGTGACTGTAAATTCAAACAGTCCTCAGTCAATTTGGATCACCCTGTAAATAAAATTCAAAAAGAATTTAAAATACTGATAAGTTTTAATTAAAATAGAAACTCCTTCAATTTTTTTTCAAGTCTTTGTATAACCTGTTAATTGAGACCCCATTCGAACGACTGATTTTGAATGGGTAAACTCCAGTAAAATTTACAGGACCATAAAATATAAATTCTGAATCTATCTGAATGTCGTCTTCCTTCGGCTGTATGAAGTTTTCCAAATCTTCTTTCAAGGATTTTTCTTTATCAATATCCAAAATTCGTCCAATGTACCATCGGGTGTCTTACAACATTACATAATATTTTTCTAATTTCAGCTTTACCTTTCATTTTTTTTCTTGCATGTTTCCTACCCTAAGTCTGCTTTTTCTGATTCAAAAAATTCTGATTCTGATGAAAGTGAAATTACTTCAAGGGATTCGCTTGATTTCGGTGTAAGTGAATAATCGGGTCTTGAGCGTATAGAAATGCATCTATTACAAATAATGCTTTTAAAAATATAAATAATACAAAACTAAAAATACCTGGCAAATCTACATCATAAAACCTTTAACTTGGAATTGCGTAGATCGGCCCAGTAGAACTCTCAAACGAAGCGTAACAAAAACAAGCCTTGTGTTTTAAATAGGTATAAAAATCTAAAGAAAATATCATATCAAAGCGGTCTTGTAGAACTCGTAAAGGAGAGCTATGGCGGCATGCAAACGGTTTGTCTATACATCACATCAACAATTAATATGATATTAAACACTCAATGATCGATGATGGAAGTCTAGACTGCACTGGATGCAGCCGCCGACATGCCCGGGCTATTTCTAGCATTTGTAATTAATTTATTGTGGCACTTTTAAATACTACTCGGCAGTCAAATATTCCGTTACTGTACGTTTTAATGCAAGTTGAAACTGTTATTTCAAACCAAAATAGTTTAGTTACAAGAATTATTAATAAATAAGTAGTATGATTATAACATAAATTTAATGAATTTTGTTGCAAATAGTATTTTATAGATACGTTTATTGCAGTTTTTATAGTTATGTACATAGTAAACTAACCTAAAAATTAAATATTAAATATATATTGTTTTAGATTTTCTATAACTTCACAATTTTAGAAAATAATTATTCTTATTCTCTTGTCATTCATATGGTAATCTTAATAATATTTTACCTATTTTGAATTGATTTTTGTTTACTACTTACTGAAATATAAAATTACAACTGCTAGAAACAGCTACAGTTCATATCGGCGACTTCAACCCCTAGATGCTAGTGATGGAAATGGTTTGACTATTAAGCGCAATTCCAAAAGTTTACACGCTGGGAACTACCTACTACCACCTTACTACCACGCTTTTCTCGAAATAATTTTTTTTTAATTTTTGGGTTTAAAAATTAAAAAATATAAAAAATACTAATGCACTCAGTGAAGGCTTCAATATAAAATAAGAATCACGTAAATCGGCCAAGTAGAACTCTCAAACGAACTGGAACACGTTAAAAAAACTTTAAAACCTGCGGAATATCCGGATATGGAAGAAAAGTTAACTGCATGGTTTTTGATATGTCACCGATATCCTCCGAAATTTTGGACGAAAAGTCAAAGCATCATTATCCAGCAGCGTGCGGTGCATACGAAACAGTGAAAGCAGTCGCGATACAACGTATGCGCTATCACGCTCGTACACTCTGGTTCCACTGATTCGTATACTCTGCACGCTACTGTGACTTTATTAAAGATGGTTTCAAAACGATGACGTCAGGGCAAGTAAAGATTGGATACTTAATTTTAAAAAGACAATTTGCGTATTAAAAATCGCTGGAGAAAAGCTATTCAATGATTCGCACGCAGTGAAGCCCTTTAAGAAACAGTTGCAAAGTCGTGGCTTTGCAATGGGCGGTAGAAAATTTGAAACAATTGTGATTCCGGAAGGTTTAATCTATCTTACGTATTAAGTTCAAAAAACAGGAAACAAGTAAAAATCATCGCCTTTTTTGGTGAACGACATATTAATGCGGAATATTATTTCCTGTGTTTTTAAAACAGTTTTTTCGTAAATGTTTTTTTTAAATAAATGTGTTACAGAATGTTTTAAATGCATTTATTTACAAATAAAACATTATAACTCGACAGACACGGTAATCCGAAAACCGCGATGATTCGGATTGCCCCTGTTTTAATTAGTCCGAATTAGCGAGGCTTCACTGTATTCATTAGATTATTACAGAATAATTAAAGGCTATTTAAATGCCGAAAATAACTTTTCGTGTTTAAGCTTTATTACTTTTTTTAAAATAACGCGTCGTTAGCTTTAAAAAAAGTTAGCAGCAACCACTAAAGAAAACGAAGCTTAATAGACTTGAAACGAAGTGTTTATTATGCAATAATTAAAGGCTATTTAAATGCCGAAAAGTTAGTTTTTAGGCTATTTATTACTTTTTTTGAAATCACGGTTCTGCTAGCTTTAAGAAAATTAGCAGCAACCACTAAAGAAAATGAAGCTTAACAGCCTTGAAACGAACTGTTTATTATAGAATAATTAAAGGCTATTTAAATGCCGAAAAGTTAATTTTTAGGCTATTTATTACTTTTTTTTTAATCACGGGTTCTTCTAGCTTTAAAACAGTTAGCAGCAACCACTAAAGAAAACGGAGCTTAACCGCCTCGAAACGAAATTTTCATTAGATTATTACAGAATAATTAAAGGCTATTTAAATGCCGAAAAGTTAAATTTTAGGCTATTTATTACTTTTTTGAAATCACGGTTCTGCTAGCTTTAAGAAAATTAGCAGCAACCACTAAAGAAAATGAAGCTTAACAGCCTTGAAACGAACTGTTTATTATAGAATAATTAAAGGCTATTTAAATGCCGAAAAGTTAATTTTTAGGCTATTTATTACTTTTTTTTTAATCACGGGTTCTTCTAGCTTTAAAACAGTTAGCAGCAACCACTAAAGAAAACGGAGCTTAACCGCCTCGAAACGAAATTTTCATTAGATTATTACAGAATAATTAAAGGCTATTTAAATGCCGAAAAGTTAAATTTTAGGCTATTTACTTTTTTTGAAATCACGGTTCTGCTAGCTTTAAGAAAATTAGCAGCAACCACTAAAGAAAACGAAGCTTAACAGCCTTGAAACGAACTGTTTATTATAGAATAATTAAAGGCTATTTAAATGCCGAAAAGTTAATTTTTAGGCTATTTATTACTTTTTTTGAAATCACGGTTCTGCTAGCTTTAAGAAAATTAGCAGCAACCACTAAAGAAAACAAAGCTTAACAGCCTTGAAAAGAACTGTTTATTATAGAATAATTAAAGGCTATTTAAATGCCGAAAAGTTAATGTTTAAGCTTGATTCCTTTTTTTTAAATAACGGGTCGTTAGCTTTAAAAAAATTAGCAGCAACCACTAATAAAAACGCGGGTTAGCAGTCTTGAAACGAAATGTTTAAGCTCAATTATTTTTTTAATTATGGGTTCTGCGAGTTTTACAAAATTAGTTAACAACACTCGCTAAAGAAAACGTAGCTTAACAGCCTTGAAACGAAAGGTTTATTATAGAATAATGAAAGGCTATTTAAATGCCGAAAAGTTAATTTTTAGGTTATTTATTGCTTTTTTTACATCACGGGTTCTGCAAGCTTTAAAAAAGTTAGCAGCAACCACTAAAGACAACGAAGCTTAACAGCCTTGAAACGAAATGTTTATTATAGAATAATTAAATGATATTTAAATGTCCAAAAGTTAATTTTTCGGTTCGATCATCGTTTTTGAAAGTACAGGTTCTGCTAGCTTAAAAAAGTTAGCACCACCTATTAAAGATACGAATCTTAACGGTCTCGAAACGAAATGTTTATTACAGAATAATTCAAGGCTATTTACATGCCCAAAAATTAATTTTTAGAGTCTATTTTTTTAATTATAGGTTCTGCTAGCTTCGTAAGAGTTTGCTGTACTCACTATAAAAAATAGATTGTATGCCCAAAAGTTAACTATTAGGTTCTATTTTTTGCAAATTAACCTTAAATAGCTATAACCCGCAATTAAAAAGAAAATAGATTCTGTACCTAATAAACATTTCGTTTCAAGGCTGTACAATAATGTACATTTTGTACGTAATCAGAAAAAGTAACCATATAATGGAAGAATCTTGTTTAGCTCCTTATACTTCACGTTCAAAATGCCTGGCAACGTTGCACAGATAAGGAATAACATGGAGTAAACAAGCATAGAACAACAAAACACTGTTGTCAGACTTTAAACGTGTTTTACTAGAAAACTCGAATTTAGACATAAGAGCTTTTCTTCGGAGCCAGTCACAATATTCTTTGGGTCAGCAACTTTACCAAGAAACAATCTGTTTCACATAAAATGTTTGGACAAACAAATTAAATTGAAGTCTATAACAAAATTAATGTAAGCAAGTTTTTGCATTTTCTTTTTTTTCTTCAATCCCCACTCCTGCCGTTTCTTCATATAGTATTATCAAAATCATAATATTCCATAATTAGAAAAGCTAAGTTTTAGTAAAAAATTATAAAAAGAAGATATGAAGGTACATAATAAGGTAAAAACAGCAATACTACAGTATTATACATATAGTGATAGGTATCTTATTTATTTTAGTAATACCAATAAAATATGAAGCAATGTAAGAAATATCACGATATTTCTTAAATTACTACTATTTTTTTTCTATTGGTGGCTACACGATTGACACAAAAACATTTGAAAATTTTGGGAAGCTAACTTCAATGGCCTCCAGATATATCTTCTAGTAGTAAGGATTACTGAAAAATGAAACCACAACAGGAACATGTTAATGAATCATCAAAAAGATACCACATGGAATTAAATGGATAAAAATGTAATATGTATTTGCAAAATCATCGTGAATAATGTAGAATTTCCGCAGAATATTGGTTTGTTAACTGAGAATGAGTAATATATTAGGGAAAAAGGGATTGTTAAGATATGCTTTTCTTGAAGTCTTCTTTTTTCACCATATTGAATTATTAATTATATTTCTATTAGTAATTTGTCATGTTAACTCTTTTGGGTTATAATATTATGAATAGACTATTGGGAAAGACATTTGATTTGAATTACATTTTTATCGAATTTTCCTACTTGTTGTATTACAAAACAATAATGTTGCTGTTATTAAGCGTATAACCTTAGGGTCACGTTTGGTATCTTTCTAGTATAGGGAAATAACAAGAAATCATTCTAGCCTTTTAGATTATTTTAGTTTTTGATAGTCATACATTATTTACATTTTGGATTGAATTTCCACACTGTCATCACAATTGTACAAAAAAAAAGTAAGTTTTACCTAAATATGACATAAGAGTTACAATAGTAACTGTTTTCACGAGACAGTTGAAGTTCGCAAGAACACTGAAAGGTATTAAGTAGTATTAACCAATAACTAGTATTAACCAATAACATTAAGTTAAAAAATCCTGAAAAAGAACAAAAAAGGATGCACGTGTATTGTACGCCAATTAGATGGTGAGAGAAAACACGATCGCAACAATGATTGTGTACCTGTCATTCGAAACGGAATTTAATTTATTTGAAAACCTGCTAAATTTTCATATTTAATGTACTATAAAACAAGACATTCCTATTAACAACCATCGATTCGATTAACCGGTAAAGGAATGTTAACGAAACAAACGTGGAAGGGGTTCGCATATTAAATTAATAAGCAGGTTGGTTCACTTAAAAAAAATCAGCTTAATATGATCCTATTAGAATTTAAAAATGTATGAAAGCATGTTTTAGAAAACCACAACAGTGAGAAGAATTTTTCTATAGAATTCCTACTAATACAATAATAAGAATCTTACCTTAAATCTATTCAAAACAGGATTGCTGTTTAATCTGAGAGCACAGAGGTCATACATCCAGTCTCCGAGTTCGTACAAAACGAAGTTTGAATAATACACAAACATGAGCAAACCTCAGTAAGAAGTAAGTTAATAAACACGAATGCATACAGAATAACGTCGCCCTTATCAGTTCCACCGCATAATAAACTTCACACCTCCACTTTATATACTGCAGAGAACAACAACAAATCCGATGACCGAACTACTCCATTTTGAAACCGTCTATAATGCACGATTCTCGATTTCTTTGTATCTTATCATGTTTATGCGTTACATACACTAAATCTTTGAAGGTTTTTAGGGGCTACTTCAGTCACAATATTCACTGTTTTCAAGTTTTCAGACTGGGAGTGTCTATACAAAGGACAAAAATATTGGATTCTGAATTTACATCAATGCAACGGTATTGCATTCGCTAAAAGCTACAATCGGTGTTTAGTTTGGAATTTTGTCGCACGATGGCAACGCTCGCTGGAAGAACCACTACCTGATTGAGTTCAAACTAGTAGAAAAACCAAATTTAACAGAAGCAGCGAAGGATAAATATTATTAATTGGAGAGTGATTCAGCAAATCGAAAACAATTTAATTTTATAATTTTTATAAAAGCAATAAACATTGCGATTAGATGCTTATCTTATTATTACTATAGATTTATTGAGTAATGCATACAGATACAGCATTAGCTACTAACAAATAAGATTTTATTTAATTCGTAACTACACGCTAATTACATTAGAGCGTTTATCTTATTTGCGTAAAGCCAAAAAAAGAACATTACGATCCACGCACGGGCAGCATGTGGAATTCCAAATTTTAATTCGTAATCATTTATAAACGCGATTCCTATTTATTCGTATCTTCTCTTTAAATTAAGGTGTATCAGTAGCATTTTTCTTTATTACAATAAAGTTATAATTAATCTCATCGGAGTGTTCTAAAAGTTTGGTTATCTACAGCTGAAAATGCGTGCTAGTTTCAAATCCTGGCGGGAATCAGCGAGTTTGATTTTGGTAGCAAAAACGGCATTTTCGCCGCATACTATTTCACATGATTTTAATTATAAATTGTTAACACTGAAAAGAAGTAAACAATCTGGTTTTATGCCAGGAACGTATGTTTTTCCCGGAGGAAACGTTTCTAAAGCGGATTGTTCGAGTGATTGGATGAAACTCTATGAACGATTTGGTTTTAAATTAGATACTTTTGAGAAGCTGAATCCCAAACAAAATCGCCCTCTTATTTTTACTAATGATGACGCCAGTGAAATCCCTAAATATATATCTCTAAGAATAACTGCCATACGAGAAACATTTGAAGAGAGTGGTATATTAATATGTAGAAGTTTTAAAATTAATTACAAGGAACGTTTGGCGCGCTGGGCTAATTTCGTAGGAGGGCATGAAGTACTAAAATGGCAAGAGAAAGTTCATGATGATCCTTTACAATTTTTAGAACTATGTTCTCAATTTGAAATATATCCTGATGTATGGTCTTTGAAAGAATGGAGTAATTGGGCTACACCTGCACCTGTACCAATAAAGTTTGATACAGTATTTTTCTTGGCGGCCTTCCAGCAGATGCCTCCTACTTTTCCTGATAAATCTGAAGTACAACACTTGCAGGTAACAAACAAATAAGATTTCTACCGAAAGAGTCAGTCTGTATGAAGTATTTGCTAGACCATTTTTAAAAAAATCCTAAGTCGTGTATGGACATACCAAATGTCCATTAGATGTGCCTTTGAAACAATAAATGTCTAATGGACTTACAACTCTGGATATACTTAGAATAGGTCCATACTGTATGTTTGTAACATGTATCTTCAAGGTTGCCAGTATTGTACAACGCGGTGTTGCCATTTTTATGCGAATTTTACCTAGTTTCGGGGAAATCCTGAATTTGGCAAAAAGAAATATTTTTTGTCCATAATAGTAAAAGTTTGATAAGATTGATATATTGATATGTACCCAAGTATGTTAAAATACCACTCTTACTAACTTGGCATAATTTAATAATGTTAATTTAAACCATTACTGCCCATGGGTAACTTTAGTTGCCATCGACTTCTGCTATCAACATCTAGTTATAGTAGGTTGAAATAGCTGGATCTACTATTCTACATGGTAGACAGATATATTTTTTTTATCACGTACAGTGAAGTCTCGTTGAACCGAATCTACGTTAATCCGAATACCACTATAATCCGGACCAGCAATTTATTTACATTGATTACATTGTAATCCGGATTTAAGGTTTTAATAATCCGAACTTTAGAATTAATTATTTTTATTCATCAAGTTTTGTTTACAGTAACGAATGCAATGGGTATTCAGATGTGTAATTTGATAGAAAACTACCGTTGTAGATAAGATAAATAAGATTTTATTTTATTTATGTTTACGTCATATTTATGTCTGAGAAATTCTTATTATAAAAAGTCACGCATTTTTTAAAAGTGGTTACATTGCAACTTTATAATTCATATTAGTTATAAAGGTTTTAAGTTAAGAACTCATACTTCTTTTACGAATTACGACATTCAGTCCGAGTACGTATCCATTAGAACTGCATTTAACATATACGTTATAGCATAACAGCATGTTATAATGGCATAGGTGTTAAATTTATAGTACGTATCCTTCGGAAGCTGTTATTAGTTTAACGCTTATGTTATTTTATCCACGTTATATTGAATTTAACGATAAATCTAAACACCGTCGATTTTGATGCCGTTAGTAATAACATACAAGTGTTAATCTACATTAGTTTATCTAAAGTATTTGTTTGCTCTAGCTAAGCCTTTAGTATTTTCTTGCATTTGTATTAAGAACTCTGTATGCGGAAGGCGCGATGGATGGATTGTTAGGTTTGTTTCTGTTGGATGAGCTTGCTGATGCTGATGAAAGGTATAAACTAGAAATAATAAAGTCAGATTATTATGAAATAAACAAATTAATGTATATGTTTTTATAGACTACGTCAGAATATACAGAGAAGAAATCTGAGAGATATGAGCAATCCTTTCCATTTACCAGATACAAAATTTATAAAACTTTTTCGCTTATCGAAGGGTCTTGTAACACAGTTTATTGAAAGTCTAAGACCATTTATGCAACACCCTCAAAGGAGAACATCGATTCCTGTGGAACTGCAGATTTTTGCAACTCTGCTTTTTGTGGCTCATGGAAGTTACCAAACATGTACTGGAGATAATTTTAATTTGGGATTATGTCAGAAATCGGTTAGTAATAGCATTTCCAAGGTGACAGACGCAGTTACACAGCATTTACTGGAAACATATGTTGTGTTCCCTCAAACAGAAGCCTCTAAAAACATAATCAAACAAGGATTTATGAGAAAGTTCAATTTTCCGGGAATTATTGGTTGCATTGATTGCACACACGTTGCAATTAAAAGTCCACCTGTAGATGATCCTGAATACCCAGGCATGGTATACTATAATAGAAAGGGCTTCTATAGTATTAATGTACAGCTTATATGTGACGCTGATTTAAATATTTTGAATTGTAATGCGAGATTCCCTGGTTCATCACACGACTCAGCAATATGGTCACTTAGTGCAGTTCGAGATCATGTAGAACGTTTGTATTTTGCTGGACAGTTGCAAAGATCGTGGCTTATCGGAGATTCTGGTTATCCACTTCAACCCTGGCTCTTAACTCCTATAATTGATGCTGAAGACAACACACCTGAAGGCAGATATACCAGAAGTCATATTTTAGCAAGAAATACCATTGAAAGATGCATTGGCTTACTTAAGCAGAGATTTCGCTGTTTGCTTCAACACAGAGTTTTGCATTACGATCCAGTACGAGCTGGAAAAATAATATATACCTGTGTAGTGCTTCATAATTTAGCTAATTCGCAAGGACAACAAATAGTATGGAACGAAGAAGAGGTACCACATGCAATAGAAATGCATCAAGGAAATGTTGGCGAAGATCGTCAGGACCTTCTTTTGCAAGGAAGAGCTGTTCGGAATCAATTAATAGAATATCATTTCACCTAAGTATTTTATTCATTTAAACTGAACTGTAAACTCTACCAATCTTAAAATAAAGTTTATCAAACACATTTGATTTTTTTAATCAAAAAAATACATTTTCTTTTGTTACGTTATAAGCTAGGAGCAAAAAAGTTTAATCATATATGTCATTATCTTCTTTATATTTTATTAATTGTAATTTTGCTGTAGTCTGCTGGGCTTCAGCTTTTAACAGTTGAGCTTGTGCAACTAAAAGTTGCGCCTCTGCTTTGCTTCTTTCTACTTCTATTAAATCTTTACACACACTCGAAAATTCAGTAATTGCGGTACTCAACAACTTTAATGACGACGCCATTTCAAATGATGCTTTCGTCCTTTCTTCCTGGGCATCTTTGTACGCTTCTGTAGCAGAAGCTAGCATATGTGAACTATAGCGTTTGTCGTGCGCTTAGGAAAAATGTTAAATTTAGTTTGTGTTTGTATAATAATAAATAAGCATATAGCATTACCGTAAGATGTTTTGGTAGGCTTTTTATTAACTTGCTTCTCCTTCTGTTCACCAGCGTCCCGTGCAGTTGAACCAGAATACTCCCCTAAATTCATTATATTCATTTATTAAAGAAACTTCCTCAGCCACGTTATCAATTGAATTTAAATTATCAAGGATGTCGCAATCGTCCAGATCCACGACATCAATGTTTCTGTCATTTTCCTCATTTTCTTCGGAATTAAGACTTTCAGTCGTATTCTCATTATTCTCTTCCTGAAATTTATAGTAATATTGGTTTTGTATTAAGTATTTAGACATACCTGTAAACCTACCTGTTTTCCCAAATTATCTGGTAGGGATTCTGTCCCTAAATGAATTCTTGAAGTTAAATTCAGAAGTCTTTCTTCCAGCTCGCTCAGCTGTTTTTTGTTTTTAGGGCCGCCTCCAGTGCCGGTAATTTCTATCTTACACTCCCTGCTTTTTCTTTTTGTGTTGGTTTTCCATTCTAGGAATACCTAAAAAGCATCTACTTGAGTAAAAAATTTTTATTTGAAGAGTTACGATTTGACATTAGTTTAATCAGAAAAATTTAACTTAGATACTCTAGTAAATAGTTTAGTATGTTGTTCATTTACTTATTAAATTAATTTTCAGTTACAGGTAAAAGGTAGGTATTTAGGTATAATTAATCTGTTCCATTTTACTTACCTTTTTCCACTGCTCCGCTGTTTTGGAAGGTCCCATGTTAAGCGCATTCACTTCTAGCGCGAATTGTTGCCATAAGTTATTAATTTGGTTTATCTGGCATGGTTTAGTTTTGCCAGTTAATAATACTTTATTTTTTTCAATAAAGTTTATTAAATATTCGTATTGATTTTTTGTTGTTTTCGCCAATCATTTTGTCATTTTTTTGTACTAATAATTCGTGGGGCAAAACACACGGGGCATACAAGCAAAACAGGTACCTACTAATACGTTTATACGTACTAATTCAAAACTACGTACTAAAAGGTAAAAGTTAAAAATTCTTTATAACATGTTGGATAGATAAAAATAACATATAAAACATCTGTTCTTTTTTGATTTCTAAAAATTCAATAAATACGTCTTTGTCATATCGGCGACAAAATTTATTTCCATATAACAGATGTGATTTTAACAGTGATTGTAACGTAGCGATTTAATTGTGGATACATTCTAAAGAATTGTTTAATTCTCGTTAAGTAGCCTGTTATTTGTACCTGTTATTCCTAACATAACACACGTACGTTAAATGAATCCGAATGGATACATACTCGGTATGATTATGTGTCTCCGGCATACTGCATATAAAAAGTTTTGTGCTAAATTTAAAAATTGTTAAATGTAAAAAGACCGTATTGTAACTTTAAATATTAAACATTTCCAGATTTGTTGCAAAATCTGAAGGATCATTATAACAAAGTTAAAAAAACGTTAAACCTGCAGAATATCCGGAGATGGAAGAAAAGTTGTTTGCATGGTTTTAAATATGTCACCAATATCCTCCGAAATTTTGACCGAAAAGGCAAAGCATCTATCCAGCAGTGTGCGGTGCATACGAAAAGGTGGAAGCAGTCGCGATACGACGTATTAGTCCGGTCAAAATAGACGAAAAAATAGTGGTAAGTTTACATTAATTCGCATAGAGCTGAAAATTGGTACAGGTCTTAGGTACACTATTACAAATAAAATTTTAAAAATCCCCACCGATCCTACGTCTGGTAAAAAACTTATTCAAGGTCAAAGGTCAAAAGTATAGGTCTTTTGAATTTTTTTCGTAAACGGTAAGTGTTATTATAAAAATAAGTCTACAAAAGTTGTAGATCATGCAATTATCTACAAAAATTGTTCTTTTACTTTTTGTCCTACGAATCACCATTCCTGAGATATCGTGGTTCTAAAAGTTGAAGAAGTCGTATTCTACATAATATGCACACATTTCCGCACCACTGCACTGGTGAGATACTGTACTTGGCGCATTTTTTCAACGTGGTTTCCCCGGTAGGCATACTCCACGATCTATTGTGATTCAGTTTGATTAAATAATATTCAAAAATATTCTATTATGTAACTAAAAAATGGTACTATTGGAAATGATTAAAGTGGCACGACTTATTGTTGATTTCGGGAAAATTTTAGTCTGACTGATAATCTTCAAATGCTACTTCAACAGTAATGTTCTCTTCGCTTTCTTCTTCTTGCTGGATATCTGTTAATTGTTCTAAGAAAGATGCATCAGTTGTCTCCTCATTGATATCATAAAAATCCTCAATTTGATTCAACATTGGAGCAAGACTGGCCTTGACAATTGGTACATACTGGTGAACAGAATAATCCGACTTGTTTACAGCCACAATTTGCACTACAACTCTTTTTGCAATTGCAAAAAATGGTGTTAAGAAGTAGACGTGCATATTATTATTTTCGATGTCTCAAATGGTGATATAACAGGAATGGTGATTCGTAGGACAAAAATTATAAGAACAATTTCTGTAGATAATTGCATGATCTACAACTTTTGTCTGACCTATTTTTATAATAACACTTACCGTTTACGAGAAAAATGCAAAAAACCGATACTTTTGACCTTTGACCTTGAATAAATTTTTTAGCAGACGTAGGATCGGTGGGGATTTTTAAAACTTTATTTGTAATAGTGTACCTAAGACCTGTACCAATTTTCAGCTCTATGCGAATTATTGTAAATTGCATTGTCTATTTTGACCGGACTATATGTGCTATCACGCTCGTACACATAGCGTACGAGCCTGATAGCACATACGTCGTATCGCGACTGGTTCCACTGTTTCGTATACTCTGCACGCTGCTGTGACTTTATAAAAGATGTTTTCAAAACGATGACGTCAGGGCAAGTAAATATTGGATACTTAATTTTAAAAAGACACAATTTGCGTGTGTTAAAAATCGCAGGAGAAAAGCTGTTCAATGATTCGCACTCACTGAAGCCCTTTAAGAAACAGTTGCAAAGCGGTTTTGCAGTGGGCGGTAGAAAACTTTAAACAATTGTGATGCTGGAAGATTTAAAAAATCATAACTAACATATTAAGTTCAAAAAACACGAAACAAGCAAAAATCACTGCCTTTTTTTGGTTAACAACATAATAATGTGGAATATTATTTTTTGTGTTTTTAAAGCAGTTTTTGCGTAAATATTTTCATAGTTTTATTTATTTTTAAATAAATGTTTTTGCAGAATGTTTTAATTACATTATGTACAAATATAACATTGTAACTCTGCAGACGCAGTATAATAGATCTGTTATAAAAGTTGGTCACCTTTTTTATAAGTGTACTCGCTCTTTTATAATGTAAGTAAGTATTAGTGCTATATGCACTGACTAGAATAAATTTTTCGAAAGAACAGTTCAATCAAATACTATAGCATAGATATATAATAAAATTATATTTATTTGTCATTTTATCTTCACATCATAGATACCTACTTTTTCTACTGCAGCAACTATAGTTGTCTCTGAGGGCTGATAAAAAAGTATTATTTATGTTAACCAGTCTGATGGTGGCAGGTGAATTGTCTCACTGAATATTAATAGAACTACTGACCTCAAACTACCAAAAGAATTCCCATCTATAAGTTTCCTGAAGCAGACTTGGATCTGTCTGACAATAAAAAAGAATTGGACCGTTTACTAGACAGAATTCTGAGAACGGAAGTTATGGTGACACACAAAAATTAATGTGATACGGATACGAACGAAAATGAGGATGGTATCAATGAAAATGAGTAAAGTACATCTAAAATGAAAGAAAATGTTGGAATTGGAAAGCAATTGCCCTCTACAGTAGAGTTTTTGAAGAACACTGCGACTTTTCACTGGACAAGAAGAACACACAGAGGAACACTGGGACATTTTATTTCTTTTTCGAGAAGGATCTTTGTTAGAGAAGAGAATGTATTGGCAAATGGAACTGGTTTGTAATGTTCCCTTTGTCTCAATTCAGATTGAATTGAGCTGCTATTGAATGCTATCGGGACATTCTACACTATCTTCATCTAAACGAAAATACTGAAATTGAAGATAGCGATCGATATTTCAAAATGGGATAATTTCTTTGATGTCTTGAATGAGTAAAGTAAGCCTTCGAAAAGTAAGCGGGAAACTTATAAATGCCATTAAAAGTCTTTACAATAATAACATCAATTATGTAAGAACTAATAACATGATCACCGAAAGTTTTAAGACAAAACAGGGACTCAGACAAGGAGGTGTGATGAGCCCGGCTCTATTCATAATAATAATGGATGACATCATAAAAGAATGTAAAACAAGACTTAATAAGCTATATATAGGTTACCATCAGCTACAACCAGTAGGTATTTCAGAATGTGCATTTGCTGATGATGTTGTATTATTAGCAAAAACAGAAGACAGCCTCCAAAGAAACTTAAAACGTTTGGAATGAAACCTTAGAGAGATATGGAATGAAAATGAATACCAATAAAACAAAGACAATGATGATAGCAAAGAGGCCAAGTAAGATTCAAATACAACTCAAAGATATAAACATAGAACAAGTCTCAAATTTCCAATATCTAGGAGTCATAATTGATGGAAAAGGAAAACAAGAATTAGACATAGCGCAAAGAATAGAAAATACGAACAAACTTTTCTAGGCAATCAAAAACAAATTTATCAATAAAAAAGAGGTTACAATACAAACGAAAATAAATGTCTACAAAGCTGTATACAGGCCGATACTTACATATGGCTGTGAATCTTGGATATTGACAAGAAAAACGAAAAGTATGATACAAGCAGCAGAAATGAGATATCTAAGACGAGTTAAAACAGTAACAATGAGGGATAGAATACGAAAAGATCATATTAGAGAACAGCTAGAAGTGGAGTCAATATTAGAGTTTATTGAGAAAAGACAGTTAAGCTGGTGGGGACACTTAATAAGAATGAACAAGAATAGACCTGTAAGAAGAATATGGGATGCAAAGGCAGTAGGGAAAAGACAAGTAGGTAGACCAAGTGAATCCTGGAATCAAGTAATAGGAAGATTATTGACCAAAAGAGGACTAACCTGGCAACATGCAAAAGAGCTAGCAAGAAACAAAAAAGAGTGGAGAAGATTCATACATCAAAGAAGTGTTATGTGAAAGACAGGAGTGAAATAAAAATAATCAAAGTGATAGGTGAGATTAAAGAGTAAAATAATAATAAGAGTGTCAGTAAAAGATTGTGTACGGTTCAAGCGAAAAGAAATTAAAATATAAAAAGACAAATTAGTTTGTAATAAAATCTTATAATAAATCAATGTATAACCTATACAATTAACCCACTACGTTTAGTTAGTTAATTAAGAATTGAAGTCTGATTTAGTTTAAATTTTTTTTAAGATAATTGTAATTAAGTTAAACTATGTATACAACCCTACACCATATGGTAATTGGGTTTTACTGATTATATATTTATATAATATGTCTTGAATGATTCTTTCTAAAAGACAATCGCCAATATGTGCATGTTTTAGACCTAAACCTTTAGTACCATACATTAGAAAAATATATCAAAGATGTAAAGGTTATTGTATATTGTCACTCACAATAATGAGTAATTAGCAGAAACCTAATGAGGCTAGAAGATCTCAATTATACATGAGTGCTGTAAATCAATAATTTTTACATAAATGTAATCTTCAGATCTTGAGCTTTCATTGGTGTATTGAGCTAAAGTGCGACGATGATTTCAAGGTAGGACCCAAAAAGGGCATATTTACCAGTTGTTCTTTGCCCACCTAAGAAAAGTGTTTGTGAAAAATGTAGATATGAATAATCCATGGTCCCCTCATATGAAAACATTTCACAAGTTAATTCATAAGGAGAAAGCCAATCGGGTTTAGATACATTGGGTTTTTCAAACTATTACTTTTATCATTATTATTTATCTATTCAGTTGCTCAGTGTCAACTTGATTCACGTTTATTGTTCTTAATAATAGGTTAGTTAATAAGCTATAAATTCTTCAACTTATTAAACAAAATAGTTGGCTCCTGATATTTTTCCGAACATGTAGACAGCGTTCCGGATCCTGCTAACTATATCTGTTACTTTCACTAAAGGTGAACATAGTTTCGGTAAACTGAAACTTACTTAACTAAAACTTATTTATGTTCCGGTTCCACTATGTGTCGAGAAAAGCTATTATTAGATCTAGTAATGTTGTCCATCGAAAATGAAATTGCCCTGGTAATAAATTATTCTGATTTAATTAATAAAACTTGTCAATATTAAGGCGAAAAAGTGCCCATGTAGTAATCGTAATTTTTTTAAGGATTTAAACCTATAGTTCTGTATTATATTAAAAATATACATACATACACACATAATCTTTAACCCCTTATACCGTTCGGTATCGAGGTGCCGGGCACACCGAGCCGCAGAGTGGATATGCAGGTGTGAGAAAATGCAATGGAGCAATGTAGGCAACTACACTGCGCTCGTGGTTTATCCATCCGAGTACTTTCCAGGGCAAACTCGACTTAACCCTGTTAAGCGATATAAATTCACTATAACTACCCTGCCATACTCCCGGCTATTAAAAATATACATTAACATTAATTATTGTAGGTACTAATAATCAAGATCAAATAAACCTGTTGCATCTGTCAGCTATGATTCTTTATTATCATTGACATTTCATTCATCATTACTTAACCTAAATCTTAGAAATCATGAAATAAAATAAGAAGATTATTTAAAGTTTCACAAGATTTATTAAGTATTTTATAACCTGACAATTGTTTCGACGTGTTATGTCTTATTGAAGGTAATAATAAAATGATAAACAAACAACGTTGCTAAGATTAAATATTAGTAATAGATGACTATACATGGTGTCCCATTACCGAATACTCAGACATTGACAGTAGTTCGATAACCATTAAAGAAAGAAAACTTCTATATACCATTTTTCTTGTACTTCTATAAGAAAAACAGTATCGAAGTTCAGCCCAATGTTTTCAAATTTAATAGTAAGAATGCACATGACACATATTTTGAAGTTCAAGGAAATAAACGATACTACTTGTTTTCTAGAATGTGCAAACTAGCATAATAAAGTAATAAACCTGTCTATATTTTGACCCAAGTGTTTCGTAGAATAAGAATATATAAGCAAAATTAAATAAACAAAACATGTTGGGAAACGACCTCTCGTTTGATATTATGTTTCAAAAATGGTATTTGTATTTATTATTTAGTGATTTCTGATTTGTAAGACAATTTCAAATTCTTTTAAAAGGCACATTAACCTGTATGTGTAGTACAAGTCTGCAGATTTGTGAAAAAAAAATTATAGTACATGTTATAGTGACACATATTTTGAAGTTCAAGGAGATAAACAATACTGTGTGGTTTCTCAAATAATTTATTGTTTATCTTATCATTACATTATGCGTTGCGTGATTCTAGATGCATTTATATTCTCGCCCACGTGATAACTCATTTGTTGTATTTATGGTCGAACTATAGTCCATAGTTATTGTTTAGTTTGACTTGACATACACTACATATTTTAATACATACACAACAAATGTTAAAACACTTTTAAATGTCAGTTAAAAATAATGGGTCAAATGGGTTTAACAGATGAATGTATAAAGTATTTACTCTATTCCAAAATTTTTTTAACAGAATCTATGAGATCGTTTATCACAAGGTCCCTTTGTTAGTTACTGTCAGGTTAAGGATGAATATTTCAGCTTTATTTTCAGAATTACGCCTGCACTATGGTCCTACCAACATCTAAGGTTATATGTCTTCTGTCTAACATGCAAGCACATCACACAAACCTACCTATACTTAAAGTGCCCAAGTTTTCCAATTTAGAAAAATCCTGCTGCTCCAAGTGGGATTTGACTCACAAATCATACTTACACTATTCATCTACTGCTGGCTTCTAGAAGTGCTTTACTTAGGTCTTAATTACATAATATTTGTGCAGTCTAAAGGCCAAATTTTCTATTTTTGTTAGTGATTTTATTTTATGTATGTTTTCTCTTGAATAAGCTATTAAATAATTGTGATATCGATCATAAGTTTTCGACATCTACTATAGCCTCCATTATGATAAAATATTAATTAAAAAGGACATTCCAAAACATCTAGTGATACGGAAACAACAGGAATAATTAAACCTTCACAAAACATTGAATAGTTAAATTATATTTAACAAGTTTTTAATGTTGAAAAATAACTAATTCAATTTCACATTCTTAATAATTAAACTGTCAATAAAATAAAAACTGTGAAATTTAACTCTGCATAATTTAGTATTCCTTGAACTTTACGAAAGATCTTTAAACGGTTATAATACACAAAATGTTCCATAAGAAATGAAATATATTCAATAGTAAGAAATTGAGAGAAAAATAAATGTTAAGAAATAAATGACATTAATTACATTGATTTTATTATAGCTGCATGACGGAATTACATAATAGTTCTCCTACTTTATTCACGAGCAGTACCCAATTACAATACTGATGTGTAATTATTAATGTTGAACAAAATTAATGAATTTTTACCATACTTTTTCCTCAAAATCAATATATTAATTGAATCCTTTAGTAGCACATTTCCTAGAAATCCTAATATAATCTAATTTTTTTAATTAGTTATGTAAAATTTCATTATCAATGTAGAATGACTATAGGGTGCAAAAACAGGACTTCAGTTGGCATGAATTAATTTATATTTTAAAACTTTACTATTTTATTGAATTATTTCTATGAAATGTTTTTTACACAAACTTATGATTGCCAGAGTATTTATAGCATTCATGTTATTATTGCACCCTATATAATATATGCTCTATAGCACCAACATTAAAATGTTTGATTTACTTACAGTGGGGAACACCATCAGAATATATTGCCAAAAATAAAACAGAAGAAGTACTTCTCCCTCCGCCACAATTCTATGAAATGGCACGACTAAAGAATTTTTCTGATATAAGTAATTTATTACGATTTGCTGCTGAACGTGCTGGTAATGGTAGCGAGAGATATTTTCCATATAGAGTTTATACAGATAAAGGTTTATATTCCATACTTCCAGGTAATAAGCAATATTAACAAGTGAATTTCAGGAATCTAATTATTTCGGTTATTTTATAGGAGATGATATTTATCCAAAAGATATTGATCCAACTAATGAAGCAATGCCATACATGAAACAGATTCCTGACAGTAATGTTCAAAATAGAATAGAACATCTTACTGCTTTTGGAAATCGCATATTAGTAAAGAACTTTACACCACAATGCAGTCATGTTGTTCCACTAGAGAGTAAATTATAATTATATTTGTTATATAGTAAACAATGTTGATAATAAATATTTTGGGTAGGAAATGTGTTTGCTTGCAGAGTTCATTAAAACAAAAAAATACTACGAAATTGACATATTTATTTGGCAAAATCGGTTCTAACATCACTGTATAAAATAATATAAATAAAATAATCATTTAAGATTATTGGCAAAATAGTGTGCAAAATACATATGTTTGGCTATTTAAACAGTAACCTTATAAATAGTATTTTGCTCGCTATAAGTACTGTTAACTAAAAATACAGGTATACACATATAAAAAATAATAAAAATTAATTTAAAATGTTTACAAGATCAGATGGCCCCATAAATTATGTCATACTTTAAATTAGTAAAAATTCTGGTAGTAACTAGGATTATTATGATTTGCATGAGCTTTAATATGGCTTTTATAATTTGATAATTTTTGTACTGAGAAAGATAAAGATTATTATAGAACAACCCTAGTTACTACGAAAAATGACAAGAGTGATTTACATTAATAACTTCAAGTAAATAATGTCTGATCTATTCAGATCATATTTTAAAAATCAGACTCTTATATTTCGTAATATTATGTATTAATGGAAAAATTTGGAAATATAGTTAAATATATTAAATAAACTCTAAGATGAGAATTACTTATTGGAGTATGTAATAAAAATACATTTTGATTGCACGTTTCAAGATTATTTGAACTTGTACAATGACTACAACTACCGTAGCAGCAGATTGAGGTAAGATCACAGATTTATAAAAGCTACCTATTCATCATTAACCAACATTCATAAAAGTTAATCACACCAGATCTTTTAGCTTATCGGCTTTTTGTTTGCAGCTCATATTTAACAGAACATTAACCTGAAAGTGAATGCAGACTAAACTTTTGGATCAACAAAACTTCACCTGCTGAATCTAAACTGTGTAGCTTCGATGACGATATTAATTAAGAACTCTACTGCTTTTTTAAGAAATAAATTTAATATTATTGCTATGAATATTGATGTATTAGTTTTTATCAAACAATAACCTTTAAGCATCCAATAATTTAAATAGAATTTTTGGGAATATTTATTTTTGTAACTTTACTAAAATTCACACATATTCTCTTATATTTTAAATGTATGAAAAACTTACAAAATCTTTTAGTTTTATATACTTATATAACTTTTTTAAATTTTAGACTATCTCTGAACACGTACGCGTTTGAATCTTTTGACAAAACAAATCAAAAAATCCTCCTTTAAAACATAAGATGCAATTCCGATATGATGCTAACTGTCAAGTCATTGCATTCTTTAAATACTTAAGCAAAAGTTGTTTAGTAGTTAGTTGATTAATAATTTAAATTGGCTAATTTACATTATTTTCCAATAATAATGAAATATTGATGCGTTGTAAAATTATGTAGACACTATTAAATTGACTTTCAGAATTGTTTTTCTTAAGTGGTAGAAGCTTTCTTACTTGCCCCTAAAAATGCTAATTCACGACTACACCAGACAAAATATCTAAAATCTACGATTAAGTACTTAACTAAGTTTTCTAAATCAATTCAGGAATGATAAAAGATCTTTGGCATTATAAATAAATTCTATTTTACAATCACACTAACAAAGATTGTTTATGTACATAGAAAATTAAGATTGGATATTAAATTGAAAACCTTTATCTTTCATATGATTTTGACAATCGTTTACACTAAAATATTTAGTACGTCCTTCCTGATTTACATTTTCTACCTTACTATCATCCATTGAAAATCTGTCTTGAAAAAGAATGTACAGGTACAGCCAAAAAAGTCTGGGCAAAAGGTTTAGATTATTGTTATTCAATGAATCATACTTAAAATTCTGAATCTTAAATTCAAAGCCTCATTGGAAATTATTAGGTAGGTGACGCTACTGTGTATCAATAGTAACATTAGTAGATCAAAAGCCTGATCTACCAACAACAAATTTACAAAAAAAGTTATGTAGCCTCAAATAAGTGCTCAGGTTTTCTTGGCCGTAAGTGTACATGGTTCAATCATTATGAATTGAAAATAATTTTCCGCAAAAAAACATCTTAAACCTAGAATACGTATATCGCCTTCTAACAGTAAAACCTTTACTGTGTGAACCTAGTAGTTCATGCTTTCTATGTAATGAGATATTTTAATAAAAATAGTTCTTGATTTCTAATTATTGAATAAACATTGTTAATTACCAAGATGTTTGTTTGATTAGTGAATTATTATTAAGTAGTAATACGAGAGATAACGACCTAAGACATTGATTTTGGAAAGACAATTCATACCAATATCTAATAAGTAGAGACGTGCATTTTAGGTGACCTTGCGCTCATAAGCCCCGTCGCTACAAGTTATAGGACATATAGCTTACATATGTGAAAACTGTTAAGGTCCATTATCCCAAAACCGTGCATTTTCGGTATCCAGATACTTACAGCCAACTACTTGCTAAAATATATAAATAAAGGTCAGACTGAGAGTGCACGGGTTTGGGATAATGGCCCTTATATACAACTTGCCACGCCACTGACAAGTTCTTTAATTCATGTTGTTTATTTTATATAGATCTCATTTCCCTTTATATTTTTGCGACAAGGGTACTTCAAACCCACCACTTTCAAGCGCCCGCTTGTGTTTCATTGCACTACTGCAGATTAAATTGCTTCGCTCCATTAACATAGTGGTTTTATGCTTACCTAAAATGCACATCTCTCCTAATAAGTCAAACCCCTGAAAACACTTCTAATTATGGACACTTTCTGAAAGTATCCTGTATTGTCTAATAAGATTTAATATATAGTTTGGAATGGGATCAACTCCATTTACAAATACGATAAATCACTAGTCGACTGTAGCCCACTTGCTACAATCATGCATTTTAGAATTTAAAAAAATGTTTATACAAAATCAGATAATTATAATTAAGAGATTACAGGTAATTGCAAAAGTCAAAGGAAACTTATTTTTATGTAAATAACAAACTTAAAAGTCTACAAGAAGTTCAGCCAATGGAAAATCTACTAATATGTAAACAAATTAAAAGTTGACTAGATACCAAAAAATATTTAAATTAACAATAAATTCGAAGTAATTAAGAACACAACATTAAATGGCAAAAATTCTTAATAACTAAACAACAAAATTAAGACATTCAAAAACTCAAAGAAATCCTTTTCTTAGAAATAAAGTAAAATTTATTTGTAAATCATTATTTAATAAAAACATAACGAAAGCAAAGAATGATACTTCTTAGTTCTATTTGCTAAGCGAAGTACACCCATTACTATTGATAGTACTGTTGTTAAGTATGAGAATTACTAATTTATTACTGCACAAAGAGTTGTGTTCGAGTTCGTGCATGTCAATTCTAACACTCTACAACAAAATAACACTGCTATATATTTAACACCAAAATTTGAATTCACCATACGAAACTTAAAATGTTTCATCCGATAATATATTTCGAGGGGCCGGCGGTGGACGAGTGGTGTCAGTGCATCACTCGTGTTCCAAGGGTTGTGGGTTCGAATCCCACTTGGGGCGGCGGGATTTTTCTAATTGGAAAATTCCGCCACCTCAACTATGGATGTGTGTATTCGTGTTGCATGTTAGATGGGGGACAGATGACCTTAGATGTTGGTTCCCCCGTAGTGTAGGCGTGAAATAAAAAAAAAAAAAAAAAAAAAATATATTTCGAGTTTATTCATCATGACAAACAGTTTTTCGAAAAAAAGTGATTTTCGTCGAATAATAACCAATTGAAATCTTATACAGCTTTGAATTAAAAAATAAATATCCTGGGATGGAATCAATTCATTTTAACACACTGAATACATTTTTTTACTAATTCAATCAAACTATAGAATTGTTAAATTTATTGTTTTTGTGAAATTAATCTATTATTTGCAAATAAATATGTTCCCAATGAATTGGACAGTTCAAGTTTCATTTATTTTGATAATTTTGATCTAGTTACAAAAAAACTGACCCACATTTACACAAGAAATGCATTTATTTTGCATGCCTTACATTTGAGATTTCTTTCTAAGATGAGTTTTATTAGTATATTGAAGGCTCTGAAACCACTTCTACATACATAGTACTGCACGGCTGCAACCGAAGTGTGGGAAGCAGGCAGCATAGATGTCAGTCCAGCACTGTGTGGTGTATAACAAGTCTCTCGGTTCGGCCATACCTATTTCAGTCTCGTTGCCATGACAACCAACTTTGTTTTTTAAAATAGCACCATGTTTTTTTTACTTATTTTTGGAATCAGTATATTTTTGTACATATCATTATGTGAAATAATGAATTTCTCAAGAAAAATTTATTTTTCCATATCAAGGTGATAGTTAGGTAATATTTTATGTTAGCTTTGATCTTTATAAATTGAATTCAATATACAATTTTAACTGAAAATTCAGTACTTTGATATCTTGAATATTTTTCGAAATATTCGACTTAAACTTAGAAATTTTAGGCATCTCTTCATATGGATTCATGTGGATTTAAAATGTATCATTTTCACATGTCCTTTTGAATTTTTTTACAACCGTTTGACACAAGAATAAAGTCAAAATTGACTATCCATTGCAAATATACTAAGATAAGTGAATTCAAGTGTTTTAGTGTTTCATGAATTTTGTCTCCCCTTTTATAGACGAAAATCTGATGTATTTTTTCTGCTTAACCTGCAAAAGAAGTAACTTACCCTAATATTACAGGAAAACACAGGTAGGTACATATAAATAAAATTATTTTTATGTTTTTACTTGTTCTATTTAGAACCTGATTGTATAATTTGTTTTTAGATTTCTTTTCACAATTGTGTTTTGTGTTTCACAGTGTTGATAGATACTATTCGTTTTTAATAGTATTTTTTAAACATTATGGTTTTATTATCAGTTTTTTATTTTAGTTTAAATCATAAAAAAATTTAAAAAAGAATTACTTATTTCAAAAACACCCTAACTTAATTTGTAATCATTTTCATATCCCAGTTATAAATTGTAACATATAGTTACAAATGTCCACTATTGCTTACTACAGAAAAGATTAAATAGTATTCATTACAGTTCAATCATACTTTTGAACAGACTAGGTAGAAAATCCTTAAAACAAAAATACATAAAAATAATACATACAAAAATAATAAAAATAAAAATTTTAAAATCTCTGTTGCTAAGTTATTATTAAGAATGTAGTTTATAGTCCTCATAAAGCTATTAACAAAAATGATATTAATGTGAAACATTTTTATCACTTTCTGAAGAATAGCGAAATGTAACTTAAATAGATTATTTCCGAACTAAGTGATTCAAATACAGTATGCGACGCTTATTAGAATCACGTTCGCACAGCGTTTTTAAGTCAATTAAGCACCCCCTGTATAAAATGTATACTTGTGGGATTTTAAAGGAATTTGTGAGTCATAATAGTACGTAGTATGTATTTATGGTTGATATGCACAAAAAGACAACTAAAACTGACATTCACGCACAACCTGTTTACCATCTTGTAACTCAAATGTCCTTAGCTTAAGCAGATTCTTAGAAACAAGATTCTTCGGAAAAGAAATGAAAAGGGAGAAAGATCTGTTATAATCCCGTAACCATTAAAAGGAATTAAGGCACATTTAGGTAATGTAGGCAAATCCCAACCCTAAGAATTACAATAGGTAGTAAAAAACTGGTTAGTATGTACAAAAGAAGTTTTGTATGTAACGAGTATTATTTTTTTCGTTAATGATGCAAGAATCCAGCAGACATAGAATTTTATAATAGGGAAAAGGATTTGATTTTTATACTTTGATTCATATATGTGGCTGATACAAATAACCAGTGATTCAAATAATCGGAACCTACTGAATATCAAAAATCTCTAGAAATATGCAAATATTAAACATTGAAAAACCTTACTGTTTTTTACATTAATCCAAAGTGAACACTTATTATAGTTCGGGCCAGTCTGCACTGATTTAGTTCTGTTTAAAGTGTTGGAATATTTTACATTATTTATGTGTTACCTGTCGTTTAAAATTTACCTATCCACTGGTTTAAATTCACTGGAAAGTGAAAGGCAGATTAACTGTACTAAATTGACATCAACATCTGTAATGTAAGCTTATGATTGCAAAAAATGACTTCTTCATATGGTGCCAAGATATGTTATATTTACAGTAAATCAGTAGATCAATAAGCTGATTCGTAGAGAAAAGGATTCAAAAAATTCAAAATTGAAAACTGATCTACTGTTAACATAGATTATGAAGAAACTATTAAAAGGAATCTTCTATATATTTTTGCTAGAATAGCTAATATTGAAGTTTTAATTCATTATCAACTGGATCAATTCTGAAATGCTTGTCAGGAAGGTCTTCTTTTTAATAGTTTTATTGTACTATAAAATAGCATAACTTTGAAATAACTTAGCAATAATACATGAAATAAAGTGGAACTAAAATATTTTAGTAAAAGTTTGACAAGATTGATTGAAATTTCTATACCTGACAATTGTTTCGACAGGTAAAATATCATTATCTAAGGTTAATATTAGAATGAGAAACAAACATACTGCTAAGGTTATATACAAGAAATAGGTAACTACGTACAATACATACATAAAACTAAGTATCTAACAGTTCCAGTAGTGAAGAATTACTAAGCTCAATTTGTTCATTCATTAAAGGTACCGTTTGCTTGTGTTTGTATATCAAAAGTTATTTTGTGCTTGTTGTTGCAAAAGTGTAAGAATCTGACGTTGTTTTGAGGTGTCATTGTGTGGTTCTGCTCTAAAAGATGTTTGGCGTAATTAGATTTTTGCAGGTGTGTATTTTTGTAACAGCGTATCTTTGTATCTATATCGAAATTTTGAAGTGTTTGTCCAATCTAAACCAAGTTACAAAAAGAACAATTCAAGCAGTAAATCCTGGATTTCATGATATTGTGTGGCCTGCCTTTGACATTGAATAAAATTAAAAACAACATGTCAGTGTTGGTTTTAAAGGTTAGTTTGCAATTATTGGCTGTTTTTAGTATATTCTGATTTCTTGCCAAAGTATGGCATTAATATGTAATTTTGTGTCTTCTTTGAGTGCCACTTGGATATATTCTCTTGGGACCTAACCTATAATGTTTTTGTTTAATTAAAGTGTCAATCATGTTATAGTTACAATCTGGCCAAGGTATTTGCTTTCTGATTGTGTACTGACTTGACTTGCATGTGCTTATTCTTTGGTGATTGAAGCGTCTTTTTCGAAATGTGATTATTTTGTTGGAGTGGTTAGACCTCAGTGTACTAAAGACTTATAAGCTGCTATTAGTTTGTGAGTTTTCTGATGACATGAACCATTAGGAATAATGATGTCTATATGTGTAGGTTTTCTGGATATGGATAATTTAAATTCATTGTGTGGGTTCATTGTAATAGTTAAATCTAAAAAATTAATACCTCTAGTTTGTTGTTTCCAGTGTAAACACTGTTTCTAGTTTGTTCTATTTCTAGTGATGTTTGGGTGGAGACCATTAATAAAAATTAAAAACTCATTGATATTCTCAAAAGAACTGCCAAAATAAGCTAAAATGTCATTAACATAATGAAACCAAAGAATAATGTCTTTAGAAAGATCTAATTCAAATATTTGATCTTTTAAATTATTTCTTTGATTCTTGTTTGACCCACCCTCTTTTAAGGTTTCTGATAACTTTCTCAGTAATATAATTCTTAATCCTAGTTGTAATGTTGGCCTAGTTGGGAATGACTTGACATTTATTACATTCTTGATTGAATCGAATACTCTGACTAGCAATTCCGTGCTTAATCATCAACTTCTTATATAGCTTGGCTTGTTCTTTTAATGAAGATGAAATATAATTTACTGCCTCAAGCCATACTTCTTTGTGAAACTCCATAATCATGAAATAAGTTTTACAAAATTTCGTGTATTCCGTGAAAAGGTCTACCTCTACAGATATACTTAAACAGATAAGCTTGAAAAGACTAAACCAATGCATTCTAGTGGGTGTCAAATTAATGTTAAAACACGAATTGCTTTTGATGCAGCCAAACTTCGATGATAATGGCTTATTTGTTACTTACATGTAATTACGGTGGCGGTTTAAGAAAATAATGTCAGTGAGTTTAGTTTTAAATTGCAGTTCATTGTTATTGAATAGTAAAAACATGTATTAGATAAATAAAAACTGATTAAACAAAACCATAGATTTACTTTTGGTGTTTTCTCTAATATTATATAAATAATCAATTTGTAAGTTTTTTATGAATAGTACGCAGAAATATTGCAAAACTAATAATTACCTAGTATTTCATGTCTCCATTTTGTCACTTCTATGTAACGCAGATAATAGTTTGATCTGGTTTTAAACAACATCATATATAAAAAACCCAAATGCATTTTTATTAACAGCAAAAAAATACATCAAATTAAAACTTTAGTTGCTTAAAAATAATTCCTAGGGATAAGATAATCATAAAAATCGTTAAAGCGTCACGATACGTAACCGCAGAATACGCGATTTATTGAGATTTCTATACCTGACAATTGTTTCAACATGTAATATGCCATTATGAAAAGTTAATAAGTAATAATAATAATAATTTACGAAGTAAGGTTTCTTCTTCCAGGAAACTTATTTATTAGAAACTACATTATTAGCATCATAGGTTTCAAATTGAAGTACTATTGATTGGATTTAGTAGAAAAACTACAGAAACATCTTCCACCAAACTTGTTAGCTTTGACGTATGTAGTACATTTTCCAAGTTACCACCTCAAGAGTTTATTCCTTTATTAGATAATTTCTTAGTTAATAGTAACATAGAATTAGTAAAAGGATTAGAGTTAATGCAATTATTTGATCTTTCTATCAGTCAAAATTATTTCATTTTTAATAATAATATTTATTTGCAAAAAGATTACTTATGGGTAATTTTCTTAGTCCTCTGTTGGCTAACAATATTTATGGATAATTTAGAAGATCAAATATTTGAATTAGATCTTTCTAAACACATTATTCTTTGCTATCGTTATGTTGATGAAATTTTAGCTTGTCTTGTCAGTTCTTTCGAGGTTATTAATGACTTCAATTCTTATTAACAATCTCTACCCAAACATCATTAGAAACAGAATAAACTAGAAACAGTGTTTACACTGGAAACAGAATAGTCTAGAACTATTAATTTTTTAGATTTAGCCATTAGAATTAATTCACCTAATGAAGTTAAGATTTCCATATACAGAAAACCTGTACATACAGACATCACCAATCCTAATGATTCATGTCATCGAAAACTCACAAACTAATAGGAGCTTATAAGTCTTTAGTACACTGAGGTCTAACCACTCCAACGAATTAATCACATTTCTAAAAAGAAGTTTCAATCGCCAAAGAATTAGCACATGCAAGTCAATATAATCAGAAGCGAGTGTGGCCTTGCTGATATTATAGTTAAGTGCACCATCCCGTACGGTCGTGTATATAAAATTATTACCAGTGATGAATCACTCTTTGTTAGTTTATATGTACAACTACACTGAATTGTGAGCAACTAAACAATCAGAAAGCAGATGCCTCAGCCGGATGATAACCAGAACATGATTGACCCTTTAATTAAACAAAAAACTTATAGGTTAGTTATCAAGAGAATATATGCATATGTCACTCAAGCAAAAAAACACAAAATTTCATATCAATAACATAGTTTGACAAGATATCAGAAAAAATTGCAAATATACTACGAAAAGTCAACAATTACAAAATAACTCTAAAACCAACACCAACACCTTCATTTGTATTCAATGTTAAAGGCAGAACACACAATATCATGAAATCCAGAATTTACTGTTTGATTTGTTCTTTTGGTAACTTAGTTTATATTGGACAAACACTGTAAAATACAAAAACCACATACACTGTTACAAAAATCAACATCCACAGAAATCTAATTTCACCAAACACCTTTTGGAACACAACCAACCAATGACACGTAAAAACAACATCATATTCTTGCAACAACAAACACTTTGTACTTTACGTAAAGTACTTTACAAGCTTTTGAAATATGCAAACACAAATGCACAATACCTTTAATGAATGAACAAATTGAATTTAGTAATTCTGCATTACTGGAAATATTAGATATTTAGTTTTATGTACATATTGTATCTAGTTACCTATTTCTTATATATAACCTTAGCAATATGTTTGTTTCTCATTCTAATATTGACCTTTGATAATAAACATATTACATGTCGAAACAATTGTCAGGTATAAATCAATAAATCTTTTAAAAATTTTATTAATTACTTTATTTCCATTTTAATTGATTATGAAGGCTTGAGACAGTAAACTCGACCATTACTGCTAGACGTAATACTATTTGTAATACTTTTTAATTTTCAAAATCAATTTTTTAGTCAATGCATTTTATAGCTATTGTCTCATCAATATGTGTTAATCGAGTTTGTTTGTGAGATCACTATTTTATACTTGAACTATATTTGGTATCTGATGCTCGTAATGGGCATGTTAATAAATTTATTCTAACAATACTTTCTAGATTAAAGATATTGAATTTAATATAAATAAGCTTATTTTATAATAAAATGTATCGCAAACGCCAATGCAGCATGATAAACTATCATTATGCCAACAGAATGGATGAGTTGGTTGTCATATACTCTTCTTATAGGTAGAACTGAGGCTAAGATTTCACAGCTTCGTAAATATTATTTTACCGTCGCGACCTCCATCTGAATACTACCGAATGCGATTTCTTTATTGTTTTGTTTTACGTTTCAAAAGCATACTTTTTAACGTGATCAACTTGTGTGCTATGTATTTATGGTTAGTTAAACAGATGCTTTTATACGATATTCACGGGAAAATCTTGGTATACATGTTAGTGAAAACTGTCAGGGATTTTAATTAAGCAGCTAAATAGTAATAATTTTTTGTTTTTAATCTAATAGCTTACGTTTTAGAACTATTTTATTTTAAACAAAAATTAGTTGCCCAATGTTATCATGGTGCTAGTGTTACAACAGTTAAGCTGCCTAAAATTAAATCTGGTGCACCTTTAGCGTTATTTACCACAGATTAAATTGGGTTTTGCAGCATTTTTTTTTCGAGAACACCTTCCTAGGAAGCACAAGCCACCACTGGATTGATGACAATCTCACTTTCAGGAAACCCGAGACTTGCTCTGATCACAAGCAAAAATTTAAGTAAATATATTACGATGAGATTTGTATTTAGGTGAAAATATACAGTGTGCCTCCGATTGGAAATTTATTTTTATTACTGATGTTACAACAGTCTTTATTAAATTTTTTGCTTAAGCTAAACTTTAGAAAAGGCACTATTCTCTACAGTAAAACGAACAAGTTTAATATTTTTTTAAAATTCCATCACTTTGAATAATTAGCTTGAAAGATGAAAATAAGGTAAAGTTATTCCCCAATATTTATTTACATGCTTAAATGGCACCATGATTTGGCCAAAAATATTGAATTTAGACATTTCTTGTAAGAAAGTAATACATTTTTTAAATTTTCTAGTTTATTAGAAAGTATTATTAGAATTTTGTTTAAAATACTGAGATAACTCTTTATAAAAAATAACTTTTTGCCATAAAATCATAATAAAGAAGTTTTCTGTCTTGTAAACCACAACTAAGAACACACTGTATAACCATGTCACAAGAGGGGTTAGCAATATAAGTGCAGTTTTTATTATAAATATAGCAGTATTATTTTGTGGTTAGAAAAATCATTTTCTTTCTAATCCTTCCTTTTAGAAATATAAATACATAGTTTTTACCGTTTCTTAAGATGATATTTTATTTAATATAGTATATAGTAAGCATTCGGCAAGGCACCATTGTAACGAAACTGTTAATAGTCTACTTCAAGTGTGTACATAAATAATGGGAAATTATATTACAAGTAATTTTTGAATTTTTCAATTAAAAATACAATTAAGGGATTCTAATCAAGTTCCTTAAAATATTTTCCATTGCAAACTTGTTGACAAATATGTACCTAATCGATTTTTTATATAGATATGTTTTATCTATGCTTTAACTTTAGGTATTCCCATGGCACTAAAACTTAAATACATCTTCTGTGCATAGACCACTGTCACAAGTGACAACTCCAGTACGCAATTTTATGTACTTAATTACACAACTGAAAAGATTGTGACTCACTTTGCTAGTCAGTAATTTCACTAAAGCTAATTTATTAACAAAATGTGTCTCTTGTTGATAAACATCTATATCCTCTTTAAATTATTCGGAATGTAACTCTAGTCACTATTAGCATAATCACAATCAGCAAAATATCACCAGTGACTTCAATGGAATGTAATTTATCACACAATTCTTTTATTTTGTAACAACGTAATCAATTGCATTATTAGATTGCAAATCTTGTACTCTAAGGCAGTTTATAAATTATTGAAAATATTATGTTCCTATTAATACTATTAATAAAACAGAAATGTTAGATATTAAAAGGATAATCTAATTATAACCAAACGTTGTGCAGTAGTTTAAAGTTTCTGTTTGCTAAAGGAGCCATTAGAGAAGAAAATATTAGATCTCTTAACTTAATTTTTTTTGAAATTGAACTATTGAATATGTACACTATTGAGCTGAACCACAATCTGAAATAAAGAACTACACTAAACATACACTTAAACGGCCCACAGACACAATGATCGGCTGTAAAATCCAATTTCAGTTGGTTCGGCCGTTCGCGGTCATGTTGGATAGCAGTATGGCGGTGTCATAAAATCTATTGCACTACCGGTATATTGAACGACAGGTTGTAACGTGTAGAGGATTCACGACTGACCGATAAAATATTTTAATTATAATTTCATCCAGTTTCATTTAAAGACTGCGAGGTTTAATGATCACCTGTACTACCTGTCGAACTGCAAGATACTTACATGCATAGGAAAAACAGAGAGCGACATGTCTATACGACTTTATTTCCAACATGTAGTACAATATATCATCGCGTCTGTGGGCCGCTTTATTGTGTTCGTCTATTGCCATATCTACAGTGTGTTGTAAATTAGGTGTCACTACCCTTATATCATTATTATCTTTTTATCCAATTTGAACCAAATTTTCCTCAAAGATAGAACACATTTATAGTCTACTTGTAACCAAAAAACGAATCGCCCCTAAAAAAGCAACGCCACCTGCAATCACAAAATAAATAAAATAATTTTTTTTAAATCATATTAGCCATTTTTCTTATCAGAAAGTTTAACTAACAAAAGTTGTTCATAATTGCCTAAATAGCTCAAGTCCAAAGTTTTATTAAAAACAAACAAATTTTAAAAAATTCCAAAAAACTTTTTCTTTAGGAAATAATACAATTAAAATGAAAAAGAAAAACAATATTTTATTGTTAACCAGTGGCTGTTAGTCCTAAGAGGCACAAGGGCATGTGCATGTCACTAAGAAATATATTATGCTATTATAATTTTACAAATTTTTTTTGTAATCTTATTATCGGTTGCAAAAGATTAAACTCAAAACTAGTTTCCCGTCCACCATCTACGCGCTAAACTATATCAAAGTTTATTTCCGGGGCACGAAAGAATCTGTCTCCAAACGTGTCTTAGTTTACGACGTTCGACATTCTTCGGTTGAAGTAAAATTCGCCGATTTAAGCCGACCAGGGGCACAGATCGCGGTGTCTCCAACGCAAGCCGCAGATGTGTTTAAGTCACTGTATTGGTATTGTCGTTGTCTGTTTTATTTTGTCGCGACTCACAAAATAGTTGTGTAAACAAACTTTTGTTTTAACTTTAGTTAAAAGTGGTTTTTTAGTTTTTAATTTTAATCGAGATTTTAATTTAATGTGATTGTGGTGTGTTTATTTGTTATTTGTTTATTAATAGAAATGGATCCAAATCCAGAAATAAATTCTGTTCAGTATCTGTTAAAAAGCAATCCAGTGACGTTTGAGCAAAAACGTTTAATTAAACAAAAAGGTAGACCTATTCCTGATTTACAAATTAATTACCAATCTACAAGTAGAACTAGAACGTATAGGAGAGTTTTTAATAAAAACATATACGAGAAATATGAATGGATGTGTGGTTGTTCCGTCACAAATAAATTGTTTTGCTTTGTTGCCTCGAGCTGCACCTACACGCTGGAATTTTAAAACCAGAACTGTAAATACTTTGTTTGAATACAAAGACTCTTTTAAAGATGTTTAGAACAAATTTTAGATGATAATAATATGGATTCCACAACATTGGGCGAAGCAAGCGGGCTTTTAAATTTCTTAAATAGCCTCGAGTTTCTTTACGGTTAAAATTTTTCCATTTCATTATGCCACATGTTGAAATATTCTTTAATCAAGCACAAACAAGGGGAATTGAGAGTGTACAAATCCAAAATGCTGTTAAACAGTTTGAACAGCAAGTTATTCGCCTTAGATCTTCCACCGATAGCTTACAACCTGAAGATGAAGAAGAACCTGCCAGAAAAAGACACAAACCTACAGCTCATAGAGATACCAGAAGCGTTATTGCAAAATAAGTGTGTGACAATATTTTAACTCAAATTAAAGATAGGTTCGACTTTAAAGACCATTTAAGTGCAGCAAAATTATTGTGTTCTGAGAACTTTAAAATTTACAGACTTAAATTTCCTCAAAGTTATTTTGACTCACCTGTGCAATCTTATCCTGTTTTCGATAATGTAAAATTAAAATCTGAACTTACAGCACTTTACGAACGAGATGATATGTGCCATATAGAAGGTGTCTTGTCACTTTCAGTGTTTCTGTCCGACAACAATCTATGTAAAGTGTTTACAGAAATTTACAAACTAGTTGATATTATTTGTACGACGCCAATGTCAACCAGTGAATGTGAACGATGCTTTTCCACTTTGAAGCCTATAAAGACTTTTTTAAGAAATACCATGTCCCAGGATAGACTTAATGCGCTAGCAGTTTTATCAATCGAAAAACAATTTATCCAGTCCATTCCTGATTTCGACAACAAAGTTATTGAGCTATTCAGTCACAAGAAAAATAGAAGAATGGACTTTACCTTTAAATAAAAGGTAAGTTTTTTACGGTTTTAATTTATTTTTTTGTGCCCTCCCACTATGGGGTTGATGCATCTAAACTTGCGACAAAAATGAGAAAAATGAACTTTAATATTTACCCACTTTTATGTTTTTTCTTAGAAGTACTATAATTGTAGTACTTGGTAATATTGGTCACATCTGTAGAGGTTTATTATTTTGTGTACAGTTAGACGTTGAAGTTAGAACTTGCTAAGGGTGTGAAGTGGGTGCGAATTAAACGCCGTTTTTAGTGTTACAATTTTAGTTCTAAGTTTATACATATTAAACAAAATATATATTGGAAAGTATTTTACATCACTCTATAATAAGTTGCCGGTTTTTTATAAAATTAGAATTAATATTAATAGACAAATTGACTAATTTTTCATGTTCATTTAAAATTTCGTAAAAATCATTTTCATTTTGAGATACAAAAAAGTCTACAATAGTTCACGTTTGCTACCTGCATTAAACCATAGCCTAATGTTTGTTCTTTCATGTCATGAAAATATTATTTCCACCTTTTTCCACTTTTTGGAGTTATTCAATTTTTTCTATGCAGATGTACGAAGTGGTGACTAAAAGGGAATCAGTGGAGTTGATTTCATTTAAAGGAGAACGAAGAGAAAACACTAATAGAGTCTGTATACAATTCTACCCTTTCAAAAGTTGAATACCAAGGAGTATCTGATGGAAAAATATTAAATGATCTTAAAAATATCACTTATACCTTTTTGAATTTCGTTAAACAAAAGTACATACAAAGAATGCCACTATATAAAACTAAGGTTTTTAGAAAAATACTCCAAGCTGTTAGTTGAAACGTTTTTATTGCCAGATAATGAAGAGAGTCTTCATCTTCTTCTCACAGATCTTCTGCAGATATTGCTCGAAATGCTACCCTTCCCTTATTATCAGAAGAAACACTAGATGCTGGATTTAAAGATGTTAGAGCTTTTCGTGAAAAACATTCACTGAAAATTATTAGAACGGTAACCATCAGAGACTTGATATATAATGTACTCTTTTGATACTGACAGACTCACGACCAATTCCTCGAAAGAAAACAATTCGCGATACGAATGACGATATCCAGAAATTGTTGAAAGAACCAAATATGGGATCAAGGAAACGAGTTCTGATGAAGATGATGGTTTACAAAATGAATATGAAGAAGAAGATAGAAATTAAGATGAAGAGTTTCTATGGGATTATTTAGTTTACCATTTTTTTAACTTTGATAATATATATTGAAACTTTAAATTTCGGTTTTTGATGAAAAAGTCAAACAGAATTCGCCAATGATGACAGAGAAATTTGACATTAGCTTATAGGATTAGTGTTAGCGATATGTTTTGTTAGTTAATGATACTGGGGATTGACTCTATGGAGAACATTATCATCAGTTTAAAGTTATTAACTATTGGATATAGTATGTATTTGTTCTGTACATATTTCAAAAAAATATCTTCTATTGTTTGAACCTTCCTGAAAGTGTTTGAAAATCTAAGTAAAACGGGTACTTTTAATCTTCTTAAGTAGTAGGTAGGTACTATAAGAATGAAGCATTTCTGTGTGGACCCATATACCTTTTTTCAGTTTATTTTCAATTTTATATGTACAAAGGTTTGTTCTTTTCGTTCATAGAAATCGCTTTGCAAATATCTAAAATTTTTAAAATAAAATAAGCTGATAACGGCTTATTATCACCAAAATATTCAAGTAACGTAATTACTCACCTGGTTACCAGATAAATAATTTCATTAAATATTGATGTACACAATTAATAAACTAAACAAAGTAAATACTGTAAGTAATGAGTAAAGACCATCTAATATCGTAATGCAAGAAGATCTATACATATGTCCACAAATATGCTCCAATTAGAGAAATATTCAAATTTTTAAAGCACATTTAAAGCAGGTATCAATATAAATATATAATAATTACATAAAATTTTAGTGCCCATCTGTATTTATTGCAGTAATAGTTAATTATTAGCCTCATAAATAATAAAGATCTTGAAAATAGTGATGATCTTACGAGTTACGTATTTATGTCGCAAGTTTCGACGTATCGGCCCCACAGTGCCTCCCTCTGAAAAACCCACGAGCCACTGTGGTTAACTAATAGTATTTGCAACTAAACCAGAAACAAAAACAATATTTCATTAGTTAAATAATGGTATTTTCAACTAAATCACGATAAAATATAGTTGCTTTTTTTTCATTTTAATTGTATTATTTTCTAAAAAATAACGTAAAATCTGCTCAACGTCCGAGAATATTGTCTTTAAATTTACTGAATTTTTTAAATTTTTATGAAATTTTGGATTGAAGCTATTTGGACAATTCTGAACTTCTATTAGTAAAATTTTCTGATAAAAAATACCTTATATGATTTTTAAATTTTTCCATTTATTTTGGTATCACATATTTATTTATTTATTCAGTTTTGTGGCTTCACATTTAAAGGGGGCAGATGGCTTTTTTTGTCGCGTGATTCTGTCTTTGAGAATAATTTGGTTCAAATTGTATAAAAAATCAAAAGATATAACAGTGGTGCCGCCTTAATTTGCGACATACTGCTGGTAATATTTAATTTTGAGATCTTTCCAGTTTTATAGTACTGATGAACAGTAATAAAGTAATAAAAAATATCAACTTTATAAGTCAACCTTCTATGAAATTAAAGAATCTTTGTTAGTGTAATCATTATAAAAAATTCTAATGAAGAACACTTAAATGCATTTTAATATCACAACAAAAAATCTAAGTTCTAAAGCCAGGTGTAGCCTATTTGAATTTCTAAGTAGCAAATATTAATAACAAAGATGTAATACCTAATAAAAAAGTAATTAACAAAAGAAATACTTAAGTATTATGTGCAATATTAATATCAAAAATGTATAAAAAAATAAAAATGTATAAACAGCACAACAAATATTTAGAAATTTTTTAAAGCTATAAAATGCTTGAAAAGCAAAGAAAACTGATTAAAATAGCAATTGTTTCTAAAATATTACTCGACAAAACATACCGTCTGCTTTTCTTCTTAAATACTGTTTTAATGGATCCCAATAAGTAACTTTTAAGGAAATAATCTCTGGATTTCCCCTACAGCGTATAAATATTTCATAATTTGATTCGAACAGCATTTCAATAAATATAATAATACAAATTATTACTACTGAAATAAATCCACAAATTTTCAATATACTATACACCCTTCGAAAACGTAATTTCTTTATGGGTGCATTAGGTACAGCATTTGGCAAAGTTACTCTACCATCAACTTGAGAATGCAATAATGGAGTTTGACTGCGACTAGAACGATGTGATGGATTCGTTTCGATCACACGAGAACTATTTTCAACAAGTTGAGATTCTGATGATGAATGCTCAAACGAATCACGAAAGTAATAGTCACTAAACCGGTCAACTGAATCTTCATTTGCTGCAAAAATAATAAAAAGTAACTTATAAAAAGACCAAACAAAAATAGCAAACATTCATACCAGGCATGCGACGCCTTAAACCACCTGCTGTTTCTTGATCTTCACAAACCGTTTCTAAAGCAGTATCTCCAAAATTCTGTGAAGAAGGTCCTTCTAACCCTGATAGTAAGCCAGTGCTAGTGGACGGTTCCATTCGAGAACCACCTACATCCGAATGACTTGATCTAGGTAAACTGCTATAACCTAAAACGAAACATGGTGTATTTCATTAATTTTACTTTAAAAAAATCTCAAATATAGCTAATTCTCATTTTATTTAAACTTTCTTCATAAAAGCTAATTTAATTCTTGTTTCAGCAGTAAAATTAAATCAATCAGGTATCATTTGACTTTTGTATCACTCTAAACTTGCCATGTGTACACTTTAGTAAACACGCTTCATTTTGTACATCAGGCGTTGTGTATATGAGTAAGCCAACATTCGTGTATTACTTATGGCACAGTCATAACCAGGGTGTGCCTCTAGCTAGCAATTAACTTAGTTAGGCGCTTAAGTGAACGAATGTTTCGAATCTTCTGATTAAATTTTTTTTAGGTAACGTTAAAGAGTTTCTAAGATATTTTTTATCATACCTGAAAACTATATAGGGTATGTCATGACAAGTTTTGGTTAGAAAAATATAAACTCGTATTAAATAAATAACACTACGGAACAAAAATAGCACTTGTTTCTGCATCGGAGACCAGACTAGGTGATTCTTATAGATTTTTGTGCGTAGAATTCGATGGCGTCAAAAAAATTGCATATCACGTCATGATTTTGAGATATTCGCACATAAAAGTACAAAAAAGGTCTATTTCGACCATTTTCAGAAGGTTATAATGCAAAATATTTAATATAGGATTAAATTTTGTCATATGCATTTGAAAGTACCAACATTCAGCTACAGTTTAAGATATTTACTTTTCTTGTGCACGAATTTTTCCCAGAGATATTATTTGTATTTGAATGACAGCGTATCAAGCATTTTATGTATTGACGTTAATCTCTCTTTTAGTGAATCAATCGTTCTGAAAATTTACATTCAAATATTTTTCAAGTTATGCGAAATTAATTTAGGGATAGGCTTTTCAAAATCAAGATGGCGGATCCTTTTCTTCTATAAAAAAAATTAAAATCATTACATATATTTAGCTTATTATTAAATATGAATTAAAAATTAATTATTTTTAATAAATAATGATATAAATATTTATACACTCTTTAATTTAAATAAATAATTAGTTTCTGATACGCAATTTTTTTGACGCCATCGAATTCTACGCACAAAAATCTATAAGAATCACCTAGTCTGGTCTCCGATGCAAAATCGTGTTCCGTAGTGTAATCAGTAGCTGATAGCGGACCACAAACAATTTAGGCAGGTCCAGGAAATAAAAAAAGTTTAAAATTTGTCGGACTGTGTTAGTGTCAAAAAAAGTTAGAAGATAAAAAATGTGTCCAAAGTATTATGTATAACCTGTATATTTGAACTATTCTAAATAAGAAATTGCTCATTTGAAATAGATAAGGCCAGATTTACCCACCTCTGTACACTTTACTACATTATAGAGATACTTTTATAGCAGGTATATAAACCAGCAATCTCCTATCGCCGTAACTATCTTGAGAACCTTTTAATCACCCTCGAGATATTTATTATTTCTTTTTTTGTACCAGTTGTCTCAGTTTTAAAGATTCTTTAAAACACATAATATTACTAAAAACAAATGAGCACCAATAAATTGTTAATAATTAAAATCATGAGCATTAAAACCAACATGTTTAAAGTTTTTGCTTTTTAGTCGCATTAAAAATAAATTTTTTTAAAAAGAAATGCATAAAAGTATGTTATACATAAATACACATAGGTAAACATTTTGGCACTCAAAAATAAATATCATCTACAAGTGTTCATTTTGGCACCAAATTTTTAATTAGAAAAATTGATCTATAATTATTATTATTGGTCTAAATTAATGTTTTATTTAGAAAAATATGTTTTTTTTCAAATACCAATTTCATTACCATATCATTACAGCGAACTATAGGGTTCTAAGTGACACTTTTTCGATTTTGAAATAGTTTGTGCTAAAGAGTTTATTAAGGTATCTACACCTTGATCAGTTTGTACTTTTTCTGAAAAGACACCCAGATTTTTTCATTTTAAGAAAAATGTCAGTTCTCTAGATTAAGTATAATGTATTTATAAACTTTTAAAACGTTTTCCTATAAAATTATAAAAATGTCACATAAAACGCTATGATTCTCATGTCACGCTATACATACCTAAATGTGGTTGTAGAGGGGTAGATGGAGTTGCAGGTACACTAGAAGCCTTACGTCTCAAGCTAGATGTGCGTTGAACAGTAGGTTGTTCCCTACTAGGAGACCTATTATCCTCCAAAATTTCCCGTTCTGTCCTTCCCGTGTACTTAAATTTAGTTCCCCAAGAAAATAAACCACCACCAGACACTACTGACGGAGCATCTGAACTACTTGGCAATCTAAGATCAAATAATTTAATAGCAATTACGATTAATTTTAATACTAACTTACGTGAAAAATAACATTTGCTCCATTGCACAACGCCAAACATATTTACAGGCAGATCCTGAGGGGCACTTGAAACCAACAGTATGTTTTTTCTAAAGCGAATGAGAAGGAATAGAATATCTGTTAGAAAATAAATAGATAAATTATTACCTCATTATAATTTAAATGTATTATAAACATTTTCCCTTCATAATTAATTTTTTGAACATCTGACCAACGAAAATGATGCGTTTTTCGACTACCTTGAAATGTTAAGATACCGCTATAATTAATTCCTAGATATAGTTGTGATCCTTTGTGATCCTAAAAAAAATAATTCCACTATAATTTACTTTCTTAATTAGGATATAACTATAAGTTGTTTACTCAAAATTTGATTAAAAAATGATAAAATAAAGTAATTATCAGATAATTTAATTAGACCATCTCTCCCACACCTGGGCATCACTCGGAGCTCTCGAAACAGTCAAGTATGCGGTTGAATGACAAGTTTTAGAAATACGACCAATAGAAAAATTCTATTCAAATATAGCGAACTGTTTTAGGAAGTGACTATTTCTGTGGGGTGGACAACTTATAGTAACACTAGAATATTTAGTATCTCTTAATCTACCAAGATTATTAACTTAACAATTAATCAATAATCAACATTATTTAAGGGTGATTCCAGTTAAATTGTGATGAACTACAGCCTGATCATTTCTAATTTTAATAAAATTTGGTAAGCATATAGTTTCTTGAAAAAAACACAAACATTACTAAGTCATACAACAAAGATATAATTCACTATTATTACTGTAACGTTCTTTCTAAAAATAATAACACAAGTGCTGTTTAAATCGTCTATTCACAAACAAATATTTATTTCTATACACTAATGAATACACTATAAATTAACGCTATGATTATAAACCATTAAAACTATTATTTACAGATTATGAATTTCTAATATAACATTTATCTATACAGTTACTATTTATTTTATGAAACACAGTTAACGACTCGCTGTTGACTACCTCTCTTTTATCCGCGAATCCGCTTTTATACCCTCATATAATCGCACCAGAAGTCGCTGGAACCTTCTATGTATTCTAGAAAACGCTAGAATAAACCGCGTCTGGTTTACATGCTTGTGCGATGCGTCATTCTCTCGAATACGGTAGAACACACCATTTGTTGCTCGAAAAGAGGTTCTTTCTTTTTCTCTCTTGTTACACTGCCCCCCTCTTCAAGTCTGTTCTGTCCCAGAACAGGTTTTATGCTCTGGTTCCTGTAGAACGGGTCATGACGATATCGACAGTCTTCACCTCGGCTACATGTTCCATTACGGTAGAAATAACAGTCTACACTCTTCGTTGGCCTTAATGCGGGTTGTGGGTCAAAATTGCAGACGAAGATCTTGACGTCCGTACCTCTAAAGACAACTTCCAGCATGTTTCTAACGATTCTCCAATCCAGCTGGTCCCGCCCACAGCCGAGTTTGGGAACTGCCAATTTGTTAATTCCCCTGGTAAGCAACTCGATCCTCAAATTCCATAATGCCCTCCACAAGTCGGCGTAACTCGGTTTCTGGTAGTAAAACTGCTTGGTTACCAAGTAGTAAATGGATCGGTCATGATCAGGCAAGCGTAAGGATTTACCAACAGAGGGATTTTGTTCTCGAAGTTCATTCAGCCGTCCAAATTTATTTCTAAACACCACTGCGATCCCCCTGGACATACGGAGATCCTTGGAGACACAGTGGGCAATGGAATAATCACCAGGGACCCGGAAGAGATCTTGTTGCATCTCAGTCGTGACTCCGAATCGCGCTTTTCTAGTTCCGGAAAACGCAGCCATAAATTCTCTAAAGGTTGGCTGATCATCTCCAGGCCTTACGGTATTGATAGCCACCTCAGCCTCATCTTCCGGGACTGCGTCATTATTTCCCTCATAGTGCGCCAGACGATTGGAGTGTACCACCTTTGGTTTCCCTCTTGGCAATTTCTGGATGCGATAAATCAAGTCATTTATTCGTTTCTTCACCTGGTATGGGCCCTCCCAGTTTCGCTGTAACTTTGGAGAATAGCCACGACGTCTTTGCGGGTTGTATAACCAGACAAGCTCTCCAGGTTGAAACCCTCCTTCTTGGGCTCTCACATCGTACGTAGCCTTCATCCGGTCACTCGCGATTCGACTATTATTTCGGGTTCGGTCGTGAATATCCTCCAACTTCTTCTTTAAGTTGATGACATAATCATTCCCGGCTACCTCCTGCTCTATAGGTGGAGACCCAAATTCCAGATCACACGGTAACCGTAACTCGCGTCCAAACATCACAGACGCTGGTGACTGACCGGTTGTTTCGTGGACCGATGCACGATAAGCCATCAGGAACAGATGCAGGCTGAGGTGGCTATCAATACCGTAAGGCCTGGAGATGATCAGCCAACCTTTAGAGAATTTATGGCTGCGTTTTCCGGAACTAGAAAAGCGCGATTCGGAGTCACGACTGAGATGCAACAAGATCTCTTCCGGGTCCCTGGTGATTATTCCATTGCCCACTGTGTCTCCGAGGATCTCCGTATGTCCAGGGGGATCGCAGTGGTGTTTAGAAATAAATTTGGACGGCTGAATGAACTTCGAGAACAAAATCCCTCTGTTGGTAAATCCTTACGCTTGCCTGATCATGACCGATCCATTTACTACTTGGTAACCAAGCAGTTTTACTACCAGAAACCGAGTTACGCCGACTTGTGGAGGGCATTATGGAATTTGAGGATCGAGTTGCTTACCAGGGGAATTAACAAATTGGCAGTTCCCAAACTCGGCTGTGGGCGGGACCAGCTGGATTGGAGAATCGTTAGAAACATGCTGGAAGTTATCTTTAGAGGTACGGACGTCAAGATCTTCGTCTGCAATTTTGACCCACAACCCGCATTAAGGCCAACGAAGAGTGTAGACTGTTATTTCTACCGTAATGGAATGTGTAGTCGAGGTGAAGACTGTCGATATCGTCATGACCCGTTCTACAGGAACCAGAGCATAAAACCTGTTCTGGGACAGAACAGACTTGAAGAGGGGGGCAGTGTAACAAGAGAGAAAAAGAAAGAACCTCTTTTCGAGCAACAAATGGTGTGTTCTACCGTATTCGAGAGAATGACGCATCGCACAAGCATGTAAACCAGACGCGGTTTATTCTAGCGTTTTCTAGAATACATAGAAGGTTCCAGCAACGGGGCCCTCGAACTTCTTGAGGATTCTTTTTACGGTTCTCTTCCTTCTGAAGAACTCTCATTAATAATTCTTCTAGGCGATCTTTAGAACCTTCATCTTCTTCCAAAACGGTCCGAACACGTCCGTGACCTCGGGACGCTTGTTTTGCAGCTTCAAATTCTAAGGCGTGAGCAAGCGCATCATCGGTTGTTCTTGGTCGTGCCAGCCTCAATGATTGTTGTGTTTCTCCGTCTCTTAACCCATCAATGAAGGTCTGCACAGCCAGTTGTCCCAGAAATGAATCGGGTGCCGTAGGGTACGCCAATCGGACAAGCCGCGCAACATCGGCTTCAAACTCCTGCAGGCTTTCTCCATTCTTCTGGTTACGATTCTTCACTTGCGCGTAATACACTTGTTGAAGATGCGCGTCTCCATATCTCATTTCCAATCTAGACACTAACAATTGGTAATCATTTTCCTGTCCTGCTGGGATTGTTTGCAGGACGTTCAACGCGTCTCCACGCAAAGCCACAGTTAAAGAAACGGCCTTTTCCTTGCCTGTCCATCCGTTGGCCCCAGAAGCCGCCTCAAACTGTTTGTAGTAAGTGGACCAAGGTATCTTTCCATCGAACGTGGCTGGTTTTACTTTTATCCCTACGACAGGACCCTTTTCTTCTTTAAACTGTTTCTTTACTTCATTAAACAGCCTCTCAGAAGTTGAGGGAAACCGTAGTTGCCTCATTCTATCTTCCAGCATTTCGGCCATATCGTCTTTCTTAGTTGTTGGTGGTAATTGCATCTGGGCTATTTTCTCTTCTACCATCTTTATTACCCTATCTTGTTCCGCCAATCTACCTTCCAATAGTCCTAACGCACTGGCATTCTCCAAACATTCTTCGAAAACTTTATCTTCTAACGCTTTGACATTGTCCTGGAATTCTTCTTTAAGCCTTCTGGAATTTTCTTCAGATTTCCTGGAATTCTCCAGTATTTCTTCCTTTAGCATTCTAACATTTTCTTCGGACTTTCTAGAATTTTTCAAAACTTTTTCTTCCAATGCTTTAGAGTTTTCCATTAGTTTTCTAGAATTCTCTTCGGCCTTCCTAGAACTTTCCAGTAATTCCTCTTTCAACATTCTAGAATTCTCTTCCGACTTTCTAGAACTCTCTTCGTGCTTTTCCAATATTTCTTCTTTTAGCACTCTAACATTATCTTCGGACTTTCTAGAACTTTCCAGTAACTCTTCTTTCATTTTACTTAATAACAAATTAGTATCAATTGCGGGTCCAGGTATTTTGAAGCGGTAATTTTCAGGATCTTCCTTCTATTCTAAAAGCCATTCTCTTAGCCGATTTATCAAAACTTCTTTCTTTCCATTACTATCCAAATCCCTCTCGTCCAATTCCCGTTTTAAATCTATTACTAAGAGATCTTTTAATAGTTTCATCACCATTTTAATCGTTTGTTGAAATTAATTTTAACACAAAAATTTATTCTCACAGCACTTTATTTAATTATTACGCGATTTTATTTATTTTAAAACACCACACCTGACAACACTGTAACGTTCTTTCTAAAAATAATAACACAAGTGCTGTTTAAATCGTCTATTCACAAACAAATATTTATTTCTATACACTAATGAATACACTATAAATTAACGCTATGATTATAAACCATTAAAACTATTATTTACAGATTATGAATTTCTAATATAACATTTATCTATACAGTTACTATTTATTTTATGAAACACAGTTAACGACTCGCTGTTGACTACCTCTCTTTTATCCGCGAATCCGCTTTTATACCCTCATATAATCGCACCAGAAGTCGCTGGAACCTTCTATGTATTCTAGAAAACGCTAGAATAAACCGCGTCTGGTTTACATGCTTGTGCGATGCGTCATTCTCTCGAATACGGTAGAACACACCATTTGTTGCTCGAAAAGAGGTTCTTTCTTTTTCTCTCGTTACATTACGTTTATTAAGGGACTGCCACCATGATACCAAAAGAATGTGAACATAGGGTGAATAGTTAGGCAAAACATCTCCTTTCAATATGACGGTCAATGTTTAAATTTCAAGTCTACAATTCAAAGATAAGACATTGAACACTCTTAGATGATCAACTCACACATAAGCGACAATTTCAGTCAGACCAAATACAGTCAACAATTTTATATATTTACTATGGATATCCCAAACAGGCATGTTGCCAAATTGAACGTATTAAAACTGTGCTAACCCTTCCTTCACCTATACCACTCTATACTGTCTGTAGGTTCGCGTAACAAAGGATTAAAAAACAATAAAAAATGTCAGACAACTTAAATTTTTTACATTATCACCTTAAAAATATAGATTCTGCCCAAACTATAACAGCTAGAGGAAACCCATGTACGAGAGATTGGCCGATTATTTTTTTAGAAATTCAATTTCACATTTTTTACAATACTTTTTTAATGATTTTAAAGAATTTTTTCGTTTACATAGGCTAGATTTTCAGGAAAATACAACTAATTACTACATGCCAGAAATATCATTCACACTAACTATGTAATATGTAACATGAGAACCAAAGACTTGTAAGTAACAATTTTAGAATTGTTTTAATAGGGGGTGTGGTCACATGCAATAAAATGTATATTATTTTAAAGGGTATTATGGAAAGTCTGGAACTATTGGAATAAAATGATTTTTAAACAAATCCTCAAACGCGTCAATTTTTATTTAAAAAAGCCATACTTTATAGATTGTCTTTTGTTTACACAGTCAGCAATATTTTTTTAAAAAGAACTTTTTCCAGCAAATTTGGTCTTAAAAATTCATGTTCTGTCCAAATTCATTATAAAAAATGAAGGTTGCCATTTAGAAAAGTTTCCTGACATCATAACTCAAAATCAAAACACAATCTAAAGGTGACAATTACAGTAAATATGTCTATTTTAAAACAAGAATTGATTTGTTCTGAGGGTTTCTTTTAAAAACATTTCATAAAAGTTTTATTCTGATAGTTTCTGACTTTACACTCGCACTGCATAAGAAAGAAATAATTGAACATTAAGTTAGTATATTTTATAAATAAAAAAGTAAATTTTGTGGTCAAATGTCTAATTTTCTGTTATTTTTATAAATATGTGTCAACTTAACTATGTTATATTTCTAGTTTATATTAACCTATATCATAATTTTTTCAATGTGTCTTTTTTTCGTGTATAATTATTTTTTATTGGTGACGGAAAGTATGATTTACAGCCGATTTTATGGATCTTTATAACCTTTACAACATATCTGAAATTCATCCATTGCATCTCAAAAGATCTTAAAATATATTTCTTATTTCCACTTTGGAAATATTTCAAGAAGGAAACATTAATAAATTTACGCCTTAACCTTGATTTAATGTAGGCTTACAGGTTTAAATTCTTTTTGATTATAACCTCATTTTTAAACGTTGTATATCGTATTTTCGTAATTTTTAACTTTTAGTTCAAAACACCAAAATTATTAAAATTAATAAAATAAAACTATTATCATCATTTATCCATCATCAGGGATAAAGGTAAATTTCATGAGGATCATTATAACATAGTGTGCCATATTAAGTTTTATAATTGTTTATTATTTGCTTATTTTTCCTTGGAATGGAGTTTTGATTTTTGTGTTTTTTAAAAATAAATCAAAATAAAAACTTCATGCTTTTTACAAATACATAATAAGACTTATAGACCTTTCACTCCAGATTAAACAAGTTTGATTAAAAATCCAGACAAATTGTTAAGTGATAAATGTGTAAATGATTTCATAAACTACAAACTATCTGTTTCAAATGAATTGAGCCGTTACTTTAAAGACCCACGGAAAAAGTAAATGACTAGGGTAAACCATTTCTTCACATTGCGCATTTGGCGAAAAGGTCAACCTCCACAGATAAAATTTAATATGCAATAATGCTTAAAATGACTTAAACCAGTTTATTTTAGGAGGTGTCAAATTCATGTGATAATACGAATTGCAATTGCCGCAGCCAAACTGTGATGCTAATTGCTTACTTGTTATACTTTTATGCAAAAATGTGTAAAGTATGATGAAAACTGTCATTCGGTGCATGTAATTACGGCATTGGTAAGACAATAAATAATGTCAGCGAGTTTAGTTTTAAATTGCAGTTCATTGTTGTTGAATGATAAAAGATTGTGTTAGACAAATAAAAATTGATTAAATTAAAAAAAATTGTGTCCGAACTTCAATAATAATATTGAACGAAATATGCAATTTTTGGCATGTCACAGTATGTAACACATGTGATATTATACGTAACGCCTTCAAGATCTAAATTGATCATTAAGGACATCTTAAAATAAAACCGTAGGTATGGTATTATTTTTGGTGTTTTCTCTAATATTGTATAAATAATTATTTATATTGATTATATATAATCAACTTGTAAATTTTTTATGAATAGTTCGCAGAAGTATTGCAAAACTTATAATTACCTAGGATTTCATGCCTTGACTTTGTCACTTGTGTGTAACGCACGTTTTAGCTTGACCTGTTTGTGAACAATATCAGATATAAAAAAATCAAATGTATTTTTATTAAGAACAAGAAACTGCACCAAATTAAAAGTTTAGTTGCTTGAAAATGATTTTTGGGGATTCGTTAATCATAAAAATGCGTCGGAACGCGTCACTGTTCGTAACTCGAGGAATACCTTACATATCATTGGTACTCTTTAATATAAAATGTTGACATTCTATGCAAATAGGTGTTATAGTTTTTGAAATATTGAGTCATAATATAAAATATGATGTAACGATATTAACAAATTAAACTAATGGACAGAATTGCTTGAAAATTCTATGAGATATAAAATGGCTTTTTGTTCACATTTGTTATGTTTTTGCTAAAACGATTAAAATTAAAAAAAAACTGCCTATTGGTATTCATATTATTATTAATTGTGTTAAGAAATTACTTCATTTGAAGCTGCTCTCCAACTTCTACACTTTTTGTATTGCGCAATCTGGAAAATGACGCAAGTTTGGTAAAATGCAAGTTAAAAAATTGCGCAATTTTTGAAGTTGCATGCCACTTTTCGTGTTGTGTACATTTTTAAAATTGCTATGTGTGAACAGTTGCAGATACCGAAGTTGCGCAATATAAAAATTGACCAACATGTTGGTTATATAAAGTGGCGCAATATCTGCTTTAGTGCAAGTTTACCTGTAAATAATTTTTTTTTTAATAAATCACTACATATTTACTACTCATATGTTTATTTAGAATATAAATTGTGGAGACATTAGTTTAATGAATTAACAACTGATTTTTGTGCGTCAGAATTACATTTTCATAGAGATTTTTAAATTCTTCAGGCTCAGTACTAACTTTCAAAAATTATACAAACTTCTATTTTCAAAAAAAAACAGTTAATTTTTGCTTCTTGACACAGCTAATAATATGGATCTAAAGGTTGCCAACTAGGCAGATCTACAATAGAATATTGAATTGCAACAAAGTTAAAAAAAAACGTTAAAACCTGCGGAATATCCGGAGATGGAAGAAAAGTTGTTTGCACGGTTTAAGATATGTAACTGATATCCTCCGAAATTTTTGTCGAAAAGGCAAAGCATCTTTATTAAACAACGTGTGGTGCTTACGAAACAGTAGACTAGTTCCACAGTTTCGTATACTGTGCACGCTATTGTGACTTTATAAAAGATGTTTTCCAAACGATGACGTAAGGGCAAGTAAAGATTGGATACTAAATTTTAAAAATGACAATTTGCAAGTGCTTAATTGCGGGAGAAAAGCTGTTCAGTGATTTGCACGCAGTGAAGCCATTTAAGAAACAGTTGTAAAGCGGTGGCTTTGCACTGGGCGGTAAAAAATTTGAAACAATTGTGATGCCGGAAGATTTAAGAGAAAAATCATATCTAACGTATTAAGTTCAAAAAATACGAAACAAGCAAAAATCACCGCCTTTTTTTAATGACATATTAATGCGGAATATTATTTTTTGTGTTTTTAAAACAGTTTTTGCGTAAATATTTTTGTAGTTTTATTTACTTTTAAATAAATGTTTTTGCAGAATGTTTTAACTGCATTTATTTACAAATAAAACATAGTAACTCTACAGATGCGGTAATCCGGATTGCCTCTGTTTTAATTAGTTCGAATTAGCGAGGCTTCACTGTATTTATGTAGACAATTTTTAAGTAAGAAAAATCTGATTATATGCACTATAATTTTAGATCAAAATGAAGAAAGGTATTTTTATCATATTTTCAGTAAATCAAATGTAGAAAGCGGCTTGTATTTATTTACTTTATCATCAGAACAAATTTTATAACTTCACTATAGAATTTGAAGGTTAACACAATATTCACAGTATGAAAATGGTAGAACAAAAATGATAGCTGTCTATCAAAAGTTGCAGCTTGAGTTTGTGAAAAGTGGTGAATTGTGTGTGAATATCCTTCTAAAAACTCTAAAAATTGCTGTTGACACTTATAAGTTGCGTCATTCATTTATAGAGTAACTTTAGACTTATTTTTGGTTATGTGTTCAATTTTATAGTTGCGCCACAGAAAGTTGCATAACAAAAGTGTACAAGTCTGCAAGCACCTTAAGATATATCACCCATTATACAAAAAAAATCAACCAGGGCACAAAAATTAAAATTTTTTGTGCGAGTCAAACTTTGTTTTTTAATTTGCCTTTAATATTGTATGGGCCACCTAAACAATAATTTTCCAAATCTACTTTCAAAACATTACTTTTTAAGTAAAAAATAACACTCTTTTATTATATAAAGAAGAATTTAAAGTGCTTTGAGCAGCATGAATTAATTTTTTTATATAAAATGTTCACAATATGAACTGAAATTTAAAATATTTAAATATCTTTCTGTGTAGAGACATTTTTTAATTTTACCAAAAAAAGGGTCGTTGTTTAATTTTATACTTATTGATAAAGGAATTCATATTTTCACTGACGATTTTGATTGTATATTTCGTAATATGAATTAAGATAATCAAAAAAACAATAAATACTCTGGTTAGACTAGCTCATCTTGTGACCATATCCCTGTCCGTAACGCTTAGGACAATGAGATGTAACGGAAATATATTTTTTAATTTGTTTATTTGTGTTTAAATAATTAAATGGTTTTTCCTTGAAATCTAGACATTACCGTTCAGTTACAAACTTTTTTTATTTACAAAACTAACTTATTTCCCAGATATTTTAACAAGTTTTGAATTTTTTGAAAATGATGGGAAAAACTTGTACTATGTCTGTAACGCTATTTTCCAAAAACTACAAACGTTTGTAAAAGAAATTGTAATTGTAATTGAAATATTGTAAAATGTCCCTGTCCATAACATGGAATGGGTCACATACAGTGATGCCAGAAAATATTTTTTCTAGGAAAAACATTGGCTTTAAAGTAGAATTGTTTATACATGAAAATAAACATACATTTTATTCGAATAGCTTAATATGTCATGGAGTTATATAACTCTATCAATGTTGAAGTAGTACATATGTACTATACTTCAACCACGAATACAAGAAATGAGTCACATTCATAATCACACCGGAATAAATAAGATTAGATCTATAAGAATTAATAGATTAGAGTGCAAATTTCACGTTGCTAAAAATTCAGTGACGTACACTAGAAGCAACAGATTCCTGATTTGATTTATTTTTAATTCCAATCAGTTTGTTCCGCTACTGAATCTTTCTAGCACAATTATTGTTTATTTTATCATTTAGATTACAGAGTGGCCTTCGCATAATTCTAGAAGCATTTTATATTTCCTCCCACGTGATTTGTGATGAGTCATTTATTGTATTTATGGTTGAATTATAATTCAACATTGATACTTTCAGAGACAATTTCTGTACATTTCAAGATAAAATAATGTGAAACATCGTAACTTTAAAAAATAAAATGTTGGCATTTGTATAAGGTATTAATATATGTTTAAGCAACAACTTCTAATTTTTTCAAAAACATTTGGCCCCTCAGCTTTTTTGTAAGTCGCATTCCAACTGATAGCTTAATTCATTTGAAAGGATAGTAATGCAAATAATCTAAAAAATGCCACTTGATACTCTATGGTTCTCAGGTCACAAATACAGTAGAACTCCATAACCCGAACACACTGTATTTCGAACATCCAGTAATCCGAACAGCAACATTTACAAGCTATAATCTGAACAAACCTCTTTAATTCGAACAAATCTCTTTAATCCGAAAAAGAAAGTTCTATGCATATACTAAAATTGAATATGTAGCATTCTTGGAAGGTGAATATTAATTATAAATGAGATTATTGATGCAGTTTGTTGGCTGATACTGTTACGACCTGATGGGTGTAAACAAATTCTACGAAGATCAACAAACGCTTTTGTTATTAATATAAAGAGTAATAAAAACCCTGAAGGCTACAGATATAAGAAATAAGCTATAAATATAGTAATGATACCATCACAGAAGTGCTCTAAATGTTTTGACGTTGCAGTTTTGTCGCATTTTTTTATGTAACGACATTATCTACCATAAAACCTTTTTCTTTCAATTTTGTTAATACAAATTTATATTCGTGGCGTTCAAAATTCAATTAAAAAAATGTCAAAACGTACACACATTATTAAAACTATCAGATAAATTATTCAACAATTAAATGTTAGGTTAGTGTTTAACGATTGCTTTAAAATATGGTGTTGGTAAATTGACAGTCAGCGATATAAAGAAAAACAAAACTAAAATCCTAGAATATGTCTTGTCTGCTGTGAAAAGGTACAGAAAATAGAAAAACAGTGAAAGTTTAATTAATAAAGAGTGAAATTAAGACCTTGAAATGAGAGCACATCGCTATAACAGGAGAAAGAGAAAACTTAAAGCAAAAAAATTACTGATTTCTTAATTAGAAATAAAAGTTTTGTAATAAAATTAGTAAATTACATAAGTTAAGTTCTTATTATAATAAAGTACCACGGCATAAAGCAATGTTTATATTCGTATATCCACTAATCTGAATTCCTCTTTAATACAAGTTAGCCTTGCATGTATAGGCTTGGGTTGAAAAGTTTCAACTGTAGTAATTAATTTGTCTTTCTATTCTTTTAATTGGCCATGGACAATTAAAAGTAATTCTACTTCTTGTGTCTTGACTTCATTCTACATACCTTAGAACCTTTTTACACAAGCATTTTTACTGAAGTGCAGAAATACTGTCTCACTGTGACCAAATTGACCACTTCAGTGGTTCAACTAGCCACATTTCATGGTTTATGCCAGCTTCCATATATTCAGTCTTTGCTTCCATTAGTATGGACAAAACGCTTGCCGAGGAAATTCAGTCATTGATAGAATAGATTCTGAGTCTTGACTATGGTTTTTTCCTATTATTTTGTTGTGTATACCACTGCGATATTTCTATATTGCAAGTTCAGCTTGAATTGCTGCTATGAAGGTATTTGTGTCAAACAGTTCCATCATATTCGCTATTATCACTGATAATCAAAACATGTCGCCAAAATAAGGTCAATAGAGTAGCTCATGTAAAAGAAATGTTGCAGTCAATATATGGTTAGTAAATTTGCCTAGTAATAGCAGGCGACAATGATTTGCGAGGCATCAACTAAGCGCCTATCTGAAAACAAAAAGGCTCTTCCTATTGCAACAAATGTTAACTGCACACAGGCAGCAATTGACCACACATCACAAAAAATGCTTGCATGTAAAAAGGCCCTTAACTTCAATTATAATTCTACGGCAATTATTTTTAAAAATATGGTATTTAAAGTGCTAAGAAGTCAACTTTGTATTAAAATACCGTAAATGTAATAAATTAATTTCAAGATTCTAAATAGCAACATGAAGAATAAATTTTAGGTTTTAAAGAAACTCTAGTTTCAATAATATGAAGGTGCACTGATGCATGATGCACTGATATTAATATATTAATGATTACAATTTTTTGAAGTCTCCACAGTTATAAAAAAAGAAAAAAAAACTTTAAAAATCCAAACCTTGACAGGATGAGGATCAACACCGTAAGTGTCCAATTGACAAGCAAGCTTCAAAAATGAACTTTCTACTTGGGAAGGAGTTCGTCCTTTTAAATTCTTTTGATGTATTTCCATAATTTTTTCTTCTATTGTTTCTGTTTGTTTCAGGAGGATTTTATAGTCACTAACATAATTTCCCATATGTACCTCTGATGTATAATCTCCAAGGTCTCCTATTATAAAATTATTCTTATTATTTTCAACTCAATATTATAAAACTCAATAAACTAGACAACTACAGGGTGAATAAACAAATATGCTGATTTTTAAAGTTTCAAAATTATATATATATACAAGATTTTCCAACAAAATGTGCTTTTAACACTTTTACTGTGAATGCCATTTTTTGGAATACGAAAGCTATGCTATTTTGTATACCAGGTTGATCATTATGTTGAATGGCCGAACAGAACTTTATAGTATAACTCAATATACAATACTACACCTTTAAAATCATATTTCACATCCGAGTGCATATCTAGGGTTTTTTATGTAACTTTTCTATCACACATTGACTTGGATCTGAGTCATAGTTTTGTAAAAAATTTTAATGTCTCCAGTGTAAAAAGAAAACCTTAAACTATAAAACCTTACAATTTATTTTCAAAACAATACAGGTACGTTTAAAATATAACATACATACCTTTAATTGCCAAATTAACTTTCCATACTTCAACAATTATATATAAGGAGTTTTTTCTGCACAATTCAGTTCTTGATGGACCAGATGGTATATTTTATATTGACTTTATTGTAGTTCTTTGCAAACTTTTTGGTTATATTTATGAGTTCAAATAATTTTCTATATAGATGTTGGATGATATCTTCCAACAAATGTAGATTTATATTAAGCAAGGAACACATATATCATTCCCTTTAAATTTTGTAACTTGCAAGATTAATCTATTAGTGACAAGTTTGATTCAAGTTCAACCAGTAAAACTCCGCAAATCAAAAAGTATGTAAACTGAAAGACAAATTAAATGAGACTCGTAAGGTACTTAAAAAATCAGCTGCGTGCACAGGTGATTGTTGGGTTGCCTAAATATATCAGGACCGAACTTACAACTTAAACTGAAATACGTTTAATCCAATTTATTTTCAAATTTCATCAAATTCGTTGGTTTTATTTGAATTAGAATACCTATACGAGTCTCATTTAATTTGTCTTTCAGTGTACATGCTCAAACTTTTTGATTGACAGCCTACTTTCTAATAGACGACATGTGACCCCTAGGTCACAGAGCAGTTTAGCTGGCGATCTTGAAAAAACTTTATTACTAGTGGCCTAAGACATCACCAAAAGAATATAAAAATATAAAGTTGACCTTACAAGTTGCAAATTTTAAAGGGGATGATGGACATGGTCTTTGTCGTATCGATACACAAATGGTAATGTAAGCATATATCGAGCATTATATTGTTGTTTTACTTAGATTAAAAAAAACAACAAATCTTAATTTATATTGAAATAATTGCAACAGCAACACCATGAAATTTTAATCTTTTAGTTATTATTTTCATAACGAAGAATTTGTTTTTGATTTTATTTCAAAAACAAAGACACAAGAGGTACGATGTTAAATGATTAAAAATAATAACAATAATTACTTTTATTCCACATTAATATTAGATAATATAATTTCAAAAACAGAAACAAAAAATTCTTATACAAAAATAATTAAATTACGATGTACATATATCTTCAAGCAAAATCTGGCTAGGGATTACTCAATTTAACCTGAAAACCACGCAAAGATTAATTAATAGAAATAACAAAATAATATATAAAAATTTAAGAATTAGAAAAGTAGCTAGATAATGAGAACAGACACAAATTCAAATTATTATATTTTTGTATGAAGTGTTTCTTCATAACTTTTAGTGTTTATTAATAATAATAAATTTTTACTTTTTCCAGGCCATGAGACTCATTGGAATTAAACAGGGTAAGTTACTATTACTTAGAGTCGTATGATATACGCAGCTTTATGCACTGACCAGCTAATATTATCCCAGTAACTCATTTTCACAGGCTGAGTTGACTTGAAAGTCTTATATATTTTCAAAACTACCTTGATTTTGTGGAATGTCATCGATCCCAGAATCCCAAGATCATTAGTAAAGCTCCATATCAGCTGATCTACCAGCCTACCATTTAGTGGATCATTGCATATTGACTTTCAGTAAATATGAGCAAGAGACCACAAGTTAAAAGAGATAATTAGACCACTCTCAATGCGTACGCAGCTATTCTGTATTACACTAGCAGTGGATTAGTTGCAATTGTTGGCATTTGAATAAAAATTTCTTTAATGTATTATTTTATAGTTAATTATTTTATAACTAATAATTTTAAAGGAATTCCTTTTCATTTCTATGTCACAGGGAGACAAAGGAATGGAAATGTTGCTTCAATAATTATTTGAATTAATTTTCCATTCATTCCTATTTTAATATTTTAAATTATAACATAAAATGTACATCCGATCATTAGTATAAATCAACTGACGAAGTATACAGAAGGATAGGCATGCGTATGTTTTCTTATCGTAAGTTCTTCATGCATACTCACCTGTAAGATTTTCTATCTCGTTATTGTTCCGTTTAATGTCTTGCTCACTCAATATCAATTGTCTATAGGAAATCATACAAATTCCAATTATGTATATAAGATGTCATTTATTATAGTTGTTATTATCTTTTATATACAGTGTGTTTTACTTCTCACCTCCATCCTGTGAAGTCAATCTATATTCTACAAAAATGAGGTTGATCTTATTAAAAAGAGCATACTTTTGTCTATAGAAAAACAAGCAAAAGTCAAAATCCATTTTATCACACATTAACCTCTTTTTATCAGAGCAGATTACATATTATATGGTGCCACCAAATTCAGACAGTTCCTGAGTGTGGATGTGCACGAGGGCACAGTTATGGAATGATTTTACAACGTTTTCTTGCAAACATTTCTTGAAAATTTATAGACCTGAGGTGTAAACAAACAAACATAACCTTAATTTCAACTAATTTAATTATTACAAAAACAGAAAAATTGGATGAATAATAGGAAGGATAGGAAGAAATATATTATTAAAAAAATTAAAACTTTATTTTACTAAGCAATTAACAATTAAGTTAAATATGTATGAGCATTCATCATTTTACATTAAATTTTTCATCACATAACCTCAAAATAATCTTTCGTAATGTGGTGGATTCGTTTTCTAAAATTACACGATCACATTGATTAGTGGGAATCATGTATCTCTTTCCTGCTCATTTCTTCTCTTTTCCAACACAACATTTTACATGCGTAAGTGATTTAATATTAATTGTTGATTAATTAATATTGCATTAAAAAAGCATTAAAAGTAATTATTAATCAAAAAGAAACAAACAAAAATCTATGATAAATGGACATTCATTAACGAAGAAAGATATAACAGTAGCCAGCATGGCCGAGTGGAGGGCATGCTAGATTTCCAATTACAAAACACCAATTCTGTTTCTATTTCAGCCTTTTTTTAAATATACCACCATAGCCGAAAAATGTCCAATCACAAGATGCAAGTTCAGTATAATTGCATATTCTTTACATATTTAAATATCTATGTATAATAAAAAATGTGTTTTCTTACAATACATTACAAAATAGTACAAAGGGATATCACATTCAGTACATCACGAATCAAAATGCCATTTTTAATGATAATAGAGGCCAAAAAAAACTATACGTGTCCTGGTAATTTGTCGAATGCTATATAGTTTTCCACTTACAATTTTTTTTAAAATATGGCATCATACAGTAGTGACTTATGAATAGGCATTAGCACATCCAACAACTATCCCGCATGACTTGATGTGTAAGATGCTTACTTTGTAATGCATTAATCGCAAAAATTTGAACTTGTTCGTTTTAAGAAAAAAATTAATTATTTGAATTATATTTGTAAATGTTATTTTTTAATTATTATTAATACTATTTGCATTTGTTTATTGTTTTTTCTATTTATTTCAACACACGTATTCCACATTTTAAAAAGAAAGGTTTTTAATTAATTATATTTATTATTCTAATAAAAAATAAGATTTAAAAATATAATTAAAATAATTAATTTTTTTCAAAACTAACAAGTCGAAATAGCAGGGATCAGAGCAGGGATCGATTCTGCAATCTATGTGTTAGGAAGCAAGCACCTTACACATCGACTCACAGGGGATAGTTATTGGATACACTAATGCACCTATACATAAATCGCTATACCCTATGATGTGATATTTACAAAAATTTATAAGTCGAACACTAGCATTCGACAAAACGCCAAGACACGTAATTTTTCTTGGTTTCTACAATTTCGATTCTTGATGTACTGAATGATATGTCCCCTGCCACAACAATTTATGCAAACTGTTATTACAACTTGCATTTTGTAGTTAGAAATTTAGTGTGCCCTGTACTCGGCTATGGTGGTATATTAAAAAAGACAAATACATTATGATTTGTAATAATTGTAGATTTATATTTTGTGAAATCATTTGTATACAAATCACGCCTACAGAAAAACGTGTTTTAAAACTGAATTTTTTAATTAAACAACCAATTACCCGAACCTGGTTACATCCATGTGGGGAAACAATCTCGCACGCATGCCTCTAGGGTAGACGGAAAACCAAACTTGATATTAGTAAATGTAGTGAACACAGTGGCCTCTTTTGACGCCAATAATAACTAAAAAAAATTGATATCGTATTATTCGTCTCATGCATTAGCCTGTGGATAAATGAAATAAATAAATAAAAAGCAAAGTGAAGCACGATTCATAAACTACTCGAGTGTTTTTGTCTTTTGTCCATGAAAAAATACTTTTTCCTCAAATCCAAAAAAATACGGTGATAGAATGGATCTCATTATTTTGGTTTAAGTGTGAAAATGTTAAAAACGAACTGAATGAGCAGTATAGCACGAAAAGCATTTTACGGATCATAAATTTCTACGTACTTTAGAAACCTAATAAAATAAGTAAATAGCCATAATGACAAATAAACGCAAATCAACAAAGGCATCAGGGATTCACAAAAACAAGTGCGTGATGATTTTTGCTTTGGCGTTACATTGGTAATTGCCAGGCATGTAGCCAAGGGGGGGGGTCTCGTGGTGCTGAAGCCCCTCCCATGAAGCATACATGACTTTGAATTTTTTCACTTTGAAGTTGATTTTATTGTATAGCTATAGAGCAGTGGCGAGAGAGGAGAGTGTTGGGGGACACCTTGCGTTACTACAAAGTTTCTACGTGGCTGAAAACTGTCCTTTTTGCTAGCATTCCAAAAAAATCTGTTGCATCTTAATTTTAACTGTTCTTGTTGAACGTGTTCGTGCAAATTAGTCCATGTGTGCAATATGTACAAGTGAGAACGTTCAGTTGTTTAATTGGCGGTGAAGTTTCAACCATTAATAGTTAGTAACTATTTAGTTTATTCGTACCATTTAACTATGGTTCATTTAAGACATTATAGTAAAGAATTTAGAATTGAATTTACAGAATTATATAAAAGCCATACGTGTATGTGTTAAATAAAATCATTGGAATATTCGTCCATACGTAAGAAATTGTACCAATCGCTAGGTGACAATCTCAATTCATTTCATAGATTTGTAAGAGAAAATTGTTTACACTTAAAAAGCCATTCTTTTGCCTTTAGAACGTTTTCGATTTTTTGTAAACTTTATAGCCGCTGTCACCGCCACTGCTAATATAACGTTCTCGTCCATAGCTTAAGCTATCACACACATGGGTGATTATTGAAGTTTACACTTTTCTCCATTAGTGACTCCATGGGTTTTATGCCAACTGTCGCCACTATTTCTATTGATGCCAAAATTTACTGATATTCGATTTTTTCCAACGATTTTCAAGTAAATTCAAAATAAAGCATCATTCAACTAGTGTTGAAGTGATGTAGAATGCCCCATATAATTTTTATTTAAGGCTGTTTTACCGCTTTGCAAGAATCCGTATATGATATGGGCGTACCACTGTTTAGTAGTCAAAATCATTCCATCTATTAGTGACAAATAAGTGTAACAAGGACAGATACATTTCAATAACGTGTTAACAGTGGAAGGGGTAATTTATACCTAAATCTAATATTTGATTTGTTGTACTGTATAAAAGGTGTTAAAAGTTCACGTGGACTAGAAAAATATAACCGATAATAATCACCAAATGTTGCGAATTTTCAACATAGCAATAAATATTTTTACCTTATTCATTTTTCCAATGAGGACCGTTTTTATAAATATTGATATACATTATTTAGCGTGAGAGATTTTTATATTTTAATCAATATTTGAATTTGTATTGCACTTCTCGAGTTTTAAATACCTATCATACAGTATACCGTATGTTATATCTCTATTATCATACGTTTTAGGGAAAAAAAATAAAAAAGATGCACCATGTTATTACCAGACTTCATTTGAACACCAAAATAGTTATAGACTAGGGTGGTCGTTATTTTGGCGCGAAGTCGGAAAACTGCTGGTCTCCACGCGAAATATGATGCAAAATAAATTTGCATCATATTTTATACATTATTATTTATAATGTATAATTTATACATTTATACATTGTTTATACAATGTATAAACCGCGCTGCTAATGGGTTAATTTTCATCAGAATAACATGATTTTAAGTGTCCCAAAAAGAGAATTTTATAAGCTTTTTGGCGTATACTTTAAAATATTTTTAGAGGAATTGGACAAAAAGTTATAGTAGAAAATGTGAAAGAGTGCAGTTTCCCCATTTAAAATACATGCAAATTTTCAACCGTCGTGCGGCACGTGTTAAAATGGTTTTATGGCTTTGCAACGTTAACGATAATTTTTTAAAATTTATTTTGCATCATATTCCGGGTGGAGACCAGTAGTTTTCCGACTTCGCCAAAATAACGACCACCCTATTATAGACAATAGTAAATATTGTAAGAAAATTTCTAAAACAGTAAGATTAGTGATTCTTCATTACTAGAAATGTTAGATATTTAGTTTTATGTACGATATGTTTTGTATCTACAGTTGCTCACAGCGAAAATCATACAGCCACACTTTAAATAAATTTTATTCAGAAAGGAATATGTACATACAGAGTGTTTTATCCGTTTTGTTATATAGGCGACTAGCATGTAAAAACACAGTTTCTCGGATATTGGCTCCCCTAATTATTTCAGAGGAAAAATCAGTATAGCAAAGTTCGAGGTTTTTTTGATTGCTGTTAAAAACTGTAGCATTCTGTGCTAAATAGTTTCCAAGATATAAACGATTTTCTGTTATAGAAAATTAACATTGTAAATAAGAAATTCGCTAATAACATTTACAAAGTTGAATTTAGACGTTAGATATAAAATTACAAAAACAAGACATCAACGTTGTAGAGATTCTTTAGATTAATTTGAAAGCTATTGCTATAATAATAATAATAATATATATAGCTAATAATACTTTATAAAAATAAGTTCCTTGCACAAGTTTCATCTATTTCTTACACACTGGTAGCACATTCTGATTAGTGATTGTGTTCCATGTAATAATCGCTTGTATCGTGGAAGCTATTTAATACAGAAAGCTAAATTGGGTTGTTTTGAACAGTACTCAAAAAATTTAAAACTTTTGCTATACACTGATTTTTCTTTTGAAATAATTAGCCAATATTTGAAAAAATGTGTTTTTAAACATGCTATTCGTCTATGTAACAAAACCGATGATACACCCTGTATGTATGTACAAAGACAAATGTGTGTACAAAGACAAATAATAATGGGAACACAATCCTTGTAATCTCTACAATATTAGACATGATTTCGGAAAATAAGTAGACTCCTTTCAATTATAAATTAAAACAAGATCTAAGTAAGATTAACAAAATTATCATCACACTTAAAATCGTCTAATTAATTTTTTGAAAAATTTAAAAATCAGAAGAAAATGAATTAGGTAATGTTTAGTTGGATAACCTTCCTTATTCAGTACTGCATGTAATTGGCGTGGTACCGATTCACTAGGTTTTTGAGATATTTTGTTATGGATATTCTTTTAAAAGGGCTGTTCATTGTTTGGACATTTCACAATTGCTAATTTTTATTTCCCGATCTTCTATTATACTTAAATCTAATGACTGAGTCGGTAGTTGGATAACTCTAGAACTGTTAAGAGTGTCCATCCCTTGGCCACAGCAGAAGAATGTTTGGGATCGTTATTGGAATATAAGTGAAACGTATCTAAAATGCCCAATTTTTCTTCACTACTTCTGTGAGTATTCTGCAATATATCGAGGTAACCCCATTTGTGCATTATGCCATCAATAAATATTAAATCTTTCACGCTATTAGTCGATATAAAACCCCAAACCATTTGTAAACCATCCCTATGTTTATCCCTACGACTTTTAGTCGCTTTGTCGCTGCGACTAAAAAGTCGTTCAAAATAGAACAACAGTATTTAAACGGAGCCGGCCACATGAGCGACTGTTTGGAAGCTGCGACAAAAAAGATGCAACATGTTCCATTCTAGTCGCTGACGATTAAATTGACGCTAGCGACTGTCGCAGCTAATGGAACACACGGTCTCATACGTATGCGAACAGACGGGCGACTATTTTGTCGCAACTACCCTCAGCAGTTCTCGTATTTTTGTCGTTATTTTGTATTTTTTTTGGAAAAATTTGGTAGAATGACAGAAATGAACACGGAAGCATTGATAATCGAAGTGTAAAAACGGCCAGGTGTATTAAGGTGTGTTTGTATGATTAGAATAATAATAAATGGTTGAAAAATACAGTAGAATCTCGTTATAATTCGAATTCGAAGGGAGTTAATAAACTTAATTAATAAATATTCGAATTGAGAATTTTGTGAAAATGAATAAATGGATCACTAATGTCTAAGCTAAAAACTTAATTTTCTATAATCGGCGTTATTTATCTTCTTTACATCGTTTATTTTAAATAAATATACATATATATCTGTTGTAGATGTATTAATTTATCACAATTATGAGTACTTGTAGTCCACGCGTTCCTTAGTATAATTTACTAAAGCTGTTTTTTATTTAAAAGGCCTTTAGGAGACGGAAGGTTAAAAAAATAATTCTTAACTCTTCTGTTGACTAATATTTTGATTTATTCTAACATTAACTGCTGATGATTCGGAACGTTTACCAACTCATTATCAAAGTTAAAATACACCACCAATTACGATTATGAAATTGGACAATAGCAAAAAAAATTCGCTATCATTTCTTAAGTCACTATATATTTTATGAAACTGTCCCTTTCGTAGCCCTTGACAAGAAGAAGCGAAATCATATAAGCTCCACAAAATTAATTTTTTAGACCAAAAATTGGACAGGGAAATCTCGTGTTACAAGCAATTTTTTAGTGGCAGATACATATTTGTCGCTCGTGTGGTTGGGTACGCGATTAATCGCAAGAAGCCGCGACTAGCGATTTTTCTGTCGCGCGTCTAAAAGTCGCTCGTCTGGCAGGGCTCTTAATCATGATGAAGGACAGCCAACCGATGTAATATATCTTGATTTCGAAAAGGCTTTTGATAAAGTTCCACATGATCGACTATTACATAAACTAGAACATTTTGGAGTAAGAGGTAATTTACTTCAGTTGATAGAGGATTTTCTTAAAAACCGATATTACCAAGTCAGAGTAAATGGTGTCCTATCAAATCAACATAAAGTGCTAAGTGGAGTACCCCAAGGATCGGTCCTAGGCCCCCTACTCTTTGTAATCTATGTCAGCAACTTAGCTAATATCATCAAAACTAATATAATCTTCTTTGCTGATGACACCAAGCTTTTTGCAAATCCCTTGAAACAATACATAGAGCTGAATGATGACTTGAAGATAATAGAAGATTAGGCAGTTACTTGGAAAATGAAACTAAATGCAGATAAATGTACAGTACTAAATATTGGACCAAACAACAACAGCCAATCATATAAATTAAACAACATTGAATTACAGTATGTCAATCAACAAAAAGATCTTGGTGTCATATTCAGCAACGATATAAAATGGGAAATTCATATAAATGAAATTGTAAAAAAAGCCAATTCTTTCATTTATTTAATTCAAAAAGCATTCAAGAATAAATCTCCGGACATGATTTTAAAATTATACAAGAGTTTCATCAGGCCAAAATTAGAATATGCACATACAATATGGAATCCTTACTATGTGAAAGATATAGAGGCATTAGAGAAAGTACAAAGAAGGGTTACAATAATTCCACTAGAACTATCACAACAACCATATGAAGCAAGACTAAAGAAACTTCAGTTAGCGTTGAGAGAGAGAAGATTAAGAGGAGATATAATTGAAACGTACAAGATAGTTCAGGGATATTATTCTAGTAACTTAGATATATACAATTACAATCACAGAGTACAGTTAAGAGGACATACAAAGAAACTTGAAAAAGAAAAAACTGCTAAGCTACCACAAAGAAACTTCTTAGTAAACCGTGTGGTATACCCCTGGAACTCTCTACAAGAAGACACTATATCAGCACTAAGTTTGAATTCTTTTAAAAACAAACTTGACAGAGAAAACATAATGACTCTAAACATTGACTATCGATTGTGACAAATTGTGCTATTACTACTGCCTCTGTGCTATTACTGTGCCAACTAATAAGTTGCATAATGAAGTTCTAAAAAAATCTTTCAAACAAAGATTTTTAAGATAAACGCAAACTAAACAAATAGTTTTATAGGTTTCGACCGCCTACTATATACATAATAATAAAAACTTGCAATTCTGGAAACACGTAATTACGATTCTGTAAAAAAGTTTTCATCGTCTATTGAGCTGATGAAACCAGAAACCGAGAACTACAAACTATAAACAATACAGAGCAGTCTGTCAGCTCCACTCTTAGCAAATTCTGAGAAGAAATTAAATCATGTTGTCACAACAAAAAGAATAATCAGCAGACTCCGAATAGTTCAGCGAAAATCGAATGATCTTGCAAAATACCGAGATGAACCAACTTTGGTCCTAAAACAAACTTTTATCAACATGCTTTTCATAATCGAAACACATTTTACAGAAAAATCCTATTTTAAAAATCCAAATTATCACGTTTATTACACCAATCATCCAAACAAAACTTGCTAATCAGGAACAGTTATATTATGAAAACACTATGATCTACCTAAATATGAAGAAGAAATGCTTCTAAGCACATCCATATTACCATACGAACTCGATGTTGCGGCTGTGTACGGTTTTCCTAGGCACAATATTGAAAAAGAAGACGAACAATTCTTTCGCACATTGAAACCTAAGATCACTGCCGGAGAATATTTAAAAGTAACCATACTAGCTCGGGATCTTAATAGGTCACTACGAAAGGTAAATGGTTGTACAAAGTTATCCAAGAAAACATATTGGTCAAATCAATGTGACATCGACAAACTACATGATATTTCAGCAAGCTTCGATTTAACATCAGACCATTTACCAATTATAGCAACTATTAGTACATGCGTCAAGATAAAGAACCCTCTAACAAATCACATAATCCAAAAACAAACTGGAAACTAAATTTCATAAAATTTCCATAAAATAAATAAATGCACAGATTTGAATATAAGTCCGAAGGAAATAGAAGAAGTTGTCAACAAATTCCATACATTGCTAACTTTCTCTGGACATTAAAACGGTAGTCGATCAAAAAAAGAAAAGCCAGAGCTTAATGGTAAAGAAGTAGACATTTAAAAACCATGTATCGAGATTAAACAGATACGTTAACTCAATTTGGAGACCAATAAAATCTACCTTAAAACCTATAGCTACCTTCCTCCATCATTAGGATGAAATAAGAGCGATAAAGAAAAAACAAATTTATTTGCAGAATTTTTTGCAGGCGTTTTTTTACCTATTGACATAACCGATGACGCAGTCCTAGAATATCTGACATCAACTACAACAACTTCAGCACTCTTATCATCAATTACTCCAAAGTAAATTAAAGAAGAGATACAGCACCTAAATGTCACGAAATCACACTCAATAGATTACACTCAAAATGTTAAGAGAACTACCAAAAAAATGACATCGTGCTATTTGCCTAAATTTTCAATACTGTACGACAATGCTGCTGAGACTTCATTATTGTCCCAATAAATTTAAAAAACCTGAAATAATTATTAATTCCTAAGTCAGGCAAAGATCCCAGCAACGTAACATCTTACCGCTCTACCTTCTTATATTCAGTAATTTTAAAACTATTCGTGGAGTTAGTGTTACAAAAAATTGACCATGACTTTACGTCAACAAACTGGATACCAGATCATCAGTATACCAGGTTACACTAAACGATACAACAGTATCACTCCATTGCACACAAAATGAATTCTGTTCTAGAAGAAAAACATATTTCACAACTAATTCTTAGACTTTAGCCAGGTTTTTGATAAAGTCTGACATAATCCTCCTTTATAAAATCAAACAAACTCTACCATCGCAATATTGCAAATTATTAGAATCTTACTTAAGAAACTCACAATTTAAGTAGAACAAGTCAGCGATGGAATTTCAGCTGTATATCCTATCTAACCAGGAGTACTTCGGGGAGGTGTCTTGGGACATCTTCTTTACATTGTTCACTTTAGATCTACCAACAACACCAAGCACAACTACAGTCTGTCTTGTAAGTCATGAAGATGTAATCTTGCATCACTTCGCGTACAAAACCACCTTAACCAACACAAAGACTGGCTATAAAAGTGGAAGACAAAAGTCAATGGAACAAAGTCAAGTCATGTGACCTTAATCTTAAAAAGCAGTGTCAACCAATCCACTTAAATAATATTGAAATATCCCAGCCAACTACTACGAAATACCTGGCGTTCCATCTTGACAACAAGCTCGACTGGAGCAACACATCATCAAAAAAAAAACAAATAGAACTAAGACAAAAAACGCACATTGGCTAATCGAACGAAAATCACAATTATCCCCAGACAACAAAAAACTGATTTATAAAATCAAATTATATGGGCTGTGCCAACAAATCGAACATCGTCATCATGCAAAGATGCTAATCCAAAATCCTGAGATTAATATAGTAGATGATCCTTGGTACATAACCAACCAAATGGTACATGATGACCTCGACATCCCGTTCATAAAGAATGTCATACCCGAAAGAACATTGAAACGCCTTGAAGCGCTACCTACCCCATTGCAGAAAATTGAAGAAGCACTGTACCGTATTGAAAGAGAATAATGTCATATTACTCACTTATTTTAGTGATAAAGTAATTGAATTTAAAGTGTCAGGCCTTTCTTTATCACTTGCCTGCTTCCTTTTTTATTTTTAAGTTTCTAAAAGAAAAAGATACCAAGATGTAATGAATACCAATTTTCCATAAATAGTTGGACATACGCTTTGAATAAAAAATACAAAATGTTTGATATATTTCCCATGTAGATTAACAAAAACAAACGATGTTTTCATGATTTATCAAAATCCCAGAACCATTGGAAAGCAACAAAATAATTTTGACTAATAAAGTAATAAAACATGTTTTCGAGCATTTTTCATTAATGTAAATTAATTATTATTAATGTATAATAATAAATAAATTAATGTAGATTAATTCCAAAGTTTAGCAAAAAATGCAGCAATTTCGTAAAATTTTGCATTGAAAAATTACATAATTATATTTATGTATAATTGTATATCCATCAGCCTATCGTTTGTTATTTTAATCACACGGTTTATTTACAACTATAGGGACAATACAAATACTTTTAACTGGTTGCTTCTAATCATTCAATCATATATTTTTTATTCTTGTACATATTTGTTTTCTCGTTATTTCGACAGATCACGCTAAACAAATTTCCACTAAAACTATTCAGAAATATTCCAATTTCTATAGCTGTTATACAAGACAAAATAATAAATAAATCGTTTCTCCAAGAAACAATTTACACCTGTTCGCCTTATCAAAAATTGCTTACTTCAAACAACGGGGTGGAGCGATACGTATATACTTGCTAGAATTACTACACTCCTTCTGTACCACATTTCATTATGAAATTTCTTCACATCGCAAAATTTTCGTACTAACTTTGTGTACGTTTTTCGTGGTTATTATTTATGCTATCAAAATTAATTTTTTTTTAATATCAAAAATAAATAAAGGCCGCTGGATTTCACTCATCAACATTGGGAAATTGCCAAAACCACTGTAGCAATACAAAAGAAAAAGATACGTTGTCTTCAATTACAAAATAGGAGGCTAAGATCACAAATTAGTTCTTTGAGTTCACTAGTAGCACATCTGAAGGAAAAGTATTCGTTTACAGAGAGTGCTGAAAATATTTTAAAGGTACTTATAAGTTTGTAATATTAAAGTACTTAATTTACACAAAACAACAGCATTACATTTGTATATAATTTTTGCGTTTTATTGATACATAATTATATGAAATCATTTACACCTATTTACATTATGTTTTACATTCTAGGTATCTCTTCCAGTAGGCACGGCTAGTGATTTAATGCGCAGGTTTTTTAAAGGGACGTTCACGACAGAAGTTTATACCCAGTTTAAGAGCTTTTGCTTTAACATTGAGTTTCTACTCAACAAAAGCTTACAATTGTGTGCGTGATACATTTAATAAAACTTGACCGCATATTAATACAATATCAAAGTGGTATCAGTCTGTTGATGGTAGTCCTGGTTTTACTAAAGAATCACTGGAAGCTATAAAAGGCAAAGTGAATGAATTTGCTGCAAAAGGACAAAAAGTTTTGTGCAATTTAGTAATGGACAAAATGGCAATAATGAAACGAGTTGAATGGACTCGGCACAAGTTTACAGGATATATAGCTATTGGAACAAATGTGGACTCTGATAGTGTCCCTGAAGCTAAAGAAGCTCTGGTATTTATATTGGTAGCCATTAATGACCACTGAAAAATCCCAGTGGCATATTTCCTTACGGATGGACTAAATGGGGTAGAAAAAGCCAATGTAGTGACTAAACTTCATTATCACTTCATTTACATTTGATGGTGCCCCAGCAAACCTAGCTATGGCTAATCATTTAGAAGGTGACTTTAACAAACCCTCTGAGTTGAAAACCTTTTTCTACCATCCCCTTACAGAAACAAAGATATTTTTTGTGTTGGATATATGCCATATGCTTAAGCTAGTGCAAAAGGCTAAAAGCAGGGTCAAAAATTAATAAAAGACACATCCAATGGGTTCGTGAGAAAATGAATGTCAAATTAGCTGCCCAGACATTGAGTAATAGTGTGGCAGATGCTTTAACATTTTTAAGCAAAGATTTGAAATTAAAAGAATTTAGTTTTGTAGAAGCTACAGTTACATTTATAAATATTGTTAATAATTTATTTGATATATTTAACTGCAGAGCCCGTTATGCAAAACAAACGTATAAAAAAGCATTATCTGCAGAAACTGCTGAATTTATCTTAATTATTTAGAGTTTTGTAAGCAATATTTATTGAAATTAGTTGTAGATGGGAAACCAGTTGTAGAGAGCAATAGGAAAACTGGAATTTTAGGATTTCTTGTTTGCATTGAAAGCCTTAAAGGCATGTACAAACAATATATTGAGGAAACCTCCTTATTAAAGTATATACTAAATATAAACTTTCCCAAGATCACCTTGAAATATTTTTTAGTATGATCAGAAGCAAAGGGGGTCACAGCAACAATCCTACTGCCAGGCAATTTGAGCACATTTATAAAAGATTGCTCATACACACTGAAATTAAAGGGAGTGCTAGTGCAAATGCAGTTGCTCTAGATCATACAAACATTTTATATGTCAGCTCTAGCATTACAAGAAGTAGAGCAGGTGAGAATCTAGTTGACCAGTATCATCAATCTTCCCAAGAAATTGATGAATTGGATTTCATAAACTGTTCAGCATGGAATTTGACAGCATACTGCTTTGAAGTAGTGGCATATATCGCTGGATTTGTCACAAGAACATTAAAAAAACACATATCTTGCGAAAGTTGTTACAATCTGTTAGAAAGTGGAGGACCATTGTCCAGATTACAAATAAGAAAAGCCTATGGTGTCTTGACAAATGCTTCTCCATTTGTAATAGCTATTTGTAAAACTGCCGAAAAGTGTCTGAGAGTAACTTTAACTAATGTTAACATATTTCATCGTAAACATACAAACATTGTCCAATTGTTAATAAACAATGCTCTCAGATATATGCCATTAGACATTTATGATACTTTTGGTGAACACCTACTTGATACAGATCCACTGGACTATCATCCCACCGATCTGATAAAATTAATTTTAAATAAATATTTCATTATAAGGATCCATCATGAAACAAAAAAATTAAAAATATCACAACATGATAGGATTAGGAGTCTACTTACTAAAACTGTACTTCTTAAAAATCAATAATTTTATTTTATTTTTTGTAATATTTTAAAAATCAAGTGTAAAAATAATAAATAGCATTTATTACTCACTATTTGTAATTTGTTGCATACCATGTTTTAATATATTTCTCGTCTATTCTCTTACTAATTAGATTGTTTCTTGCTTTTTTTCTTTATAAATATTGTAACGAATAGTAAACCCATATACGCCGTCATCGAACATTCTAGATGTATGGGTCATCAACACCTGCATGTATGACTCATCGACATGACTCATCAAGGTGACTCATCAACAGTTGCATGTATGATTCATCAACACCTGCGTGTATGATTCATCGATTAAGTTGAAGAACCTTATAGGGAAGATATAAATTGAGGGTGCGGGTAGAAGGAGCTCAGTTTGTGTGTAACCGTCGTATCGAAATGTACTTTGAATAATTAGTAAATAGTCGAATATTAGTGAATAATAAATGTTAATAATTGTTGTAATAATACATAAATAGTTCTTATATAAATATCCTCAAATAAATTTGTAAATATCTAGCATTTAAATAGTTCATTAAATAGTTTATAGTTATAGTGTTTTTAATTAAGTGTATTGTAAATAATATCTCTTGTGAATAGACGATTTAAACAGCATTTTTGATTATTATTTTAAAAAGAACGTTACAATATTGTAACAAGTGCAACGCGTTGTCTGGTCCGGCCGTCAATGAGTCGTGGAACATTCCGGAGCGGCAGCGCAATGCACTCGACCTTCTAGTGTATTCTAGAAATACATGGTATGTTCGGGCGATTTCTGGTGCGTTTATATGAGGATATAAAAGCGGATTGCGGATAAAAGAGGGGCAGTCAACAGCAAGTCATTAACTGTGTATTACAAAATAAATAGTGGATATAAATGTTGTATTAGAAATTCATAGTCTGTAAATAATAGTTTTTAATAGTTTATAATTATAGCGTTAATTTATAGTGTATTCATTAGTGTATAGAAATAAATATTTGTTTGTGAATAGACGATTTAAACAGCACTTGTGTTATTATTCGAGAAAGAACGTAACACTGATGTCAGGTGTGGAGTTTTAAAATAAATAAAATCGCGTAATAATTAATTAAAGTGCTGTGAGAATAAAATTTTTGGTGTTAAAACATAATTTCAACAAACAATTAAAATGGTGATGAAACTATTAAAGGATCTCTTAGTAATAGATTTGAAACGGGAATTGGACGAGAGGGACTTGGATAGTAATGGAAAGAAAGAAGTTTTGATAAATCGGCTAAGAGAATGGCTTTTAGAACAGAAGGAAGATCCTGAAAATTACCGCTTCGAAATACCTGGACTCGCAATTGATACTAGTTTGTTGTTAAGTAAAATGAAAGAAGAGTTACTGGAAAGTTCTAGAAAGTCTGAAGATAATGTTAGAATGCTAAAAGAAGAACTATTGGAAAAGCACGAAGAGGGTTCTAGAAAGTCCGAAGAGAATTCTAGAATTTTAAAAGAAGAATTACTTGAAAATACTAAAGCGCTGGAAGAAAAAGTATTGGAAAAACACGAAGAGAATTCTAGAAAGTCCGAAGAAAATGTTAGAATGCTTAAAGAAGAATTACTAGAAAAGGCCGAAGAAACTGTTAGAATGCTAAAGGAAGAAATACTGGAGAATTCCAGAAAATCTGAAGAAAGTTCTAGAAGGCTTAAAGAAGAATTACTAGAAAAGTCCGAAGAAAGTTCTAGAAGGCTTAAAGGAGAGTTGTTGGAAAATGTCAAAGCGTTGGAAGATAAAGTTTTCGAAGAATTTTTGGAGAATGCCAGCGCGTTAGGACTATTGGAAGGTAGATTGGCGGAACAAGATAGGGTAATAAAGATGGTAGAAGAGAAAATAGCCCAAATGCAATTACCACCAACAACTAAGAAAGACGATATGGCCGAAATGCTGGAAGATAGAATGAGGCAACTACGGTTTCCCTCAACTTCTGAGAGGCCGTTTAATGAAGTAAAGAAACAATTTAAAGAAGAAAAGGATCCTGCCGTAGGGATAAAAGTAAAACCACCCACGTTCGATGGAAAGATACCTTGGTCCACCTACTACAAACAATTTGAGGCGGCCGCTGGGGCCAACGGATGGACACGCAAGGAAAAGGCCGTTTCTCTAATTGTGGCTTTGCGTGGAGACGCGTTGAACGTCCTGCAAACAATCCCAGCAGGACAGGAAAATGATTATCAATTGTTAGTGTCTAGATTGGAGATGAGATATGGAGACGCGCATCTTCAACAAGTGTATCACGCGCAAGTGAAGAATCGTATCCAGAAGAATGGAGAAAGCCTGCAGGAGTTTGAAGCCGATGTTGCGCGGCTTGTCCGATTGGCGTACCCTACGGCACCCGATTCATTTCTGGGACAGCTCGCTGTGCAGACCTTCATTGATGGGTTAAGAGACGGGGAAACACAACAATCATTGAGGCTAGCACGACCAAGAACAACTGATGATGCGCTTGCTCACGCCTTAGAATTTGAAGCTGCAAAACAAGCGTCCCGAGGTCACGGGCGTGTTCGGACCGTTGTGGAAGAAGATGAAGGTTCTAAAGATCGCCTAGAAGAATTATTAATGAGAGTTCTTCAGAAGGAAGAGAACCGTAAGAAGAATCATCAAGAAGTTCGAGGGCCTCGTTGTTGGAACTGCGGCGAACAAGGACATGTAGAACGCCGTTGTCCCAAAATAAGAAAAGTACAACCGTCGGAAAAGTTAAAAAGGGTTGGCAAGAGGGGGCGAACGTTGACTGCGAGAGAAGATGACCTGGAGATCACGATCCATGCCGTAACATCAAAGAATAGTAATGGCAGTTTGTTTGTAGATGGAAAGATTGCTAACCGAACTGTTCCACTACTTATTGATACGGGGGCGACAAAATCCATCGTACGTCCTGATGTTCTACGATCAAGTATTAAGTTGCTACCCACAACTACTCAACTCCGTACAGCAACAGGTGAAGTGATACCAACACGCGGAGTGGTGAAGATGAAGATTGGCATTGGAAGTGAAGAACGTGATCATGAGGTGCTGGTAGCCGATATCACTGATGACTTCATCTTGGGAATGGACCTCCTGAGAAAATTTGGTTTTACGTTGGATTTGAAAGAGGGTGTTTTGAAGGTCAGTAACGAAGAACTTCCGTTGCACCCACGAGAAGATCCGGTTGTAAGGGTTTTGCTGACTGAAGATGTGATATTGCCGGGTCAAAGCGAGATGGTTGTCGAGGCGGGTTTGGATGGAGATCTTCGGGTAGGATGTGTGCGAATGATGGAGCCTGTTTGTGATAAGAAGATCCATAGTGGCATACTGGTGGGAAAAGCGCTGATCAAGGTTGGAAAGAGAGTACCGGTGAGAATTATGAATGTTAATGTGGATCCGGTGACATTGAAGAAGAGTACCCTTGTGGGACAGTGTGTGCCAGTATTTCGAGTAGCCAGGTGTATGGCTGATGTTCCAAAACCAGTGCCCAAAGACCATGGTGGAAAATTAGTGGGTATGGTTACTAGTTCGTGCGAAGACCTTAACAGAACGGAAATGAAAGAGGTACAGGGTTTGGTTCACCGATACCAAGATATCTTCGCTCTTGACGATAGTCAGAAGGGACGAACAAATATAGTAAAACATAAAATCAATACAGGCAACTCTATGCCTGTCCGTCAGCAGCCGAGGCGTCTACCTCTAGCAAGGCGAGCAGAAGCCGAAAAGATTATTACTGATATGGAAGAACAAGGGGTCATCGAGCCATCCAGCAGTCCATGGGCATCACCGGTGGTCCTGGTCAGTAAGAAGGACGGGTCAACGAGATTTTGTGTGGACTATCGGCAGCTTAATGACGTGACCAAGAAAGACAGCTATCCCTTACCACGCATCGACGACACGTTAGATACCCTGTCTGGTTCACGATGGTTTTCGACTTTGGACTTGAAGAGCGGTTATTGGCAAGTTGAAATGGAACCTGAAGACCGGGAGAAGACCGCGTTCACTATTGGTTCCGGACTATGGCAGTTTACAGTTATACCTTTCGGTCTATGTAACGCTCCGGCCACCTTTGAGCGTCTAATGGAGACCATCCTGAGAGGGTTGTCGTGGAAGACCTGCCTGGTATACCTAGATGATGTGATTGTAGTCGGAAAATCATTCAACGAACATTTGAAAAATCTAGAGGAAGTGTTCCGAAGACTACGTGGAGCCAATCTGAAACTGAGTCCGAAAAAGTGCCACATATTCAGAAAGGAAGTGAAATATCTCGGGCACGTCGTATCACAAAATGGAGTGGCAGCCGATCCCGATAAGATTCGTGCAGTTCAAGAGTGGCCAACACCGAAAGATAAACACCAAGTGCGTAGTTTTCTTGGGTTATGTACCTACTACAGGCGTTTCGTTCCTGGGTTTGCCAATATAGCGAAACCTCTGACAAGGTTAACTGAAGATGGGCGCGAGTATGTTTGGAGCGGAGAGTGTGAAACAGCTTTCCAACAGCTGAAGCGTGCTCTGACAACAGCACCAATATTGAGCTATCCACGGACAGAAGGGAAATTCATACTTGACACAGATGCAAGTAATTTGGCCATTGGGGGGGTACTTTCTCAGATACAGGATGGACAAGAAAAGGTCATCGGCTATTTTAGTAAGGTTTTGTCGAAAGCCGAAAGGAATTATTGTGTGACCAGAAAAGAACTATTGGCCGTCGTGAAGTCCGTTGAGCACTTCTACAAATACTTGTACGGACGGAAGTTTTTATTGAGGACGGACCATGCAGCGTTGAAATGGCTTCTACAATTCCGTAATCCTGAAGGCCAGGTCGCAAGGTGGATCGAACGATTACAAGGATACGACTTTGACACCGAACATCGAGCGGGCACTAGTCATCGAAATGCCGATGCTCTTTCAAGAAGACCCTGTCCAACAGATTGCCGTCATTGCTCTCGTTTGGAAGAGAGGGTTTGTCAAGTATTAAGGACTACCATCGTCAACGACAATTGGTTGCCGGAAGAATTGCAACGACAGCAGGAGGCTGATCCCGAACTAAAAATGATACTGGAATGGAAGCGCGTGGGAGAAAGGCCTGCCTGGGAGGCCGTCAGCCCTTTTAACAGAGCGCTCAAGGCATATTGGGCCCAATGGGAGTCCTTGAAGGTGGAAGACGATCTCCTGAAGCGAGTACTGGAGAGTGAAGATGGCACCACCATTAGGTCTCAGTTCGTGGTTCCAAGAAGCCGAGTGGCTACAGTATTGCGACATCTCCATGACGGTGCCTCAGGAGGACACTTCGGTGTGAAAAAGACTTTGGAGAAAGTTAGGGAGCGTTTTTATTGGGTCAACTGTAAAGAAGACGTGAAGGAGTGGTGCCGGAAATGTGAACTATGTGCCACTGGCAACGGACCCTTGGGGAAACGAAGAGCACCTATGAGGCAGTACAATGTGGGTAGTCCTCTGGAAAGAATAGCCATAGATATTGCCGGACCATTTCCCGAAACCGACGATGGGAATAAATACATATTAGTGGCAATGGACTATTTTACCAAATGGCCAGAAGCATATGTCCTACCAAACCAGGAAGCTGCGACTGTTGCTGACGTACTAGTCAAAGAGTTTTTCAGTCGCTTCGGAGTGCCCATGGAGCTGCATTCGGATCAAGGCCGCAATTTTGAGTCTGTACTCTTTGGAGAAGTTTGTCGATCGTTGGGCATTCGCAAGACTCGGACCACACCGTTACATCCGCAGTCCGATGGAATGGTAGAACGCATGAATCGAACAATGGGCAAATATTTGGCCAAGGTCGTCTCCGATCATCAACGAGACTGGGACCAATACCTGCATCTGTTCCTGATGGCTTATCGTGCATCGGTCCACGAAACAACCGGTCAGTCACCAGCGTCTGTGATGTTTGGGCGCGAGTTACGGTTACCGTGTGATCTGGAATTTGGGTCTCCACCTATAGAGCAGGAGGTAGCCGGGAATGATTATGTCATCAACTTAAAGAAGAAGTTGGAGGATATTCACGACCGAACCCGAAATAATAGTCGAATCGCGAGTGACCGGATGAAGGCTACGTACGATGTGAGAGCCCAAGAAGGAGGGTTTCAACCTGGAGAGCTTGTCTGGTTATACAACCCGCAAAGGCGTCGTGGCTATTCTCCAAAGTTACAGCGAAATTGGGAGGGTCCATACCAGGTGAAGAAACGAATAAATGACTTGATTTATCGCATCCAGAAATTGCCAAGAGGGAAACCAAAGGTGGTACACTCCAATCGTCTGGCGCACTATGAAGGAAATAATGACGCAGTTCCGGAAGATGAGGCTGAGGTGGCCATCAATACCATAAGGCCTGGAGATGATCAGCCAACCTTTAGAGAATTTATGGCTGCGTTTTCTGGAACTAGAAAAGCGCGATTCGGAGTCACGACTGAGATGCAACAAGATCTCTTCCGGGTCCCTGGTGATTATTCCATTGCCCACTGTGTCTCCGAGGATCTCCGTATGTCCAGGGGGATCGCAGTGGTGTTTAGAAATAAATTTGGACGGCTGAATGAACTTCGAGAACAAAATCCCTCTGTTGGTAAATCCTTACGCTTGCCTGATCATGACCGATCCATTTACTACTTGGTAACCAAGCAGTTTTACTACCAGAAACCGAGTTACGCCGACTTGTGGAGGGCACTATGGAATTTGAGAATCGAGTTGCTTACCAGGGGAATTAACAAATTGGCAGTTCCTAAACTCGGCTGTGGGCGGGACCAGCTGGATTGGAGAATCGTTAGAAACATGCTGGAAGTTGTCTTTAGAGGTACTGACGTCAAGATCTTCGTCTGCAGTTTTGACCCACAGCCCGCATTAAGGCCAACGAAGAGTGTAGACTGTTATTTCTACCGTAATGGAACGTGTAGTCGAGGTGAAGACTGTCGATATCGTCATGACCCATTTTACAGGAACCAGAGCATAAAACCTGTTCTGGGACAGAACAGACTTGAAGAGGGGGGCAGTGTAACAAGTGCAACGCGTTGTCTGGTCCGGCCGTCAATGGGTCGTGGAACATTCCGGAGCGGCAGCGCAATGCACTCGACCTTCTAGTGTATTCTAGAAATACATGGTATGTTCGGGCGATTTCTGGTGCGTTTATATGAGGATATAAAAGCGGATTGCGGATAAAAGAGGGGCAGTCAACAGCAAGTCATTAACTGTGTATTACAAAATAAATAGTGGATATAAATGTTGTATTAGAAATTCATAGTCTGTAAATAATAGTTTTTAATAGTTTATAATTATAGCGTTAATTTATAGTGTATTCATTAGTGTATAGAAATAAATATTTGTTTGTGAATAGACGATTTAAACAGCACTTGTGTTATTATTCGAGAAAGAACGTAACAATATTACTGTTTTGGTCACACATAAATGGCATATCTGTACTAAGATTAAACAACAGATCGCTCATTTATTAAAGTACTTTTTGAATTTGATGCTTTTTTCAATTTAGGTAAGTTAAAGGTATTGATATCATAAAGTAGAGAAAAGTTCGAAAAAATGTAAAGGAATATACATTTATACAATTGGAATTTATACTTAATGCTTTAAAGCTTCTTAAAAATATTCTTTTGTATTTTCAAACATAAAATGTACCCTTTGAAAAACTTACGTACCCACCACTGCTGCCTAGTGGCAAATATATTTTATCTCTTTTTTAATATTTGCCTCTTTTTCTGTATGTTTGAGACAAACAAAGTGTATTGCAGTATGTAGCTATGGAGTATCTAGAAGTTTGTTGATCTGAGAGTTCAACCATATTTACAAGAAATTAGTCATTATAAATCACGTAAGCGAAAATGTAATGTAAATGATAAGATAAACAATAAATGAGCTAGAAAGATTCAATAGTGGAACAAACTGATTTTAATAAAAGTATAAAATATGAATAAAAGTAAAATCAGTAATGAAAATCTATTGGTCCTAGCATATGTCACTGAATTTTTAGCAACATGAAATTTGCACTCTTATCTTATCTCACTCTGAATCGTATTTGTTTATTCTGGTGTGGTTACGAAGATAATGCATTTCTTGTATTCACGGTTGAAGTATACAATTAGATCCTAAAACCGGTATGGTTATACAGCATCCAGTTTTGGGGCTGTACCAAAGATAGCAACATAAAAATCATACAAACATTCCAGAACAAAGTGTTAATGCTCCATGGTACATACGTAACTCTGATTTGCACCGAGACTTCAACATCCGAATGCTCAAGGAAGAGATCAAAAGGTTTGCTGGCAAACACGAAACCAGGATGAAACTTTTTCAATTAGCATTCATAATTAGGACTGTGCAAAATAATCAATTAATCGACCTAAAAATAAGTTAATCGATTCATTATTTTAAAAAATAATCGATTAATTAATTAGTACTTTTAAAAAAAGGCCCGATGAATCGATTATTTCGTTTCTCTCATTTCGTGTTCACAGAATATCAGAGTACCAAAAAGCTTTGAAGGGATGGTGTGAGGGAACCTCCTAATGAAGTTTCATGAAACTTGGCATTGAGTAGGTGCAAGGACAGTACTTCACTGTAAAAAAAAACAAAAAACAGCCATATTGTGCATCAAGAAATTTTCGAACAAAAGGTTTTGGAGTATTTTTTAACAAAAATACAAGTGTCCGAACTATTACATGGTGGGCACATATTAATCGTTGATCTGGAAAAGGTTTTATACCATAATATAGATACAGGGGTGGACAGACTTTCTGCAGCAAAAGCCCTAGTTAACTATCTGAAAATATTGAGAGCCGCACCTAAAGTCGTTGGTATAAAATTAAAAAAGTTTTTTTCTGAATCATAATGTATTTATTTTGACTTTTACATCTTTATGGTTTTAGAATCTTGATTTGATTGATTGATTTAATTCTGAGATAATATAACTGAGATTTTGTCAGATATTGAGATGTAAACTTGGGGTGCAATTTTTCATAATGATGTTTTAAATTAACTGTAAAAGCCACCGTTGAAATCATCTTCTGTGGCTTCGGTATATTTATAAGATTCAGAAATTAAAAAAAAATAACAAATACTTTTTATTTATTAGTTGAACCACAATAAAACTCTTGTGGCCGCATGTGGCTCGCGAGCCACAGTTTGGCCACTGTTGATATAGAAGACACGAATTATCAAACCAAGTAATTAATCAATCGGTTAAATCGGTCTCAAATAATTGATTAATTGATCAATAATCAAAAATTATGATCAATAATAATTTTTTTTAAATCGATTTTCAATTGTTGATTCCATAATTGCACAGCCCTATTCATAACCATGTTTATTATGCAATCAAACCTTCACTTGAGTTAGCGAAATTTATTAGCAATGAACTAAGATTGCGCTCGCTCTACTAGCCTATAAACTATGGATGTAAAAAAAAGAACAAGCAGTATAAGTATTGCAGTGGTTCGTACTGCGAAGGGCCAGCCACTAAATACCATACAAATACAACATACTATAAAAATTAAATTTTGTTATATATAAAAATAATGAATAAAAATAAACAAACCTGCAACTCTCTTGTAATTGTTTATACGGTAAATTACTATTATTTCACGCCTACACTACGGGGGAATCAACAGCTAAGGTCATATGTCTCCCATCTAAAATGCAACATAAATACACACACCCATAGTTGAGGTGGTAGAATTTTCCAATTAGAAAAATCCCGTAGCCTCAAATGAGACTCGATCCCACGGCTGCTATTGGAACACGAGTGATGCCAGTGCATCACTCATATTCCAGCGGTGGGTGAGTGGTGTACTGTCACGAAAAAAAAATTGTTTTAAAAACCTGATTTGACCCAATGATTCAAAGTTCAAATTTAATTTTCTGGAAAAATAACCATTTTGTGTTTCTAGCAGACTTCTTCAAATGTTTCCCTGCAAATGACGCATTTGGTTTATTGATCACGATATTTATAGGAAAGACTTTGACTATTTAGTTTAATTTTTAGTTGTTTACATGTCATGGATTTACTTTTCTCCATAAGATCATTCCTATTCAGAAAAGATGTTAAAATCTCATCCTTCTGTTTTTTGTGAACGCTTCATAAGGTGCTTTTTAATCGCATTAGGAAGAGGCGATAATTTTGGCATTTTTGTACTGGTTCTCCAAATATAGAAATATATTTTAATCGAATACCTAGGATAAACCTAATTACCAGAAACTACTTCCTTTTTGTTAAATTTAAAGCTATGAAAAATGTCCGAGGGTACCCGACTTGCGTCCGGGGCTACCCTATTACTTAGATGCTATGTTTCTATTAATAGTACTTAATTTATGAACAGAATCAGATAAATACTATTGTAGTCGTAAAATACATGTCATTACCAAAACTTCAGCCCATAAATTTGGTTAAGCTACATACGTTTTCTATGTGATAACCTCCTATGAAGTTTGATAGGAGTGGGCACAAGATAGTTGGCTGGAACAAAACGGACTGTAATATACAATTCATTCAGTGGGCACGGCAAAAATGAATTATATTTTGTTTGTAGGCCATATGGTACACATTTCGATGATACATTATGTTTTATTTTTATTGATGGCTTAGTAATTTGTTTGTCCGGGGCTACCTGCACTTCTCTATGCTTCTCGGTTCGGCTGAGTGTATCAGAAAATCTATGAAATGGTACAAGAAAATAATTCTTCCATCTCTTAGATCTTGTTGTAGTCAACTCTCACACTATGTACAGAGCTTTACTATTAGGAATATGAATCCCGGTAAATCACAATTTTTTAATTACATAAACATTTTTGTATTCGATATTTCGTAAGCACAAAATGCATAATTTATTTATGCTTTAACATGTAATATCTCAATTAACAGATTCCTCCTTATAATTACATTAGCAATATATTGCGACATGGTGTAATTTTATAATTTTAAAGAAATACAAGAATTTTCTTATTTTTAAACTGGAATACTTGATAAAATCAAAAAGCAATGAATATATATATAAAATAATATCGACAAATGCAAAGAAGTTCGACTCCTTGATGCGTATATTTCAAGTGCTAAGTGCGGCCAGGTAGATCTTGGCCGTACTTGGTATGAAACAAGCTACGCTAACAGATACACAAAGTTCTGCGCTGTAACAACGTCTAGAAGACAGGTCATAACTGGTGAATTATCTCATGAGTTTCAAAGCAACTACTTTTACCCCAGCTACCCCAGCATCTTTTAAATGCGAGTCTCGCTAAATAGTTATCGGCTGTAAACACTAAATTTTTATATTACATTTTAATGATTGTAATTCAATTACTACTTATTTAATTTAATTGTAATTTCATATTTAATTTTACTTATTATTTAAAATATAAAATAAAGATAAAAATATTTATTTTACAGAAAATAATGATTTTTATTCGTAGTATTATTTGGTACAACCCGGCCGCCCCTGACCAGCCATCACTGAAGAATGCTGATATTTTTTGCTTTGTCAGCAGTATCAAATAGGCTTTCTCTTTCTGGGATCTAATAATAAAGCAAATAAGTATTTTTGGAAGTCGGTAACATTAATTTTAAAATTAACCATTATTTATTTTGTATTTAGAAATACAAATTGTTTGATTTTTAGATGCTATGTATGCAATATCTAAATACTACATTATAATATACTAATTATAAGCTTATTTAATTAGCAAGAAAGTTCTCATCTAAAGAGGCTTAAACAATTATGTACTATTATAGCTTCATCATAACTGATTTCCTTATTTCCGCTATTTTGTGCATCTATAAAAATAATGTTTGTGGTCTTCCATGACAAAATAATTAAGATAGAATTTCTTTCGCATTTTTGTGATCTATCCACCGTCGTGTTTCGCCCTATAAACCGACTTGCATTATTTAAGATTCACCCTGTATAATTGTTAGTATATTATTCATTATTATTGCTAAATTACAACAAAAACAATAAACGCTTTTATGATTTGCTACATAATTCACAAGTGCAAGCGCGATGGGTACACTTAAAGCTACCTTCCTTGTCATCACAATACCTGCAATGTCAGAATATGTTTACATCTCACGGCAAAGGGGTTAATAACCTTGACAGTTTAATTGTGATTGTTTATAAAAAATTACTTTTTGAAAACAAGTACATACTGCTATAATATATAAGGGGGGGGGGCTACGGTAATAATAATATCTATACCATCATTGTATGAAGGTTAAATGAAGTTGATAAAATTGTTAAATTGATTTTATAATTGAGAGTTCAAACATATGAAACAGACTTCGGTAAAAGCAATAAATAAATATGGATCTATAAAACATAATTAAACCACACACACACAAAACAAAATAATAAACCAGAACTTACTTTTAAAATACTTAAAAGACAAAATGTATTTAACAAAACACAAGAAAGTATCAAACAAAATTAAAATTGAAATACTAAAAATCAATGAAATAAAAATAAATTTGGGTATCTTAAATAAAAGAAAAATCAATTCTGGGATAGTCTAATTCTTTTTATCTTCAGAAGTAATATCTCTATTATTCGTATTACTATTTAAATTGCCAATCGAACTTAGTAAACAAACTGCACGATTTCTGTTACCATGTGGTTTATATCAACATGGTGGAAATGCAATAACAATTCACCTCTCTTCATAAATAATTCTGTATTACTGGATATAATTGAAATTATAAGAAGCAACTGTATTTCAGACATAAGGTAAATCCATTTAATTACTACAATGATAAATCTCCATATTCCATCCAAATTCTAATGAAAATTATTAATCTGCTAACCCAGAAAAAATTTTCTTCACAAAAAAATTAAATCACTATTAATTCACAACACTGATTATTTATTTAAATTAAATTGTTTATTATTAAAATCATTGACTAAGTTCAAAAACTTTAACAAATAATAAACACTTTGAAGTTTCATCAACATAACCTAAAAATTTGACAGTTAGACTTTGTTTACATTTTGAGGTCGTCACATACCCTTTAAAATTCTTAATTACGCTCTGGGTACAAACGCATGGCTTGAAACAACTGAATTTACAGAGAGGGAGTCACCAAATTGCTTCCTGCATTTATGTTTTGAAAAACAAAAGAGAAAATTGGTTAATTTTTTAGTGATATCTGATGGAATACAAAAGCAAAAAAGTTACTAAATCTATATAAGCAAATTAATGTTTATAATTATTACTAATTGTTGAAACAAATTGTATAAATATTAGAAAAAGATTCCTCTTTGTAATGGTATAAAATAGTTATACTAAAAAACCCAATAATAAGATGGCTATTAAATGTCGACTGAATCAAATTTCAAATGTATTTAGACATTAAAATATGAATTAAATTATTAATATGCTTGTTTTACCTCTTTTTATGATTGCAAAAACCTTTCTTATACCCTATAGAACAATACTTACACAAATTTAGATATCCAAACTACAAAATAACAACTAAATCATATAATTTCAGATTATTAAGGTAAAACGCAAAAATATGATCTGCGTAGTTGCACCCCCATATAAGAATTTTGAGAAAAAAAACTATTGCATAATTTTGCCCAAGTTTTGACCAATAGTTGTTTTATTTTGCCCAGCCCCCCTTAACTCGCGAGTCAAAAGCCGAATTTCTATGGTGTGGCACCCCCATAAGTGATTGCAATAAAATAAAGTAGGCCATAATTATGCCCAAGATCAGAATTACTTCTACGACTTTCAGACAGAATTAGAGATATTGAACTTTACATTTATGAATGAGTCACCGTGTTTAGATCAAGAAATAAGGTTGGGCAAAACTTGAAAACCCTTTGAATGCCCTCTACAAGGTTTAGAATTGTTAGTTAGTGAGACTAAAGTTTTGCCGAAGAACAGAATTTGTTCTACAACTTTCAGCTAGAATCCGAGATTTTTAACTTTACATTTATGAATGAGTCACCAGGTTTAGATCAAGAAATAAGGTTGGGCAAAACTTGAAAACCCTTTGAATGACCTCTACAAGGCTTAGAATCGTAAGTTAGTGATTCTAAAGTTTTGCCCAAGATGAGAATTACTTCTACGACTTTCAAACAGAATCTGAGATATTGAACTTTACATTTATGAATGTGTCACCGGGTTTAAGTTAAGAAATAAGGTTGGGCAAAACTTGAAAACCCTTTAGATGACCTCTATGAGGTTTAGAATTGTTAGGTAGTGAGTCAAAAGTTAATCCCAAGATCAGATATTGTTTAAGACGTGTGTAATGCGTTGTAGATACCCTGTGATGCGTTTAGAACACTGCATTCGTGAAGATCTGGTTTGGTTTATGCAAAAAAAATAAAGTTGGGCAAAATTATAGCTTACTTTATTTTATTGCAATCGCTTATGGGGGTGCTACACCATAGAAATTCGGCTTTTGACTTGTTAAGGGGGGGACTGGGCAAAATAAAACAACTATTGGTCAAAACTGGGCATAACTTGGGCAAAATTATGCAATAGTTTTTTCTCGAAATTCTTATATGAGGGTGCCAAAAACTTACACCATAGAAATTCAACTTTTGACTCACGAGTTAAGGGGGGCTGGGCAAAATAAAACAACTATTGGTCAAAACTGGGCATAACTTGTGCAAAATTATGGCCTACTTTATTTTATTGCAATCGCTTATGGGGGTGCCACATCATAGAAATTCGGCTTTTGGCTCACGAGTTAAGGGGAGCTGGGCAAAATAAAACAACTATTGGTTAAAACTAGGCATAACTTGGGCACGATTATGCAATAGTTCTTTTCTCGAAATTCTTATATGGGAGTGCCAACTTCAGCAGGTAAAAATATGTGCTTTTAAACCCATAGATCTTCTGTCAAAACCACCCTTAAAACGGCTTCAATACTTTTTTATGTACAATAATTTTACGTAACAATAGTAAATCATCAGTTGACCAAGAAAATTTACCAAAACTAAGAACAAAATCACCTTTAAAATTTATCCTTTTTCTACTTAGTGTTATAGAGTGTGTGTTTAAGAAAATGAAACATATTTTCTTTAAATTCATTAAAGATTAATCTATCTCAATCATTTCCCCTGGAAATTATGCAACCCATCTAACAAATTTGTATTTAGTGATGCCTATATTTCAAATCATGTCAATCATGTCATAAAATTCATGACAATACATACGATTATTTAGGTGTAAGTACTAAATAGTAGATTGACTGAGATTATACAGATTGTAAACGTATTATTACTATTGTCTTTAAAAACTTAATAGTTACTTTTGTCGTTTTTGAAATTCTAGATATATCATGAGCGACTTCCGATGATGGGAGAATGGAGTGTACACTTGTACACCTCCAAACATCGTCGAAGCTGCTCACATTACATCTCTTAGTTTATTGCCAGAGATTTCACGTAAAAATATGAATGCAAATATTTGGTGGATTATTTTTTTTTTGTGGTCGTAGATAAAATATAATGTGTAATGCGTGAAAAAACACCAATTTCACACTCGTGTGATTGATGCATGAGACGAAGTCGAAGTCTTTCTTCACACTCGTGAGAAATTGGCACTTTTCTGCACTTGTAACACAATATACTATTAAGCACGAGTATTTTATAAAAAAAAGTATTGGAAAGTAAAAGTACAGCGATTTCAAAAGTACTTAAAATACTAAAAGTACTCAAAAGTACTGATCACCATATTCTAAGTATTTTCTGTACCGAGTAAAAGAGTTCTGCTCAAACTTTACTCATCAAACATCACAAAGTTCATAAAAAAATTAATTAAAAAATACTTAGGTCTAGTGCACATGTTGATTTCATATTGATTCAGATCCAAGCTTTGCACAGCAAAAGTGTTAACGCAGCTATTTTCAAAAATATCGACTTATCTGTTATGATAATGCACTTTATTAGAAGCAAGATGTTAAGTTTTAATATTCTTCAACAAAAACATATTTCCATAATAAAAATGTAGCAAATTACCATATTCCATTGCCTCACCCTGCGAGTTGCCAGATCTACTTTCATAAACAGACAGAAATATGAGGCAATAAAACTGAAAGGTACCTTGAATAATATATGCCGCCAGCATGGAAGCCTCTCCCACAGCACAATACAGTCGTCCATGTAATAAATCACGTTTTAATTGTAGAAATATCTGGTATCGTGTTATTTCTTCTTTAAGGCGAAAAGGATCAGGAGGATAGAATTTTACACGAAAACTAAAAAGTACTGGGTCCAGCTCTTTTACTTGTTTTAAAATATTCTTTCCCAAATCTAACCAATGCTAAAACATATCTTTTATGTTTAACCGTATTAGATTGTTATTTATACTCACTCTTTGATCTGAAGAGTCAACATAGCGTAATCCAAAATAATCCTGTTCAACAAGATTTAATTGTTGGCACACATATTCCAGCAAAGCTTTTCCCTTATGATTAGGCTAATAAAAGTTTAATAAATTATTAATTAATGTAAAAAAAGACCTCAATACTACCTTATATTCACATTCTAATATTTCAGTATCTTCTAACAACATTACAGTACACTTATAAACTATGTTGCTGTCACCTTTCGAACCAAACCGTAGCATTTTCTCTTTTGATCATGTGTTTAGGTATATTTATAAATATATTTTTCTTTTAAATAAATAACAAGTACATTTCGCGAATAATTAATTTAGGATTTGAAACTAATAAATCGTAGCAAAAATAAGTTTACGGCCATACCTACTTCACAGTTCTGACATTTGGGAATATTTACGATTCGAGACGACATCTATAAGCGCAATTGTGAACTACAATATTGTATTGTACAGTATCCTATGTAAGAAATAATCTAAACATACGAAACTATACAGTCTGTTCATTTGAAAATTTCTTCAAATATCAGTATCACCACTCCAACCCAAAAGCAATTTGTCAACTGTATGCAAATGTTTCTCCAGGAATTGAGATCATGGGCGTCGCCAGGAAAAAAATAGTGAAGGGCCAAATAGATAAAAAAATAGTTTTTATTAATAGACTATAAAAAATAAAACACAAAACTGAACGTTGTAAAACAAAATAAAATATTAAACTGATATTTACATTAGCGGCCAGAATAGTACATTAACCCCGTGACCCGCGTAGCGGGGAGTTATCTAAAGAGGACAAGTGCGCTAAAACGTCTTATGAAAAGCCTACTTTATACTATTTTTTCTATTTGCGTTAGTTCATTATTAAATAATTAAAAAATTACTAGTTTTAAATAAAATTTGTTAGGGATATTTTGGTAAGTAGCATGACAGTTGCCGACACTAGAAACTGTGCAATTGTTTTTTTATATAACCTCGTTAGTAGGTATTAGGGCGCTTGAGGCAGACAGTTCTAGGGACCCTAGATTCTCTGTCTCTCTCTCTAATCTGGTGACTTTTTGTCTCTCTAGGTGGTTAAGTACGGAATCTGCATTACCGACATTATGTATTACAGGCATTTGGTTCGTCACTTGGCTAAATGGTGTTAGTGTTACTATGGGAAAACAGATGGCGCCAGTGTCGGTTTTGTACCGACATTCTGTATTATCGGCATTTGGTTCGTCACTCGGCTAAATGGTGTTAGTGTTGCTAGGGGAAAACAGATGGCGCCAGTGTCGTTTTACGTGATTTTTGTACCGACATTCTGTATTATCGGCATTTGGTTCGTCACATGGCTAAATGGTAGCGTCGTTGCTAGGGGAAAACAGATGGCGCCGGTGTCGTCTGACGTGATTCTCGAAGTACGGAATCTGTATTACCGGCATTTGGTTCGGCGCTCGGCTAAATGGTGTTGCTAGGAAAAACCCAGAGGACTCTGTTAATAGAGGGTGTCATGCAAAGGGGTCTGTATTACCGGCAAACTGTGTACTACTACTAGGGGGCGGCGCGTCATGAAGAAATCTGTATTATCCTACGTACTGATGCTATTAGAGGTCGCATTAAAGAGCCTTCTCTCTCTCTCTCTCTCTCTCTCTCTCTCTCTCTCCATTCATCCTAATGCTAGTAAATGAAACAGACAGCTTTAAACGCAAATCGCGGACTTGCTCGATATAAACGAACAGCCAGTTTTCTTCCCGCCCTAGAATTTTATATTTCACGGATCACTAACCACCACCACGTGATCAAGACCGTTGTATTCTAATGAAGCTTTCTACCCCAAAGAGATCATGAAATTTAAAATAAAACCGACAATCCTTGATACCACTGCGAGGTTTGCAAGCTCGTCTAACCGTCATATCTATGTCAGTAGCTGCCCTTCGTAAAGGGTTTTCTTCGGATCTCAATGTTAAGAAAATTACTTTAAGACTCTTGATTCACGTTCAGGGATCGGCCTGGATTCTAACATTAATATGTATCAACGTCTTGAATTAACTATTTAAAAAGAGAGAAAAAAACTAGTTCTAATGCAGAAAAATAACTTACCAGCTCCAGCAGATATCACTTCAAATTAAAACACCTTCCACCAAAGAAGGAATATTACAACACTAATCATCTTTCAACTGAAAACACGACTATACTGTAGAAGGTACCGCGTTAAACTGAACTCAAATATATGAAACCCGACGACGACAAAAAAGGGAAACACCCTGAGGTATTATACATTCTTTTAAAAAAGGCACGCTCCGACCTCCAAATCACTAGAAATTTGCGGTTTTTTATACCTGCTTCAAACTTAAAACAGGTTTGAATGGTTCTTTTCTGTAAAAATTATCTCCCTTTTTTTCATCATCAATATATAATCTTTTCAATCTTCCTTAAAGACGTGTGGACTTGTCGAGATAATTATCAGATTAAAATGCAGCCCTATACCCCAAAAAGGTCGGTTTGGCTACCTGGATAGCAGACAGTTGAAGTATAAACCTAGACATCATCATCACTTATAATAATAATTACACCAAACCGAAGGTCTATCTCTTGTGATATTCAGTGTAAACAGACACTTTTTTAAATTTAAAACCAGTTATTATTAATCTTTCAAGCCACTGTTATATACCACACGCATACAACGTATCGAAAGCGACTGACGTGAAAAATATTATTTCATATATGTAGCTTTCTCTCTCTACGAGACAAAAGGGAGACATTTTATTGGTCGCTTAAAATATAATATGCCTTAGGCTATACGGATTCCTTTAGACATTTCAAGGGGTGAAAATCAAGATTCTACTTGTCCGTTGCCGTCATCGCTAGAAATATGCGGTTTTATCAGCTGAGGGATCTCTCTAACAGCCCCAGAACCCAAAACCAGGTATAATTGTTTTACCCTTTTTCTTAATTTGGTTCTTTTCTGTAAAAATATTATCTTGAAACTTTTTATAAAGATAAAAATATTACATTTAATTTATATTAAAATCACCATCAAATGACGTCAAATTGCTTTGCAAAACTGACCGCTGACGTCAGAAAATAAGCATCAGTAAGGGAGATCGAAATCTGTGCGTTTTTACCCTGCTACACAGCCCCTAACGAATTTATAAAACAGAGAGAATGAATTGAATTTTGTATCATTGAAGTCAGGTATATATATTTTAAAAAAGCTATTAATATTATACATGCAGATTTTACTGTAATACACTATAAATATTGTAACGTTCTTTTTCAAATAATAACAAAAGTGCTTTTTAAATCGTCTATTAATAAGAAATATTTATTTACAAACACTAATGAATACACTATAAATTAACGCTATGATTATAAACCATTAAAACTATTATTTACAGACTATGAATTTCTAATACAACATTTATCTTTACATTCACTATTTATTTCGCGATACACAGTTCATGACTTGCTGTTGACTGCCTCTTTTTATCGGCGAAGTCGGTTATATACCCTCCTACAAACGTACTAGAAGCCGCTAGAAACTACTATATATTTCTAGAATAAACGCGTCTCGTTCACATGCTTGGTGCGATGAATCATTCTCTCGAATGCCGTAGAATATTCCATTTGTTGTTCGAGAAGAGGTTCTTTCTTTTTCTCTCTTGTTACAATATTATCTTTTGAAAGAAATAAAACGCCTTATATGTATTTTTACGGCTTTTATTATCCCTCAATATTTTACCTAAAACAGATGATTCCAGGTAAAGAAAAAAACACCCTTTTCTAAAGACCAAACCAGACCCTTGCAAATTTCAGAGTTCGTAAATAATATCTTATTGTGTTATATTATATATAATATATATTATATATAATATATTATATAACTAAAAAACGAATTGCTTATAACAGATTTAAATCTTGATCTTGACAAGGGATTGACCATCGTAAAAACTCTTTTATAATCATTTTGAAAGCAAAGATGAACAGGGCATATATGTATAATATACCTTTATAATAGTCCTATGTGTGATTAATAATAATATTTTATATTAAACTATTAATAACTATTGTATCGAGCAGAAGGATAATAAATGCATTAAATTATCATAAAACGGGTCCCTTAAAGTACCGTAGCTTTTTCAAACAGAGAGATCATATAAAACAGAGCCTAATACCAATGATCCCCAAATCCACTTTAAGCTTTAATAAATATAATTCTCCCCGAAGAAAAAAAAAGAATAACGGGATAGTTGTACATATGTTAAACAGGTGTCAAGGGTGATAAAGATCAATCCTATACTGGTGTGTAAATAAGCAATCTCCAGGTAAAAACTCCTTTCTGTGTAAAACTCTATTTTTAAAATGCTAAAACCGAAATGCAAGAATTTAATTAAATATCTCTTAGAGCATAACAAGCAAAAGGATTTAAAAGCAAAAATCGGAAGCTTGTAAAGAGTCGACATAGTCTATTCAAAAAACTAATGATGACAGTTAATTAAGCCGAAATTCATCCCTTTAATAATTAACTTAAGCTGTTACAATGATAGAATGGAGCGACGTATTTGGGCTTTTGTATCCGAGCTCAGGTATAATAAATAGTACTATACTTTTTATTGTATCCATCAATAAATATTAATTTCGTATGCATCTGTTAGATATTTATGTTGCATTATGGATAATTTATTATTTCTTATACAATTTAATGGATATTACGTGCGGTTTCGTTTTTAAGTTAGGATCAACGTTGTTTGTAATCGCATATTAATAAAAATTATAAAATTAAGGGTTAAGAGAGAGAGAGAGAGAGAGATGCAAGAAAAGATGTATTCCATTTATAAATGTTTACCCTGCTAGGTGGGGGTTTCAATTGATATATTTCGCTACTTAGATTTAGAGGAATTTAAAACTGGGGATTTTTTTTTAATGAGAATCGACGGCCTTTATTAACAAAACTATTTTAGCTCTTTCACCTACCTGGTATTCTACGATCAGATAACGCTTGAACGCCCCCCGAAATCAGACTAAAGACGGACGGTGTTATGCATTGAGCGTAATACAATTTAATTTAACCCTATGTTTTGTCTTATTATTATTATTATTCCTGTGAAGGCAGTTTAATAAATATTCAAGTAACTGTCTTAAAATTGCATGATATCCCCATTTCGTCTAATTAACATATGCCTGCAGGTTATTAACCCTTTATCCTTTTTTTTTTGATATTATATTCTACAAATAGGTTTACCAGAGCGCCGTTTTAAAATGTATATACAAACTAAAGACGGACGGTGTTATGCATTGAGCGTAATACAATTTAATTTAACTCTATGTTTCTATGTAAAGCTTTATAAACCTAATCTATGCGTTCGTTTTCAATTAACATCCTTACGCTAGACCATGCAAATTAAATTGACAAAGTCTTGAAACAAAAGTGGCCTAGTCAGCCTTGTCGGACAAGAAATCTGGGCGTGATAAAAATAAAACATATAAAGATATTTTACAAACATTTATTGCATAATACAAGTATATAGATCATAAGTTGTTTTCTATGGCTATTGTAGTTCTACAGCTCTCTGAGTCGTCGTTGTATGCCCTCGCAGAAATACTAATACGTATAAAGTCCGTTGAATGACTCAGTGGTCCTGTAACCTTTCCTAATTCTTCGTTACTTCCATAGTTGGTACGATAATCAGCCGGCAGCGTAGTTGCATCTTATGTCTCAACAAGGCAGTGTTTGCTCCCCGTTCCTGTCTTCACAACAGATGCGCTATGGTGTACGTTCTTCACATGCCTTTTTAAGCTGTCAGCGTGTGAAAAAGTTTTGACACAACTAGAACACCGGACTTTAATTAATTCATGGACGCTTTTAATATGCCTTTTTAAGTTGTCAATGCTTGAAAAACATTTGAAGCAGTTAGAACACCGGACTTTGATTGATTCGTGGACGCCATTCATATGCCTTTTTAAGTGGTCACGACGTGAAAAAGTTTTGAAACAGCTAGAGCATTGGATTCTGTTTATTTCGTGGACGGCTCTCTTGTGTATCTTGTAGGTATTGACGTTTAAAAAAGTTTTGACACAGCTAGAACACTGGATTCTGTCTGCTTCGTGCATGGTTTTTACGTGTCTCTTGCAGGTGAATGGCTTCGCGAAAGACTTGAAGCAAACCGGACACTGTTTATTGCAACCCCTTCGACCAGAGTCATTCTTCGGCTGCTGCGACAGGAACGCTAAAACAATAATACAATAATCGGTTAATATAGGCATAAACACACAAAAGTTTTAAACACCTTACCTAGTTCTTCATTGTTCGATGCTTGACCGTCGTTGTCGGTACTTGCTGTTGATGATGATGCATGATGATGCATGCTCAGTAACGGGCTTACGGTAAACAAGTGGTCGACGTTGACAGACAAGTCTCATCTTGTTTAATGACACGTCATCACAGGCAGGTGTGTGTGTAGGTAATTACCTCATTCTTGCGTCTCTCATATTAGTTATAGCTATCACCTTTTTAAAGCCATGGATAAGTAGCAGCAACAACACAGACGAATCGTGACTAAATAAGTAGACCTGCTGCTTCTACTATTTATTACCTTCTGAAGAGGGAGGGAGGAAATCATCATTAAAACGTCCATAATACATAGACTCAACAGGTTTTTACTTGTCTCAACTTGTTGGATCGTGTTTGCATAGTATTCGTAGTCGGCGTAATTACCCTCAGGCATGGAATCATACTAGGCGTCCTGCATAGTATAATTATTCTGTCAAAGGGAGCATAACATAAACCGTTTGTATCTACTCCTTCGTATAATCTAAATTATATTCGATTAGAATCATGTACCCCCGTATTTTCATATTTACGTTTTCACCATATAGGATTAATTTTTAGCTCTAGTTTATATATATATATATATATATATATATATATATATATATATATATATATATATATATATATATATATATATATATATATATATATATATATATATATATATATATTAGTTAAACTTTAAGTTAATTAAAGTTTAATTAAAGTTTCAACTAAAATTTAAATACTTACATCCTGCGGTATTGTGATAAATGGGTATTAGGAAATTCCAAAGACCCTTTGACAACTTTCTGTTCATAGAAAACTTTGCCTGTACTTTTGTTTACTAATCTTGTAATTTTTCAATTAAGACAGTTCAGAAATTGCAAACTGCATTTCAGTTTGAAATTTTAGAGTGTAAAGATGGGTAAAGAAAAACGGTCTGTGTCTGTTACACTTCGAAGTTATGTTAAGGAATTCAGTGTTCTTACAACTGACGATAAGGTGTTGTATTGTACAATGTGCGACGATAAAGTGACTGCAACAAAACGCTTTGAAGTTACACAACATCTGATCACGGTTCGACATCAAAAGTGTGTTGCCCTGAAATCAAAAAAACAAACATTGTTATCGGGGTACCTTAATAATTCGCGCGGTGAGTCCAGCAAATCGATCGAATTTAATAAAAAACTATGTAGTGCATTAGTGGCTGCAGATATCCCGTTAAGTAAAATTAATCACTCAGCATTTCGTAATTTTCTGGAAGAAATTTCAAAAATGCCAATACCCGACGAGTCTACACTCAGGAAAAATTATTTACCTCGTTCAATACCCGACGAGTCTACACTCAGGAAAAATTATTTACCTCGTTTATACGAAGAGACCATAAAATCAATTAGTAAACATGTAGCGAATAACTACATATGGGTTTCCATTGACGAATCTACTGACACTACTGGAAGGTGAGTAGAAACTTCATTTCCTTCGTTTTGTTAGTAAAATTTAACTAATTAAAGACAGCAGAGGAATTTACGGATGTTTTATTTTCTATTTTGTTAGTTACATATTTAATCACAATATTTTTGCTTGATTAAAATATAATTTTTTTTAAATAACTGTTTTGCGCTAATTGTTTGTAACCGACTAATTATGTAGTTCGATAAAATAAAAATCAAATTTTTGTTTTTAGATACGTGCCTAACGTTATAATTGGCATTTTAAATTCGGAGAACAATCCCAAATCCTATCTATTAGCAATGGACGTTTTCAAGAGCAATCATTGTTCTGTGGGAAAATTGTTTAATGATTCGATGGTTATTTTGTAGCCGGACGGCATACAGTACAACAAAGTACTCCTGTTCGTCACCGACGCGGCACCGTACATGATCAAGGCTGGAGCAGGCTTACAAGTTCTGTACGAAAAAATGATCCACTTAACTTGTCTTGCCCATACAATGCATAGAGTTGCGGAAAAAGTGCGGGAAATATATCCTAACGCAAACTCTATAATTTCAGATGTAAAAAAATTGTTTGTAAAGCTCCATATCGCATACAAATATTTAGGGAAACTGCTCAAGAAGTGCCTCTCCCACCTGAGCCTGTAATAACAAGGTGGGGTACTTGGCTTTCTGCAGCAGAATATTATGCAACTTATTTTGATATTGTAACATTCTTTTTAAAATAATAACAAAAGTGCTGTTTAAATCGTCTATTAATAATTAATATTTATTTACAAACACTAATGAATTCACTATAAATTAACGCTATGATTATAAACCACTAAAACTATAATGAATTTCTAATACAACATTTATCTTTACATTTACTATTTATTTCGTGATACCCATTTAACTACTCGCTGTTGACTGCCCTCTTTTATCCGCGAAGTCGATTTTATACCCTCATATAATCGTACCAGAAGCCGCTGGAACCTACTATGTATTTCTGGAAGGCGCTAGATAAACCGTGTCTGGTTTACATGCTTGGTGCGATGCGTCATTCTCTCGAATGCTGTAGAATATTCCATTTGCTGTGTGAAGAAGAGGTTCTTTCTTTTTCTCTCTTGTTACACTGCCCCCCTCTTCAAGTCTGTTCTGTCCCAGAACAGGTTTTATGCTCTGGTTCCTGTAGAACGGGTCATGACGATATCGACAGTCTTCACCTCGACTACACGTTCCATTACGGTAGAAGTAACAGTCTACACTCTTCGTTAACCTTAATGCGGGCTGTGGGTCAAAACTGCAGACGAAGATCTTGACGTCCGTACCTCTAAAGACAACTTCCAGCATGTTTCTAACGATTCTCCAATCCAGCTGGTCCCGCCCACAGCCGAGTTTGGGAACTGCCAATTTGTTAATTCCCCTGGTAAGCAACTCGATCCTCAAATTCCATAATGCCCTCCACAAGTCGGCGTAACTCGGTTTCTGGTAGTAAAACTGCTTGGTTACCAAGTAGTAAATGGATCGGTTATGATCAGGCAAGCGTAAGGATTTACCAACAGAGGGATTTTGTTCTCGAAGTTCATTCAGCCGTCCAAATTTATTTCTAAACACTACTGCGATTCCCCTGGACATGCGGAGATCCTCGGAGACACAGTGGGCAATGGAATAATCACCAGGGACCCGGAAGAGATCTTGTTGCATCTCAGTCGTGACTCCGAATCGCGCTTTTCTAGTTCCAGAAAACGCAGCTATAAATTCTCTGAAGGTTGGCTGATCATCTCCAGGCCTTACGGTATTGATAGCCACCTCAGCCTCATCTTCCCGATCCGGGACTGCGTCATTATTTCCCTCATAGTGCGCCAGACGATTGGAGTGTACCACCTTTGGTTTCCCTCTTGGCAATTTCTGGATGCGATAAATCAAGTCATTTATTCGTTTCTTCACCTGGTATGGGCCCTCCCAATTCCGCTGTAACTTTGGAGAATAGCCACGACGTCTTTGCGGGTTGTATAACCAGACATTGATGACATAATCATTCCCGGCTACCTCCTGCTCTATAGGTGGAGACCCAAATTGCAGATCACACGGTAACCGTAACTCGCGTTCAAACATCACAGACGCTGGTGACTGACCGGTTGTTTCGTGGACCGATGCACGATAAGCCATCAGGAACAGATGCAGGTATTGGTCCCAGTCTCGTTGATGATCGGAGACGACCTTGGCCAAATATTTGCCCATTGTCCGATTCATGCGTTCTACCATTCCATCGGACTGCGGATGTAACGGTGTGGTCCGAGTTTTGCGAATGCCCAACAATCGACAGACTTCTCCAAATAGTACAGACTCAAAGTTGCGGCCTTGATCCGAATGCAGCTCCATGGGCACTCCGAAGCGACTGAATAACTCTTTGACTAGTATGTCAGCAACAGTCGCAGCTTCCTGGTTTGGCAGGGCATATGCTTCTGGCCATTTGGTAAAGTAGTCCATTGCCACTAATATGTATTTATTCCCATCGTCGATTTCGGGAAATGGTCCGGCAATATCTATATCTATTCTTTCCAGAGGACTACCCACATTGTACTGCCTCATAGGTGCTCTTCGTTTCCCCAAGGGTCCGTTACCAGTGGCACATAGTTCACATTTCCGACACCACTCCTTCACGTCTTCTTTACAGTTGACCCAATAAAAACGCTCCCTAACTTTCTCCAAAGTCTTTTTCACACCGAAGTGTCCTCTTGAGGCACCGTCATGGAGATGTCGCAATACTGTAGCCACTCGGCTTCTTGGAATCACGAACTGAGACCTAATGGTGGTGCCATCTTCACTCTCCAGTACTCGCTTCAGGAGATCGTCTTCCACCTTCAAGGACTCCCATTGGGCCCAATATGCTTTGAGCGTTCTGTTGAAAGGGCTGACGGCCTCCCAGGCAGGCCTTTCTCCCACGCGCTTCCATTCCAGTACTATTTTTAGTTCGGAATCAGCCTTCTGCTGTCGTTGCAATTCTTCCGGCAACCAATTGTCGTTGACGATGGTAGTTCTTAATACTTGGCAAACCCTCTCTTCCAAGCGAGAGCAATGACGGCAATCCGTTGGACAGGATCTTCTTGAAAGAGCATCGTCATTTCGATGACTAGTTCCCGCTCGATGTTCTGTGTCAAAGTCGTATCCTTGTAATCGCTCGATCCACCTTGCGACCTGGCCTTCAGGATTACAGAATTGTAGAAGCCATTTCAACGCTGCATGGTCCGTCCTCAATAAAAACTTCCGTCCGTACAAGTATTTGTAGAAGTGCTCAACGGACTTCACGACGGCCAATAGTTCTTTTCTGGTCACACAATAATTCCTTTCGGCTTTCTACAAAACCTTACTAAAATAGCCGATGACCTTTTCTTGTCCATCCTGTATCTGAGAAAGTACACCCCCAATGGCCAGATTACTTGCATCTGTGTCAAGTATGAATTTCCCTTCTGTCCGTGGATAGCTCAATATTGGTGCTATTGTCAGGGCACGCTTCAACTGTTGGAAAGCTGTTTCACACTCTCCGCTCCAAACATACTCGCGCCCATCTTCAGTTAACCTTGTCAGAGGTTTCGCTATATTGGCAAACCCAGGAACGAAACGCCTGTAGTAGGTACATAACCCAAGAAAACTACGAACTTGGTGTTTATCTTTCGGTGTTGGCCACTCTTGAACTGCACGAATCTTATCGGGTTCGGCTGCCACTCCATTTTGTGATACGATGTTGCCGAGATATTTCACTTCCTTTCTGAATATTTGGCACTTTTTCGGACTCAGTTTCAGATTGGCTCCACTTAGTCTTCGGAACACTTCCTCTAGATTTTTCAAATGTTCGTTGAATGATTTTCCGACTACAATCACATCATCTAGGTATACCAGGCTGGTCTTCCACGACAGCCCTCTCAGGATGGTCTCCATTAGACGCTCAAAGGTGGCCGGAGCGTTACATAGACCGAAAGGCATAACTGTAAACTGCCATAGTCCGGAACCAATAGTGAACGCGGTCTTCTCCCGGTCTTCAGGTTCCATTTCAACTTGCCAATAACCACTCTTCAAGTCCAAAGTCGAAAACCATCGTGAACCAAACAGGGTATCTAACGTGTCGTCGATGCGTGGTAAGGGATAGCTGTCTTTCTTGGTCACGTTATTGAGCTGCCGATAGTCCACACAAAATCTCGTTGACCCGTCCTTCTTACTGACCAGGACCACCGGTGATGCCCATGGACTGTTGGATGGCTCGATGACTCCTTGTTCTTCCATATCGGTAATAATCTTTTCGGCTTCTGCTCGCCTTGCTAGAGGTAGACGCCTCGGTCAGAAGTCATCAGTGATATCGGCTACCAGCACCTCATGATCACGTTCTTCACTTCCAATGTCAATCTTCATCTTCAGCACTCCGCGTGTTGGTATCACTTCACCTGTTGCTGTACGGAGTTGAGTAGTTGTTGGTAACAGCTTCATACTTGTTCGTAGAACGTCAGGGCGTAGAATTGATGTTGTCGCCCCCGTATCAATGAGTTGGGAGACAGTTCGATCAACAATCTTCCCATCTACGAACAAACTGCTGGTACTGTACTTTGATGTTACGGCATGGATGGTGATCTCCGGGGTTTCTTCACTCATGGTCAACGTTCGCTCCCTCTTGCCAACCCCCTTTAACTTTTCCGACGGTTGTACTTCCCTTATTTTGGGTTTAGGGCAGCGGCGTCGTATGTGCCCTTGTTCACCGCAGTTCCAGCAACGGGGTCCTCGAACTTCTTGAGAATTATTTTTACGGTTCTCTTCCTTCTGAAGAACTCTCATTAATAATTCTTCTAGACGATCTTTAGAACCTTCATCTTCTTCCACAACGGTCCGAACACGCCCGTGACCTCGACACGCTTGTTTTGCAGCTTCAAATTCTAAGGCGTGAGCGAGCGCATCATCAGTTGTTCTTGGTCGTGCCAGCCTCAATGATTGTTGTGTTTCCCCGTCTCTTAACCCATCAATGAAGGTCTGCACAGCGAGTTGTCCCAGAAATGAATCGGGTGCCGTAGGGTACGCCAATCGGACAAGCCGCGCAACATCGGCTTCAAACTCCTGCAGGCTTTCTCCATTCTTCTGGATACGATTGTTCACTTGCGCGTGATACACCTGTTATAGATGCGCGTCTCCATATCTCATCTCCAATCTAGAAACTAACAACTGGTAATCATTTTCCTGTCCTGCTGGGATTGTTTGCAGGACGTTCAACGCGTCTCCACGCAAAGCCACAGTTAAAGAAACGGCCTTTTCCTTGCCTGTCCATCCGTTGGCCCCAGCGGCCGCCTCAAATTGTTTGTAGTAGGTGGACCAAGGTATCTTTTCATCGAACGTGGGTGGTTTTACTTTTATCCCTACGGCAGGACCCTTTTCTTCTTTAATTTGCTTCTTTACTTCATTAAACTCAGAAGTTGAGGGAAACCGTAGTTGCCTCATTCTATCTTCCAACATATCGGTTATGTCGTCTTTCTTAGCTGTTGATGGTAATTGCATTTGGGCTATTTTCTCTTCTACCATCTTTATTACCCTATCTTGTTCCGCCAATCTACCTTCCAATAGTCCTAACGCGCTGGCATTCTCCAAAAATTCTTCGAAAACTTTATCTTCCAACGCTTTGACATTTTCCAACAATTCTCCTTTAAGCCTTCTAGAACTGTCTTCGGATTTCCTGGAATTCTCCAGTATTTCTTCCTTTAGCATTCTAACATTTTCTTCGGCCTTTTCTAGTAATTCTGCAAACCTTCTAGAATTCTCTTCGTGTTTTTCCAATACTTTTTCTTCCAGTGCTTTAGTATTTTCGAGTAATTCTTTAAGCATTTTAGAATTTTCTTCAGACTTTTTAGAATTTTCTTCGGACTTTTCCAGTAATTTTTCTTCCAGTGCTTTAGTATTTTCAAGTAATTCTTCTTTAAGCATTTTAGAATTCTCCTCCATTTTACTTAATAACCAATTAGTATCAATTGCGGGTCCAGGTATTTCGAAGAGGAAACTTTCAGGGTCTTCTTGCTGTTCCAAAAGCCATTCTTTTAGCCGATTTATTAACACGCTTTTAAGGCCCGTTGTGTCTAAATCTCGTTCTTCAAGTTGGTGTTTTAAGTCTATTACTTTGAGATCTTTTAACAATTCCATCACCATTTTAAATGTTTGTTGAAATTATTTTTAACACTAAAAGTTTATTCTCACAGCACTTTATTTAATTATTACGCGATTTTATTTATTTTAAAACTCCACATCTGTCAACACTGTAACGTTCTTTTTAAAATAATAACAAAAGTGCTGTTTAAATCGTCTATTAATAATTAATATTTATTTACAAACACTAATGAATACACTATAAATTAACGCTATGATTATAAACCACTAAAACTATTATGAATTTCTAATACAACATTTATCTTTACATTTACTATTTATTTCGTGATACCCATTTAACTACTCGCTGTTGACTGCCCTCTTTTATCCGCGAAGTCGATTTTATACCCTCATATAATCGTACCAAAAGCCGCTGGAACCTACTATGTATTTCTGGAAGGCGCTAGATAAACCGCGTCTGGTTTACATGCTTGGTGCGATGCGTCATTCTCTCGAATGCTGTAGAATATTCCATTTGCTGTGTGAAGAAGAGGTTCTTTCTTTTTCTCTCTTGTTACAATATTATTAAAGCATTTGTAAATAAACTTAATAAATACGATGCACTATGCATACAAAGCGCACAGGATGCTTTTAATACTAAAGAGGGCAGAATTATTGTTTGTTTTGACAAATTCTGTGCGTTTAGCTAAAGTAATTCAGAAATTAGAAAGTCAGGGAAATTCATTAGATGAATCTCTTGAGAATGTAAAATTGTTAGGTGTTTCTTTGAATAAAGTAGGGCCAAAAGGTTTGACTATAAAACAAAAATTTAAATTCGTTATAGACAAAAATCCTGGTTTTCACTTAATTAAAAGCATAAACGATGCATTATCTGGCCAAGACATTTTAGACGAGCTAAAACATTATTCGCTTGTAGAATTAAACAATTTTAAGTATGCCTCAATTACGTCTTGCGATGTGGAACGGAGTTTCTCAAAATATAAAACAATATTTAGGAATAATAGGCATATGTTTACTTTTAAAAATTTAAAAATGTACGTCATTGTGAACTCATGAACTGTAACGCTCTATGTTTAGAAAATATAATTAATTAAATTATTGCATAGGATGTCTAATTAAAATAATTTCTGTAAATAAAATGTAAATAACGCTAAACAGGTGTTTTTTTAATAATGAAAGTGCATATATTTATTAAAAACTTCTAATAAACGCATATTTCATGATTTTTAAGTGCATATTTCACGTTTTTATAGTGCATAAGTGCATGCATATTTCAGCATTTTTAAGTGCATACAAATCCTATACCTAATTATTACTTATAAGGTAAATATAATTTTATAAAACTGAATTTTATTACGTTAAGTTTATCGTGAGCTATTGCACATACACAACACAATGCATCCCATATGACAGTATGAAGATTTACAATTTCGTTAATAATGAAGTAAATCGTTACGTCCTTAACATGGCTATTTATTATCCGGCGAATTTATGTGGCCTGCAATACTAGTTTTGCAAGAGTTTGCATTCTAGTTATAAGAGTTCACTGCGTAAATAAGATAAGTTTGACATTCTAAGAACAGCTGTCTAACAGTGATATCAACTTTAAAAAATAGAATGTTACTGTTTCCAGTATTCCAAAAAATATCGCTACGACACGCAAATTGCGTGTCCTAATGAAGCCATTAGGACACGCAAATATAAAAAGAAACTTTAACGCTTCCTACCAAAGAATAGAGAGAATAAGAATGGAAGGCTCCATAAGAACTATATGTAAAAATCCGACCTTATTTTAAAGTAATAGTTAACACCTGACACGTAGAGATGGAGTAATAATCACCAAATATTTTGAAAAATTTAATACATCAAAAAAACAATATATAATACTTTTCATAAAAAGAAATATCTAGCAAGTGTTATTAACCGCGAAATGTTTACTTTTCTTAACCTATTTGATTCAACACGTATCAACAGCATGCAAACTTACGTCAAAATATAATCAGTTAACATCCAACACGCTAGATGACTTTACTATTTTTGATGTCGTTAGCCTTCCATTCTTATCCTCTCTATTCTTTGCTTCCTACTCTTTCGATGCAGCTTGACCAGCTGAGTCGAATGACACTAGTCCCAAGTGCATAGACGTAACTAGGTCTAAATTTTTGGGAGGGCTAAGGGGTTAATTTGTGTATTTAAGTCTAGTAATTGTGTATCTTTCAATAGGAAATCGAATAAAGGAAATACCCCAAGCTTTTAAGAAATCCTCTGTAAAATCATTCCAAGTACTTAAAATTACTATTTCTTTTTTATAATTATCGTCTTGAGTTTAAGGCCGCAGTCTCACTGCAGCCACTACCACCCACCACCACCCACTACCATCGACCACCACCAATTAAAATAATCCCGTGCGGTCCCACTGAAGCAAGTAGTGACCACCAGTAATCATGTAAAATTTTAAATTTCGCGCTTGTTTTATGTTTATCTCTGAAATAGATATATTGCCAACTTAGCAAGCACTGTTATTATTATTATTTCCTATTAAACGAGGTTATGTGCATTGTTTGTTTACTATTGTCGCGTTGTATTTAAAGTAATAATAAACCAAATTATTGCAAAAATATGACATTATCAGATGAGTCAGATAGCTAGGAAGTTATAACCATGTGCTATAGTACATGTGGAATCAAATATAAAAAATCACGAAATATGTGGGTATGGGAAATCTTTCTTCATAGGGTGCAGTTGGGAGAATTTTATCAATAAATAATTAGTGCCCCAGCGGACCAGTCCCAGCTTATAAACAAACGAAGAAAAACTTTGTTTTGAAAAGTTCTCACTACCAATTACCGAAAATGAAAAACCTATAAACAGGAAATTCAAATTTTTAGTGTTTATTTTCATCAAGTCCACTAGCGCGTGCGCATTGTCAACCACCGCTGACCACCAACCATCAAAATTCGAACACGTCGGAAATTTCAAACTGGTGGTCACCGTTTGATGGTAGTAGGTGGCTAACAGTGGCTTAGTTGGACCAGCGCCATTGATTCATGCATGTTTAAAATTTAGTTGGTGGCGGTGGGTGGTTGACGGTGGCTCAGTGAGACTGCAGCCTAAAGAGTACTAATATCATGAAAATTGTAAAAAAATTAGATTTAGACCTTTAGACTTTTTTTTAAAGAAAAATTATTTAAATGAATGAAACCTTGAACAACTTTTAGAATAAATGTGGCACGCGGTAATGTTTTTTCGTAGCTCAGTTAGTTGAAGCGGGGCGATAATAAACCAAAGTCGCTGCCGCTCCAACTTTGATTCCAGCTGTAATTTTATTAATATTTCTTTTCAAAATACAAATTTTAAACAATTTCTTTCCGAAAATATTTTCCACATAATCTTAAAATTGCATTCTATCCACAATTTTTTACACGACTAAAAATCAGAATAAAAATTAAGTAAAAATGATGATCTTGTTGCATTGAGAACCGGGCTAGGTTGTTAAGTACTTAATTATTACAAAATTAGTGAAAATTGAATTACATAATTATAGTTCAAACCAATGCGAAGTAATAAATTAAACTGAGAGCCAGATAAGCGGATTACTACAAGGGTTTTCTATTGTCAATTGACTAGCATTTTGGGGCTGCTTATAATAACAGCAGAATTTACGGTTTCAACTAGCAAATGACAATAGAAAACCGTTGTAGTAATCCGCTTACCTGGCTGTCAGTTTAATTTATTACTTCACATGGTTTGCAGACGGACTATAGTGGATATAGGTAATTAAATTTGTAAAATATGGTTTTCAGGAAAATGGTTGAAAAAATTACGTTTAACCATTAAAAAATAACTAATAGATATTGTTTAATTTTAAAATACATGCAGTAGATTTCTCAAAAAAAAGTGTCTTCTCAAAGTTTTTGTGTGTTGTAAGAAAATTAAAAAGTTACCTGCCATCTGGAATCGAAACTGGGACGACAGCGACTTTGGTTTATTACCGCCCCGCTTTTAGCTACTGAGCTACGAAAACATATTAGTGCCGGCGCGTATCACATTTATCTTAAAAGTATGTTATGCTTATTTAAATGATTTTCCTTTAAAACAAGATTTGAATTTAATGTTTTTCTCGCCATTTTAAAGGTATAAGTACGGTTTAACTTATGATCAGAATGATAGTACTAACTGAATTACTTGGAGAGATTTTACAAAAGGCTTTTTTTAAAAGTACCCCTTAATTCGTATAAGTATTTAATTTCTTAATATGACATTGTCAATGCATTTCCAAAATTTGGTGACTTTTCAAATTCTTTAAAATTTTATATTTTTAATTGGTAATGTTTATTTTAAAGTAAAGTAAATTTTTTAAAAGTAAATAGAATTATAAAACTTTACATCATACTTTTATGAACCTTAACATATAAGCTGTTTTTGTAGACATTACAGTTAATTATAAAATCTTAGAAATATGTAATAATAATTGATTGAACGATAATTTACTTTTGCAAAATAATTCTTTTAACTTTCGTGATATAGATCTTTTAATTGTAACAACGATTTGGTGATGTAACAAATGCAGAGGTTTTTGTTTGAAGTCTTTTCAATTATCTTATTAAGTGTTGTTAAAGTTTATACCAGAGTTTACATAACTAAAGTTATTATTCCATACTTATTTAAACGTTCATCAAAAGTATTTCGTACCATTTATTTCTGATAATCTAAAATATGAAGTTTACTTTTAAGCTTTTTTATTAAGACGCCGAGCAAACTAATTAGAAAAGATTTTGAGAAAGCTGTTTTATCTTATTCTATTAATTCACTACTTATGCACAATATCTGTTCATTTATTGATTCGATTTGGATTCCATCGCAAGTTTATTTGGCTTGTCTCAACGTGGGGCATTCCAATGTCATGCCAACTAAAATCAATGTAGACAAAGTCATACTTATTTGCTGATTTTTTATTTATTTTAATTTATCGCTTTTCTGCTTATTTATTTGCTATTTTACGATAGAACTAACTACAAAAAATATTTGGTTCGAATCCATTTTGGCTTGGCTTAGCTCACCCCAAGCCCCCACCTAGTTACGTTTATGTCCCAAGGTCAGGGCCGCGCTAATTCTAATGAGCACCGTATTGCAGATTTATGGATAATGCCACCAAAGTGGAAAAGGTTTCTCAAATATTAGAGGCCCTTAAGTATGATGTGTAAAGCACCAATACAGGCTGCCTTGTAACAAGGACATCAAACGCGGCAGGTAGTTAAACATGAATAAGTTTTTAGCACATACAGTAGTGTTTGTTATGTTCTTCAGACAAGATGTTTTATGGTTTGTAATGTTTACATTACTGATTCTGCAACGTGATCATTTTTACAATACAATTTAATGAGGTCAGTCACTTAAATGATAATTCCGTGAACGCAGATAATTAAAAAAATATTGGTGTAGGTCAAGTGATTGTAAACGATGATGATTCACAAAATTCGCCGGACATTAAATCTGGAGTTCTCCTTAGTACTAAAATATTTAGTAATTTAATTAATGTAGTCAGAACAAACTATCATTCGTTCGGGGAATGTCCTCCATTGAATCACGGATAATATAAGCTAATAAACAGACCCAGGAAAGATGAAATGATAAGGATGAATATTGTCAAAAAGCTCTTTAAATCATAGGCGTTCGGTATATATTAGCTGATTTAAATTAATTTAAGAAATAATTAACGAATTGACTGAAATTCGTAGCTTATTTTTGTATTACAACACATACATTTATTCGTAAATAATTCGATAACCATGCGGTGATTTCAGAGGGTGAAAATTTACATTTATAGATTATTAATTCAACCACCACGAAAAACAAGCAAAAAAATATTCAACACCTAAAAACGAGAAGTGATTTATATCCCTTAACTGATGGTATGAAAGGGTGTTGGAAAATTAAATAATTTATATCTAAGTAGTTTGTATTTTTAGTATGATATAAAAGTTTTCGAAAAAAAATTTATTTTTGCACTATGAAAATGAGAGCGGACATCTTTAAAAAGGTACAATTACACTTCACTGTTAGAAGAAGTTGTAATTGTAGATATGAATGGCATAGCAAAAATCAACTTGCCGAATTAGCTTCACCTTCCTCAACTGTTACAATGTTACACCACTGTCACCGTATTTGTTAATTTGCAGACATGTAAACTGATATTTTTTAAGAATAACACAGCTCATATATCACAGGGTGATTCACTTTAAATTCACACCAGTTTATGGGGCTAAACATGAAGGCGGAAAGTTCACAATAATGCAAAAAAAGTTTCTATCTTAAACAAATTTTTATATTAAAAATTTTGGGCCCCTCAATAATTCACCGAACTTAAGCTTGACCTGGCAGTCTGGTTGCTTAGGTGTGCACACTTTTAGGTGTGCAATTAAAGTTAGTTTAGTTTAAACGTAATACATTAATTGACAACTTAAAGTGGTTGTATGTTAAAGTTGATGTAACCCTGACGAAGATCCGAAACGGATCAAAATATAGGTTTTAACTAAACTTACTAACTTTAATTGCATACCCAAAAGTAAAAAAAAGCAAAAGAAACACTAAATTAATTACATACAAGTTTATTTCGATATCTTCGGCAAGTTTAACAGATACTGTAAATACTTTTTACTAATTCTCAATTACTTCAGGAATGTAAAAATATGAGTACAATTATTTTTATTTTAAAGGACCCTATTCAAATGTACTAAGAGAATTTTACAAATAAATTCCTGAAAAATGTTTAAAATACCCCAACAATAGAAAGATTATCAACCTGCAATAGTAAATCTTTCTTTTCCCATTTCATTGAGAAATATGCTATCACTATTATTATACCTTCAAGAGATTATTTTTAATAATAAGAATCCTTTTGTAATTTTTGTAAGGTGGTTTTCACCTGATCTAGGAGCACCTCTGGTGAGGTAGGTACTACCTGAAATAATAATTTATTCAAAGTATATAATTGCTACCATCTCCTAAGCGGCTATTAATAATAATTCTTGATTCCTCTTTGCCGTTAGCTTTTGAGGTTAGATTAATTAGCGTCATATATTTATTATTTCTAATTAATTTACAATTGGATTAAATAAATTACTTTCCATTTCAACGTACTCTGATATAATTAATATAATAATTCCACATATAAAATGTCTTTTATAATTATAAAAATAAACACGAACGTTGGCTAACGTCGACTAATCTGCCACCGTTCATGAAAGGTTCATCTTCGAAGGGTGCGCAGTCCACTAACGAGTGCATAACGGTGGTTGTTTGCTTACAGAATAGCTTTAGAGCGAAAATCCTTTCAAACAACGATAACCGCTCGTGAACGGTTCGCTCAATGCTTACAGAATAGACCCCTTAATAAGTCTGGTGCATGCTTAATAAAACACCTCTATACAGGGTGGCAGCAGATACGACGAACTTCTTTGTTAATAAAAAAAAGAGGCAAAGAAACTGAAATTAAACATAACCCGTCAATTTATGATAAACTGTGTTTAGAAGTGATAAACAAGTTTAGTTGTGATTAATATTTAAAAAAAAACTTGAAATATTTCATAGCCGGGTTCTCTCTAAAAGAAAAATCAAGTGGTTAGTAACTTGGAGTGATCGCACGTACGTATTTTTGCTAAAATAGTATAGATAATAAATACTACAGTTTGTTTAGAGGTTTATGATATGGAAAACGCTTTTAATTAGAAAATCTAAACTTTGCTAATAAACAGGTCAGTTTACTTCTTGCTACGCCACTGTTGATTGATATAAACAGTTTCGTTACAAAAGCCTCTCCGTCACTGGACTTAATCAGTAAATTTTTATCTTGATAAAAAGGCGCAAAATCTAATAATTAGCGTTTTACGTTTTTGTCTAATACTTTATTTATCTTCTAATTAAATTCAATAAAAAACATCATTTTGTTATAAAATTTAAATACACTTACAAATTTAAATATAAAATCAATATATTTTAAGTCGCCATCTATCGGCTCATCTTTGTCGTTAATAAAAAAAAGAGGTAAATTAACGGAAATTAAACATAATCTGTCAATTTATGACAAATTGTGTTTAGACGTGATAGACAAGTTTAGTTGTGATCAATATTTAAGAAAGACTTGAAATATTTCATAGTCGGTTTCCCTCTAAAAGAAAAATCAAGTGGTTAGTAACTTGAAGTGATCGCACGTACGTATTTTTGCTAAAATAGCATAGATAATAAATACTACAGTTTGTTTTCGAGGTTTATGATGTGGCAAACGTTTTTAATTAGAAAATCTAAACTTTGCTAATAAACAAGACTGTTTACTTCTTGCTACGCCACTGTTGATTGATATAAACAGTTTCGTTACAAAAGCCTCTCCGTCACTGGACTTAATCAGTAAATTTTTATCTTGATAAAAAGGCGCAAAATCTAATAATTAGCGTTTTACGTTTTTGTCTAATACTTTATTTATCTTCTAATTAAATTCAATAAAAAACATCATTTTGTTATAAAATTTAAATACACTTACAAATTTAAATATAAAATCAATATATTTTAAGTCGCCATCTATCGGCTCATCTTTGTCGTTAATAAAAAAAAGAGATAAACTAACCGAAATTAAACATACTCTGTCAATTTATGACAATCTTGATAAAAAGGCGCAAAATCTAATATTTAGCCTTTTATTACGTGTTTGTATAATACTTTATTTATCTTTTAATTAAATTCAATAAAAAACATCATTTTGTTATAAAATTTAAATACACTACAAATTTAAATCTGAAATTAATATAGTTTAGGTCGCCATCTATCGGCTCATCTTTGTTGTTAATAAAAAAAAAAGAGGTAAATTAACGGAAATTAAACATAATCTGTCAATTTATGACAAATTCTGTTTAGACGTGATAGACAAGTTTAGTTGTGATCAATATTTAAGAAAGACTTGAAATATTTCATAGTCGGTTTCCCTCTAAAAGAAAAATCAAGTGGTTAGTAACTTGGAGTGATCGCACGTACGTATTTTTGCTAAAATAGCATAGATAATAAATACTACAGTTTGTTTTGGAGGTTTATGATGTGGCAAACGTTTTTAATTAGAAAATCTAAACTTTGCTAAGAAACAAGACTGTTTACTTCTTGCTACGACACTGGTGATTTATATAAATTGTTTCGTTACATAAAAGCCTCTCCGCCACTGGACTTAATCAGTAAATTTTTATCTTGATAAAAAGGCGCAAAATCTAATAATTGGTCTTTTATTACGTGTTTGTTTAATACTTTATTTATCTTTTAATTAAATTCAATAAAAAAACATCATTTTGTTATAAAATTTAAATACACTTGTACAAATTTAAATATAAAATTAATATATTTCAAGTCGCCATCTATCGGGATTTCTTTGTTGTTAATAAAAAAAAAGAGGTAAACTAACCGAAATTAAACATAACCTGTCAATTTATGATAAACTGTGTTTAGACGTGATTTAGTTGTGATTAATATTTAAAAGACTTGAAACCTTTGATAGCCGGTTTCCCCTTAAAAGAAAAATCTAGTCATTAGTCATAACTTGGAGTGATCGCACGTAAGTACTTTTGCTAAAATTAAATAAATACTACAGTTTTTTTAGCGGTTTATGATGTGGCAAAAGCTTTTAATTAGATTTATTTAATTTGTTTGATAATGCACTACTAAATAGATGAATTTAAAATAGTAACGAGTTTTTCTTTATTTTATAGCATTTAATGGTTATTGCTTTACGTGCCATAATACAATCAATCGTAAGTATGGCTCAACCGAAGGTAGTGTTCGTCTTGGGAGGACCAGGAGCAGGAAAGGGTACTCAGTGCCAAAATATCGTTAAAGTAAGTCATAGTAGTTTGCAGATACTAAAAGCAAGAAAAAGGATGTAACCGATAAAAGCAAAATTTTGCAAAATAGACGAGAGACTACGTGTTGATAATTTCTGTGAGTTTAATTTAAAAGGCCGTGTATAAATGACATGTAATAATAGCAGTGTTGTTACATCCTTTTTCCAATAAGATCTAATTTGTCAAAAATGTATAGTTTGATGCATAGAAGTTCGCCAAATCGAATTATTAAGAATTTAATTAAACGAGTCAGTCTTTTTATCATGTTGAATTAAGTTTATTGAAGAAAGTAAAAGTTCTTATTGATTATTACTTCTAACTGCATGTGTAACGATTGCTGAATTCATTTTTACTTGTTCGCTGATATTAGTTATTAGTAAACATAACCTCAATCTTTTGCTTCCGTTTATTATTTAATACAACTGAATAATTCAAAAATCAGACATGATATTCTGATATTTTACAGGTAAACGCCTGTAATGTAATGTTTTATTTATCAAGGCTTCCTCCAAGGACAAATCTGTAAAAACGTGTCAATTTTTATGCTTCAGACGGCAGTTGCGTCCGTAACACAAAAAAGTTTCAATTATTCATTTAAATCAAGGCCAACTTAACGCAGTATGTGTGAGATATGTTAAATTGGACATATAAATTTCATATTAGGAAAACTTTCGAGAGTATATACAGTAAGGCTCAAAAATATTTGTATAGATAAATTAACTCGCTTTGAAATTTTTAATAAATGTGTAACTGCCATATATGTTAAATTATTTTCATTTTTTGTGCTATTTATGAGTTCTTAACACTTTTTTGACATTCATTGCACCTGCATTTTCGCTTTTGATAGCTCACACAATTTAATTTGTGGGCGTTATTGCATCAAAATCAGTGATGCTTCACCAATGAAGAAAGACAACCTGTCTTTCGTGGATATGACAAAGGTAAGTCGCATGATGAACTGTTTAAATTCAACAGAGCTGCAGTACTTATCTCCGGAAGCGAGTATAAGTATTTATTTATATGGGAATAGTTTTTTTTTATAAAACTTCTTATGACAAAAATTATAAAATCATTATTTTTTATGAGATTTTTGACAATACATATATCACTTTGTCATGCTAAACTCGTCGGTGGGGTACAGTATGCACTTACAAGTGATACACAATACAGCAACAATTGTATTCAGAACTAACTACCGCACAAGTTCTTAACTTACTATGCTATGCCTCGGCGACCAGAGCTGTGGTGTTAAATTTAAGACCGTTGTATTCCGAATATCTTTTAAACTCATTTTATCACTTCATTTAAAGGCCCTCTTAAGTCATTGGTGTCTATTTGGGCTATTTAGTATTTTAATAGTCAAGAATAAAAGAAATTAATCTGTCAAAACGGTTTGTTTAAAATACTTATTGTTACCGAGAAAAACGCTTGTAAAGTGTGAAACCTGTGTAGTGCTGACGTCATTTCTACTAATACAACCTGGGCGGCCGGCAACGCACTATGGAATAGTTTGGCCTTTTTTATATCAAAAATCTATAACTTTCTCATTTTTTGAGATATAAACCTGGAATTTTGCATAACTAATCTTGAATATAAGGGTTTTCAATTGAAATCATATGTGTTTGAGATATACTTTTTATTATGAATAAAAAAATAATTTTAATTCTGTATTAAAAATTCGGCATTATCCGCTTAAATTAACATTAACAAAATAATATTTTCTAATTTAAAACAGTAAAATTAATATTTCTATTCAATAATAGAAACTTCTAGTAGCTGTTACGCTTCTTCTGAAAGTTGTTTGACTGTTTTATTAGCAGTCCTTCTTAGATTGCTAATAAAGGGGTCTGATATGTACAAACGAGTATTAAAAAAGTTACAATTCGACATCTATCAATAAAAGCGCAAGAGGTCCGCAAGATTTCTCTTTTGAATCTTATATTTTAATAAATTTGCTATTAGAAAAAGGTACAATCTTAACTTCGGCAAACAGCGGTAATAGTTAAAACTTTAACCCAGACGCGCTCCTAAGGTCGATCAGCCGGTCATACGCACGGGGCCCTGCAACGAGCTACCTTATTTTAATCAACACTTTTTATTTACCCCACTCGATATTTGTTCCTGGGGCCTCAAAATCCAAAGGGCGGCGCTGCTTTAATCAAATATTTAGGCCATGGGAAAAATGCATGTACCCATAAACTTTATATTATTTAAGTCAAATAAAATGTAACAACATATTTGATTATAATGTGTAAAAGCCGAAAGTTTAAGCTTTCTAAAATGGTATAATACTTATACAGTTGCTTTATAATTATTTTTGAAAATAAACATTGAAAAGCTTATAGCGCAACCAAGTGTGAGCGATATGTTTTGACTGGTTATGTTAAGGTGCGTTTTATATACATTTAACATTACAATATAACAAAAAATGTTTTTGAATATAATACACTGACCATTGAACTAACGATACGTATTTGTTTTATTGGGCAAACCAAACTTATAAATAAACCATTTTGAGATGCAATGTTAGGTGCCCTCTCACAGTCTGCCGGCCGCTCCGGTTGCATTAGTAGAAATTACGTCATCAAGATTTTTTGAATGCTTATATCTCCCTTATTTTGCATGATAAAAAGGTGCGGTTTTCACTAATGTATTCACAAAGACTAACTATATCATATTTTAATTAGTTGTTTCATGACTTAAGAGGACCTTTAAGTTTTAACATTGATCGTTCCATTTTCAACTGTATTATTTTTAACTTATTGTGTAGTTTTATTGTTGAACACCATGTTTGGGACCTATATGTCAGAGTTGGAATAATTAAACACTTTACGTTTTAAAAAAATTTGGTATAGTGTTCTTAAATACATTTTTTAAAGACCAGTAGCTTTTCCAACCTCGGATGATTATTCTTTTGAACTTTTTTTTCTGATAACACTGAAACTAGCAGCCAGGACTATACTCGGCCCACTTACATATACGATTTACTAAATGAGAACTATTTACATATTTAAAATATTATCTGGAGTTCTACCCAACCAATTTTAAAGCGTATTGAGGCAATGAAAACCTTTTCAGTATAGATTCGCCAATAATTGTCAAGATAGCATTTTCTTACATATATTTATTTTATTTTTGTAAAAGATATTTTAAATATTATTCAACAAAACTTCTGGCCATGTGGGAGGCGCATAACAAAATCTTGTAGCTCCGTTAATTGGATTGGCGTTGTAATAAACCAAATCAGTTGCTGCAGTGAATAGGTTCGATACCAATTACTAATTGCTAAAATAAATTTTCTTTTTCGAAAATGTTTTTTCCAAATAATTTTATTAAATTTTATTTTAAAATTGCAATTCTGGCCTATTATATTGCAGACGACAAACATAAACTAGTAAGAATTAATTGGTTAATAAAGCATAAACAAATTAATAGCAAATCTTCTACAAATCAACTGATAGCGAAATTTGTGACAAAAACTAGTTTTCTTGTAGGCTGTGTTGGCTCGGAAAATGTACTATATATAACTTTCTTTAGCATTATAACTTCAAAATGTAATTTGGCATAATTGGACCATGGTAACCAGAAAGAGACTAAGTGCCAAATGAAAGAATGCTAGAAAAAGCACTTTAAAGATCCACATTTGCATGCATATGATGACTTTGACGGTTAGTTCATCAGTATATTTCAACGTAACAAAAAAAATCGCATTTTTCCTAAATAACATTCTACACATTTTGTTATGGCCTTTGATACTTTAAACTTATTTTTGAAAAAATATTGCTTGGTTCTGGTCTGTTAAACATGGTCCAATTATTCCTATAAAAATTTCAAACTACCAAAACCAATTTTTCATTTTAAAAATACTAAATTGATAACATACAACGACTGCCAAGCCAATCTCTGCTCGGGAAATGTTATAACTTCACCTTCATGAATGTTATAACTTCAAAATACAATTTGGCATAATTATTTCTATAAAAATTCCAACTCTACTGGTAGTGAAATTCTCGTGGCAGGAAAACAGCTTTGCCGATTAAAAAATACTAACCCGATGGAAGATGCCAGCTGCTAATAAGTGCTAATGTATAACTTTTTTCCGTGTTATAACTTCAAAATGCCATTTGGCATCATTATTCTTGTGACAATGCCAAATCGACTGGTAGTGAAATTTCCATGACAGAAAAACAATTTTCCGTTTTAAAAAAATACTAAATTGATAGCAGACGACAACTGCCAAGTCAATCTCGGCTTGGAAAATGTAGTATAACTTTCTTCATCATTGTAACTTTAAAATGCAATTTGGTATAATTATTCCTATAAAAATTCCAAATCAACTAGTAGTGAAATTCTCGTGGCAGGAAAACAGCTTTTCAGATTCAAAAATACTAACCCGATAGAAGATGCCGGCTGCTAATAAGTCAATCTTGGCTCAGCAAAGGCATAACTTTTTTTACTGTTATAACATCAAAATGCCATTTGGCATAATTATTCTTATGACAATGCAAAATCAACTGGTAGTGAAATTTCCATGACAGAAAAACAATTTTCTATTTTAAAAAAATACTAAACTAATAGCAGACAACAACTGCCAAATCATTCTCTATTATTTTTAATCTCAAGATTATTTTTCTGTTATGAAAATCTCACTTCCCGTCGATTTGGCATTTTCATAAGAATAACTTTGCCAAATTGCTTTTTGAAGTTATACCCCTGAAGAAAGTTATACTGTATTTTCCGAGCCGAGATGGACTCGGCAGTTGACATATTTAGTACTGATAACATTTTTTATTCCAAAAAAGAAATTAGCTTTTTTGGAATTCTTTTTTTAGTCATTATAAAGAATTATCGATAAAAATAGAATGAAAGTTATTACAAATTGGGACCGACTCCGTGTCGACTTTTTCTGTTTTGTTTTTAAATGATTGTTTTTTGTTTTAAATGATTAAATTGTCTAAAATGGAGGACGTTATTTACATATTTTATTTTTGGTCTACCTAAGTTTGTATCCTCTGATTTCTTATTTGATTTTGTTTTTTAAAATAATTCTTTATAATATTCTGTTGCAATTTTTTAATTTTTTTTTCTTGATTTTTGTATGTTCCCAGTTTTTATCTCTCAATCGACTCCTCAGGTATTTTCCATTTCGAATTCTTTTCTTAGTTTTCTAGTTGAAGCTGTTTCTTATTTTACTTCTAAATTCGAAATCATCGATATATTTTTCTAGCCTTATTCCAGTGTTGGTTTTTATGAAATCTATTTTTTCCTTTTCTATAAAAGAAAAAGATAAGATACACGAATATTATTGGTCAGAAATGTCCACAGTCAGTGTTTATCGAATTGCTTCATTTTAATTTATTTATGCACGTATGTATGCAGTGTATGTCCTTCATACACATTGCATACCATTAGTTACAGATACGTTAGATTATTTTCCATTTCTATAATTTAAATAAGAAAAGAGCTGGCCTTGATTTAAAAGACTCAAATAGTAATTTTATTACAACTATTAATTGATATACAATAAAAAGAAGATATCATAATATCTTAATATATCATGTTCTAGGACTTTGAGTTTGTTCACCTTTCTGCCGGTGATCTTTTACGTGAGGAACGAGCTAAACCTGGCTCTGAATACGGAGAGTTGATCGAGTCTTATATTCGTGATGGTAAAATCGTGCCAGTAGATATAACATGCAGCTTAATAGAACGTGCCATGCAAGACTCTGGTAAAAGCAAGTTCTTGGTCGATGGTTTCCCGAGGAACCAAGACAATCTTGATGGGTGGAATCGCCGAGTTGCTTCGAAAGTCCAGTTACTATTTGTATTATATTTCGATTGCCCCATAGAGGTAACTTTCGATTTTCAATGATGTAAAATCATTTATTAATATTTTTAAAAATTTAGGTGTGCACTAATCGATGCCTTTCAAGAGGTGCAGCGGGAAGTGGCCGCTCTGATGATAACATCGAAAGTCTTCATAAACGATTCAATACTTACATGAATGAAACCAAGCCCATTATAGATCACTACAGAAGTGAAAACTTAGTAAAGCAGATTGATGCTACTAAGTCGGCAGATGAAGTTTATGAAGCTGTTAAGAAAGCATTTGCAGGACTTGTCGGTGCTGGTGGCGATATATAAAATGTTGTTTCTTAGATTTCTGTTTTGTTCGTTTTGTTTATAGTTTCATTGTTTTAGTAATTTAATAGTAGATTAGAAAAATAGCGGTAAATATAGTGTATATTGTTACCTCCATTAATTGTTTTTGTGCAACGCAAAGAAATTGTTTCACATTCCGTTTGTTTTGTATTTCTATACTTTTTTATCATTCCATGACCATACAAATGTGATTGTCTTTAAGTTATTGAATCAGTAAGTACACACGGTACTTGTCATTTACCGTTATCAGCAGGCCAGGGAATGATCTTACCGATTATGTAGTTAAGCATACAATTCCGTGTAGTCATACGTATAAAATTATAAAAAGTAATTTCTCACTAATAATTTTATAGGCATGACTGCATGGGATTGCGTAGTTAAGTACACAACCAGCAAGGTCAGTCCCGAGCCTGCTTATTAGTGACATACAAGTCGGTAAATGCATATAGTTACTGTTGTGGAAATAAATTTTTTTTTGTTGGTTTTGGTTACAATTATAATGTAAAAAGTTGCAATAATAAAATAGATTTGAGTCTTCAAGTATTGTTTTTATCAAATATCAAAACATCAGTTTCTATATCTGTATCCCAGAGCAAAAGTGTATTAAGATGCATTTGGCATTGAGTAATTTAAATTTTCATTAATAAAAACCCATGTATATTTGTTGAGTTTCAATGAAAATAAGTTACATTCAGAAGTACTCTTACAGTACAGAAGTACAGTGCAATTCATTACAAGACTGTTTATGTGAAGATAAATTATTATATAGGTAATTTTTGACAAAAACACATTTATAAAAAAAAAGGACTTACTACAGTTTTGTTTTGTGGTAGTGATATTCAAAATGTGAACAATTAATATGGAAAGAACTGCCTGCATCATAATGGCATAGTTATATTTATGTCACTGTTTACAGTTGATACTTGACTTGATACTGATACAGTTGACCAGACCGGTTCAATCGAAAATCGGGTCATTACGACCAATAATTTTTACAACTCAGTATCAGGAATCCTGATGATGTAGCCTATACCAGAACTACCCGAGGGTCATGGTGTTTTCTAAACTTCGTTTTCTTAGACCATGGGGCAGCTCATTATCGTGCTTTCATAAGAATAACATAGGAATTGACGTACCTGTCACCTTCTCTAAGGTAACATCCCACAGCACATGGGACCGATTACTTTATATTGTAACAGAACAATTGCACATAAGAAAGCAAAACTAAATAATAAATTTTTTGATAAAATTTCACATAAATTGACAATTTTCTGTTCTGAAAATTGCCGAAGTTTTTATAATATTACTGCAGAGGACTGAAATGGACAGAGAGGGCCAGGAAACTATCATTTTTGCAATAATTTATCTCTAGGGCAAATAATATTTATGACTATTTGAAAATCGGGACATGCAACGGTTCCGAAAATACATTTCGGGAACATCTAACCAAAAATAGGGACAAATCCGGATAAATCGGGACGTCTGGTCACCTTTAAACTATAGCACTACAAGTACCAATAAATTCTAACACTACAAGTACCATTGGAGACACATACCTTAAAATGTAATCCTGCAATGGTAAATCATTTTTACCTAGGAGCATAATAAGTCCTGTAGAAAACAGTACAGCGATACCACATAATAAGTGTTTTTCTCATTCTTCTCAAAAATTATCTTAAGTGCAAGTTGCAGTTTGAAAAAAGCTCCTCACATATTTTTATGTCATAGAAGCATCTTCCTAATCTTCCAATGAACTAGATGGGTATGCTTACATAATACATTTTTATTGTAACCTTATATATGTCATTTCCATAGAAACGCTGTAACATGAAAGCCGCTTTTCTATTTACAATGAATTAAACTGTTGTTCTTTAAAAGCAATCGAATTTCTAATTACATATTTTTCACAGTTGCACAAAAAATGTGGTGTATACCTTGTCCATTAAATTCTTTAGCATTCTCACCTCGGCCGCAAACGGCCTCGGCGACAATTATTCTGTCGCTATGTTAAAAAGAGATTTCGTGACCTTGGTATACAAATAATTATTATGGCTTATTCTAATGATTTACAGTGTGCTGCACTAAATTGTAATAAAATCATTGTTCTGCAAGTTGTTAGCAGTGCAACCTGGCATAAGAGTACTCAGAATAAGAACTGGTAAGTAAGATGAACATTAAAATTAAAATACAAAAGTATTACTTTCATTTTGACAATTTTTTAAACTTTATAATAAAGGCATCCTTCTGCCTTTTAGAAGCCTTAAGGGCCTATATCATGCCATAAATGAGCATTGATCGTTTTAGACATAACCTCAAAATAATCTTCTGTAATATGGGTGGATTCGTTTGCTAAAATTACATGCCCATATTGAGTAGTGGGAATCATGCATCTCTCTTCTACTCATTTCCCCTATTTTTTCTAGAATTCCAATGAAATTTAGATTTTGGAAGCATAAATCTAACATGCATAATGAATTAATATTAATTGTTGATTAGCTAATGGTAATCAATTGATAAGTAAATGTACTGCAATTAGTAATATTGTAAAAAATAATTAAAAAGCAAGTAATAATAAAAAGATACAACCAAAAAGGTATGCTAAATGGACATTCATTAAAGAAGAAATGTATGACAACCGCTCCATATTCGAATGCTGCATTCGACTCTGCGTACTAGATTCGAATTAAAAAACCCGAGTTTAAATCCCAGCTTCTTATAATTAATTAATATATTTTACAAATAAAACTTTTTTTCTAAGTATAACGTTTACAAAAAGGAATAATTACATAAAATGCATAAAATTATCCCTTGATTGTTTAACAAGGGGAGCTGACGTGATGCCGATTTCAATTTCTGATTCAGAAATTTTATTGAATTAAATTTACAAAATAATTCAATTGTAAATAGGATGTAGTTTTATAAAAATAATTAAAAAAAAGAATTCAGCTAGCGGAAATTGAATAAGCGGCAATCTGTTACAAGGTGGTTACTGTACTTATCAGCCACTATGCCTTTGCCTTATGCGAATTCTTTTATACCAAGTTAATACCTTGCATCTTGGATGCGTTAATTTGTGTCGCATTAGATTAAATACAGTATTCCCTTATTTTGAATTTACTTTTAATTAAAAAATAAATTGTTGAATTTGGCCTCACGTCATTTAATATTTAATTGTAAAGCATAAATAAAATCTAATATTAGCTCTAAGGGTATACAATGCACGTTTGCATATCCAACAACTATCCCCTATGCCTCCAAGGTGTTGCCGGTAGCAGGACCGATCCCTGTTGTAGTAGTACCATTAGTACCACAGTACCATTAGAGCTGATGTTAGATTTTATTTATGATTTACAATTAAATATATCATATGTATGTTTAATCGTTTAGTTTTTTTTCAATTAACATAAATATACATAGTTTAATTTAAACAGTGGGTGATTAAAAATCATGTCTCTCATGCTTTATTCATGGAAGTAAACGCATTTACTACATTTTATTCATATCACTCAATGACTATAAAAGTAAAGGATACTTTATGTAATTATTCCTTTTTATAAACATTATATTTGAAAAATATTACTTGAACCGTGTTACATCCACTTGCGAAACAATGGGCCATATGAATACAATGCAGCAAATGCTGTTACTTCTATTAATAAAGGATGAAAGATACGTTATTTAATTAGTAAGAAAAAGTTACCTATGTAATGAAAGCATTTACTAGGAGGCAGAACCACGTTTAGTATTTATAGTATTTAGTAAATGTAGTAGCCTCTTTTGACACCAATAATAACTAGAAATCCAAAGAAAATTGATTTCCAATTATTCGTCTCCTGATCTTATCAATTCATCTATTAAAATGAAACAAAAAGCAAAGTGAAGTACGATTAATAAGCTACTCAAGCGCTTTTCAGAATTACCCTTGGTTAATATTTTGGAATTTTTAAACAATCAATCAATTTTTCTGTGTTTTTCTTGTAAACCTTATTTCCATAAAAAGCACATTTTCATTAAATCCGAAAAAGCACTGTGTGTAGAATGGACTTTCCTCTTTATTTTGGTTCAAGTAGGGTGTGAAAATTTTAAGAAATATCTGAATGAGAAGTGTAGAGCGAAAAGCATTTTAGCGATCGTAAATTCCTACATACTGTAGACCCTTAAAGAAAAATTGTATAATTTTACTTTTCTGTAATCAGTGGCGTAACTATGTAAGATTGCACACTCCTGCAAGACCTACGTTTGCGTTCCTCCATACAATTTTACGGATAACTTCTGTGAAAATAAAATATGCAACAGCTAATAATAATTCATTACTTTTTCATTTCCTTGTACCTCTTCAATGAATTTTTTTTGTACTATTAATGAGATTTAACATTCATTACAGTTTTTCCTGGCTTTAGTGCAGGCGAATTCTTCAATTAAACTATCCATTGTTTTTGCTATTATAAACCCTCTTAATACATTTCATAAAACTGTAGATCAGGACGCTGCTACACATGCTATGTACCATTCAATGGGTCTCATCAAGCTCAACAATAGTGTTCTAACCTAACCTAACTGAATCTAACTCAATCCAACCTAACTGAGCCTAACCTAACCTACGTTTAATTGAGGTTTGTGTTTTTCACTAATTCATACGTGTTTTATTTTAGTTTTTGGTTAGGTTAGCTTAGGTTAGGTTAAATAAGGTTATACGAGGTTAGGTTAGGTCACATGCGCATTAAAACATGCATTTTCAGGTAGGGTGGGGGTGGAAGGCTATGGCTTCCTTTCCAAAAAGGTTGTTGGCAATTATCTCGAAAACTTCTGCCCCCCCCCCCATTTCATTATTGATCTAGACTGGAGAACAACCATACATTTCTCCGAAAATTATCAATCAGTTGATTCAACAAGTCAGCATATTTATTTTGAAGTTTTTAAACAAGTTTCAAATTTCATGACAATTTATACGTACAGTACGAAGCACGTATGACGAAAAAGTGTTTTGGTTATTATTAGCGTCGTCGTCAAAGCAGATAAATAATCACTACTTTTAAATTTTTTAATTTAATTATCTTATTTAAACACCTAATACTATTGTATCGCAATATCGCTCTAATTGTTTGGAGCAATGTATATCTATATTACCCTTTATTGTTTTCATATACTGTTTTTTACCTCCAATGCTTGTTTTAAAATATCTATTCACAACGAAATAAAACTTCACGAAATCAGCGCCCTTCGGAGGCTTGCGGGTCTGCGGGGCCGAGCTTTTAGATTTGAAAACAGGTAAAGTCAGTAAGTAGTTGACTCAAATTAAAATTGCATTTTAAGCGATGAACATATCCTGTTTTCAAAATTTTAATTTTATTAATTTAAATTAACTAAAGAATAAAAACAGACATTTTATAACCTATTCTAGACCTAGGCCACCAATTTGTTCATGTCAACCAGACTTAATTAAATGCCCTTATCCAGTGTTGAATCTAGAACTTCTAGACAGATGAAGAATTTTTATCAGCCAAAGAAAATAACTTGAAATTGGTGATGATTTTTTGGGTGAGGAGGGGGGGGTTAACCTTAAAGCAGATTTTGGCTTTATGCTACATACTGCTAGTTAAGTACACAATTTTGTGTAGTCGTATGTATATGTATAAAATTACGATGATCTCAGATTTTAATTTAACATGATTTTTCTCTTGAAAATTGACAAAATTTAAAAGACTTCTGCGAAAATTCATGGAACTCTGTAACATTACATTTGCAATAAGTTGTATATTTAATGTTTTTTTTTATTTATGAATAGGTACAATTGTATTAAGAACATTCAAAACACACCTTTAAGATTACTCAAATCAAGGCAATTCTGCTCGCTCCACCGATAGATCGATTAAAAATTGACCAAAGCGACATTCGAGATTTTGAATTCGATTTGTTGTGACCAAACAATATGGAATCTTATTTCTAACTTTTACATTCATAGTCAGAAATTACAATTTGAGTACATCCTCCATCCTGGTTGTTAATCGACAGTCGTTAATCAATTGCAGAAGTTCAACTACCCAAATTCAGCGATAGTTCCCTAGGTTTTTCTGGCATGACTGCAAGATTATTCTGTAAGATCATTTTCTATATGAAGTTGGACTTATATGCATACCATTCTTTGCATTCTATGCACATTCCATTTTTCAATAAATATTTATGTAGGGAAAGTTTCTATGCTCTGCCCTTCAAAAAATCCGAGCTACCGTAGCAAACTGGGTCTTTTTCAAAAAAAAAGAAAAAGATAAGGTCTTTTTATTATTTTTAAAAACTGAAAGCTTGGCGATTGAACCTATAATTAAAGTTTTAATTTTACCATCCCTTCAGCCCTTTGCATCCTCTGAAGTACTGCTATGCTTTTACAATGCAAAAAATTGGAATATGTACATCTACCTGTGGGAATAGATATTTTTGGAGTTTCTGTTTGCAGGCTTAAAAATTTTAGAAATAGAGAGTATATAAGAAATTCAAGTTGCTACATTTGGTTTAACAAAGATATGACAACTTAACATAGCAAATTAGCGCAGTCGAACAATGTTTGTAAACTTTAGGTAAGACAACGACGAATAATTAATTTTTTATAAGTTTACCGGGGCCGTACCGTTTGCATATACAGAATTCATACCAGATGAAGTTCAGTAACTTTTAAACACTAAAAATACAATTTAATAACTGTAATGTAATTACAATTTAAAAGATTGTGACTGCACGAAATTGTGTACTTAACTATTAATTCAACAAGGTCATACCTGCCTCTGGTGATTATTAAAATTTTTAAAGACTGATCATCAACCGAGGAGTACCTCAATTTTGTTAATATTTCCTGTTTGCCCAAATAATGAATGTTTAAGAAATAGTAACAATCAGAAAATGGGCAGCAAATAATATATAGTCAAATTCTTAGGCAAGGTGTTCCAATTAAATCAAAAAAACAAGACGAAGTGTTGATAGTTAAACCAACAAAAACTTCCCAACCAAGTTCCAAAACTAAAGAAGCAGTAGAAAATACAGTTGATCCAAGTATGCTAGGAATAGGAATTTCTAGATTAAAGTATGTAAAAGACGGTGGAGTCGCAATTTGCTGCAATCAAAATGAAAACCCCAATAGTGATATTAAAGTAATATGTGAAAATATAAAGAACCAAATTGGTGAAGGGTATGAAATAAAACTATCAGAAAAAAAATCCAAAGATTAGAATAATAAACATTGAAAGAAAGATAGCGGAAGATCAAACTTAATTCAAAAAATTATAATACAAAACAGCATAACAACTCCAGATGATCAAAGAATTATGAAGGTCTTGAGTAAGTATGAAAATAAAAAAGCAAAAACATGTGTGATCTTAGAAGTAGATATCGAAACGTACAGACAAATAAACAAAAAGGAAGTTATATACATTGGATGGAGGACTTGTAAATATATGGATTACCTGAATGTAATACAATGCTATAAATGCTGGAAATTTGGGCATAAGGCCAAAGATTGCAGAAGTTCAAAGATTGTTTGTGCAAAATGTACACAGGAACATAAATTAAGTGAATGTAAATCACAGGAAGAAACATGTATAAATTGTAAACATGCAGTCGAAGTTTTAAAAATACGGGATATAGATATTGAACATTGTGCGAACGATAGAAACTGAAGCATACAAAACAATATGTAATCAACTACAACAAAAAATAAATTATCCGGATATATTCCAACAAAAGACAAAATAGCAACTAACAAATTTCATTATGTATCTAAATATTGAAAGTTTGATCTCGAATAAGAATGAGCTGGAATGGGTTGTAGCTGATTGGAAACCAATTATAATCTGTATATCTCATATAACAGAAGATATACAAGAAAGTGGGATAAGTATAAAAGGTTATCAAACAATAAGTGTGAACTCTACAACCAGACATACTGGTGGAGTAATCATTTATATTAAAAATGAATTCAGTTATAAAGTCCTACTTAAAGATACCATTGATATGAACACATGGATTGTAGGTATTAACACATTCAACTCCGGCAACGCGTTTACCGCGTTCATCCCATATTTCGTCATATGCCCACAACGCGGCTGCCGCGGACACTGTTTTATTGAGCTTTATAGGCAAGTTTCTCTAGCGGACTTGCTGTTACTTGAACCAAAATCGGCAGGCACATAGAAAAAGACATTGTCTCACTATATTTTCTCTTGGTTTTTGAATACTGCTGTTTAATTTTAATTAGTTGAAGAATGAATTCTAAGTGTACTATAAAACGATGTAGCAACTCAGATGGTAAATTTATTGATTTTATATGCATTAAAAATGCATTAAAATAGTTATTTATGACAAGCTTTGTAAATTAATTTTTACGGGCGAGCTGGAAAGTGTGTGGGGGAGCGACGAAGGAGCGAGCCTCCATAATTTGGTAGTGTCGATGGTATTACAGTAAAGATTCTTAAATTAGCTTTCAATGTAATAGGACAGAGATTTTTGCATCTAATTCAAATGAGTCTAGAAAGTGGATCCTTCCCAGAAACCTGGAAGACATCCCATATTATTCCCATTGAGAAGCTCACCAACACTAAGAAATGTGAAGAATACAGACCGATCAACATGGTGCCAACTTATGAAAAATTATTAGAGACCGTCGTAAATATCCAGTTTCGTGACTACATTGAAGTGAACAAACTGTTAACACCTTTTCAATCAGGGTTTCGGAAAAATAATTCATGTGAAAGTGCAATACAATCAGTTCTTTTGAAATGGAAAAATGCTATTTACAAGAAGAAGGTGATAGGTGTAGTTTTTCTAGACTTTAGACGTCCTTTTGAGACTATTAATAGAGATCTATTATTATTGAAATTAAAAAGATATGGGTTCGGCCCAATAGTTATAAAATGGTTTAGTGAATATCTCAAAAACAGATTTCAAAAAACTAGATACTTTAATAGTACATCTTCAGCTAAAAAAACTACCTTTGGCGTTCCACAAGGAACTGTATTAGGCACTGATTTCTTTGTACTATACATAAATGATATTCTTAATGTAATTAAAAAATGTAACATTCGATTATTTGCAGATGACACTTTAATATATTTTATAGGAAATGATGTTGAAAAAGTAATAAATATCATCAATGATGAATTAGTAAATGTATATAACTGGTTAGGTAAAGATAGTCTTTCTTTAAATGTAAATAAAACAAAATTCATGATAATAAAAAATAAGTTTAACGAAATTGGTACATCTAGTCATGTTGGAATACAAATTAATAGTCAAAAAATAGAACAAGTTTATGAGTGGAAGTACTTAGGAGTAATAATAGATTGTCACTTAACATATTCTAGTCATTCAAACTATGTTATGAGTAAAGTTGCAAAAAAAGTAAATTTCATGGGTAGAATAAGCCAAAATCTTACCAAGTGGTGTAAATTATTACTATATAAAACAATAATACTATCCTATTTTAATTATTGTGCTAGTATACTTTACCTCCTAAATAATACTGAAATTAACAATCTTCAAAAAAAAAACAAAATTGTGCATTAAGAATAATATTAAAATGTAGTAGGTATACTAGCATAAGAAGAATGTTGCAAGTTACATATTTGTTAAGTGTTAAGCAAAATATATTTTATAATACGATGATAATAATATTTAAAATAAAAAAACGAATATATCCAGAGCACATTTTAAATGAATTACTATTCGTAGAAGATGTTCATGATCATAATACTAGAAGTAGAAATAATTTTTATGTTCATACAGTAACAACAAATATAGGACAAAATAATCTGTTTCATAAAGGTTTAGTTGAATATAATTCACTTCCAGCTAATGTAAAAAACTGTACATCTTTAACATTATTTAAGAAACAGTGTAAAAAATATGTAATAAATTACATTAATATTTAAGAAATTATAATGTATTATATGGAATTTATCTAGTTATATGCTATAAATAAACTATATTATTATTATTAAATAAATTCCTCTACTTTCCCAAATCTGATCATCGTAACAGGAATAATAGTATTACCAGTTCGACGACCATGTTCACCTGACTCAGTGCTGCTGGCTGCGAAATATCAAATTATGTTGCATGCTTGGCAAAATCATGTTAAACATTTCTATACCTCAAAAAAAACTAGACTGTTTATTAAAGAATTTAAATGAGTCATGTGATAATGTATGAAACATTAATAAACAAGTAAATTAGTAAGAAAAATAATAAATCAATCATGCTCAATGTCACGAATGTGGATTGACATTTGAATCAGCCTAATAAACAATTTTTGGTTTATAAAGATTCTTGAAATATCACAATCACCAAATTATAAAACCTTTGGTAATATAAATTGTTTACTGTCTCGAGCCTTACTTTGTGGAACTTCATAATCATGAAATAAATAAAGATTAATAAAAAGTTTCACAATATTTATTAAATTATAACCTGACAATTGTTTTGACAGCTAAGCTGTCATTATCAAAGATAATATGAACACGTTGCTACAGTAAAAACAAAAAATAGATAACTAGATAAAAAATAATATCTAACACTTCCAGTAACGATGACCAAAATTGTACTGCAATTCTTTTTGGACTATATGATTTTCATTTGCACTATTAAAAAATTAGAGTGCCGCCAATATCATAAACATTTTAGAATTTCAGTAAAAAGCTTTATAGCTTGGTTCCACATAAATGCATCAAAAATATGGCGGGTGTATCTAAAAGAGACAAGAGGACATTATAAAACAAATATGTAACTTTTAGTGTGCTTATAAATACTCCTAAACCTCGATATAGATTTAAGGAACAATACGGCACTAAGGTCTTGTTATATAACTTTTTACAGTGTTCACAGTTACGTTATATAATTTATGGTAACGCTCCTCACTGTGAGTGATGATAATCTCCTAAAGTATGAGTCGCCACTGCAATGCTGCTTATATAACTTGCAAGTTCCTGCCAGTCGCCATATTTCAACATTCATAACCTCACAAAAGTATTTCGCACTACAGTGCGAATATAAATATAACTATAGATATTGTTTGTGGTGTGCATTTGTAGCGCTGGATTATTGTGTGGAAATGTTTTTTAAAATAGTATTTTATTGACATCTCTGTGTATTACCAAAGGTTTCGTGGTTACAAGTCTAAAAACTAACCTAAAAATAATATGAATTTTGGTTTTATTACAGTGTTTTTCAACACCAACAGTCTTCAGCTTTTATAACTGTAACTGCTATTACTGTGGGTTGAGTAAGTTTTATATTTATTACCACCTACACCTACATAGGAACTCAACACTATTGGTTTTATAAATTAGTAACTACAACTTATTATAAAAACTCATTATATAACCTTTGGTAACTGTTACTATAAGTAATATAAGTTAGTGATGGAAACGTTTCTGTTAACATTCTATAAAACCTAAAGCTCTTGGGCCTTTTAGTAATTTTACATACCCACTATCTAACTTCGCAATCAATTAGCAATCTTATAAGCCTCCAATATAAACTCGCAATCTTAATAAAACCCTTATAAAAACTGACTGTTACTTAAGGTGATGAAAATTATTTATTGGGAGGTTTAATCCTAGTATAGTATTTCACCATTATGGGTCAGACTAAGTTGGTGTTAACACTCAGATCAGGGTTCAATTCTAGAATACTGATGGATTCCTTTAGGCAAAAAAATATTGTCTAATAAATAAAATAGGTCTTTCTGTTGCCTTTTTGTAATATATATACTTCATGCAAGAAGAATATCTTCAGATTCATCCTTTGATGATGAGTTTATCGATAATTTAATTAAAATGTTGTCACAAGATAGACGACTAAGAATATAAAGAAAGCCAATGGATATGTATGGTGACATAGAGTTGGAAATTCAGTATCAGAAACCAAAGAATACAGTTCAGCAAATATCAATGCAATTGAATAAACAATCCGCACATGTTTGGTGATCCAAGTAACTTTTAGCTTGTAAAATCAATGCACAACAGATGACTGAAGGCCAATAATGGGCAACCAATACTAATAATGAGGAATTCCCAGCTAATTTCACGCTATATTTATTGCCATGATACATATTAAGACTGAATTCAATAATATCAAGAATAATTTTTTGAAATTCAGTTAAACTTAACATCCAAAACTTCAACACAGAGAAATTATGTTAAAATTAGTTAATATGTTAAATTTATAAATTTTATTTTATAATCAAAAATGAGCTAAGATTACATTAAGATTTTATGATATAGTATTGCAAGAATGTCTGTTAATCATTCTTTTATTTCGTATTCATTCATATATCATTATATAGGCTCCGATATATTTTCGTATGTCCTTGGATAATTAAATATTAAGTATAGAAAACTGATAATTTCTTTTACGAATTACACCATTTAAAATGAAGCCCTAATTTATAAATTGGAGATAAAAGTAATTTATACAAGTTTTGTACAATTTGTTTACTTTATAACAATTTTGCTGACTGATTATTATTGTTATTGAGTTGAAGATTTTAAAGTGTAATGTTTGTAATTATTTTCTAATATGATGTAAGATAAACTACAAGATATGCTTTATCATCTTATTTGTTGTTGGTAGGTAGGAATTTTGATAACAAGAGTTAATAGAGAATAATAACTATTACTTTCATCTTTATTATTTTTATGTGGAGGAAAAGGTAGATTAAATAAAAACTCTTAATCTTCTCCACATCTTTAATGATTGTAAAAATAAATTTGTATTCAATTGCAGTTTCAGTTAAATCACCATTTTCAAGGTAAAAAGTTTTTATACGAAATCAAATAAAGTTTGTCAACGAAAAAATCCGGACATCTTTGAGTCAAAATTCTAGTAGGCTGGATTTTTTTTGTTTAAATATAATTTCATTTGTCAAGAAGTTTAATCATATTGGTGTGTTTATCAAATAAGTACATAAAGTTATGGCCGGCAACAAATTAAATAACAGAAAACAAATTTTGTCCATTTATCAAGAAAATACAAGTCTAACAGCAAATGCTATAGCAAAAAATACTGAAGTTGCCCAGATCTACCATATATAATGTTTTATGCATGTTTTGGACACGTTTATCTATTGAAAGAACTCTGGGCTGTAGTCTTCTGAAGGGTCCACATAATACGGAAGTGGCAAACAAGATAATATGACAGTATTGGAACAAGCCAGATATGAGGTTAAAGATGTAGCGATAAAGGTCGGGGTATCAAAATCTTTAGTGCAGAAAGTGAAGAAGAATGGTGGGTTGAAAACATATGTAGCAAAAATGGCACCAAAACGCATAGAAAACCAAGAGCAGTTAGCTAATTCATGTTCAAGGAAGTTATATGAAAGAATACTAACAAAGTCAAAATGCATACTCATGGTTAATGAGACGTATACTAAAAATGATTTTACACAATTACCCGGGAAAAAGTACTATACGTGTGATAAACGTGATAATGTCAGTGAACAATATAATAAAGTGAAGAAGGCAGAAAAATATTCCCCTAAGTTTCTTATATGGAAAGTTATTTATACTTGCGGTTAAAAAACAAAGCTGTTCGTTACACAAGGGACCATTAATACTGATATTTATATCAAAGAATGTCTACAGCGTCGTGTACTACCATTTGTAAAGTCGCATAATGGAGCTGTTAAATTTTGGCCTGATCTAGCCACCTCCCACTATGCAAGACGAACAATTGAATGGCTTAATGGGATCGCAATATCCTTTGTTCCAAAAGAACTGAATTGCCCAATTGCCCCAACTTGTGTCCTATTGAATGTTATTGGGCTGAAATAAAAAGAAATTTAAGAAAAACTGTACAGACATAAAAGATTTTCTAGCAAAGTGGAAAAAAGCAGCAGATAAAGTCACAGGAGAGAATGTGCAAAACTTAATGAAAGAAGTAAAATCAAAAGTAAGAATTTTTTTAGAAACTGGTAGATGATAAAAAAGCTATACATTTTCGAACTTTGGAACTTAAATACTTATTAAGAATGTTATTAAAGTACATTTTTCTATAATATCATGCCTTTTATTATGATTCATCTATGTCCGGATTTTTTCGTGGACAAGCTTTAAATTCATCTAGGAAAAAAGCATTATATTAGTAATATTAAGTTACATCATAAAAATAAATGGTTTGTCTAATTTGAATTTTTTTTTCTTTTCTTTTTCATTACACACTATAGCAGAGCAACAAAGCTCAAATAGCCTGCATAAAGGGTGTTTCAGGTAAAGTGTCAAACAAGTTTTAGAACTAGATCAATAACAAAAACTTTATTAGAAAATTTAACAAAAAGAATATTTATAAGTATTTAAATTATACTGAAAATGGCCCTTTTTTGGACACATTCAGCAAGTTGTTTCGGAAGTTCTTAAATAGACTATTTCCTGATTCCGTTACCACTTGGTTTGAAATTCTTCGCCAAGTTGAATCCGCCTTTGCCTTTCTTGGGAAACGTTTCACTGGTTCATTAAGAAGCTTATACTTTGCTTTACACAAAGCCCAATAACTGTCAGCAGGTCGATTCTGAGGTAGATTTGGTAGTTTATCAGTCTTGCTTACAAATTGCAATTTTTAGCTTTCAAGAAATCTACCACTTTTTTCGAATAATGTGCAGGTGCAAGATCAAACCAAAATAAAACAAGCTTGTTGCTTTGCTTTCTCTCTAGAAGTAGCAAAAGCCGCTCCTTAAGGCACTCTTCCAAGTAGATTTCTCCATTAATAGTGTCTGAGGTATGGGTCTGAAACATCAATGTCTTTTGTTCTGGCCTACCAGACTAAATACTTGCAAGCAAATTTAGTCTTCTATTGTTCTTTAGCTTCTTCAGGGATAATCTAATTTGGCATAGAGCAGTAAAATTCTACACCCGATGTCTGAGATGTACCAGCAAACACGTAGGTTTCATCATCAATTACAAAGAAAAAACTGTCTCCGTATAGCAAGCTCATTGTATAGAGTTTCCTAGCACCTTTCTTAATGTGTTAAAGCTAGTTATCAGTGTATTACAACTTTTTCTGCTTCTTGTTTTTATACCAAGCTTGGTTTTCGCCTTCTGATCCGTGGCAGCTGATATTTCAGTGATTTCTGCTAGCTTGCGCACGGATGACGAAGAATCTGTCGGAAATTTACAGTACAGCGTTTTATGTAACCTGAGAGTGTTTACTGTTGGCTGACATCCACGCCAATGGTTCCACTTGGTTGGTACCAGTCTTGCTAAATCGTTTTGAAGCTCGTTGTACATCTCTAACGGGTACATTGTAGAACTGGAAATGATTAAGAGTAAGCTGCTGATTGTAATTATATTATTGGAAATATCTTATGATGACCGCATTGCGGAATTCGGCTTTCCTCCTTTTCATTTTACAGCTATTCTCAACACTAAGCAGCAGTTTTATTTCTACACTGAACAACGTATCAAATGATATAAACGTCAAGTGACTGTGCATCCAAAGCACACTAATTATAGTTGTTTCAAAATAGCGACACTTTACCTGAAGCACCCTTTAAATGTTAACCGATTATTTGATGTAAATAAAATGTTTACATTAAAATATATAAAATTATTTTTGGGTGCAACTTAATATTAGTAGTATTATGCTCTTCTCCTAGAAGAATTTATTTGATTTTAAATAAAAACATTTTACCTTGAAAATGGCAGTTTAGCCAAAACTGCATTCAGACATAAATTTATTTTTACAATAAATTATTAAAGATGTGAATTTTCCTTCTGAATAAGTTAGCTCCACTAATAAATTGGAATGGATCATTTACAAAAATTTGAATATTTTTATGTGGTCTGTCTATTTCTGTTTTATTTATTCTTTGTACAGGGTTAACAAAAGTACAGTGTGTATAAAGAAAGGTACACGATATTAATAACTGATAGGAGTTACTGAAACTGAGCAGTGGCATAGCTACAGGCGTCTGCGTCGGGAGGCAACAAATCGTTTTTCACCCCAAACCTTTAAATTCTTTAAATGTTGAAAATTCGTAAATAAGATCCATGTGAACGGAATGAAAATAGTACATACAAATTTTAGTCACAAATATTATGTATACTTCATCTTTCTAACACAAAACATTTAGGAAAAAGTTGGGTATATTGTAGCAGTTTTACAAAAATGGCTGTAAAATACTTGAGAGAGCCACTATTAAACGATAAAAAGTTTTTGTAAAATTTAGTTTATTATCTAACACTTACAAGCCATGTTTGTCTAAAAAGATGCAGCATGATAGGAAAAAATTGAAAATGAAAAAAGTGCTTTTGGTATGATTTATCCGACTGGTAGGTTAAATTGTACCTTCAGATGGGTAAATTATACCTTAGAACAAAAATCAATCGTAAATTTGGTAAAATATCTTTATTGACATATTATTAGACAATACATTTTAGTGGTTACTTTCACTAACTCAAATAAATGTTGTCGAGGATTTTATGTATGTACATGGCTAATGAAACCATTTTTTGCCTAACGTTACATTTGATCATGTCTTCTAAAGAAAATACTTCACAAATCTTACAGTACCATTCTGCTCTTATGTAGTGAGTAACTTATGAGTCATTCTACCGAATGAAAAAATTAACTTTGAAAAATAAACATTGTATTTTTTTATTACCGTATTTACTCGAAAATAAGACCCCCTTTTTTTCCTAGATTTTTGCTCTAAAATGTGGGAGGGTCTTATATTCGAGTCGGGTCTTATAATCGAGTATAAAAAGATATATTCAATAAAATGTGAAAACAATGAGTGTAACTGAGTAATGTTTACTAGTATTTATAATAAAAATTGTATTACAATAGAATAACATCTAAAATAGCGTTCTGTTGTTTAATAATATAACATCTCGCCAGGTTGTCTGCATTTTAGCCGATATTGATGCATGTAAACCTATGACGCCATTGTGAAACCCGCGATAAGCAAAGTTTATTGACTGCAACAACTACAGTAATTACGAAAATTATGAAATCATATACAATTATTGTTAGCTTAGCACCTAGTCAGAATGGCCGTTGTCGTCATCACCCTCTGTAAGATCGTTATTAACCTTTATAATATATTTTTTTATAACAATGGTTTTACAAATTAAGCTTGACAACTGACAGAGTCGATATTAGTGAAAAAATCCAGTGATGGTGAAAACATTTCTAAGAAATTCAATTAAGCCTTTCATAGTACCGTCCGAAGAATTGTAATCTCTTAAGTACCTACCTAACTATTAACAATAATAGCACCTTAATCTTTGCAGTAAGTGTGCAAAATCTTATTATCTATTGGAGTGACATCTGACCACTTTTTGAATGAACTTCCTACAATTTTAGAAGTTTTCCTGGAATTCAGGTAAACTGCTTCCACAAAGGCTTTGTTTTCGCAAAGAGATAAAGGGTAGAATTTTTTCCATGAACATAACTAACGGAATTTGTTAACAAAATAAAACTGAAAAATGTTCAATATCTTATATTACTTATATTTTTAGGGGTCCAATATTTGCATACAAAAGCTTTTTTTTAAATTCGCTCCAAAATATAGGGGGGGTCTTATAATCGAGGGGGTCTTATTTTCGAGTAAATACGGTATTTCTATTTATTTGTAACAAATATGATGAAAAAACATATTGTCGTGCTCTATTCAAACAACTCAAATACCAGAAAAAGATGTAAACAGAAATGAGGAAACTAGACAATTGAGAGAAAACTTTCAAAAGAAATATTTAGATAAGTACTATTAAGGTTAAGTGAATTTAGATCATCTTTCCTGTGCAAGAACAATAATGACGCTCCATGAAATAAACAAATATAGCTATATGCACTTTCAGGTTAGATTATTATGGATCACATGTTCTAAAAATTCGTCAAAATGTGTATTGAATTGATAGTTTGAATGAATTTTAAAATAATTATGTAACTTGATATCGCAGAAACAAAAATGAAGGCACCAATTCTGATACAGATAAGTTCAGCTCATAGTTTTGTTGTTTTTAAACTTGGAAACAAAAAAAAAACAGCAACTATAGAAGCATCGCCAAGGGAAGGGCAAAGATGTTGGTTACGTTGCTGGTAGATTTCAAATTATATTTAATGTATACATAAAATTGCTAACAGAAGTGGAGTAAACAGGAGTGAAGCAAATATAAGTAACAAACTAAAAACGACAAATGCAACCATTTCTGTTAAATGTAATTTTTATTATTTATAATTATAAAAAAAAGCATGTAGGAATTATGTGAACGTAATCTTGTAAATATTTATCGACACTTTATTTAATTTACACAACGAGAAGTAGACAACTCGGTAAAGTAACAGCTCACAGAACGTGATTTCAAGCTCCTCAGGTTTGAATTATTCTTATGTTTTACATTATACATCTAGTATATTTTTTTAGGTAACAGTTAAACAATGTATTTTACAATTATTAGCAAGTTAAAGCTAATTTTTTATAAAATAGCTATGAAATAAAATTACAGTAGTAACCTGTTTCTTTGCATTTGGTAGAATGACCCTTTACACATTTTAATTTATGCTATAATAAGTGTATAATAAACGCTTTTTAAGATTGCTCTTTAACGCTACCATCCTCTTGTCCAAAGTAAGCTTTCCTAGCCATTCCTATGAATAATCCTGTTTCAACTACTCCTGGTATTAGCTGAATTTCTGTATTAATCTTCTGCCAATCTTGAATTTGTTTATAATTTTTCCAATCAAGTATAAAATTTCCATTATCAGTCACAACAGGACCTGCTTTTGCTATAGCCATGCGTAAAACCAATTCACCTCCAAACATTTTTTTTATCTTATTCTTTATAGGTACATAACTTATAGGAACCACTTCGATTGGAATGCCCTTTTTATATTTATCACCTAATAGTTTTGAATTTTTTGTATGGTCGGCTATCACAACAAGTTCCTCCGCACAACATGCAACAATCTTCTCTTGCAATAAACATCCTCCATCCCCTTTTATCAAAGTGAGATTTGCATTCACCTCGTCTGCTCCGTCAATGCAAACATCTATTTCCGGATGTATTTCTAATTCACCTAAAGTTAACTTATGTTTAATAATTAGTTGTCTCACTTGAAATGATGTAGGAATGCATACAAGATTCAATTTATCTTTTTTCACCCTTTTGGCTAACCTTTCTACTGCATATACTACTGTTGAACCAGAACCTACACCAACAATACAATTGTTTTTAACAAATTCATCTACTGCTTTATACGCCGCTACTTTTTTAGCGCCTTCCAAGGAACTCATAATGAAGTAATGCCAAAATGAGGTTAGGGTACGTTTCAAAACGAGCCGAAAGTAAAAACCAAAGTAGTTTAAAATTGTGTAAAAAAGACGTGCTTGTGCTAGATAAACACAAATGAAGACTATTAGTGGATTTTTAAGGTTCGTGGTCATGAGAAAAAACAGTTATTAGCCGGTAAGTACAAATTTAAGAAAATTACAGTAGAATGTTATTCAATCGTTAATAATATATAATTAGTAATGCCTAGAAATAAATGCGGTAAATCTATTATATAAAGTTCTGCGCGTCCTTGGCTTGGCGTACAAAACTTTTTCTAAAAATCTAATCTAGCGGGCGTGTAAGAGAGAAGCGCATTGATGCCAGTGGCGCGCCATACACAGATTACCCGTAAATGCTATTTAGCAGTGGCGTAACCTCTACGATTAAAGAAATAATACCACGAGATCATTTGAATTTATAATTAAAGTTGGCTGTGATTTTTAAATTAGATTAGCAACACTAACTGTTCACTTCACAGTTTGATTTGAATTGTCAAAGTGACGCTCCAAAATGTTTAATCTAGAACATAAAATTGCATAACCTCTAATTTACACAGCGAGTCAATTGGCAGGATCGCCAAACGTATAAAAAAATTCCCGCCTACTTTAATTTTAAATTTAAATGATCTCACGGTATATGCAGCATATTAACGGGGATTATAAACATTCAACGTCCTAGTGGACTATGATGTATTTGCAAGATTGACGTACTTTTTGAAACATTGTCTTAGCATTGTGTTTTTGAAGTTTAAGCTTTCTGGTGTGAATTAGTTTGAGGTTATGTTAGAATGTAACTTAAAATTATAATGAAAACTGTATGGTATAACTGTCAAGCAAGATAAAATATGGCAATATTTGTACGTCCGATCCAGTCAAATTATTTTTAATGATTTATATTGTTAATATATCTGCAAAAAATGCGGATTATCCGTATTATTTTAGAACAGTTTGCTTTTAAAATTTAGTTTTTGAGGTTATGTACGCAGTATGATATATGCTTGATATAAGTTGGGTTGTATACTATAAATGTATAATTAGAATAGATTATAAACAGACTATTATAGGCACTTTTAAATGTATCGTAAACGCTTAACCATGTTCAGACAAAGCCTACATTGCGTTTTGTGCATGCAGCTTGAAGAGAAGGAATGCCTGCATTCTATATATGTAGGTATGTTAAAGGAAAAAGATAACTTCGTCATATGTACATTTTAAATTTGCTTCTGCTAGACATAAATTAACCACTTCAATTAGTAAGAATTATCTCTGCGTGAGGAGCTAGAATAAACCTAAACTGGTGTTTTATAATTAGAATGTTATCCACAAGTAAAACGAGGGCAATTTTTATTACTTTTATGTTACATTTTAACATTAATTTCAAATTCACAACTGTCATACTTAAACTTCAAGAACATTCATTGTTCTTGCTTGCTTCAAAAAGCAGAGTTGCCAGATGTTTAAAATTGCAGCGTATCAGTTTTGGGTAGCGGCGATATCCCTATATGAAAAGAGTGGGCGGTGGTCATATTAATGACTATTGTTAATTTATATCTATGTACATATTTACTATTTATAAAAATTTCAACATAAAAGTTTTAATATAAATAAAAACATTAAAATTAAAAGTCGCTTTTTCTAAAAATGCACTATAAAATATACAATACTTTTCTTTTATGTCAATCTATAATTTATCTATAAACTCGTACTTGATTCACTTACAAAAGAAAAAATTAATTAAGTAAGAGCCCCCCCCCCCCACTTTTATGGAAAAATGATTGATTGAGAAAAAAGAAAATTATTTTATACTTTTTAGTGCATTTTCAAATAAAGGCGTTTTTGGAAATCTTGTTTTAATTTATTTTTATTTTACTCTTTTTCGATTTACTTATTTAATTTCTAAATTTTTCTAATTTAATATCTAATGTTTTATTTTGCTTAGAAGGTCTAATAGGGAAAAATTTATTTTATTATTTATCTTAATTTTTTTATCCAGTTCCAAAAAAAATTAGTTATTACATTAAAAAAATAGATATTAATAAATAATAAAAAAAATATTTAAAAAAAATAGATATTATAGTAAAACTTATAAAAAATTAGATAAAGAATTTTTTTAATGGCATCGCATTTTTTGTCAAAAAATACATTAATTTTGCCCAATGTGGTTTTTCCTAGTTTTTTTTTTTAGAAATTTCGAACAAAATTTGCCACTTTTGAAAGTTTATCATTTCTTTCATCAAAATTGGTGTCAGATAGAAAAAAAAAATAAATAGAGTAAAAAATGCTTATTTTTACTCAAAGATACGAAAAAGAATTACAGACCGATTTAAAGTGATTTTGAAAATACGGTTATAAGTGTCGCCTATCTATGGGCACAGTATAATATAATACAGTAGTTTCACTCCCTGGTTTTTTTGTCACATAATTTCTACGCGCATAATCGACTCCGGGCGAGCAGCGCAGTAAATTCTAACCTCTAAATCGTACTGTTAAAGTGTTAACACCACGTGTTTAAATGCGATCGGTTTCCACAGTGTGCTAAGTTTTCACAAAGATAAAAAATAGAGAAATGCTACGATACAAGTTTTAATTAGTTTGTTAATATATTAATTAAAGTGTTTTCTGCTGTATAATTTGTATGTAAAAAATTAAAAACTTATAAGCAAAATAAAATATATTAATGCAATTATCTACTTTTTATTAGTAAATGTATATTTGTATTAAATATAACATTTCTTACAATGAATTTTCAAGATAAAAATATAATCCTGGGGTACAGAGCTTTGCTCAAAGCTAATTCACACTGTATAAAAGGTATCACCTATGAATTTTATAAGATTCAAGATTTCTCCAAGGAACGCAGAAGGACAAATAAACAGTTTTGCATGTTAGTAATTTAAACATTCAATGTTTGCTTTAGGGTATATTTTATCTAAATAGAGAGCAATTTATGGTATCATTTGAGGTTATATCTTATGTTTGTCGTCCAGTAACTTGATACTTTCGGATTACCCTATTATGTTTATTATGATTATTCTTTCTACAAGAATTAAAGAAACAAGAAATTTAAATTTTGAAAACTCCACGTTATTAAATTATTTCTCAGCATTTTTTTTTTTGTTGGTTTACAACGGAACTTTTAGAAGGGCCGTACAAAAACCATCACTAAAGAGGTTAGATATTCAAATATCCCGCTACAACAATTTGAAATTGCCGCTAGAAAATAAGCGGGCATATCGACTCCTGGGTAGTTGCGCCAAAACACGACGGCGACACAAACATCAAAGAGACCGACACAGAGTGAAACTACTGTATTATATTATACTGTGCTATGGGTATGAATAATAAATTAAAACCTAAAATGATGTGAATTATTTTTGTTTGGTTTTCCGAATAAAAATAAATTAAAGGCAGTGAAAAAGGCTTGTACTAGTACAAGTGCCAGTACCGGTACTACCTGTGCGCAAAGCAACATTTTGGGCAATATCTTCTGGCCATTTACTGGAAAGTGTCTATGCTCAAAAATCAGACCGCAAAGATGTACTTTTGGCACGGCACACAGGTTGAGAACCAGTTTTCGAAAAAATATTGTTTGATACACGGTTGCGTGTGTACGGGAGGATAAGAGGAAGGGTGCAATTAAATGGAGAACGATCTGAAAGTTTTGAAATGGGGAAAGGGATAAAACAAGGAGACAGTCTAAGCCCACTTTTATTTATATTGATAATGGACAAAATAATAAAAAGCACAAGACACGACAGGACACCTTCAGACAACAGTAGGATATAGAAAATCTAACACTTTAAAAATAAATGCACTCCTGTATGCGGACTATACAGTTCTAGTTGCAGACTCGCACGAGAAATTACAGGAACTAATAGATATTTGGACAGAAGAAATAGAAAAAAATGGAAATTAAAGTAAACATAAACAAATGCAAGTACATGATAATACACCAAAAACTAAGAAAGAAAAAATGAAACTAGCATAACCTGCAAAGGAGAACCAATTGAGCAAGTAACTGCTTTTGATACCTTGTCACCATGGTCACACAAGATGGGCAAATAGATCTAGAAATAGCAAATAGAGAAAAAAAAACTACAAGAATATACAACGTGCTATACAAAACAATTTACGGAAAAAAGGCAATAAAGAATAGAGTGAAACTCCAGGTATACAATACAATAGCCATACCAACGATAACATATGCATGTGAATCATGGGTAACACAGAAGAAGCACAAGAAGATGGTAAACGCAGCGCAGATGAAACAACTTAGGAAGATCGCGAATAAAACAAGATGGGATAGAGTACAGAATGAAGAAACCAGAGATACCTTGAAACAGGAAGCCATACTACATAAAGTAAACAAGAGAAAACTTAATTGATTTGGACACGTAGTTAGAATGGAACAGAACAGATTAGTAAAAAAGACAATGGAAACAAAACGAGGAGATAAAAGAAAGAAAGGAAGACATGGCTGGAACAAGTAGAAGAAATAGGCAAAGCAAAGGGAAGGACAAAGAGAGAAATGGAGGAAATAGTGAGAGACTGATAGGCATGGGAAAGATGGGTTAATAATGGAAAAGTGAAACAAACTTTTGACGCCTCATAGGGTAAAAGAGGAAAACGACAAGAAGAAGAAGATACATGGTTGCGACGTCACTTTTGCGTTCTCGAATGCAAAAGCGATATTTCACAACCTAGAATCAAAAATAACTCTTTTCCTTTTTTTATTCTGTATTTTATTTTTTTAATATTCGACGATATTCCAAACGAGTTCAAGATGGCGGCGAGTGTTTAACCACATAAAAGTGCAGTCCGTGTATAATCAGTTTTTACTAATAACAGTATGATATAAAATTCTGCTTCATAATTATTATATTATAATTTTTATCGAATTACATATTTGGGTACGATTCAGTGAATTAGTGATTTAATAAATATAGTTAATAATAAAATTTTCCTATTATTCGTTTGGAGAAGTGTATTTTAAAACTGGGAACAATGCCGGCCGATACTAGAAGTAGAAAGATAGAAAATTTATCTACCGATACTGACGAAAATAAAAAGGCATAGAATTTATCTGCCAACGATAAACTGGACTTAATCATATCTCAAAATAGTGATATAATGAGCAATATTGGTAAAATAAATAATAAAATAGATTCATTATCAGTATCTTTTACTAAATTGGAACAAGATGTAATCAAAACCAAATTAGTAACAACGAAGAAAAAATCGATGCGCTTGAGCAATACACAAGAAGAAATAATTTAAGATTACACGGGATACCTGAAAAGCCAAAGGAAATCACTGATAATCTGGTTATTGAAGTTATTAATAATAAAATGGGTATATTATTATCACTTAATGATATAGAACGATCACATCGAGTCGGCCAGATGAGTGCTCGGAAACCTAGAGCGATCATAATAAAATTCGCATCCTATAGGAAAAAAGCAGAAGTTTTTTATGCGAAGAAAAATTTTAAAGGATCGGGAATACTTCTTACTGAAGACCTTACAAAAAAAAGACAGCAAATATTCTACAAAAAGAAACAGCAGTATGGTTTAAAAAATACATGGACCAGGGATGGTAAAATTTTTTGCAATAACGAAGGAAATATCTCATTACCCTGTATCCTTTAAATAAATAAAAACCAAATTCAATAAAATAACAATTATCGCTAGAGTTAAGATTTATTTTTCTATGTTAAGTCGGTTAAATGATTATAGAATATAAATATCTTATTAATTTATTAAAATAATATTCGTATCACTTTACATTTACTTTTTTCCTTTTACTTTACGTTTATTAAGATTTATTTTCATTTATACAATTTCAATATAAATGTATATATATGTTTTATTTAAAATTATTGATTTAGCCATTCATGATCTGTTCTAGAAGTATTACATTGGATTGCATAATAACTTTTTTGTGGAAGAGTTAATTATTTATTTATATCATAATCGTGCAAATTATTAAGTAATTGTTTATAACTTATTTTCTTTTTTTACTGTGTTACAATTGTTAATTTGTAGATTACTTGTTGTTTTATAGATGAGAAAATTATCTTTTGCATTTTATAATGTTAACTCACTATGTGCTCATTTTTTAGATGTGAAGACAATTGTTTTACAAGAAGATTATGAAATATTGGGAATTTGTGAAACTTGTGGTTAACAGATAGAATATCCAATGATGTTGTTGAAATAGAAGGATATAATTTTATCACGTATGATAGAGGCTCAAGAGGTGGGGGTGTCGGAATTTATATAAAGAATTCTTTTGATTATGAGGTGTTACATGTATCCACATCTGATTCTGTTGAACAAGTGTGGTTAAAGCTAAAAAATGATTCCTTAATTTTTGGAGTTTTTATCGACCTTCAAAGAAAAACATTTCTGATTTTTTGTTAAATATGGAAGATAATCTGTCTAGCTTTGCTGTAATGAATAAAGAAATTATTTGTGGGGGAGATGTTAATATTGATTTTTTGGATGAAAGTTTAAATTATGTACAAAGGTTTTTGAATATTGCTAGTCTTTTTAATTTGCAGCAAATAGTCAAGGAACTAACTCATTTTACGAGAAATAGTTTATCGCTTATTGATGTCATATTAATACCTGATGATAATGTTGAGTTTTCTATTGGTCTGATGGATCTCTTTCAAAATACTGGTCATAAACTAATATTCTGCAATCTAAGATCTACAACCACAAAGCATACTGTTACCACACGTTTAATTCGTAACCTTAAAAACATCGACAAAAACTTTTTAAATCAAATTCTCTCTGCTACGCCTTTTGAAAATGTTTTTTATATTGAAAGTGTTGATGATAAAATTGAATATTTCAATTCTCTTGTTATTAATATTTTTGATATAGTTGCTCCATTACATTATGTTAAAGCTAAAAGATACAAACCGCCTTGGCTAACAGATAACATTTTAATGTTAATGAGGCTTCGAGATAACGCGTTCAACAAATATAAAAAAACCAATAACCCCCATCACTGGGAATATTACAAAACTTTAAAAAACTTTACAAATACTGCTGTTAAAAATGAAAAAAAAGGCTATTTGAATTTTTGTCTTAGTAGGCACAAGAGTAACAGCAGATTAGTTTGGTACAAATTAAAAGAATTTGGTATTAGCAGTAAGCCTAATCAATTAACTATTCCAGATAATGTAAACGATCCAAATTTAATAAACAACCACTTTTTAACACCTTCATCTCTTAACACGGACCCAGACGTTGAGTTACTAAATTTTTATTCTCAGAATTTAAAAGTCGAGTTACCTTATCTTTTTCTTTTCAACCTGTTGACTCGACAGTAGTTTATAAGTATTTGCTTGATATTAAAACTAGAGCTATTGGACCAGACGGTTTAAGCATTGAAATGCTGCTTTTGTGTTGTCCCGAGATTTTACTTACTATTACACACATCATTAATACAAGTATAGTTAATGGTACTTTTCCTAGTGCATGGAAAGTTTCTAGTCATTCCGCTCTCTAAGAAAAAAAGTGTGTCAAATGTTTCTGAGCTGTGACCAATATCTATTCTATCAGTTTTATCTAAAATTACTGAAAAAATGATGAAATTTCAACTATGTTCATTTCTACAAGAATTTAATATACTACCCGAACGGCAATCTGGCTTTCGCGCCGGGTACAGTTGCACTACCACACTGTTGGATGTAACCGATGATATATTTATAGGCATTGACCAAGGCAAAACTGTGGCATTGGTGTAGCTTGACTACTCCAAGGCATTTGATACCATCAATCATAAACTGCTCCTTTCTATATTACATTTTATTGGTTGTTCTGATGAAGCAGTGAAACTTTTTAAAAGTTATTTAATTGACAGAAAGCAATTTGTGTGTACCAGTAGAGGAAAATCGTGTACTGGAAACATTGCTTGTGGTGTACCACAGGGTTCAATATTGGGGCCTGTTATTCTTTCTATATATACTTCAAAATTTATGGACTGTATAAAAGATGGCAAAGTTTTTCAGTATGCTGACGATACTCAAATTAAATTTTTATTTAATTAAATCTAACTATTAGTATTTGGTAAATTTAGGTATAAAATTAAAAACTTGATTCGTATTTCTATTGATAATAAAGTTTTGCCGTGTGTTGATACAGTTAGAAATCTGGGTCCTGAATTTGATACAGATTTAAGGTTCAAACCACAAGTAAATAAATGTTTGCAAAGGGCCTATAGTGCTCTTAAATTATTATATCTCTTTCGGCATATTTTGACCAATGATTTAAAAATTTTGCTTACTGACTCTCTAGTGTGAAGTCATTTCAATTTCTGCGATGTGGTTTATGGTCCCTGTTTAGACAATATTGACACTAACAGAATTGAAAGAGTTCAACGGTCATGTCTCAGGTATATATATATATATGGCATTCGCAAGTATGATAGAGTTTCTCATATGCTCAAAACCACTAATTGGATGAATATGAAATCCAGGCGTATATTTCATTCAGCTTGTTTTTTCATAAGTTAATTTTATTCAAAAGCCCTCCTTATCTTGCTAACAAGTTAACGTTTAGATGTGATGTGCATAATTTAAATGTCTGTTCTCGTGGCTTACTTTCTCCACCTTTGCATCGTACTTCCATCTACAGGAGGTCCTTCTCTTACAACATCTATGCTTTGTATAATGGACTACCACCCAATTTGAAACAAATGTCTTCACATAAATTTAAAATCAACTTTAAAAAAACTCTGCTACACGCGACATTCAATTTTTAAATTTCTTTTGAATTAATTATTATCATTTATTTATAAAATTCCCTATGTATTTATTTATTTGATTATAATCTTTTGTATTTGTAAATAACTGTAACTAATGGTTTCTACATTTTATAAAATTATTTCTATTTTGTAACCTTTTACTTAGAAATTTGTCACGCATGAAAATGAACTCAATGGCTGGCACTTGTATCAGACTTGTCTGTCTGTCAGCTCTTTTTTGTAGATTGCATTTCGGCATTTTTAAGTTGTAATGCATAATGTAATATTTTTTTTCTGGCACTCTACAAATAAACATCATTATTATTATTTATTATATACCTTTGATAATGAGACTTGGTATTGAATTAATTGTCAGGTACATAGGTATTAATAAATTATTTTATTTCATTTCATGAAGTTAGATATGAGACACTAAACTCTAGAATTAATCTTTTTTTGAAATAGATTGGTAAAGTATTAAGGAAGGATAGGGTAGGGTAAAGGAAAAATATGGTTAAAATATTTTGATCAAAAATTGATACATTTTTGTTTATACTATAGATTTTCCAAGTAAAATATCAATTCGTATCTTTTTATAGGAGGACACCCACCTTGTTTTCCAAGACAAAGAAAACTTTAGAACTTTATGAACGAATAGATAACAAAAACTTCAATGAGTTACTAGCTGAATAATAGCGGTTCTGATAATAGTTAATTTGATTATTGCAATAATTATTAATGACGAAAAATGAACCAAAAGGGTAACTAATGAAACAAATTGTTAAGTGACAAATCTGACAACAAAATAATAATTTAAAAATAACAAAAGCAAATCATTATGTCTTTACTTTTCTAACAAGGGAAGTAAATACTAACATTTTTATGAAAATAGTAATAAGTAATTAATTGTTCTTTATGTTTACATTTCAATATATGTACTAAAGAAAGAAAAGTTACCAAAGAGTCTAGACAGTGGAATTGTTAGTCAAATTTTAAAATGTACAGTTCTTATTCTTACAAAACACCCCCATGATATTTAATGCGGATAAAAATGTAGTTAAACAATGAAAAGAAGTTGAAAACAATTAAAACATTTACTTGACAATGCTTTTAAAATCCTTAAAACGTTTTTTAAACAAAAACAATTTATTTTAAATTTAAAGTTTTAAATGATAGGAGGCAAGAATACATCAATGTCGTTTGAATATTTTTAAATTTTGCCCTAAAATATAATTTAGAATTTTACAGTAAGAATATTAATATTCAATTTCTCATCAGTTTCGAAAGAATATTGTGAAAGTTTATTTGTAATTTGGGAAGTTGTTTTATTTCTAGGTTCAGCAGACTGTATTTTAGATTAATAATCAGTCTTGGGAAAACGGAAAAGGAAAAACAATTTCCTTTAAGATAAATAATATAAAGATTTTGTATTTGTAGAAATATTTGCAATTGATTTGTTTATTGGGTTTTATAAAAGTGATTATATTATTATATTGTCAAACTAAATACACCAATGTCATTTGAATATTTTATTATCATTTTAAAGAAGGGATTCGAAATTAGATAAAAATATTCGTAATTACGATTACTAAGGATTATTCTTGTATTATTTTAGATTTATACTTACACAATGCATTTCTTATATATCACAGTCAGCAAGTAGCATGGTTTCAAATTATCATCAACATTAATAGTGCCACAGTAATTAGTTACAGTTTTATTATCTAAATTTGAATAATTTGATAAATCATAGCACAGCTAGTACTAATTTCTATAAAAGTCTAAAAACTTCATATCTATTTTATTGATTCTAAGGTAAAGATCAAAGAAAAATGGGGACAAAGTAGTAAATTAAACTATTGATCTCTTATCAAATCCTTTTACCATAATCCTTATTTTTTTGTTGAGTTGCAGTAGGCTAGTTATACTGTATAGTTAATAGATGCGGTAAATGAAACACAGAAAAATTCAGAAATAATATATGTTTCTGTATGTATAATATAATACAACATATTGTTTTGGTTCTGCGTAAGCAATATGCAGTTTATGAAAAGAAAAATAAATTTTTTAAATTATAAATTGCAATATGGCACAATGAAAAATGGCTGGAAGCACTTTCACACTTAAATTAATTCTCTTTTCATACCATTAGTGTTACTTCTTCTGCTTCATTTCATTCTTTAAAAAGCAAATAAATTAAAATATAAAACTATAACGCTCGCGATTCGGCATGTTAAATTAAATAAATAGTTGAAAGTTTCTGTACGGATATGAGACAAAGTCCATATTTAGTAATGATGGAATTAATAGGATGCTGGAATGGACTTTACTCTCATGTCAATAGTACAGAAACTTCCAACTAAATTTTATAAATTCTTAAAGTAAGGTTTTATACACAACATATGATACATAGAAGATAGTTCTTGCTAAGGCAAGTCGTTCGTTCAATTAGCGAATACACTAGTCAGAGCATTAAAGGTCGCCTGGAGGAACCACGTTGAGTGAAAAGGCAGCGAATGATTCGCCTTTCTTGCCAATAGCCTTGGCTTGGTATTGTCCAATATCGTTTGAATCGCATGAAACAATTTGTAATGAGTAACGTTTTCCATCTACAGTAAAACGATATTTTGCGCTTGATTCTTTAATAGCTTTTCCATCTTTAAGCCAATTAATCTGTAAAGGCTGTTCTTCAGTTTCTGCCTGGAAGGAGGCAGTTTCTCCTTCTGCAATAGTGACGGAGGTAGGGAATGTTTTGAACACGGGGGCTTTTACGGGTTCGCCTGTTATCATCACGTTTAATGTGCAACTGCTGAAACTTTCACCAGCGTCGTTAAATGCTTCACATGTGTAAGCACCGCCATCTTCTGGGAAGATCTCAGCAATTTGCAATTTGTATATGTTAGCTTCGTTTGTGTATTGGAAGTCTTTACTGGGTTTAATTTCTTTGTTGTTGTGAAGCCAGATAACATCGAACTTCTTAGCACCAATGATACGGCATGATAATGTGACTGATTCGCCATCTTTAACAAAGGCAGACTGTAGATGATCCACTATTTTAGGAGCTTTATCTTCGGAAGATTTCTTTTTGTCTGCAGCAGCTGTCATTGCTAGAAAATACACAGATAAAGATGATACTATTTACAAAACCAAATTGACCTTACGTTTAATTGTGAGATGACATTTGGTTTCTGATGTTCCTAATGAATTTGTTGCTGTACATACGTAATCGCCTTCATCTTCAGGGAATACTTCATTAATATTAAGAGTTGCAATACCATTCTTGTATTTTAAGTCCATGATATCTGACGAACTCAATGTCTAATTGGAAAAAACAACATTGATTTTTGTTTTTAACAAAGATTTAAACACATTACCTTGTTGTTCTTTGTCCAAGTAACTTGTGGTTCTGGATCTCCTTGTACAATACAGTTCAAAGTTAATGTCTCACCATCGGCAATCGTTAAATCTGCTAATTTCTTTGTGAATTTAGGTTGACACATTGTTGAATCATCTGGTGGAACTATAAAAACATTGATCAAATAAGAAAAATTAAAGGTCCAGACGACATTTACGATTAATGCAAAATTTTTGAAATTATTTCTCACCGAATAGTTCGGTACCTGTATGAAACTGATGCTACAAAGATAATTTTATATAATTTTACATCAAAATTGAAATACAGTAGTTGCGTTTTAATACGTACGGGCGAGTTCTTTTGTTGCACTTCTAGATCGGTTTGGACTTCCTGTAGAGTCTAATCGTCCATATCTCTTCGGTGCACGTTTATCTAGATCATTTACACTCAAGTTTGATGAGGAATGACTTAAATTTGTCGCTGAAGAAGACGGTTGAGGTGGAGTAGAATAAACCGGCCTCTTTATTGTGACAGGAATAGGCGCAGGTTTGATCGGATGCTCGATATATTTACGATCTACGGGAAAAACATATTTAGGCATGATTTATTGGTAATTTTAAACATTCTATAGTACCTCCAGAATGCAATATCTGATCTGCCACTCTAGTTTGTTCTGCTGTACTCGTTTGCCCTTCAACAATAACAATACATGAGGTTTCATCTTGGCCATGTTTATTAGTAGCTACGCAAGTGTATTTTCCTGAATCTTCTGGTTTACATCCAACAATCTCCATAGTGACAACTCCATCAGAATGTGTCATCGAGTATTCATATTTGCTAAGTTCTCGTCTGTCTTTAAACCATTTAACAGTTGGAAAGGGTCTACCACTCAAGCAACACAAGAGTTTGCATGTATCGCGCTCCTGCATGACACGAGGACGTAACAAGAAAGTAAAGCTTGGAGCACATTCTTGTTCTTCTTGCCAATACATATAAGGAAGAGCTTCACGTCTCCTGATTGGTTGAGCATCTGGTTTGTATTCGGGAACAACTTTAGGCAGTGCTAAAAGATAAAATAAAAATTGAGAATTAAAATACAATTAATTAAGAATAAATACATACGTTGAACGTTCAAGAAGACGACCTCCTCTCTAGCACCATAGTGATTTTCTGCACGAATTATATATTCACCGCGATCTTCCAGTTTAACTCTGTTAATTATAAAGTAATAATTATCTCCGGAATATCTCTTCATAAACTTAACACTTTGTCTAAGTTCTTGATTATTACGTAACCAAGTAACAGTAGGAGCAGCAACTCCAATAACTCTGCAGTATAATTTGACGCTTTGGCCTTCGTAACAGAATGCATTTTGTGGTTTTATTACAAATCTTGGTGCTGCCTGTCTTCGATCTGAAATTCCAAAGATATTAGCAAACAGTTTAATTATCAATGTTTTTTTTAGTCTTACCAAACATAGTTTCGTAAATTCTGTATTTCTCCATTAATAATTTTCTTAGTGAAGAATACTCTGAAAGTCTACCAATTGGTAAGAGATATTTATCCCAGTTTTCGTATTGAGCACGGATCTTATCTCTCATACGTGTGTATCTAGATTGATCAATCTCTTGTGTTCTGCTGCTATGATCACCACTCAACCATGCGTGCAAGATACATTCTTGTGCGGTCATACGTTTCCTGAAATAATAATTTTAAGTATTTTATCGACTCAGTTTTGCTATTGAAAGATGATGATATGACGTAAAATATAATATGATGTAAAATTATTAGGCTACATCAATAAACCAACAATGTGTGATGTTAAAATTAAAAAAGAAAATGGAAGAATAACGAGGTATGTTTTTCAACATAAAGTCAAATATGTGTAATATGCCACTAAAAGTAAAGTGCAATGCTATCTAAAGATAGCGCAAAGGAAACTGATCTTGTTGAGTTTCTAAAAAATTGAAACATATGGATTTGACAAATTAACAAGAGAGTGTTAAGAAGATCATGGAATAGTCAACACTGAACTAGGTCAAGGTCTTCATAGGTAAGTACCTTTGGTGAGTGAATAGATAATGTAAACTTACTCTTTATTCTTTACAAGTAATCTACGGATAAAATCTTTTCCTTCATCAGAAACGTTGGCGAAAGCTTCTTCATCGAAGTCCCAATCACAAGCCTTAACATTCTTCAGTGTTTCAATATCATTTTCTCCGGCAAATGGTGATAATCCACTTAATCTGTGTGATTGGTTTTAATTAATTAAACATTTTTTTAACTGAAAGTTATACTTACAATACATATCCTAAGACACCAACAGCCCACATATCAGTATAGAATCCAACAGGTTCACGTTCTACAATTTCAGGAGCAGCAAATTCGGCTGTTCCAGTAGATATCTTTACTAATTCATTTGGATCTAATTTGGTCGCTAATCCAAAATCAATTAGTTTAATATTTGTACTCCTCTTGGTCTGGCACATGATATTTTCAGGTTTAATATCTGAAATGAGATAAAAACCATATTATAGATAATATTACGGTTAATAGCACATTTTAACATGAATACTCACCGAGATGTATAATATTTCTTTCATGCATATGTTTAATTCCTTCACATATCTGTCTCATATAATTGATAACTTCGGCTTCAGACATTTGGTAACCTTCGGCAGTTATCCTCTCAAATAGTTCACCTCCAGATAAGCTATAAAGCATATTTGTTAATATAGCAATAAATCCGATACTGACATAAAAACTTACAATTCATAAATAAGAACCATCTCGTCATCATCTTCGAAAGCGTCATGAAGATTGATAAGTTTAGGATGATGAAGTTGATTCATGATATCAATTTCTTTACGAATGAGTTCTTTCTCCATTGCATGTGCAGTAGGAATAAATTTAGCAGCAAAGATGTTGCCAGTCTTACGTTCACGACAGCGGTGAACAACACCGAAAGCACCGGTTCCAATTTCTTCAAGTATGTCATAATCATCGTATACACTTCTGGTCTTAATTTCAACAGGTTGTGGAACATATTTAGAGTAAATATCGAATACATATTGGTCATAATCTTTGATGGCTTCAGTGGCAGATTCTCGTTTCTTCTTTCCAGTTTCATCAACTTCATATTTCCTCTTATGTGTTGGTTTCTTTCCTGTGTCTTTAGTTGTAACTAAACCGCTTACTTCAGATGGATCTGATCGGCCATATATATTTTCAGCATAAACTCTGAATTCGTATTGATGTCCTGGTGCTAGACCCTCTACTGCCATTGTAGTAAAACGAGTATTACCCACTCGTATCCAAGTAGACAATGGATGTTCTCGCCTTTCTACCATGTAATTAGTAATGTTGCTACCACCATCCCATACTGGAGCTTTCCAAGACACAGATAGAGAATCAACTCCAATGTTATCAATGGTTGGGAATCTTGGAGGATCTGGTCGGTCTAAACAAAGTTAAATATAAATTAGATTTATTACACTTTACGTAATGGAAATATCCTCACAACAAGCAAAGCGATCATAGATATCAATACAACAAAGTTTGAATGAAGTGCATAGTTTTCGAACCGTACACAAATTTGTAATTTTAAACAACTTAATACTACAAAAATTATGTACATACCACTAATTTGAATCTTAATAATAGCAGAATCTTGACCCAAATCATTTTCAGCAGTTATTCTGTATGGTCCGCTATCTAACCTACTGCCATCACGTATTGTAAGAATTGCATGTCGGTCTTTAACTTCTACATGATAATGTCCACCAGATTCTATGGTTTCACCTTCCCTGACCCATGAAATGCGTGGTTTTGGATTACCAGTGAATGGAATCTTAATAACAACATTTTCTCCTTTATCGAAGAATGCTGTGTCTCGGAAACGTGGAGGTACGTTCAATTTAGGTGCAGCTGTAACAAAATCCAAGGTAAGTGTCTAATAGATATTATGAAAATTATTAAGCTTACTCATTATAATAAGTTCGGCTCGTGTAGATTTAACTCCTCCTTTATTTACTGCTCTGCAAACGTATTCGTCAGCGTCTTCACCGAAAACATCGTTTATTACCAAACGCTGAATCGTTCCTTCACTATAGATATGGTAACGGGAACCATTGACAATTTCTCTTGCACCTTTGTACCATGTTATTGTTGGTTTTGGTACACCAGTAATTTCACAGACAAACTCAGCGTTGTGGTGTTGTATACAATTGGCATTCTTGAGAGGTTTAACTATTTCTGGTGGTGATGCAGCAAGTGGATCAACAATCTTAACTGATGTTGAAGCAGTAGATGGTGGAGAAAGTCCAGCAACATTTTGTGCAAATACGCGGAATTCATACTGTCGTCCTTCAATTAGATTTGGAATACTGATTTGAGGAGCAGGACAAAGTGAAATATTAACACGTTGCCATGTGTAACTTCCTACTTCGCGTTTATCTATCCAATAACCTTCAATTCTTGCTCCGCCGTCTGATTCAGGTTTGTCCCATTCAAGATGTACAAAGTCACCTCCAATTTCCGTAACCTTTGGTGTGCCAGGAGCTGAAGGTGGGTCGTATGGTGCCTTAGCTTTAATTGGATTAGTACCTTGTAATGGTGGTCCCATTCCATTATCATTTACTGCCATAACCCTAAATAGATATTCTTGTCCTTCTGTCAAACCTTGGACGGTAAATGTGGTGTCTTTGCAAGAACTAGAAATGACTATCCAGTGAGGATGGCTAGTATCTTTTCGTTCAACAACATAGTGGGTAATGCGTAAACCTCCATCATAGGTAGGTGGTTTCCAGGCCAATGTGCAAGTATGTTTGGTAATGTGAGAGGTTTCAAGTGGTCCAGTTGGAGGTCCAGGAAGACCAGTTATATACGTTGTAAAGCTGCCTGATGCAGTACCACTGTCATTCTTAACAGTGAGATTATATAATCCAGCATCATCTTTTCTGATATCTTTAATGAAGATGATAATGTAGTCATCAAACACAGTGTATCTGATATGAGACGATTCGTCAATCGTTTTGCCATCTTTAGTAACAGTAATATCCAAAGGCTGATCACCAGAATAATAGATCTTAATCTTTGTATTATCTCCCTCTGGAAGGTATAAATCTCCAGGAAGACGATCGATACGTGGTGGTGCTATAAAGATTAAAATTTGTTAAATAATTGAAAAAGCTTTAGAATTTTATAACTTACATCCAATCTTCAAACGAGCACTAGTAGTGATAGAACCTAATGCATTGCTTGCTTCACAAGTGTAATCTCCTTCGTCGATATCCAAAACTTCAGATATGTGTAACCAAGCTGTGCTTCCCTTAGTTTCTAGCCTGAAGCGTGCTCCTAGAGTTAATTCGCGTCCATTCTTCAACCAACGGAATGTTGGTGCTGGTTTGCCTGTTGCTTCACATTCCAAAGAATGTGGTTTTCCAAGAGGAGCAGATTGATTATTGAGAGTACGTACCCAATTTGGTTTTTCTCCATCAACAACTTCACATATCTTAACAGGAGTTGTGCATGCGCTAGGATCACTTCGTCCGACTGAGTTTACAGCAAATACTCTAAATTCAAAGTCTGACCGTTCAGTTAGATTTAATACTGTATAACTAGTATCCGTGATGTTATATGCATTGCATACAGTCCAAATCGGACTTCCAATTTCTCGCTTTTCAATGACATAACCAGTAATGCGAGCTCCACCATCGTTGTTTGGTGGTTCCCATGTGAGGTCAACATAATTCTTACCAACCTTAACCACCTTAGGATTATTAGGTGGAGAAGGAACGTTATATTTGCCTTTGAGCTTAAATTTGGTAGACGAAGCAGATGGTTTGCTAAATCCAGCAGCATTCTTGGCACGAACTCTAAATTCATATTCTTGTCCACTAGTCATATTGTATATTGTAAATCTGTTCTCTTTGATTAAGTAATCGCTAGCATTTTGCCAGTGAGTATCAGCGACATCTCTGTATTCAAGTTTATATCCTTGGATACGTGATCCGCCATCATTGGTTGGTCTATCCCATAGAAGAGAAATGGAACTGGCATCGAAATCGGTTACTCTGGGTGCTCCAGGAGCATCTGGCACAGTGAATGGGAATTTAGCAGTTATAGGTTCTGTTGTTTCTAATGGTTCACTTATTCCGTATTGATTTTCTGCACGTACTCTGAAGCTGTATTTCTTATTTGGTTCTAATCCCATTACATCATAATGTGTATTTCTAACAAAACTGCTTGCTTTAACCCAAATCTAGTGAAGAAAAATTGATTGTCATAATAATATTACCTATACCTATGCTTTATACTTACTCCACTTGGATCAAGCCTTTCAACGATGTAGTTGGTAATGGGAGATCCGCCATCATCTAATGGTGGCCTCCAAGCAAGTGAGCAGTTATCAGGTGTAATGTCTGAAACATCCAAAGGTCCTTGTGGTGGTTGTGGCCTATCGACAACTTGTACTCTACAAGTTGCTGAATCAGAACCAACACTGTTTGTTAATTTAATAGTGTAACTTCCTGCATCAGAACGCTTAGCGCATTTATTTTGGAAGACAGATGCGATATCATTGGTGTCAATTTTAATACGACCATCTTGCAATACTTCATTGCCATTAATTGACCATGCCGCAGTTGGTTTTGGTGTTGCGACATAAGGAACAGAAATTGTAAACTCTTCGCCGGCAACAACGACAATATCACGTATACTGAGATCAGAAGTTATCTTAGGTGCGGATGGAGGTGCTCTACAGACAATTATGTCTGAAGAAGAACTCCATGGTCCTTGACCAGCTGCATTGACAGCAGCTACTCGGAATTCATATTCATGGTTTTCAATTAAACCAATTACTCTGAAATTAAGAATAATATGATTTTGTATATATTTAAAAACAAAATATAAGTTAACATCATATTAACTTAATATAAAAAAATATATATTGCTTACTTGTGAGAAAGATCAGGAATGAGAGCATGTGATGCTTTTATCCACTTATCTTCTGAAATGAGACGCTTTTCTATTACATAACCAGTAATTGGCGATCCTCCATCATGACGTGGTTTCGTCCATTGTATTGTGATCGAATCTTCAGATGAATCGATTCCTCTAGGAGCACCAGGTGCACCAGGTGGATCTGTAACGTGTCTTATATTGTAAACTGGTTCATTTATAAAAATTTATAGTTTTACCGAATGGATGTCTTGCACGAATAGGCTCTGCAGTAACAGCTGGATCTGATTGTCCATATAAATTCTCAGCAATTACTCTAAATTCATAGTCTTTGCCCAAAGTTAGATTTCGAATGCGAACAAATGGAACAGTGACGTAACTGCTAACTTTAGACCATGTTGGTGATTTAGCTTCTTTCTTTTCGACGATGTAATTGGTAATCTCAGCGCCACCATTGTCTTTTGGTGGATTCCAGTATAGGGTAAGAGCATCACCAGCAAATTCATCAGCACGGAGATTTTCTGGTTTTCCAGGACGATCTAAAACTCTCACATTTAAGGTAGCTGTATCAAATCCTGAAGGATTCTTTAGTTGAAGTCTATATTGACCAGTGTCACTACGTTTAGCATTCTTTACGATAATGCTAGCCGAGTCTTCTGTCAATTTTGGGAATACTCTGCTATCAGATTCATCCAAAACTTTATCATTAGCAAACCAAGTTGCTGTTGGTTTTGGAAAACCAACATATGAGACATGAATACTGAAGTCTTCACCGGCTTTGACTGTGATATCTCTTACTCCACCCAAATCTATGCAAGGTTTGTTAGGTTGTTCTTCAATAAGAATATTTCCACTAGGTCTGCTTGGTACTGATTCTCCTACATCATTTACAGCTATTACTCTAAATTGATACTCATCACCTTCCTTTAGATTAGGAACAGTATGTACATTGGTAGGAATAGGTATAGCATTAACGGGACTCCAATCTTTGTCATCTTTAGCTTTCTTTTGTAAAATATATCCTCTAAGTTTCGAACCACCATCATTTCTTGGTGGTCTCCAGGACAGTGTTACACTGTCTTTGGTAATGCGATCGGGTTTGGGTGGTTCTGGTGGATCAGGTTTAACTGAAATAAAAGTTAAGGATTATTGCAGTTAAAATATTGATGACGATTTAGTGACATATCTTACATCTTTGGTGTTGAGCAATAATTGGTTCTGATGGTTTACTTGGTTGTCCAGGACCTGCTTCATTAACGGCAACCACTCTAAATTCATATTTATTACCTTCACGTAGATCTTGTACTGTATATTGTGTATTAGGTGTGGGATAATTATTAACTTTGATCCATTCACCTCCACGTTCACGTTTTTCAACATAATAACCCGTAATTGGTTTTCCACCAGTTTGAGTAGGTGGATTCCATTTCAAAGAACAGCTTGAAGGTGTGTATCCAACAACATCGGGTTGACTAGGTGGACCTGGTGGATCAAATGGACTTTTTGCTATTACCGGTTTGCCTTCTAGTGGTTCAGAAACGCCATAGATATTTTCGGCACGCACGCGGAAGACATATTTTTTGCCTTCAGTTAAACCACGTACAGTATGTGAAGGTTTAGGACAATAACCAGGTACAGGACGCCAACTGTCTGTTCCATATTCACTAACTTCTACTATGTAACCAGTTATATCACCACCACCATCATCATCTGGTGGATTCCATGATAATGATACTGAATCTTGTGTAGTTTCGGTGTATTGTAAAGGTCCTTTTGGAATACCAGGTTTGTCTACGACAATTACTTCAATATCAGCTTGATCAGCACCGTGTTCGTTCTTTGCATGTATAGTATATTTTCCAGTGTCATCTCTATTAGATGCTTCAATACGGAACACAGTGTGTTCACTGGTTGTTTCATGCTGCAATGAAAATCCAAAATGTTTTTATAGTGATACTTTATAGTTTTGAATTATGCTTACAGATACTCTATTAGATTGTTGTACAGGTATGGAATTCTTCATCCAATCTACAGTTGGTGTTGGTGCTCCAGATATGGGAATATCAATGATGACAGGTTCCCCAGCACGTACCTTAATTTTGCGGCCAATAAGATGATCGAGCCATAATTTTGGTTTTTCTAAAAACAATTGTCAAGTTTCATCTTTCATCTGCTTTATGTGATGTGTACAAAAGGTTACCTTTCATTGGTTTGGCAATGAATGCATTAGATGCGTCACTTGGTTTTCCTGGTCCAGCTGCATTAACTGCAGATACTCTGTATTCATATTGATGCCCTTCTTGGACACGGTCATCATAATATTCCAAATTACGGGTTGGTTCTTTATTAAGTTTAACCCATCTTCCAGTAGCTTTATCTCTTCTTTCAACATCATATCCAATAATTGGCGAACCACCGTTACTAATAGGTGCAGCCCATTTAATCTTAATATGATCTTTGTCACTATCGACAAGTTCTGGTTTACCAGGCTTACCAGGAACATCTACAACATAAGGTAAAAGTAGTCTAATAACAACATTCAAGTGGAAAAATTATAGTCAAAAGAAGCAACACATATGTGTTGTATATACCGTATTGATTCTTAGCTACTACTGGTTTCTCAGTATCAAGTGGATCTGAACGGCCCTGTAGATTCTCTGCAAATACTCTGAATTCATATTTTGTGCCTTCAATCAAGCGCGGTACAACGGCGTGTGTGTTCTTGGGGCTGACGTAATTAACAGCCGGTACCCAACCTCCGCCATGTGTTAAGTCGCGTTTTTCAATTACATATGCACTGGAATTAATTAATATTGTAAGAAAATATTATAAGAAAAGAAAACTAAAAAAGAAATACGTTATTTCACTGCCTCCATTATCAGTAGGTGGCTTCCACGAAAGTGTAACACTCTGTGAAGTAATTTCTTCATAATTGAGTGGTCCTTGTGGTGGTCCAGGACGATCTAAAATATTAATAAGTTAAAGTATGCATTCATCATGACAATTTACTGTTCATGTACCTAAAACAATTACTTGGAAGGATCCTTCATCACTTCCTGAATTATTCTTGAGAGATAAGTGATACAATCCACTGTCGGAACGTTTAGCATTAACAGTATGGATGACAGTGTGGTGTCCAATAGAAGTAACAGTAGTGCGGTCACTAGCGTATAATGGATGATTATCGACAGTCCATGTAACTTCAGGTGTAGGCTCTCCAATGAAATCTATATCCACATGTAAGATAAGTCCAGCCTTGATGCGAATATCGTTAAGGGGTGTTTTAATTTTAGGTGCCACTAAAATAGCAAATAGTTAATTACATTCTGAAAAAGAACAAAGTTTTGTAATTTACAGAATCTGGCTTTCGCAGTAACGAGATCAGAAGGTTCAGAGGGTTCGCTCTGTCCAGCATTGTTAGTTGCAATAACTCTGAATTCGTATTCTTGACCTTCTGTAAGATCGGGAACTGTAGCGGCAGTTTTCCTTGCTGGAACAGTTGCTGCATTAACCCAGTATGGACTTCCCTTTTCTTTCTTCTGTATGATATATCCAGTAATTGGTGAACCACCATCATTCTTAGGTGGTGTCCATTCCAAGTCCACGTGATCTTTGTCCCAATCAGTAACAGCTGGTTTACCAGGAGCATCTGGTTCATCTGTATACATAAAACAAATTAATATCCGAAGTGTATTGTAAAACAAGTTATCTTACCAAATTCGTTCTTGGCAATAGTTCCTCTAGTAGTTTCTAATGGCTCAGACTCACCAACAGCATTGACTGCCTTTACGCGGAAATAATATTCCTTCTTATGGATCAAACGTTGGATTTCATGGCTACAGAGAGTTGCCATACCAGCATCAGACCAAGTTCCACGCGATACATCCATCTTTTCTACAACATAATGAAGAATAGGAGATCCACCATCGTCTAGTGGTGGTTTCCATGCTAGACGGGCACTTTCCTTTGTTACATTTGATACATCTAGTGGTGGTTGAGGAGGTCCAGGACGATCTAATACAGTGACATTAGCAGCAGCAGTAATAGATCCATGGTCATTTGTTAATGTTAATGTATATCTTCCAGCGTCAGATCTTACAGAGAATGGAATGTCAAATGTTACTCTATTACTGAATACTTGCATATCAACTCTATCACTAGGTAATATTTCTTTTCCATTAACAGTCCATTTTGCAGTTGGCTTTGGTGCAGCTTCAATAGGAATATTCCAACTAATACGATTTCCTGCTTTGACAACTAAATCGCTCAAAATGGTCTTGTCAAATGTAGGTGCCAAGAATCTGGGTTTGGCAATAACAGGCAATGAGGCTTCACTAGGTTCGGATTGACCACCTTTGTTTACAGCAATTACTCTGAATTCGTATTCTTCGCCTTCGGTTAAATTAGGAACAGTGCCCTTAGTGCTGTTTCCAGGGACTTCAGCTGCTTTTTCCCAAGTTCTAGACAGAAAAAATTAGTAATAGTTCAAAGTAGTTTAACACTAAAGTCTTACCCGTGTTTTGGTCTCTTTTCAATAATGTAACCAGTAATTGGGGAGCCACCATCTTTTTTGGGTGGAGCCCATTCCAAGTCAACATGATCTTTGTCCCAATCAGTTGCTTGTGGCATTCCAGGCTTATCTGGTTTTCCATAAGGATCTTTAGCAGTTATGCTTTCTTGGGTAGCCAATGGCAATGATTCTCCTTGTTTATTTACAGCACGAACTCGGAAATTGTAATCATGTCCTTCAGACAAATGGTCAACGCGCATAGACGTACCAACTGCTTCTCCAACAGGGAGCCAGCGCATGTTTTCAGTGTCTTGTTTTTCAACAGTGTAGTGGGTGATTTCTGATCCACCATCATCCTTAGGTGGTCGCCAACTCAATGTAAGTGAATTCTTAGTGACGTTATCAGGTCTGAGTGGCGCTTCTGGAGGTGTGGGAATATCTAATACTGTTACAGTAACTGTAGCTACATCTTTGCCATTGATATTCTTTGCTGTAAGTTGATAGGTTCCACTATCAGAACGTTTTGCATCTATAACTCTAAGTTTAGTGTTGTAATCTTCGTTTACAATCTTAATACGATCAGAGTTCATTAAAGTATTATCCTTGAGCTCCCAAACTTTGCTTGGTGGTGGTTCTCCAATGACAGGTACGTTAAATTCAAAGGTCTTTCCGGCCAATACTTTGATATTAAGTAAGGCATTGCGGTCGATTTTAGGTGCAACTAAAATAATAGGTGTATATTTATAAATATGCAAAAGAAATGATTTTATATGTATACTTACGATTTTTAGGTCTTGCCACATGTATTTTTGAGGCATCGCTGGGCTCACCAGGGCCTGCCTTATTTACAGCTCTTATACGGAATTCGTATGGTGTACCTTCTATTAAATCATTTACTTTACCAGTTGAAACATCTCCATCAACTTCAGCGCATTTTTCCCAATTTGGATTAAATTTGTCACGTTTTTCAATAATATATCCGGTAATCGGTGAACCTCCATCATTCTTTGGTTTATCCCATTTAAGTTCAACGAAATCTTTATCATAATCGATAATGTCAGGTGTTCCAGGTTTATCGGGCTCATCGAATGGATTCTTTGCTTCAATAGCTTGTGCAGTTTGTAGTGGTTCAGATTTGCCCTGTTTGTTTACTGCACGTACTCTAAATTTGTATTTCTTTCCAGGAACTAGTCCATCAACATTAAGAGATGTTTGAGGACCGTCAGTTTCACCAGCTGGTACCCAACGACCAGTAGCTTCATCCATTTTTTCTACTACATATTTCTCAACTGGATTACCGCCATCATCTGCAGGTGGTCTCCAATCAAGTTTGCATCCATTTGCATGAACATCAGAAACTTTGAGTGGTCCACCAGGAGGACTAGGTACATCTAGAACGATGACCTCAACGTCTGCAATGTCTTTGCCATTAATATTCTCTGCTGTCACTGTATATGTTCCAGCATCAGATCTTGTGGCATTACGCACATTAATCTTAGTATTGTAATCAGAATGTTGTACTTTTACGTTATCACTAGACTTAATTTCTTTTCCTTTCATTAACCATTTGGTTTCTGGCATTGGTTCACCAGTGACCTTAACGTCAAAGTTAAAGTTTTGGCCAGCCTTAATACGAATTTCAATAAGGTTGCTTCTGTCGATTTTAGGAGCCAAATTGCGTGGTTTGGCGATAATTGTTGGTGTTTCGTTACTTGGGTCGCCAGGGCCTGCTGCGTTTACAGCACGAACACGGAATTGGTAGGGTTGACCTTCAATGAGATCAGGTACAGTGGCTTTGGTCTGTCCTGCTGGAACTTCCAGAGCCTTCTCCCATTCGCCGAATTTGTCTTTCTTTTCAACAATGTAACCAGTAACTGGAGCTCCGCCATCATCTTTAGGTGGAGTCCATTGTAAGTCAACATGATCTTTGTCCCAATCAGTAGCTTTAAGATTTCCAGGAGCTCCTGGTTCATCTATAAAAGAATTCAAACAATTAGTTTTTGGAATATTTATAATATATGATGGTTATTCCTTACCAAATGGATTCTTAGCAAGAATTGTTGATTCAGTTTCAAGTGGTTTTGATTCACCTTCGGCATTTACAGCGGCTACTCTAAATTTGTATTCTTTTCCAGGTGTTAAACCAGTAACTTCCATATCTAAAAACGAATTATAAAAATACGTGTTCTTTTTTGAAAATATAAAAAAATTAATTACTTGGTTCAGTGGATCTGCCACAAGGTACCCAAGTACCCGTTTCTGGATCCATTTTTTCAACTTGATAGTATTCAATTGGAGTGCCTCCGTCGTCTTTTGGCCTCTTCCATTTAAGTTTGCATCCATCTTTATGAACATCAGTGGCTTGTAATGGTCCTTCAGGAGGACTAGGTTTGTCAGTGACAGTAACACTGATAGTTACACTGTCTTTTCCAGAACTATTTGAAGCTGTCACTGTGTAGTCTCCAGTGTCTTCACGTTTTACAGGACGGATTGCAATCTTGGTATGATAGTCTACATTATTGATTTGTACTTTGTTACTATCTTTAAGGAGCATGCCAGCAAATCTCCATTCCACTGTTGGTGGAGGCTCGCCGGTAATATTAGCTTCAAATTTAAGAGGCGATCCAGCAGATAATGTGACATTGTGCAAGTAACGACGATCAATGCGTGGGGCCACTAAAATAAGATATTATTAGCATTAAAATCTAAGAATGTTAAAAGTTATGTTTCATACAGTATCTTGGCTTAGCAGTAAATGTCTTGCTGGCGTCTGAAGGTTGACTTAACCCAGCTTTGTTTACAGCTATTACTCGGAATTGATATTCATTTCCTTCAATAAGACCATGAACTGTTCCAGTTGGAGTAGGACTTGTGGTTTCAATTGCCTTCTCCCATATAGGGCTATATTTATCTTTCAGTTCGATTATGTAACCAGTAATGGGTGAGCCACCATCAGAGGGCGGTTCAGTCCATTTAAGTTCGCAGTGGTTTTCAGACCAATCTACTGGTTCTGGAGTTCCAGGTTTACTTGCAGTAGCTAGAAATACCAAGTTTACATATGTTGACCAATAAATGTATAATGTTATACGTACTAAATGGATCTTTAGCTATAATTGTTCCCAATGTTTCCAAAGGCTCAGATTCACCTTCTTTATTGACGGCTTTGACGCGGAATTTATATTCATGTCCTGGAAGAAGACCATCTACTTTAACTTCGGGTGTAGGACCTGTAGTCTTTGTAACGGGCAACCAAATGCCAGTTTCGGGATCGAACTTTTCAACAACATAGCCTTCAATAGGTTCACCACCATCATCTTTGGGTCTCTTCCATTTCAAAGTGCAACCATCTTTGGTGACATCGGATACTTCTAGAGGACCTTCTGGTTTTCCTGGTTTTGCTGTAGACAAGTAATTGATTAAATAGATGTTTATAATTATTTTGTATTAATACTTACAAACAACAGTAATTTCAATTTCAGCTTGATCAGAGCCATATTTATTAACGGCCTGTATTTTGTAAACTCCAGTGTCCTTGCGTTCGGGCTTATCGTTGAAGAACTTGGAGTTGTAAGGAATATCTTCTACTCTAACATGGCCTGAAGGTAGAAGTGTCTTATTGTCTTGATACCACGTAGCATCAGGAGCGGGCTCGCCACTAATTTTAACATCAATATAGATTGGTTCCCCTTCTCTCACGGTGAGGTTTTTCAAATTGCGACGGTCAATCTTAGGTGCCACTGAAACAATATAATAATAATAATAATAGATTTATTTGTACTAGGGACGATATACAAAGTATGTCATATAATACACGTCAGAGAAAAGTGAAGTAGGGAAAAAGATTGATGCTAATGTCAGTTGCTGGATGAATATAATTGAGCGAGCTAGGGCAACTTAATTAATAAGTAGAATTAGCATGGTGCATTTGCTGAGACTACAGGAAAACCTAGCAAAACCTGCAGTACCACTGCTTGCAACTGATGTTTACATCAATCTTAATCTATCTTAACATAGAATTACTTCCGACTAGTATTAAATATAATAAATTAATACTTAGAGTTGTTTTTTTCAGATCCTTGCTCTGATCTCAACTAATCCTAGAAGTTCACATGAATTCAAGATACTTATGTTTGTAACATCGTCAATACAGTAGGGTTCAATTTCAATTAAGATCTGCTTAATTATTGTTTTGAATCTATGTGTATTTTTAATGTTTTTTATGTGTCTTGGGAGCATATTATAAAATTGTAGGCACTTATAATAACAACCTTTTTCAAATAATGTTGTCTTATGAATTGGCAAACTAAAATTGTCTATATTGCCGGTATCATGTAAATGATTTAAAAGGTTGTCTCTAAAATGGGCTGGATTTTCAAACACAAAATTAATGCATGCATATACATAAGCACCTGTAACTGTCATTAAATTTAGTTTTTTGAAATAGCTTCTGCATGAAGCTCCAAGGTTCAGATTAGCTAGAGTTCTTAATGCTCGTTTCTGTATCACAAAGACCTCTTGACTGTGTGTGCCGCCCCAGAAAATAATTCCATAGTACATAATGGAATAGAAATGTCCAAAATATGCAGATCTCAGAGTGTTTTGATCTACTACTTTTTTTAGCACATTTAAAGCAAAGCAGGCTTTGGTAATCCTACCACAGAGATTGTCTATGTGATTTGTCCACCCTAGACTCTCATCCACCGTAACACCAAGAAACTTCGTTGAGTTTACATAATTAATAACTGCGTTATTTAGATTAATATCACCTCCATAATCAACCTTATTTCTACTATGTCTAAATAAAATACAATTAGTTTTGGACATATTTAACACTAGAGAATTCTGATGGAACAATTCTGCCATTACTGAAACCGTATTTATTGTATCCTGTTTTAAAATATTATGGTCCTTTCTTGCTATTAGAATGTTTGTATCGTCAGCATAGTTTGTTAGTGTTACAGAAGATGAGTCTATCTTGTTTGGTAAGTCATTTATATACGGAGAAATAATATAGGACCTAAGACACTACCCTGTCCCCATGCCCCATGGCCCATGTTTATGTCTTTAGATTCTGAGAGAAAGTTGCCAACTTCGGATTTTATACAAACCCTCTGAGATCTAGCATTTAAATATGATTTGAACCATTTGTGTACTGTTCCACGTATTCCCATGATATTTAATCTTTTCAATAGTATTTGGTGATTCACATAGTCGGATGCCTTTGACAAGTCCAGAAATACACCATGTACAATATACCCATTATCCAAGTGATAAATAATGCGTTCTATAAATGAAAAAATTGCTGTAATTGTGGATCTACCCTTTTGGAAGCCATGTTGAGTATTGGTAATGATATTGTTTCTGTCTAGAAAATGAATAAGACGTTTGCACATAACAATTTCAAAGATTTTGAAAAACTTGATAAGAGGCTTATAGGCCTATAATTTTCTATGAACAATGGATCGCCTTTTTTCAAAATTGGTCTCACAATTGCAGTTTTTAGTTTCGAGGGAAAGATACCATTTCTAAAAGATTCATTTATTATATAACAAAGAGGATCAACAATTTGTGAAGCAGCATTTTTAATAAGCATAATATTATCATCACCAGCAGACAGTGTATTTTTTTAATTATTTATTACTTCATATAATTCCTCTGTTGTGACATCTGACAAGTATAAAGAGTTATGACATTCTTGTATACATCTAGTGTCTAGTGTATCAACATTGGCATTGTCTAAAATTTGTGAAGCCGCTGTGATAAAATAATCATTGAAAAGATTGCAAGCTTGTTCTGGTGATGTTGTTATCTGTTCATTAATTTTAACTCCATTAAAAGTATTTATGTTCTTATTAGATCTACCTAGTTCAGTATTGATAATATTCTAGATTGTCTTAATTTTATTATCTGATTCATTTATCTTTTTGTTATAGAACTGTTTTTTCTCAGAGAGCAGTAGTTGGGAATAGTAAGATTTATATGTATTGAACTGATCTTTAGTTATAAGATTTTGTAAATACATTTCTGATAAAAGATTCAGAGTGTTCTTTGCTTCATGGGTTGTATCAGAAGCCCATTTAATTTTTTTTTCTGTTGGTTCAATTTCTTTAAAGGAAAAGCTGCATTAAAATGTTTTAGGAAGGTTTCAATAAAGCAATCATAAATTTTATCTACGGTCTGTGCTTCATACATACCTAACCACGTTTCAGTGTGTAGAATGTTAGAAAACTTAATGTAATCTTGCTTACTGAAACTTCGTTTTAATTCGAATGAATTTCTTAGCAATGGTTCCCCACTCAATACATACACTAGTATAAATACATAATAGTAGCTGATTAATTTTTAAAGTCGTATAACTTACATTTCCTTGGTTTGGTAATAACAGATTTAGAGGCGTCGCTTGGTTCTCCAGGTCCAGCAGCATTAACTGCTTTTACGCGGAATTCATATTCCACTCCTTCATCTAAGTTATCAACAGTAGCCTTTGTATCTCGAGGACCAATTTCACCCGCTTTAACCCATCGGGGTGAACCTTTCTCCCTCTTTTCGATAACATAACCTGTGATTGGAGACCCACCATCCTTGGTTGGTGGGGTCCATCTGAGATCAACGTGGTCTTTATCCCAATCAGTGACTTCAGGAGTACCAGGAGGTCCGGGTTCATCTAAAGCACAATTATTGATAAATTTATTCTTTTTAATAATATATAATACATACCAAATGGATTTTTGGCAACAATAGAGTGATCTGCTTCCAAAGGTTCTGAAACACCTTCGGGGTTAACAGCAGATACTCGGAATTTGTATTCTTTACCAGGTTCTAAATTGTCAATATCAATTTTAGGTTCTTTACTACGTCCTGCAGGTACCCAACGTCCAGTATCAGTATCCATTTTCTCAACAAGGTAGCCTTCAATTGGAACACCACCATCATCTTCTGGTGGATTCCATCTAAGGCTGCAACCTTCCTTATGCACATCGCTAATTTTAAGTGGACCTTCTGGTTTGCCAGGCTTATCAAGTATTTTAATTTCAATGCTTGCTTCGTCTTTACCGCATGTATTTTCTGCTTTCAACGTCAATGTACCAGTGTGTTTACGTTCTGCAATACCAATAACAAGTTTTGTTCTATAATCTTCGTTTTCTACGGTAATGTCGCTGCGGTCTTCAATGCGAGCTTTATTAAGGAACCAGGTTTTTGTTGGTGGTGGTTCACCACTTACTTTAACATCTAATCTAATGTGTTGGCCGGCTTTAAGGGTTAGATCCTTAAGTGTAGTTCGATCAATCTTGGGAGGTACAAATCTGTCTTTGGCTGTAATAGTTTCTGATGGCTGTGATGGTTTACTTTGACCACCTTTGTTAACAGCGCGAACTCGGAACTGATATTTCTGTCCTTCAATCAAATCTGGAACTCTACCTTCTGTTTTGTCTGCAGGTACCTCTGCAGCCTTTATCCATTTGGTGCCAGTAGGATCTTTCTTTTCAATAATATAGCCTGTGATTGGTGCACCACCATCATCTTTAGGTGCAGTCCATTTAAGATCGGCATGATCTTTACTCCAATCTTTGATGTCTGGTTTGCCTGGAGCATCTGGTTCAGTGTATGGATTCTTGGCTGTAGTGGGAGCATCTGTCACGAGAGGTTCTGATTCACCTTCTGCATTAACAGCCTTTACACGGAATTGATAGTCTTTTCCTTCAACTAAGCCAGTAACATCTGCTTCTGGAGTTTTGGTTGTTGTAACTGGTACCCATCTGCCAGTTTCAGTGTCCATACGTTCTACAAGATATCCAGTGATAGGTTCACCACCATCATCTTCTGGTGCATCCCATTTAAGTTTGCAACCCTCTGCGGAGACATCAGATACTTGAAGAGGTCCTTTAGGTTTAGATGGTTTAGTCTTAACAACAATTTCAACATCAACTGTGTCTGTGCCATGTTCATTTTTAGCTGTAACAGTATATGTACCAGTATCTTCTCGCTTGGATTTCTGTAGAATAAACGACGTTTTATGTTCTTCATTTTCAATTTTCAATCTATCAGTATTCTTGAGGACTTGTTCTTTACGAGTCCAAGTTATTGTAGGAGCAGGCTCTCCAGTAACATCAGCATCCATACGTAAGAGTTGTCCAGCACGAAGAACTTTTTTATTAAGATTCTTACGATCAATACGAGGAGCCACTGTGACATAAAAATATGGATAAGTTTAGTTTTATTAACTAAAAGTATTAATTTGTTTAATCAATTATAAACTTACATTTTCGTGGTTTAGCAATGACAGATTTGGATGTGTCACTGGGTTCGCTAGGACCAGCTTTGTTCACTGCAACAACACGGAATTCATATTCATGACCTTCCTCTACATTTTCTACCCTTCCTTTGGTTTTGTCTCCTGAAACTGTGGCTGCATCTACCCAACCACGACCAGCCTTATCGTGCATTTGAATAATGTATTTCTCGATGGGTGCACCACCATCATCTTTTGGTGGTGTCCATTGTAATTCAACAAAGTCTTTGTCCCAGTCTGTAGGTTCTGGACGCCCTGGTTTACCAGGTTCATCTAGAAATATAGATAAATAATTAAGTCAGTGATATATTTTTTCTGAATGTTACAGTATCTTACCAAATGGATTTTTAGCAATAATAGATTTGTCAGCTTCCAATGGTTCTGATTCACCTTCTTTGTTAATAGCTTTAACTCTGAATTTATAAGGTTTGCCTTCCTGAAGCCCGGTTACATTGGCCTCTGGTTCATTACTTCTAGCGCAAGGAATCCATTGTCCAGTAAGGGGATCGAGCTTTTCAACTTCATAATAATCAATAGGAGTACCTCCATCATCTTCTGGCTTCTTCCATTTCAATTTACATCCATGTTTATGTACATCAGAAATATCCAATGGACCTTTAGGTTTGCCCGGTTTTCCGAGGACGGTAAGTTCTAGTTCCGCAGTATCCTCGCCAACTTCGTTCTTTGCGTTTATCGTATATTTTCCGGTATGTCCACGTTTGGCTTTTACTATAAAGAATTTGGTTTCGTAATCTGCTTTCTCTATACGGATTTCGTCTGTAGAAGTAAGTTCTTTGCCGTCATAAAACCAAGTAATAGTTGGTGGAGGTTCACCAATAACTTTGATATCTAGGTTTATGACTAGTCCTGATTTTACTGTAAGTGGTTTCAGATTTGTGCGATCGATATGTGGCTTTACTGAAATTATGAATGAATATTAGTTGTTGTTTAAGAGATATCAATACTATACTTACAGAAGCGTGGTTTAGCTGTATGCCAGTTAGTTTGTTCAGATGGTTCTGAAACCCCAGCCTTATTAACAGCACGTACCCTAAACTTATATTGATTTCCTTCTTCTAATCTTGGCACTGTAGCTGTACATTGAGGCCCTACTTCTACAGCTTTTACAAATTGACCTCCAAATTTGTCCATTACTTCAACTACATAACCTGTAATTGGTGCTCCACCATCTCTTATTGGTGGTTCCCACTTCAATTTAACTGATTTTTCATCCCAATCAGCGATTTCAGGTAGACCTGGTGGTGCTGAAATATCATATGGATTCTTAGCCAAAACGGCATGGTCAGTGTCTAGAGGTTCGGATTCTCCTTCTTCATTTACAGCTTTTACACGGAAATTGTATTTTTTGTTTGGTTCAAGACCAGTAACTTCAAAATCAGTTTTATCTGGATCGACAAATCCAGCAGGTACCCATCTACCTGTAGTTGTATCTTGCTTCTCCACAGCATAACCTGTGATAGGAAGTCCACCATCGTCTTTTGGTTTGCCCCATTTTAGTTTGCAACCTTCTTTGTGAACATCACTAACTTCCAATGGACCTTCCGGTTTTCCTGGTTTGTCTAATATAATAACTTCTACTGGAGCTTCGTCGAAACCAGATTCATTTTCAGCTCTAATTGTGTAAGTACCAGTATCTTTACGTTTGGTATCGGTTAATGTAAATTTAGTATTATAGTCTTCATTTTCAATTCTACAATTTGGACTATTTTCCAATTTCTTGTTTGCAAAGCTCCAAGTGCAGGTTGGTGGAGGTTCACCTTTTACATCAACATCAAATTTGACAATTTGTCCGGCGCGTACTTTAACAGTGTGTAATTTGCTTCTGTTGATTTGTGGCCGCACTATGGTGGAAATAAATGGTATTATTTTTTGAATTAATTAAAAGTTTAGAATAACTTACAATGCTTGTGTTTAGCAAGATGTGGATTTGTCGCATCAGATGGTTCACCGGGACCAGCTTTATTAACTGCACGTACACGGAATTGATAAGTGTTACCTTCTTTTAGGCCAGTTACTTGAGCATCACAGTCAGGAGTCTACACATTATAATCATTTTGAATTATTGGAAGAAGTAAAAGAGAATCCTTATTATAAAGTTCAAAATATTACTTACATATGTGGTAAGAACTTCATCCCAAGAAGTTGCAAATTTCTCTTTCTTCTCAACTACATAGCCTGTAATTGGAGCACCACCTGTCTGTTTGGGTGCTGTCCATTTCAGATCGACACGATCTGCATCGTAATCAGTAATTTCTGGAGTACCAGGTTTGCCAGGTATATCTATAATATATAATACCTACAGTTAATCTGCCCTAGTCGAATAATAAGATTATGTATACCATATGGATTTTTGGCAACAATAGAAGCATCAGTCTCCAAAGGTTCAGATTCTCCTTCATCATTAATAGCTTTTACTCTAAATTGATATTCATGGCCTTCTTGTAATCCTTTTACATCCATTTCAGGTTCAGTTGTTTTTCCTACCGGTACCCAACGTCCGGTTGTCTTATCTAATTTTTCTACAGCATATCCAGATATAGGCAAGCCACCATCATCTTCGGGTTTTTCCCATTTAAGTTTACAACCATTTTTGCTAACATCAGATACTTTCAATGGACCCTTTGGTTTTCCAGGAGCAGCTACAGATTATGTAATGAGTTAATATGAAGAATCTAAAATCTGTAACTTACATAAAACTGTAACCTCTACTTCGGCTTCATCTTCACCATGCTCATTTACAGCCAATATTTTATATATACCCGTATTTTTGCGGACGGAATTTGTAATGTTTAATTTTGTATTGTAATCGACATTGATAATTTCAAGGTTACCAGCAGTTTTAATTTCTTTATCTTGATGGAACCATGTAATTGTGGGTGCAGGTTCACCTTTTACATTCACATCATATTTGATTGGTTTTCCAGCACGAACAGTAATTGGTTTTAAGTTGGTGCGATCTATTCTTGGTCTCACTGAAAGTGTAAATCATTTCTGGTAAGAGATTTTGAAAGTAGAAAACGATGGATTTTTAAAATTAAGTACTTCTCTGCTGAATCATAATGATAGGGTACAAGTTATATTACATAGTATAATTAAAATGTACAAATAATACAAAAATTTATATTTTTTGAATCATAAGTCCAAAAACTTAGATTCAAAAAATTTATACAGTCTCACATTTGAATCGGCCAGGTGTGCTAAAAATATAAAACCCAGAAGAATCAAATAGTGGACCAAAACATCAATTAGATAGGGTTGAGCCGGACCGGCTGAAAAATTATCGGGGCTGGGCCAAACCAGGTCGAAACATGATCGGGGCTGGGTCGTAAAGTAGGCAGATACAGTCAAGCCTACGCTGAAATTTAAACAAGGCTTTTATTTTATTTCAGCAAAATATATTTGGACTTTCTATGCAGCATTAAAAAAGATAGATTAAAAAGATCATCAATTCAAATAAATGCATGCTCAACTGCGTAATAATTGTGTTAGGTATTAGGCCAAAGCAAAATTAAGAAGCTGGATAATCAAGAAAATTAAGACTCTGATTTAAGTGTAGATCATGAATAAAAGCTTGAAATCAGGATTTATTTAATGTAAAATTAGGATGTCAGTGCCAAGGTCTAGTTGGCTGGAAATCTAAAAGAAAATTTAAAAAAACTACAAAACAACACTACACCCAGCTAAACCAAGGCATATGTGATCAAGTGATTTGGACTAAGAAACAGCAGATGTTGATCTGTATTAGCGTATTATAAAAAAGCGCATATCTAACATACAAGCTCTGTATTTGATGATCTGCATCTTGGAAGCATCTGAAGGTTGAGATGGTCCAGCTTTATTGACAGCAACAATTCGGAATTGGTATTCGCCATTTTCCTTCAAGTCATCTACTCGAGCTTCTAATTGGTCTCCAGGAACTTCAAGAGCCTTCTCCCAATCTGGCTTGTAACGATCTTTCTTCTCAATAATGTATTTTTCAATTGGAGCTCCTCCATCACTTTTAGGCTTCTCCCACCTGAGATCAACACCAGTATTATCATAATCAACAATATCTGGTTTACCAGGTTTTCCAGGTTCATCTATATCAAAAGACAATTATAAGCAGCATAGAATATCATTCATTTTTAGAGTGTTACATACCAAATGGATTTTTAGCAATTGTCCCTTTATCTGTAACTAATGGTTCTGAATCACCTTCAGCATTACAAGCAGATACACGGAATTGATATTCAGATCCAGGGTGCAGTCCAGTAACTTCAAATGATGGCTTATCTGAATCAGCTGGTATTCTTCCAACGCGAACCCATTTTCCAGTAGCAGTGTCCATCTTTTCAATCTCGTATTCCTTAACAGGACTTCCACCATCATCTTCTGGTTTCTTCCAAGAAAGTTTTGCTTTAGTATCTGTTACTTCAGATACTTCTAGTGGTCCTCCAGGTGGACTAGGTTTGCCAAGAACGGTAAGTTCAACAGTTTCAACATCTTTTCCATTGACGTTTTCAGCAATAAGAGTGTATTTGCCAGTATCTTTACGTTGACAGTTGGAAATAGTAAAGTCTGTATGATAATCCTTATTTTCAATCTTAATACGTTCAGTATTTGTAAGAGGAATGTTATCTCTCCAGACCCACTTGATGGTTGGTGGAGGTTCACCACTTATATCGACTGCCCATTTATGGGTTCTTCCAGCCTTTATAATTATTGATTTGAATGTTTCACGGTCAATGCGTGGTTTAACTAAAACAAAAGACTGCTAATTATTGGACCATATCATTGGTTATAAATTATGTTAAGTTATTTTCTACATCAAAAAAGAAGAATCATTTGGAAAATAGATACTTACGGTTCTTGTGTTTGCACAAATGATTATCTGTGGCTTCAGAAGGTCCACCAGATCCTGCTTTATTATGTGCACGAACACGGAATTGATAAACATTCTTTTCTTTAAGACCCTCAATTTTTGCTTCAGGGTTACTATCTTCAGTCTTAGCTACTTCAACCCAATCAGGTGAAAATTTATCTTTAATTTCAATAGTGTAATGCGTAATTGGTCTGCCACCATCTTTTTCTGGTTTTTCCCAACGAAGAGTTGCACTCTTATTATCATAGTCAATAATATCTGGCTTTCCTGGTTTTCCAGGTTCATCATATGGATTCTTTGCAAGAATGGCATCGTCAGTCTCAAGAGGTTCTGATTCACCTTCCTTATTCTTAGCTCGAACTCTAAATTTGTACTTTTTGTTAGGAGTAAGACCTTTAAATGTAAAGCTGTCTTCACTAGCACCAACTTCGCCAGCAGGTATCCATCTACCAGTATCCATATCCATTTTTTCTAATACATATCCAGTAACGTCAGAACCTCCATCATCTTCAGGCTTCTGCCATTTAACTTTAACGTGATCTGAGCGCACTTCCTCAACTTTAAGAGGACCTTTAGGTGGAGTTGGTTTATCCAGTACAACAACATCAGCAACTGACTCGCATGTTCCAGAACCGTTCTTCAAAATCAGTTTATATTTACCACTATCAGCACGAATGCATTTGCGGACAGTAAGTATAGTATTTCTCTCGTATAGATCAATAGTTAATTTTTCTTCAGGATCTGGTTTAAGTTCAGTTTTATCTCTCATCCAGATAACTTCTGGATCAGGTTCACCAGCGTATTTGATATCGTATTTAATTTGTTGTCCCTTCTTGATGATGAGATTGGTTAGTTGATCACCAATAATGTATGGTTTAACAAATCTGCACTTAGCAATAATAGGTTTAGTAGGATCGCTAGGTTCACCTGGACCTGCTTTATTAATTGCACGAACTCGGAATTCATATTGGTTATTTTCTTTCAAACCAGGGCAAGTTCCACTTAATTTGTCTCCAGGAACTTCAATACCTTTAACCCAATCTTTTCCAAACTTATCTTTGTATTCAATGACATAACCGGTGATTGGAGAACCTCCATCTCTATCTGGTTTTTCCCATTTTAGATCAGCATGGTCTTTATCCCAATCAGTTAACTCAACATTCTTTGGTTTGCTGGGTTCATCTGTAATTATCGCATGTTATTCATAAATAGAAAGATTAATTTTTAACAGTATACATACCCCATGGATCTTTGGCAAGAACAGGATTATTAAACATAGCAGCTTCACTAGGCCCCAGTTTGTTTACAGCACGTATACGGAATTTATACTGTTTCTTCGGTGTAAGTCCTTCTACCTTGAATTTAGTAGCGCTTCCAACAGGAACTTGACCAACTTTATCCCAACCAGCTAAAAAATGTAATATTTATAGTTTTTGTAAAACATTACTTAATTAATATTTTATTATACCTTTCAAACTCAAATCTTGTCTTTCCACAACATAATGTAACAATGGGCTGCCACCATCATCAGTTGGTGGTTTCCATGAAACTAAACAGTTAGTTTGGAAGACTTCAGTTACATTAACATCTTGAGGTGGAGAAGGAACGTCTTGCATAGTAATTTGAACATCTTTGACATCTTCACCCTGTCCATTAGCTAGTTTAATTTGATAAGGACCTGATTGGTCACGTTGAGGTTTCTTTACTCTGAACATTACTTTGTCTTCAGTAACAACAACATCAACATCTTTTAAAGGTAAAGGTTTACCATCTTTAATAAGTTTGGCTTCAACTGGAGTTTGTCTGGTACCATCAACTAAACATAACATTAATAGTATTTATTGAGTTATATAAAATCTTCAATTAACTTACTTTTAAATGGTACTTCAATTAGAAGAGGTTTATCACAAGGCCCTTCGAATGCACCAGCACAATCAATAACTGGCACAGTTTCACCTTTCTTCACGTTAAGTTTCATGGAAGATTTTAATTTACCTGATTCACAGGCTATCTCACCATTATCTTTCATATCAAGTTTGTTGAATACAAGTTGGTGTTTACCACCACCCAAATTCTTGATCTCAACTCGGTCGGATGGCACAATTGGTTCTCCATTGAATGTCCATTCTGCAGGTGCAGTTTGATCTTGAAGTTCTACTTCCAATACAAGCTTTTCACGTTCAACTGCATCAGTATCTTTTAATTTCTTATTGAAGCGATTGAGATAGTTAACGATTAGTTCTGCTTCAGTCTTATCGGCATTACTGACGCAAGAGTACATTCCTGCATCAGTTACTTTGGCATCCTTAATTACCAATTTACGTTTACGGCCATCTTTTGTTATGTGAACTCGTTTATCAGGTTTGACCTCTTGATCACCTTTGAACCACTTAACATCACCACCAGCATCGTCCAATTCACAAAGGAATGTAACATTGTCTTTTTCAACTACTTGCTGGTGTTTTAGAATCTTTACAAATTTATATGGATATTCGATTATCTTAACGTTTGTAACTGTTTTGTCAGCTTGTTTTTCAAGTTTGCATGTGAATTCACCACTATCTTCTAAAGTGCAATCATTTATGTTTAATCTGCATACTCCAGACATGTCCTTAGCAATTGTGAATTTTGGACCATCGCTTAGTTTTTCTGTTCCTTTGAACCATGAAACAACCGCCATGCTGGAACTGACTTGACATTCTAGAAGTACTTCATGTTTGGTGTATCCACTGTATGATTTTTTCAATTGTTTTGTGAAGGTATAGCAAGGATCAGCTTCTTCAACAGTAAGGAAGCCAGTACAACTTACTCCACCAATCTCGACTGTGTATTTTCCAGTATCTTCTACTTTTGGATTCCAAATAATAAGTTGATACGCGTCGACTTCATTCTTAAACTTATACTTGGATCCAGGGAATAATTCCTATAAGTAGAATTTAAATAAAGAATTTGTATAATCAATATAAAAGTAGAGCTGGGCAAATTACTGAATGTACATATGTAGCTGGTTACAAGTTACAGTTAGTTATTTTACTATATACCTAAATTTTTCTAGAAGGAAAAGAAAATTAGTCAAGTAATTTGGTTGTTTCAAAAATTACTCGAAAGATAATTGGGTAGGTTTCTATTAAGACCTTTTATCACAAGACCACAGATTGTTACATAAATCTAAAGAACTTGTTTCCAATGCAAGCAGTGGAAGATCTTAGTATTCTTACAAATATTAATCTTAATAGCTCCCAATAGGGTTGAAAAAGCTTCCATATATTCGATATTTCCTTCAAGCAGATATTCAACCTCAAGAATTTTCTTAATTTGATTTCTTGTGAAATATTAAACCAAATTGTCAAGTCTACTACAATAGGGTCGTTTCATAATTTTGAAACTTAACGTTTTTATATTCTATATAATTAAAAATAACTTTATGTATTTTTTTTTTCAAAATTTTTAGTGCAGCCGTTGACGAGATATTCAATTTACAATTTTAAATTTTTCTGTTCTTTTCTAGTACAACAACGTTATAGTCCTCACATGCGCTGCATTAAAACCAAATATGTAAGTTGGCAATACGAAATAATTTGACAGCCGTGTTGTGTTTATAAATATAAACACGTAAATACGTGTATGTGTTGATAACTTGATCTGTTGTTTTATTATTATACGTGTTCAGTAAAGTTATCACGACGGTCGTATTTATTAATTAGCGGACAAGGAAATGAGAATTTTATTAATATATGTAAATAATTAAACAAGTTAGCATGTTTTATTAAAGGTTTATTAATATTTAATATGGATTTCAAGTGTTTCGTGCTGTCGTATAAAAACGTGCATTTGAATTTGTGTTGAATTTGAAAGTGTTATTTTAATTCTTTTCCATGTAACGACCCTATTCTTGATGTGGAAGTTATAATTTACCAAGTAAGCAGTTGTTGCCCAGCTCTGTCTGTTGGTATACTTACATCTTTTCTGAATGTCCACTTGGGTTTGCAGTTTGGCTTGGAAAATCCAGCTTCAAATATAACCTTCTTGTCTTTTCCTTCTTTTGCAAATTGGTCTACCAAAGGTCTCAAGAAACTTTCGGGTTTCTAGAAAAAAATTAATTTAAATTAATAAAACTATTCAATCTCTATGTGAGTATACACTTTTGATCAAAAAATATTGGTGCTGGATATCAAAATTGTAGTCTTCGTCTTAAAAAGTCAGACTGAAAAAGAATATAGAAAAATCAAAATATTCCATAATATTATCCATAAAAGTATACAAAATATTTAGAAAAAGTGCAAAAATGTATAAAAATTGAAAAAACTAATTGTGTGTACAGAACCATCTAAATTTAAGATGAACATGCAAACAAGGTACAAGACAACATTTACAGTGGAGTAGTGGAGTGTCATTTAGTAAAGAGATAAGTTAAAGTGTGTGAACGCTTATTTAAGAAAAATCAAACCCAGTTTTAAAATGTATTAAAAATACTGGTTTTTAGTGTTGAACCAAGAATTTCTAATAATTTAGTCTTCTAGATAGATTCATCTATACCTGCCACAGAGGATTTAGCCATTATGTTTGGATATTTTTTCCCTAAAAAGCTTGAAATTAGAGATCTTTTCCTGTCAAATATTGTTTTGTGATTATCAGAGGTACTAGATGGAATACTCCAGCCAGTACCTGTTTTGGATTCAACACTGTGATTTTTCTCAAACAGCATTACTATGTAAGTGCTATTTAAAGAGACTGTAGAGAAGGTTTACAGTATCGTGCAACTCTAAGAAAAATAAAACAACATTGACATCTAATTGAGAATATTTTTCGTTACATCCAACCTCCTTTTTTTGAAAATGATGCAATACGGGCCAGTCTGGTATTAATTCAGCTAGAGAAGGCCTTCGAGAAGAAACTGGTGTCTATAAAGAAAAACTAAAACTCAGATTTTCTTTGAATACCTAGTGGAAGAATTTTCAACAAATAGCGTTTTAAAGATATGACTTATAAATAGTGCAATATTTTTCTCTTCCACTGGGTATTCGTATATGGTGATGTGGCATACATGAATACTCGCGCATAGATAATCATAGCTACACAAAAAAATTGCTGCTGGAAAATTTAAAAAATATACATGTAAAATAAAAAATAAAAAGTATTTCTTGAAATCTAATAAGTGATATGGATATTTACCTTTTCAACCTTCTTGAGTTTTGGCAATTCTTTCTCGACTTCCTTGAGATCACCCCAATCAGGATCTCCTTTGTCTTTGGCCCATTTGGCGTACTTCCTCTTTTTCAGTAAAGCACGGAAATCCATGCCACTGGAATCTGTAGGACATTTAAGAATGTTAATAAAAACATTTTAGATATGTATTTATTAGTCTGTGCTATTCAACTATTCGCATTATCAAGTTCATAGTAAGAATGTGCCGTAACATAAGATTACAAATTTTTTTGGATAAAATGTTGAAGTGCAAAAGTTATAATTTGTGAGTTGTAGTATCTTTTTATCCTGTAGAATTGTCATTATCTGTGAGTGATATTGTCAAATCTTGACGAGTTTAAATATCTAATGACAAGGCAATAAAGGTGGAACACTCTTGTCACTGGTTACTTTGCTCTATAGCCACCCCCAGGGTTGGCATGTTTAAAACATTTTGGTTAAAACTAATTTAAAACATCAAACTTAGTTTTAAACTATTTCTTTTTAAACATATTTTAATCGTATGTTTAAAACATGTTTTTTTGTAATCGTTTTAAAATAGCTTTTTGAAGATTTTTAAGATAATTTTAGATTCTTATACTGCATTTTCGAATTTAAGTGACCAGTTTCCATCTGAAATGTGTATTATTATGTATAATAAGTATCACAATTATAAATTATAAAATGTAACAGTATAGACAATTTATTGATTGTGTATTATTTAAATCTATTTTGGAACATAACTTAGATTGAAACTTGTGAAAAGTGGATCGAGGATTAGATTACATTGTATAAAATCAACTAATTTTGCTGCAACAACATTAAATTAATGTTAAATATTTCTTTTAGATGTAGAGCATTTAATAATGAGTTACTATAAACAACGTAAATCTAAATAAACAAAAATACCTTAGAAAATGCTCCCCTATAAACATTAGCCATAGTCATTGATACTTAATAAATCAAACTAATTTAACACGCACATTTATTTTTTGCAATGGATACACTTGGTGCGAATTTTATGAGGTTCAACAGCATCTTTAATAAAATTGTTAAAAAATGCTGCCATATAGGGTACTTTCGTTGACCCGTCATCATGAATATATAATATTCCAGTGATTTTCTATTTACTGATTCTGCATTCTTTTCAGAGGTCTGAAGACGCATTTAAAAAGAATAATGATCCTTTCATTTCTAAATTACAATTTGCAAGGTGTTGACTTAACAATATTTAATACTTTTGTTTTGGCGAGGATTGAAGTAGATTTTTTATTAGGGTATTTTTTATTTAAGTTGCTCTATACTAGGAAGTCGTAAAATTAAGAAGTGATGATAAGAATAAAAGAACTTTTATTATTGTTTCAGGCATGCATAATCATGATTCATGATGGTAATTTATATCCGAATTTAATAATATGTTTATTAATAGCTTTCATTAAAATATTTCAAAATCTTTATTAGTTTAAAACAGTTTAAATCATGTTTTAATAATGTTTTTTTTATATGGGATGTTTTAATCTCATTTTCGATAAAAAACATGTTTAATTTAACTGTTTTTGTTTTTTTTTGAAAAAAACATGTTTTTTGCCAACCCTGGCCACCCCTACTATAATTTAGACAATCGAAGATAGTTTTACCTTCAGTAGAAAACGTACCAAATGTCATATTGACATGAAGTCCCTTTTACCTGTTTTACTTCTTGCAGTGTTTTTTTATTTCTCTCAATCAAAAGTTACCAACCCAAGTGAGATTTGAAGCTATGACCCTTAGGTTAAAAGATTAGCCTGTGAACCTCATATTATTGTGTTCTTATATAACCATACGTAAATCCTATAAATTCCAAAAGTAAAAATCTCCCATTGCACAGAATAAGTTTCTAAAAAGATTTGGAACCTACTTAGGTGCCATTCCACTCTATATTTGAAGTGCATATTGAATAATTAATCATGACAGTTATGGTCTATAATAGTCAGAAAGGCAAGAAGATTGCATTTGGGATGACCTGAACTTAATAACATACGAGATGAAGACTATCACTTCAAGCACTTTACTTAAGTGATTCTTCGATGTTTCTAAAATGCCTAATTTTAATCCCAATAATTCCAGGTAATAATTCTGATTGTTTCTTATCGATAATTAATACACATAGTATACCACGAAAAAAGTTTTTTCGGTAACTTGCCTTTGAATCATTCTAATAGTCATTTGGTTAAGTATGTTCTTGAAGGATTTTAGATGGCAAGTATCGAATACATGAACTTATTGTGCATGGTAAAGATGTGTGTTCAAATTGAACATTAAAAAGTATCGTACAAGTAAGAGATTGGCCGCATTAACGATTAAATTTATATTCTAACATATGATATTGTAGAAATAAGTAAACACTGAGGTTATAGGTTTGGCGTGAACTAAAAATGGGGCAAAAGAATGTGAATAAGTTCTTCTTCTGAAAAGATTTCTGAATTTTATGAAAGGTGAATGGGAAGTAACAAGAATAAGCCAAGAGAGTCAATTTCTTGTTGATTTACAATTACAGTAAATTGATAAGTCCTGTCTCTTGCGTCTGACTCTGACTAAAAGCAGCTGTAAGTCACTATTCATTGTAGCAGAATCTATTAGCTTACAAAGGCAAACATCTAAAGAATTTAGACAAAAAATAGACAAATCTGAAACTAAAAATCTTGTATAGTAAATCAAACATCCACTATTTTCTTTTTTGTTAATAAAGGCATTGCTATTATTAAATATGAATCTACAACCAAATGTCTGAGGCATACTGAGTAGAACTTGAATATATAACTGGTAGATTGTGTGAAAACACAATGACAGTGATAAAAACGCTAGTAAGAAAATAAATCATACGTTTTTTAATGAAATGTATGTAACAGTGTATTATATCTGCAGAGTTTCTATTTGTAACAAAATGCAACGGAACAGTGTTTAATACCTTTTCTAGAATTCGCTACATAAAACTTCGAATATTATAAATTTCAATTGACAATGTCAAGAAGAATTTATGCTCCTAATCTATCCTGAATGTTGAAAAGTTGAAAATACAGGCTAACATCACTAATTAGATATCCTACTTTGCAACACTGCCAGATAAATGGACAAAGCAAATCATCTCCCATCCAAGAAAAACAAGAATATCTTGCATCTGTCACTAACTTGAGAATTTTACAATACTTGATTATTTTGGTGATAATAATATAAAAGAGTCAGACGATTCTCTTTTTCTTTTCGATTCTCTTCTCTTTTTTTCTTTCCAGAATTCCGACAAGCTGAGTAGTAGGTCATTTATTTGCCAAACTGTCAGACTGAATTACATATTGTGTTTGGAAATTTAAAGATTATTAGACTTCAAATTAAATTTCCCTGCTTTCAGTAAATGATTAACCATCTCTTCAGCTCACCACATGGTGACCCCCTTTTGTGGTCATTTTCTTAGAAACCCCAATAGTAATAGAGAACTCTGGTGGGAAGGAGAAGGGTGCATGGTTTCTGTCCTTGTATTGGATAGTCGATACGTATTGGTGTATACCTGGTTTGGCTTCCAAATGAAGGATTCCGGGCAAGTTGTCAATTTACCTGCTACACAAACTGTTTGGTAAGCACTCCTTTGAATCAGCAGTCCAAAGTGAGATTCATCTGACGGGCCAGGAGTTGGCTTATGATTTGTATAAGGTAAAAACATGTACCACTTATTATCAAAACAAATAAGTATTTAATGACTTATCTTTCTCATTCATTGACACTGTAGAGTAATTAGAAGAATCATGGAGAATTAAATAGACTTTGAGAGCTATGATAATTACAGAATGCAGTACATTATTTCCAGAGCTTTTATGGTAAATCCCAAATAATTTCCTTTGGTACAGATTTTGATTTGCCAATGAAATAGTACATTCCAATAAGATGGAGAGTAATTACTCTGGATTGTTCTAGGAACTGAACGCTGGACTTCTCAAACCCTCATGTGGTTCAAAAACTAGACATGTAATTTGGTATAATATTAATGCTTCATGCTAGCCATGCTTCTACTTGTTAGCAAATATAGTTCTACTTTCATAACCATATATTCTTGGTTATAATAAAGTTTCAAGGTTTGATGAATGTTTATAAATTATGACACATTCAATGAATAAACCAAGCGAACTCAATGTGTAACTGTTTCAGCACAGACCTTTCTTATTTACATTAGCATTTATTTTATAATCTGTTTTGATATAATACTTACCAGACACATACAAGTTCATATCTGCAGAGTCTGAACCATGTACATTAGAAACAACACATCTGTACTGGCCTTCATCATTGGCTTTGGATTTACGAACAATCAAAGTGATAGTATTTGTGTCCCCATCTGTTAGATATTTAAAACGACCACCTTCAATAATTTCAGTAACACCCTGTAAAATAATAATATTCTTAGTAAACCAATCATACATTTACTTGAAGATGATATCACATATAGCACAGGTAGTCCATTGAATTTTATTCTTAATGCAAAAGTTATCCAATATTCATGAAAATAAAAATGTAGATCTGCTGCATATCTGGCATTATATTGACATTCAACAATGGATGTTATCCGAAGATCCTTTTACTCAAAATCTTTATTTTATTTTTGACAGATACCATTGCATGGTACTTTACCTATTGTGAACAGCAGTCAGTTTAACTTTTAAATGAAAACTAAACCTTATGTGTTAAGTTCATCCATTAGTATGACACAATCCTGCTATTGTATAATACTATAATTGTAATAATTAAGACAAAAATTGTAAGTTGTGTATTTTTTAAATAAATTATGAATAAATAAATTTGAATAGAAGTCAGGATTAAAAAAAAGGAGAAAAATGATTTTTATCTATACAGATGTTGGGATATTTATTATATCTAAAATTCTCCAAATCACATGTAAGTTTGAGTTGTAGGATGTTCAATGAACAACCAGCAGACAGTGCTTAACTTACAAACTTATCAAATATAAAAAAAAAAATTATCTTAATTTTTAGAAAGTGAACTCTTTCTTAAATATAATAGAGCTTTTGTTGTTGTAGATGGTGTTAGTTTTTGTACAGTGTTCCTGAATGCTTGCCAACCATATTCTTTTAAATATTAAGTTTTAGTACATATTCCATCTTTTCTAACTATTCCTTTATTCCGAAGGGTCTTAAGTTCAAGACTATATGGTAAATTATCGTCTTTATTGGGAACTCAATATTGTGTCTTTTGTACCACTTCTTAACCATCTGAGAGTAATGATGTGGACACACGAGAACCTTTTGACTAACTTTTTCTTAAACGAAAAATTTTTTTGTTATCAATAGAGCATCAACTATTTATGTACTGCAAACTTATTTATTTCCCTGGCTAAATGTCCACCTGCGGCTGGTAAAATTTATTCTTTAAATAATTGTTTAGAAATTCAACCTCTATTTGCCAAAAGTATCTATTAAGAAAAAACATAAACAAGATTTATTATAAAAGAATGAATGGCTGAAGTGAGTTGAGACGGAGTTATTTTAACAGAATTTTTTTAATTTAAGGTGATGGAGTATAATTGAGATTATATTATTTAAAACTAAATATACTCCAATTGAACAAAAACTTTTATAGCAGGTGGGTAATGGACAGTGGAACAAGTAAATTTGCAGTATTTAAATAAGAATGTGGTCAAAAATTCTAGCATTGATTATCAGAAACATCATTTCTATGGGTCAGCAAAAGTGAAAAGTCATACTTAAAGTAGGATTCATCGTCCATTATTGTGCAGTGGTTTATTTTCTGCAGGTGCAAGTTTTATAATATCTAGCTGTTAATTCCATATTTTTTTGATAAATCTCTCAATTACTTCTGAATGTGTTTCACAATTTTTTTAAATTTGATATACCTTATTCTGTCTAATGAGTTCTAGACCTTTCTTTATTTGTTAAGCTTTTTAGATTCCTACTAATAGTTCTCTAAACCTTCCATCATGTGGTATTGGCTTTTATAGCCATTAAGCTGTAAGATTTTATGTATTTAATGACCAAATATGCAAATTTCTGCTCACACTTCTAAATGTTTTAACGACATTTTTAAAACACTTAAAACAAACCAGTAAAATTTGATATTTGTTAAACAGACTACTTAGATCACATAATTGTTTTTAATTTAAAAATACAATGCTGACACAAATTTAAATTTGAAAGAAATGCGAAACTTCTTGTACATACTTTATATTATAGAACATAATGTAAAAAAGTTAATTGCTATATCCGCACACTACTGTACATTTTTTTCTTTTAATTTTAGATTTTTTGTAATTTGAGATGAACTTTGAATTGCCTGGCTTTAGGAGCAAGCCTTATTTGCCTAGGTTAAGATAGACACTGCCAGCAAATCTCTAAGATTGTGAAAACTTTGAACATTCAATTTACTGAACACTGGCAATTCATTCAATATATGATATGTAAATTTGGAGATCATTTTGGAAGACCTATTTCTGTACAGATATTAGCATCTGCTATATGGGATTTGATTATTATTTATATTTTAAAATTTAAAAAGTAATATATTTATAGTTACACACATATTTTTCTTTTTCAGAATATGTTTGCAACTGTAGCAACAGCAGCTGAAACTAACCTTGTAAAACTTGAACGTTGGAGGTGGGTTACCCTCTACTTCAACAATAATGTAAGCAGATTCACCTATAATATAAACATTTTATAATATACTATCTTCATATAAATAAACATGTATTGCATACCTTCTACACATGATATGCTCTCCATAAAGTCTACAATAATTGGAGGACCTCCAGATCCTGAAGCTTTCAAGGGTGTTGAAGGTTTATCATCTAATTCACCCATGCTAGGTCTTCTAACGTCCGTACTCTTTCGTCTCTGTATCATCATACTTTATGTTAATTGAATTGCATACCATATATAAAGATTTTTAAATGTTGATTGTTAAATAATTTATTGATATATTAATAGTTAAAATCAAATGCAGAAAATTTTATTAAAGAATCAGCCCAAGAAGCGTTTATTTAAGCGAAATCCTCAAATAACATAATAACTGGGTTCGAGTAAAATCAGATCACATTGCTTATATTTGAAATTATAATTATGATAGAATAATAAAAAATAACTTTTAATGTCAATTCCTATAAGAGATATTCAAGATTTTCTAGCTTTTTAGAATCAGATATTTTAAGGCCAGAAGAATTTTCTTCAACAGTTAGAAACTAAAATAGAGATTGTGTGCGTTTTTTGTTGCTCCCCCATAGATGTCCCCAGATGGAGTCTTTAGAATTTCCCCAGAATTCCCTAGATAATAAAACCACCCCAATTCTTTCAAAAACATCTGTAGGTACAACCGTGATCAAAAAAATGGAAACACCAGCATTAAACAAGTTAACGCTTTTTTATAATTTTACACACTGTAAATGGGGTTTAGTGCTATGAATTAGGTACTTAAAGGTTATTTAATCGTCAGAAACGTTTGAAACAACTATCAAATATATTAAAAAATATTATGACATTAGCAATCTTGATTTTAACACAATATACCCATTTACAACACCAAAAAATTGGCGTTTCCATTTTTCTTACCACAGTAGTGCCTTATTCCTAAACCTTCCCTGCTAACAAGTAAAATGAATTTATGTCTATACATATACTAGGTAGTATTTTTTAAATAAAAGCTCAGTGAAATACGACCTTGCTGCCTCTACACTATTATTACACGTGTTGGTGCTTCCTGTGTACAAACTATTAAAAATAAAATAAATATTCCTGATTTTTACTAAGAATAATTATTATTAATCTTACTCGAATATTACACCAACTACAAAATTATAATTATATATTAATTATATAATTATAATTTTTCTAACTTAATTACAAATTGAAGATTATAAATTTATTAAAAAGTAATTAAATTATTAATTAGACGTTATATTTTGCCAAGAAATTTAATTTCATTCAAAATTCAATCTTTGACTATATGCACTATAGTGTATTGTTGTACAATTTTGAATTTCATCAAAAAAAGTCTCCAAAATTTAAGCCATATCTCTATTTCTCCAGAAAGTCTCGTGAGCCTGACGTTTTTCCCCAAATTTGAGGAAATTTCCCTAGACCTGGGAACACTTCCATACATTATCACCCATACAACTTTCATACCCTATCCTAAGGAGCTCAAATATGATTGTACTAAATTTTAAAAATTCAGTCGCAACTGAAATTTGAGCTCCTGTCCCTGTGATCGAGCAGCAGGATCTGTGGCACTCGACCATGGAGGGCCCATCACCAAATCAAACATCAATAATATTGATTCAGAAATAAAAATGGACTATCTCGCTTTCAATAAACATCAGAAAATTTGTTTAAAGTTAAAAATCTTAAGGAAAATCATGAAACACAATAAACGAAAAAGGCAAAATATATAATTATAAACCTTGAAGTAGAATCTGTAATCTTTACAAAAAAGAAAGAAAGAGGACTACCTCCTTAACATAAAACCTAAAAAATAAAATGTATGCTGTAAATACGACGCTTTATGTTAGGTGACCTTGGTTTGACTATAAACAAGCTAACAGTATTAGAAGGATTTAAAGAAGTGTTTCTCAACTGGTGGTCCGCAAAAAACTTTAGTGGTCCGTGAATTTCTTTATATTTATTACATATTTTTACAACCTTTAAATGAATTATTACTCTGTTTTTAACGGCAATAATAATGCAAGCAACAGAGAAAACCTAGCAGTTGCCTATTATGCACAGTCATATGCACTTGTCCCACAATACTTCGAATGGTCGACGTTCGACAATTCGAATCCAGCTTTGTGTATGGCAGTAACTAATATAGTTCCAAGGATTGACAAACTAATAAATGAAAAACATTAACAACAATCACACTCAGTTTGCAGTTGTAATAATTTTAATATCTTTCTTTATAAATAAAAAAAAAACTTTTTCAGAGTTTTGTTTTTAATTTTCTAAATTATTTTATAAAAAATAAATACATAATATTATTTAAAATATTTTACAGTAGCAGATCTCAAAGTGGTTCCTATGGACCCCTGGGGGTTTACGTATCGTTCAGTTAAAATGCTATGCCTGTATTTATTGTTATTTCATTTATATACAAATATTATTGAAATGTATACCTTTATAATTTTATATTACCTACATATGTTTCCTAGTAAGTATGTAAAGACATTCATGAAAAAAGTGTTTATTTTTTATAAATTAAAAGATTTAAAAGTACAAAAACTACTATTTCAAAGGGCAATTTTGAAAAATTCTCTACTTCTTCCGGGAGGAGGCGTGTGCGAAGCGCACGATCTTTACTTAAAATATACTGTCATTTTATACTACTGTCTAGATTTTTTAGATAACTGGGTCGGGAATTACTATAAAAAAACCTGCGCTTCCTCCCATCTGGTATGCAACTTTTCGTCTGGTTCGAAATATAAGCTTAAAATTTTTATTGGTCCGCAGCATGAATTCAGTTGAGAAACACTGATTTAGAACATAGCTCGAAAAGGTTGTAATAACTGTAAGATATTCTTCTTTGTTAGTTTTCTTGTTTTAATTTACTTAATTTGTATGTTTAGTTTATTTCACATTCTAATTGGAGATAAAATTTAAATAACCAATTACAAATTTGTATAGAATATGTTGTATACAAAAATGTTGATTACAAAATATGTATCTTCAAATAAAAATTAAAATTGTACCAGTGCCAATCAAAGTAGTTTTTTCTTGTGGGCACTATTTCACAACATATTTTCCAATTAAAGATAGCAATGAAGTAATAAATAAGAGTTTGTGCGTTAGTGTTTTCATTTGAAATTTTTATGTGATGACTTTCAAAATAAAGTGGCCAGTTATACTGTTATTTATAGCAAAAAGCAATTAAGCAGCTGTTTTTTTCTAAGTACTACTAATTCTTCTACAGCTTTTGGATACATTTATAAGTAAGATCAGGGAACACATCTAACTAATTTTTCACACTTACTAATTAAAATAATCTAAGGAGAAAATGGAGAAACTAAAATGATAGATAATAGGGACAATTACTTCGTTAGACACAACTTCTATAGTATATCTAATATGACACGACATTATTTTACTATTCTAGATTTTCTATGGGGACACAATTTTTGGAAATCTATGTATTTGTTAGATACAAACACATATGTTTTAATTAGAGAATTTTTGCTATTCTACTGGTGACCCCGCTGCTAACCTGTTTGTCTGAGCTGACTTCTCCTGGACGAAGTCCTTTTTGCTTTAACCCCAAAATAAAATATAAATAAATAAATGGAGAACAGCAAATTGGGTATACAAAAATAAATATTATAAATATTTTTTAGGTCTGGTACTTTTACGGGTTCTATAAAAACTGCTTCAATATATACATGGTATTCAATATATGATGGGCATAAATAATAATGCTAACAATAATAACAGTTTGTACATCGCGATGACATCCAAAGCTATGTTGCCACGACATCCAAAGCTGCGTTGCCCTGTATGCTGATACTGTTCAGCTTATGTTAATGATGAGTACTTTGACAAGAAATCAATATTTTGTTTACATTTTTCTGCATAACTTTTATATGATGCATATAAGATATCAAACAAATGGTGTGCTTTATTTCAATTCTCAATTTCAATTTATTTGTATTCTGGAAATTTAGCATTTGTTTGATATCTTAATCAACTTTGAGCATGGCGTGCATTGATTTGCCCAACGCAATCCAAGCATCAAATAATAAACACACTGTATCAGCTGAAATGTGAATTAGATCATTAAAAGAGGCAAGGCGAACAATACAGGCGAGATGTTCAACGGTTACCTTTCTGTCATCCAGCACTTCACCAGGTCGAAGCTTCCTGTTATCCTATTACAAATATTTATTTACATAAATCATAAAACATTTTTCTAAACATTTACTTAATACATAATAAAAGTATCACACTAACAATATTAAATTTGTTGATATACGTACCTCGTCAGCAATGATGATGCTAGCCCTGCGACCTGATTCTTCAGGTGGAATAAGTGAACCACGGCGACCTCCAGATTGACCTGGAGCCAAAGATGTTTTACGTGGCTCAGGCCCAGGACTGCTCTCTTTAAATATTTCTATTTTGGGAGCTACAGGTTTGGAGGGTTGTTCTGGTGCTTTAATTTCTGGTTTTTTAGGTTGTTCTGGCTTTTTAATTTCTGGAACCGATGGTGCTGGTTTATCTTTAACTTCTGCAGCTAAACTTGGTTTATCCTAAGAAAATTAGGAATTTGAATATTACACTTAACCACAATCAACACCAAGCTGAGACTTGAAAGCAGCAAAAGCTATTCGACATTTACTGCAGAACGAAAGCTTATTAAATGGCAATTATATAGCTAAATATTCACTCATGCCAGCAAAAATAAATGCCTGTTCTTTCATAAGCTATTATGAGCCCAGATTATATCAAAGGATAAGTTGAAGGATGCCAAGATTACACATAAAGCATTAATTATTTTGTGTTCCTGGCTAATGTGCAAACTTTCTCACCTTTGAAAGTTTAGTTTTCTCTCTTGGATCTGATGGAGCAAATTCAGATTTTTCATATTTTTCTAGAGTTGCTCTTTCATAGTCTGGAATGTTTTCCCATTCATCATATGAAGCTTGTTTCTTCTCTGCTCCTTTTTTAGACTCTATTGTACCCTTCTTCTCTGGTACTTTCTAAATAAACAATTACATTTTTAGGTTTGTTTAAATGTTGATGGGTAGATTTATTCAGAAGTATAAAAAGGGAAAATCATTTCATGCTAGATATTTAATTAAGAAAAAGAGAGAAAAATTAACAATGAAACAGAAAGAAAGAAGATACATATACATATTTGCAGGAAATAATAGAAAAATATACATTTACATAAGAAAAGAGCATAGAGTAGAATAGAGTAGAACAGTATAACGGTAATAGTGTAGAGAAATAAGAGAAAAATATACATTTACATAAGAAAAGAACATAGTAGAATAGAATAGAACAGTGTAACAGTAACAGTGTAGAGAACTTTCAGTCAGAGAAATTTCAAGACAGAAGGGATTCGCCAACCTCTTTTATCGGCACAGTTGGTTTTTACCTTTAAGTCAGCCCCTTCAAGCGTACTTTCCTGTGCTTCTTTAGGTTCTCGAACAACAGGTTTCAATTGTATACCAATAAAAGATGCCGCTTTTTCTTGTCGAGGAGGTATAACTTTAGGCTTTGTTTTATTGCCCCCCAAATTCTGAACATATAGCAAAGTTTTCTTTCAATTTATATTCGGAAGGATGAAAGAATGAAATGAGATTTTCCACAAAGATGTGATAGAGAATTTTGAAATAAGTGTAACAAAAATCTTTCTTACCTTTAATTTAGCAGCATCTACTTTCTCTTCATTCTGGTCATTGGTAAAGATGTTATTATCACGACATAGACAGGCAGGTAAGGAAGAACACATAGAAAATAATAGATACAATTAGAGTTAAAATTAGAAACAATTAGAAATAAATTACATAAATTGTTATCCGAAAATTATAAAATTATATGTTTTTCATTCTCGTATCGTATAACATTATAATTTCCTCTAAATGTTGAAACTATGTCAATTATTTAAACTATATGTAGATAAGCATGGGACTGGTAAAATTAATTAGGATTGCTATTATATTTTTGAAATTTGAAATGAAATGAGTAAATTGAACAAATTTGATGAGAAATAGTGTATTATGAAATATAAGATGTGTACCTGCACAGACTTTAGGCCAGTTCGTCCTTTAGTTAATTTGTCCCTTTCATCTGGTACTACAAGTTCTGGAGCTTTTAGTGATGGTTTTTTGTCAACTGGTTTAGCAGGTTCTTTGACCTGAGGAGTAACAATCTCAGGTACTTTTGCGGCTTCAGGTTGTTTAACTTCGGGTTTTTTAGGTTCTGGCTTTTTAGGTTCTGGTTCTTTAACTGCTGGTTTTTTAGGTTCTGGCTCTTTGGGTTCTGGTTTTTTAGGTTCTGGTTCTTTAACAGCTGTTTTTTTAGGCTCTGGTTCTTTGGGTTCGGGTTTTTTAGGTTCTGGTTCTTTAACAATTGGCTTTTTAGGCTCTGGTTCTTTGGGTTCGGGTTTTTTAGGTTCTGGTTCTTTAACTGCTGGCTTTTTAGGTTCTGGTTCTTTAGGTTCGGGTTTTTTAGGTTCTGGTTCTTTAACTGCTGGCTTTTTAGGTTCTGGTTCTTTAGGTTCTGGTTTCTTAGGTTCTGGCTCTTTAACAGCTGGTTTTTTAGGCTCTGGCTCTTTTGGTTCTGGTTTTTTGGGTTCTGGTTCTTTGACTGCTGGCTTTTTAGATTCTGGTTCTTTTACTTCTGGCTTTTTGACCTCTGGTTTCTTTTCTTCAACTTTTTTCGGTTTTGCTTCTATGTCATTTTCAGGTGGTGTTTGTTTCTGTATGTGTGGAGAAGTAATCAAATTTATACATGTTGTATTATACTGTATGTTAGCACAATTTGAAATAGAAACTATTGCTTTCATAATTGCGTGTGTTAAATACTTACCGCTTCTGGCGTAGGTTCAAGTCCTTTACCCTGCAAATAACAGATTCATAAAAAAATATTCTTTTAATGTGCGGTGCCACTATTTGGTTAAAAGAGATTGAAAATAAAATGCTAGCAATTTGAGCAATACTAACAATTAGACTACATCAAAAAGAAGGCTTCAAAAATCTAAAAGAGCGAAGCAAAAAGAAAGTAGTCAAGTGGAAATAGGATAAGAAGACTAATTTACCTTCTTTTTCTCCTCAATTACAGAAGTACGTCTTATTTCACTTTTTTGTTCTTCTGTCTATTATAAAACAGAAGCAAACATTAAATATTTGTTTGTTACCAATTGTATAAATTAATAACATTGAAAAAGTATAATGAAAAATACCTTTTGAACAGACGATCGCCTGCTAGTGGATTTTGTATCACCATCTTTAACAATCTAAAAGAAGAAGGTATTTGACGAATATATAAAACCAAAATGTACGTTACCTACTTTATTGTTTATAATCTAAAGCCTACCTTTTGTTCAGATTCAATGACAGAACTTCTTCTAGATTCTGATTTTGTTTCTTCAACCTAGGATTGTACCGATTATTGAACAGTAAAAACTTGTAATAGCATTTATTATAGTGCTATCGAAATGCTTACCTGTTTTACAGTCGTCTTTTTCGTTACTTTTGGTTCACCAGGCTTAGGTGCTGGTTCCTATAAGTACAAAAATGGTGTAACAAAGCATGCATACGGTAACAGAAATTCACCATCTTCAATATTTACCTTTTCTTTTTCAGTCTTTTTGGGTTCTGGTTTCTTTTTGTCAATATCATTTACTTTCTTTTCTTCAACCTTACATAAACAGACATTACACAATTACCATTTACAAACAAGACACGAAAACTACAGTTAGTTACCTTTATGACTTCTTTCTTTTCTTCTTCTTTCTTTTCCACCTTCTTTACTGCTTCTTTCTTCTCTATCTTTTCTTCTTTCTCTTCTTTCTTTTCTACTTTTTTTATGACCTCTTTCTTCTCTTCTTTCTTTTCCTCTTTTGTTTCTTCTTTCTTTTCTACCTTCTTTTCTTCTTTCTTTTCCTCTTTCTTTTCTTCCTCTTTCTAAATATAAAAAGAGAATTTAAAATTTCATATATAAAACTAGGCTAAAATTTCAATACTTTTCCACCTCGTCATTTGCTGCAAAAATGTTAATAGAACGCAAAAGAAATCAATATAAATCACACTTCGAAGAATGTAACTTGCATTACATTTTGTAAAGTTAAATATCACGCAAAATATCTCTCTCTCTCTTTGTGCTGTGCTGTTACATGAAAATGTATTAAAAATATAAAGATTGGTAAAAGTTCCAGAAAGAGTAACACACGTGATAGAAATGCGTGCTGTATTGTAAGTAGAAAGTATAAAAACGTCATTTGCCAATTCACTCTTCATTTTGCTAGTGTGCTTTTGTCATTGTTTATGAATGATGTGGGCGTACGTGTATGGGTGAGTAACATTTACATCACAAACATATTCAGAATATGTTTATAATATTCTATTATGTCCAATATCTCTTTTGGGATTTTTGACAATTAAAATTTTCGCAAATTATTACTAAAGTAGATAAAAATGAAAAAGAATTAATTTTTGATCTATTATTGCACATTGGAACTAAGCCATGATGCAACAGTTGAAGTTAAATCTGTTTGTGACGTATTTGTAGTAGATGTTTTAAAAAATGTATTAATAAGCAAAAGTTTGTGCATTATGTTTAAAAAATATTTTTTTCTCCATAATAGTATATCGTGAATGGATTCTTTATATACTATGGTCCATTTTCTGATAGAGTAGTAGGTACCTTCCAGTTTTCCAATTAACCAAAGTAGAGTTAGTCTGAAGTTTTACGTTATGAAACTGGGCGACCATTAACTACATTTCCTGATTTATTACATTGACCATAACATATACAGTAAAACCTTGGATTGCGAGTAACTTCGAGCGAGCGAGGTCTTGCAATACGTATTCACTTTGTCGCCATAATCGTGTTCGTGCGAGCGCATGCTATTTACTATAGCTTTGTAGCAACCACGTGTATGTGCGTAAAGCATTTTTAAATTTTCTGTTCAAATGTAGTAACTGCTTTTTCGTACTAAGAACCAGTAAACATGAAGCAATTAACGCCGTGTTGAACGCGCGTTACCAAAACCGCTCGACCATACCATACAAGCACTTAACGCTGCATCACCAGTCATTATTGATACATTCCACGCCGATTCGACCAAAGTTGGCGGGGTACCCTAATAGATTTTTTTTATATTTTGTTCACGTAATGCCCTTACCAAGCTCAAATATTAATAATAATAGTCCCCTTTCACAGGCCATGAAGGCCCATTGGGGTATAGCAGGGTAGGCTACTATTCTTGAGCCGTTCGGTACTCAAGGGTGGTAAAGTAGCTAGCTTTACGCACAGACCGCCTATTATTACCCCAGGAAATGATTTCCCAGGTACTCATTTTCACAGGCTGAGTCGACCTGGAAGCCTTAGATATTTTTAAAATTTCAATGTATTATTCCTGGGATTCGAACCCAGGACCTTAAGATTGGTAGTCAAGTGCCATACCCACTGAGCTACCATGGCTCCTAAAATGCTCGACCATACCATACAAGCGCTTAGCGCTGCATCACCAGTCATTATTGATACATTCCACGCCGATTCGACCAAAGTTGGCTGGGTACCCTAATAGATTTTTTTTATATTTTGTTCGCGTAATGCCCTTACCAAGCCTTATATAAAGCTCAAATATTACTGCCCATAAATACACCGTTCGCGAGATATAGAGGTTTATTTTTCTCAGTTTTAAACGTACATGCCTATATTCAAATGCTATTTACTCGGCCTTCGTATTAGTTAAAAAGGTCGGGTTTTTTTGCATTTGAAAGAGAATGAAATGGACTGTCTACGGTAATTTCGTGTTCTTTTCTCCAAAATTTGTAACATAGTATATTAACCGAGTTTTTAACAAATTTTGACTTTTCTCAAAATCGGTTCCATTAGTTTTTTTCAAAAAAAATTACAATTATTGTATGCAATGTTTTTATAATTGCGTTAAAATTTCAATTTGGTATCTTTATGGAATCAGAAGTTATGAATTTGCTCGCAACTGCGTCCCGTGAACTTCGGATAAAATTCTTGTTGCAGTGTGTAAAGTGTATACGCACGACTACAGAAAAAATGTCTCAACTTCCGATTCTATTGAGATACCAAGTTGAAATTCTATTACAATGATAAGGACATATCATGCAATAGTTGTGATTTTTTTGGAGAAAATTAATGGAACATTTTGAGAGTTACATTTGCTGTTCATGATACAAGTGAATGTCGTTTCAGAACATTTTGTTCTCACGACTATAGAAAAAAATTCATAACTTCTGATTCCATAAAGATACCAAATTGAAATTTTAATACAATTATAAAAACATTGCATACAATAGTTGTAATGTTTTTGAAAAAAATTAATGGAACCGATTTTGAGAAAAGTCAAAATTTGTAAAAAACTCGGTTAATATACTATGTTACAAATGTCGGAAAAACGAACAGAAATTACCTTAGACAGTCCATTTCATTCTCTTTCAAATGCAAACAACCCGACCTTTTTAACTAATACGAAGGCCGAGTAAATAGCATTTGAATATAGGCATGTAAGTTTAAAACTGAGAAAAATAAACCTCTATATTTCGCGAACGGTGTATTTATGGGCAGTAATATTTGAGCTTCATACAAGGCTTGGAAAGGGCATTACGCGAACAAAAAATAAAAAAAATCTATGAGGGTACCGCGCCAACTTTGGTCGAATCGGCGTGGAATGTATCTATTATGGGGAATCTCGAACCGTGCGTTACAACGCGCTTTGCCAAAATCGCGCGTTTGAATGTTTACGCGACTTATGCAATATTAGCTAACTCTTCATGTGTGCAGGTTCTAACTGTGCTGAAACAATACTGTTTTTGTATCATTTTTATATGAATACTAAATAGTTGTGGAACGAATCATCTGAGTTTCCATTATTTGTTATGGGGAAGTTCCCTTTGTTATACGAGTGCTTTGAATTACGAGAACATGTCCGGAACGAATTATGCTCGCAAACCAAGGCACCACTGTACATTATTAAATATTATCGGCATCTTATCTGAATAATCTATACAGGGTGTCCCACAATGCTGTTTACACGCAATATCTCCCTTATTTGAAAAGATAAAGAAATCAACCAAAAACTATTGCGAATGACTCAAAATCTACCTTCAGAAAACATGCTTAAACGCTGGTTGCATAGCAACGTTTAAGAGATCATGCCAACTTGATAAATTTTTCAAATTGCACCCTCTGTTTTTTTCACGGAAATGTATTCCTTACTTAATTCTGTATACAGTAGTATGCCTTACTTAATTATCTAATGTGAATTTAGGGGTTGAAAAAAATATTTTTTATAAATTGTACACTTATAATATTCACTAACTAAATTATTTATTCAAAAAATATGATTAGGGCCGTGTCTACAAGGGAACTACTGAGGCACTTTAAAGCCTGTGTAGAGTCCACATGAGGGCATTTTGAGCATTTGCTTTAAGTTTAAGATAAATTCAATTTATAAAAAATATTTTTTCAATCCCTAAATGGTCATTAGATAATTAAGTAAGGCATACTACCGTATGCAGAATGAAGTGAAGAATACATTTCCGTGAAAAAAACAAAGGGTGCAATTTGAAAAACTTATCAAGTTGGCATGATCTCTTAAACGTTGCTATGTAACCAGCGTTTAAGGATGTTTTCTGAAGGTCCATTTTGAGTGATTTACAATAGTTTTTGGTTGATTTCTTTATCTTTTCAAATAAGGGAGATATTGCGTGTAAACAGCATTATGGGACACCCTGTATATATAACATAACATAAGAGTTACATTTCCAGTCGGTAAAGCTAAACAGACACACTACACCGATGCTGGAATTAGACAAAAATCCTAAAACTGAAAGTTTTTTCAATAGATTATTTTATCTTTAAGTTTCTACTCTCAAGAAAGTATAGTATTACTCTTAATACTTAATTCTACTTATTGGATATCAATCTTTTGTTCAATTTTCAGTATTAACAAAAAGGTTCAAAATATGTCTCAAGTTGGCGGTTATGATATGTGATGTAATGATAATATGTGATTTGTTGTGAAAGATACGTCTTGAATCATAGTTTTAAATGAAGGATTTTAATGTTCCATAGCATATAAAGGCACGCGCAAGCAAATCTTAAAGTAATATTCAGAATATTAGTGTATGAAGTGTCTGTACCTTTTGGTCTACCTTTTCTTCAATTATTTCTTCCTCTTCTTCTTCTTCTTCCTCAGATTCCTCCTTTTTAATAGACATAGAGTGTTAATTTTAACTATGTACAGTTTGTGTTAAGTTATTTTTTAAATTGTTTAGTGTAATTATCTTAAGGTACACTAACCAATGGACTATATATACTTTTTATCGTGAAGACGACATAAATAAAAGAAATATATAAACGTATCCTTACCTCTTCTTCTTTTCTTTCTTTGACAGTTAACATGGCAGATGATTCATCTTCTCCAAATTCGTTTTTCATTACTACTTTGTAAGTGGCACCATGGGACAGTTTACATTTGCTTATTGTAAGTCGGGCAGTAGATCCATCAAATGTCATTTTAAATTCGGAAGATTCTTTAATAACAGTAGTATTTTTATACCAAATTACGATAACAGTCTTGTCTACAATTTTAAGTGTTGATATAAAATCGACTGATCTGCCTTCTTCAATTGTCTAAAATCAAACATCATTATTATTATAAAGGACCTCTACTAGTTTACGTCTTCCTATACTTACGATATTTGTGAGTTTACTAATTTTAGGTTTTTCGCCTTTTGGCTTTTCTTCAGGTGGGAGTTCTGTTACTTCTACACTCTGAGAAGTGGCTTCACCTTTCTCATTACGAGCTACTAATTTATATGAACCTTTATCTTCTTTTACGACGTCGTTTATTTCTAATTTGACATTAAATTCGCCCTAAGAAATTAAGGATTACTGGAGGCTTCTCAATAAAATACTTAGATAACTTACTTCCTTGACTAGCTCTACATGGACAGTATGGCGAGAATCTTCTTTGACAGCGTCAGATTCTTTGAACCAAGTGCATTGAGGTGCAAACTTGCTTTGAACTTTACATTCAACAATGACTGTGCGTTTCTTAATAATCTTGATAACTTTAGGCTTTTCTTTAATTACGGGAATAATTTCAATATTTAATGTGAGATTAGCATTGAGTTCACCCAATGTATTTTTTATGTTACATTTGTATAATCCTGAATCGTCCATATCAGGGTCCTTTAATTCTAATTTTATATAATATACATCTTCTTCCATTTTTTCCACTATAATTTTAATTTTGCTAGATTCGGAAACGACTTTTCCTTCACGATACCAAACAATTGTTGGTTTAGGGTCTGCGTGGACCTATCAGGATTTTAATGAAAAATAAATCGAGGCTCTTGCTGAACAATTACAAAACAATGTACCTTGCAGTCCATAACAACAAGTTTTCCTCCTTGATGCGACGTAATTCTTGGTTTTTCGACAAATGTGGGTCCCTCTCCTTCTGGTTCTGGTTCCGCTTCAATGTTGAGATTCAGATTTGCATTGCTTTCTCCAAATTCGTTTTTCACGTGACATCTATAAGTTCCTCCATCCGGTGCTGAAGGGTCCTAGCAAATTTCATATTGGTACAAGCTTTCAAATGCCTACATGTGTACTTATTTTTAATACATCCCATCTCACTAGGTTTACAGTAGGTACTCTAGTGTGAGGTATATATCAAAAGGAACTATTATTATGAATGGTCAAGCTTTCATTTTTGCCCCTTAATAAAAAATCAAAACAGGGTTTTGCGTTAATAAATTTGTAAAGAAGTATGGTCAAATATTTTTTAAATAACTTTCAATGTTTAATTTACAATAATTATAATAGTTACATGAGAATAGACACCTAAGGGATAATTAGCCAAGATAAAAAGTGTCATTACAGTGAGATTAAAAAAAAACTTGAATCACAGTCAACTATGGATTTACCAAGCATGCATGTTGCAGAGTAATCCTTGCATGAAAATGTTGACAAAACAAAGAGAGACAAACACTGGTAGATCGCGCTAATGGTAAGAACAAACGATGATCGATTCAACATTTTTGTAAAAGGTTATGTTCTGTACGATCCATTGAAGGCAAGTAAAATTGTATTTATATATGCGACTTATTTTTTAAATCTCACTGTATTATAGGAAATCTCACTGCACTATAGGGATTGTTAAGATTCTAGAAGAAACTAGCTAATTCATAGCCCCTAAGTGTAATCAGTTCTTTACCATAAGACTTTTTTGTTATGTGCATGCATATGATGATCAAATGTTTAGTATGAACTGTTTTTGCTGTTTTCAATAAAAGAAATCCCCTCCCACTGTAAAGATATATTTCTCTATAAATAGGATAGCAAGTTTGAACAGTTCATATCTCTCTCTCCCTTTGAGATTTTCCTGGTTTGGGATTATTCAATTTTATATGCATAAATAGCAATAAATTATTATTAATGTTTCACCATAAGTAAGGAAGAACTGGATGGAAGATACGATGTTACACAAATTGTTGAAAATCCGGATTTCTAATTTTAATATATTTATCTAGGCATGCAACGTCGATGTTTAGGAAGGGGGGGGGGCATGCAAAAAAAAGTAGACGTAATAGACTTTCTCATTATGACTTAGTATTAACATTACTTCCATCTATACTAAAGCTTTGTTTTGTCAGTAGCCACCTCCCCATAAAGTGTGCTTATATTTAGAAAATCAATTTGAAATAATAAATTGTTATAGATTGCTCTTAATTAGCGCTGCTTAAGTTTTGAATAGCTCCTTCCTCTCTTTGAAATCTTCTAAATTCAGGATTATAACAATTATATATGTAAACACATACGCGAAGGGGGGAGGGCAAGCTACGAAATCGATTTCTCTATTCAGCATTAAACTTAATATCCCCTAGGTCCATTCTAAGCGTTTTTTTGACAGTAGTCACCTATCCATAAAGTGTACAGATATCTTAGAAAAATCAGTTAGAAATAATAGCCTAGTTGAGAGAAAAACATCACCATGGTGTGGAAATACCGGTGTAATCAAACTATTCAGTTTTGGAGGAGAAGGGGGGCGAAATTTATAATTGCTGTATTATGATAGTCCTTTTTCTATTGTAGCTTCGTGTTTTGGGAAGTACTGTTTGCTTAGAATCTCCTTCACATTTAAGTATGTCATTGACAATGACAGATAAAGTAGTACTGTGTCAACGTGTATCATTTATGACAAAGTGTATATAAGATAATGTAATTTAAAGAGTGATACTATCCCGACACAAAATATGTTTGTTATAAAAAATATCACCACGGCTTTGAAATGTTACCCTAAACTACTCAACATAATATTTTTCATTTTCATCTTAATGTTTTATTTATTAATAGCTCATAAAAAATTTTATAACTGATATATCTGTGCCAAAGATCAAGAAAAAACTCGAACACAATATAAATAATAGCGTAGGAGAGCCTACGTGCAATTTTTCTTTTACAATTTAGAAAAAATCTAGATTCTCATATGTAACAAACAGTTGTAAACATTTTTTCCCCAAAACTATTTCTATTTTTAAAGTGTATATTGTTTATCTAATTTTAGTAACTGCTATTATTACTTGATTTAGAAAACAGAAATAGATATTAGTTGCTAATAATAGCACAACACCCATCTAAAAACGAAATTGTTGTGTACTATTGGCGCTTTCTAATATTATGTAATGATGAACACGTCATTTGCAATGGAATACTAATAATGAAGGCAGATCTTTGATACATTTTAAATTTCGAAATTTGTTTCAATCTGCAGTTCTCCAGTGTTGTATGTATGTATAACTGTAATAATGACAGCTTGACTATTCATGATGCGTACTGCACGATGCGTGCGTTTGAATATTGAATGAAACTGTAGTACTGTATGTACCTTTATTTCTAGAGTAAGTTCATAGATGTCTTCTTCAACATCCGTTATGTTTATGCTGATTTTGGAAGATTCGGTGACGACTGAGGTTCCTCTGTACCACGTAACCTGGGGTTTGGGTTTGGCTTTGCACTTGCACTTCATTGTAATAAGTGTACCGCTTTCATTTGGTATAATTTTAGGTTTTTCGATAAAGGAAGGTGCAAAACCAGCGGCATTGTCGCCACCTGTAAAGACACACATGTGAGCATTTGGCTTGAGGCAGGCACTTCAGGGTGGTTACGGCCATGCTCATGCAAACGGATATACGGAGAATACACAGTGAGACATCGAGACATGTTGACAGTGCTGAAACATATCTGAGACATCAAATATTATAACACAGGGGGTTCAGCAGAGAAGTTGCACAATACTCCGGATCATACGCAGCATACCTTGGAAGTTAAGCGAAATATTCGCATTACTTTCACCATAAATATTGAATGCATTACAACGATAATTTCCTCCGTCGGTCAGCGAAGGATGTGATATTTCTAAGGTCAACAAGTACGCGTCTTTGGAAGTAGCTTTTCTCGACATGTGTATTCGATTACTATCGCTAATGACCTTATTTCCTTGGAACCAGGTAATATCTGGTGCAGGATTTGCTTCTAATAAACATTGCATTACAAGGGTATCGCCTTCTTGGTGGATAGTTGGTTTCTTGGGGAAACGCGGCGCTTTTCCGTCTGGAATTCTGTGGAATAGAGCGCTATATTCGAACCAATCTTTGCAAATATGATGGAATCTTACTTAGGCTTGCCATCGCCCTCGAAGTTGAGGTTGATGGTGGCCGTTCCAGTACCATACTTATTTTTTGCTAGCACGCGATATTCACCCTTATCGGTGGTTTCAACATTGTAAATGTCTAAGCGAGCTAGGTAGTAAAGTATTTCGTCAATTTCCATCGTCGTGATGTAACGCCCACCTTCCTTAATTTCTTTATTGCCATGGAACCTACGTATCGCCAATGAGAGTCTCCTTCGTGTCATAAGCAGGATAAACATACGTACCACTTAAGGTCTGGTTTCGGGTCTCCCACACAACGACACTCGAATGTAATCTTGGTGCCGTCGTCGGTTTGTCGGATGACGGGGCGCTCCGTGAACGTTGGTCTGTATCCCTGTTCCGGTACCGGAGCCTCATCGCCTATGAAGAAATTCTCCTAAACTGGCTATCAGGTATAGGACAGCCAGCAACACTCGCGCAACTTACAATGTTCATCACCGAAAAAGCTCAGCTTTTAATATTGCCCTAACCGTGTTAAGATTACAGTGCTGAAATAAATGTGTCACATTTGCAAGAACATGGCCTTGGAAAAATCAGGGTATCATGTCGAAAAATAAGAAGAATGTCCGTAGCTTCTTAGCAGGAAACAAAACTGTGCTAAAAAAAATAATGCAATCCAGCGGTCAACGCGTAATAACAAAATGCAAGGCAAAATTTAGGCAATTGGATATACTGCACAATGTACAATATCTTGTATCTAATCTAAGCTTCTGAGCTAAGAAAAAAATACCACACAACACGTTTTCGTCAAAGGCACTGTACACGGATTAATACTGGAAATGTTAACAAACTTGCGGATTAAAAGCTGAGCTGAGATTAAGCGCAGTTAGTCCATTGTAACTGTGCACGAGTGCTGACATACTTGTCCCATTACAGCTGCTTTGGTGCTCAAGTATACAATTATGTATTTGGCAAGTTTAAACAATCAGTAATTGTGTCTGAATGCACAGTGTGTATAGTATTGAAAATAAAGTTATAAGTGAGTACACTGTAGTGTCGTATAAACTTGAGCAGCTGCATCCGTGGAGCAAAAGCACCTATACTATAAACTCTGTGCTGCCACACAAACGCAGTTAAAGAAGCTGGAAACTGAAAGCTCTGCAGTGATTAGAACGTTAATGAATTAATTAAATAGTGTAAGCATATCTTTCAGTTTCAGTGCTTGAAAAGAGTTTAAGCAATAGTTCAACCTCCTCTAAAATCCACCCTACTTACCTGCTTTCTGCCAGTCATACTTCAAATTGTATGATTTTGAATGAAAACATTAATGAGGAGGCTTTTAGCTAACAATAGGGCGCTAAGCGTTAAAAAGTAATTGTTTAAGAACTTACTGTCAAAATTAAGACTGATCGTTGCATTGCTTTCCCCCAATTCGTTCTTTGCCATAACTTTGTATTTTCCAGCATCCTCAACGGTAACGTTTGTAATTTCGAGTGTTGCAAAGTACGAATGTCCATCTTTATCAATCTTCAACTGAAATTTAATTAATTAGTGTTAAAGCTTTAGAAACTCCTCTATCAGATATTGTATAATTTTGACAATTTGTATTTGTTTTCATAGTCCACTGCCCAGATAAAATGTAGTGGATGGAAACAATACATTAGTAAGCATGTTCGAGGGTGAATGTAAAATTTTCAATTATGATACGAGCGTTATTTATAAAAATGCATTTTTTATTAAGTAACTCGGACTGTATGAATTACAAGATAAAAAATAAAACAGCAGGTGTCGCATATGCGATGTCTAAAATAGAACACGCCTGGTTGCCAGGAAAGTAACGCTTAAACCGACAGATAAGTACTCCTAGTTTCCTAGTTATAATCAGTACGTAAATAGGATTAATTTACATTTGTTAGTATTTAAAAACTAAATGATATAGCAGATATTATACCTTGTGACGTGGCGACTCGGAGACAGGGGTGGTGTTATGAAACCAGGTTACGGCGGGACGAGGATCTGCTTGAATTCGGCATTCAAAAAGTAATCTTTTACCATCCTCTTCTTGTCGAATACTTGGTTTTTTTGCAAACGTTGGTGCAAGGCCATCTATTTGTCTATAGAAATATGTCAGCATACAGAATTTTGAATAATGAAAAATTAAAAAAGGTATATCAAATTTCACTTCTTTATTGAATCGAGAATTTCAAATTCTTTCTTTGAATAAAACCAAATTGAAATAAATGTTTTGATTCTTTAAAAATTTGACGCCAAAATTTTGAAAGTCATTTATTATCATTGCATTATGCATCTCATTTGTAGTTATATATGGATGGATATGTTTACAAACAAAACCTCTTTAACACTTACTTTTCTCGTGGTTCGTCCATAGCTGAAAAAAAAATACTATAATTAGAACGTACATAATCAGTATTGCCTAGAAAATTTTAGAAAATCTGATAATTCCACTTGATGTTGAATTCATATCTTGAAGAGATAGAAGATTGTTTACATGAAAGTATACAAATAGAAGAGAAAACATATCTAGAAACTACTTACGACTAAAATTCAGGTTAATGGATGCTGCAACTTCACCCATTTTATTCTTCGCTTTGACCTTGTAAAGGCCCGCATCTGTTTCGATAACATCGTCCAGTTCGAGGACCACCAAGAATTTGTTGGTTCCCACAGATTGGATTTTGAAAACGGTCCGGGTATCTTCAGTAAGGAGTTCATCGCTTCTATACCACTGTATGTCCGGTTTGGGCGCAGATAGCAGTTGGCATTCGAAGATGAGTTTATTACCATCATCTTCTTGCCGTAGTTGCGGCTTTTGTGTAAAACTGGGAGCGAAGTCTTCGGCCACCCCCATGCTTTTACTATTATTTTAGCCCGGTAACATGGACATTAACTCGGCCCTACAAAATACCCCATATATCTGATAAATAACAATAAAATTTCAGGAAGATTTTTAAAAATTACTAAAAGGCTGAAATCACCAAAAAGTTAACTAAGATTATACACTGAAAGGTTATCCAACTTTGTCGCATCGAAAAATCAAAAATTAGTGTTTCGTATAATTTAATTTTGAAGTAAATAAGAAATTACTGACATAGTTTTGCAACCCGTTTATTCGCGCTGTGGGAAGTATGCTAAGATAAAATTACTTCTGAAATGAATCACCTTTTCAGCCTAGTTACTAACAGCCAAGAAGTATTTTTGAACTGTTACGTTCGCGTGCGGAAACTATTATTAAAACGGCGACTTGTATTCAAATTTTAAGAGCGTTTGCGTTGACGCTCAGCGCCGGTACTTTGGCAACTTTTGGTGATACAACCTGGTCAATTTTACGATCGCCCCCATATGTAAGTATTTGATAACTTTTTTAATAGATTATAGTAAATAATTTGACGTGCACGATTAAATCTTTTTCAAAAAAAGAAAAACAAGTACATATATCCTTGAAGGTTGGTTATCCTGCATATGAACTGCACTGTAATAACACTACAACACGTGGGGCACTTGCGCGCACAAGAAGCGAATATTCTGCTGAAGGATAAGACTTCTCAACTTACTTCTGTGGAGGGAAGCTGAACAGAACACTTAACCACTTCACTGCACACACTTGAGAGGGTTCGCGTGTACAACACTGTGGCCGTCCCGTCGCACAGGCGCGCCGTCGAGTCGTTCGTCCTATCCTAGAGATTGCTCTGTGGCTTCCCAAAGCACTGACTAAAGAAGTTTAAGGTGCACCCCAAATCTAAACGGAGTCGTGATACGTCCCTCCCAAGCGCTAAACCCCACTACTTTTGTTGCTCCTGCAGGAACGACGCCGTTAACAAAATATGTGCCGCCTCCACCCTGACCGCTATTCCCATTTGTTGCTCATCGATAATGACTAATCCACCTGTGATAAATGGTATGCAATTGTCATCCAACAAGCCGCATTTACAGACTGCATTCACGTCATCAAATACATCTTCGAGACTTTTCAATCCCAACGAAAATAGGAACTCTAACGTCAAGAATTTTTTCGTCTAGCATGAACAAGCTTGATTGATTGACATTCAGTCAGAGAAGTTGCTGTAAAAGAAAGCAAATGTGACAATTTAATTTACAAATTATGCAGTGGGTGTAGATTTTTAACTAAACAATCAGCCATATTTTCGATGTAAGTCGATCATAACGATATTTTCAGAAACTATTAGAAGTATAGAAGAGTAATATTGTTATGTTTGAATTCGTTCTTTTTTTAAGAAACAAAAGTCAATCTATTATAGTAGGATCCGTGATTTCGAGTAGCTGCTCCATTTTTAGACTTATTTCACCACGAGATTCTAAGGAAAGAAATTCAAGATGATCTAATAAAAAATATGTTGAAACATCCTCATCAAAATACCTAACAGAAGGATCATTGTTTTTGTTTTTAGTATCAACTAGTGCAGGATGTTATGCATGTGTTGCAATTTAATTTGGTCAAGTATCAAAAAGAGTTCTTAGCGTTTTTGCGTTGAATAAATGAATTATGTTGTGATTCTTTTGATTTCGATATAGCAGCCAAAAAATACATTCTTTCGATAAATATATTTTTAACAAATGTAGAATAGTACCAGTTGACGAAGCCAAAAGATGTATCGGCATATCTTATCCTATCTAAAAATAAGGACGGGTTAACAGATTTTATATTGGCAAAGAAATGTCACAATTGCTTTCGCTTTATATGAAAGTTACAAATAGTATTACCCGATCAATCTAGTTCTAAACATGGATGTATCGGTTATTTTTATTAAACAACATAGCAATGGCCTCTGTCTGTATCAAAAATAGACCAACACATGGTAGTCCGTCAGCAAGGTATACAGTCTAGTAAGATCTGCAGTAGCATTTCGACTGCGACCTTACTTATTAGTATTAATTACGAATCCGGTAACCTGTGCTGCATCCTATTTTCGTCACACCATCTAAATATATAATTATCTTCCGCCATTCGTCATAAAATTGAAATCTAACGAAGTTTACCGTTCAACTTTATGCCATGTTATTTACACGTCGTTACTTTAACAAACTACATACTGTCTTCCCAAAATAAATTTGGAAATGTTAAAATACTAAAACATTTATTATGTTATTGTATATGAATACTTTGCACTTCGTTCAAGTTTTAATGCATGCACGCAAATTAGTTGTAATTCAGAGTGTTTGCGTATCTTAAATTATATGTTGATGATAGTAATACATAGTTATATTTTCTTAAGGTAAAAAGAGATATTGTTTATTTTTTTGTTCCGCCATTGCAGTTTTATTGTTTATAATAAAAATGTAATATGGAAATCAGATTATAAGAAAACATGTATATGAATCCTCTAGAAATAACCATCAGTCCAAGTATTTTTAGCCAGGACCAGTGAAAAGGTGGTGTAAGCTTACACATAGACCAGTGCCATGCCAAGCCTTATAGGGCGGCGCGCTGCGCCTGCGAAATTCGTGAACGTCGAGACGACGCTTTAGCGCAAGCGCGTTGTACGATGTTGGTGCAAGCATCATACTAACCATGAGGCGCTAAGCGCACTGAAAATTCTGAAACTGCGGCTCAGCAAGACGCCCGCCCTGTAACCGATGCACGAAGCCCGCCTTCAGTTTCAAATGTGACGCGCGCGCCCCTCTGCTACTAATTGACCACATTCGACACTGTTTACATTAAAAGCGTGTTAACGACTCAAAAAACGCACATTTATCCAGAAACGCCTAGATAAATATACTTGAAACCTTAATTCTTGTAAACATAACGTTCCGAATCAAGCTTTCATGAAAACATTGAATTCTGAAAAGCGGATAATCACCGCACAGTTTATTTTACTTTACCGTTCATCAATAAATTCACTATAATTGGGTACTTTAAACCTGTGTTTGCATTTTCATGCCAAAATACTGTTTGGATGATCTTGAAAGAATTGCACTTTACTGTTCATGAGCTATATTGGTTTTAAGGAGCTTCCGTCTTAAATACAAGCACACGATCTGTACTTCTCCTATAAGCAATAACAATTTTCATAAGAATGAAATAATTTTAATAAAAATATTTTGTGTTAGCGCTTTGCTTAGAGTTGATTACATTTGCTAAACAATATATCCTGGAAAATGAAGAATCTTAATACAAGTGAATGATATTTTTAATCTTTCAGTAAACTTGGAAACCAAACAATACAAAACAGGGCATGTGCTTTTCTTTAAGAGTTGTATTACAACAACTTGGCAATAGAAAAAGACAAATAAATAGTTTGGACTTTACTAGTATTTTTACACTATGGATTAAATTTCCTGAAAACTTCATTACACAAATATTTTCTATATATACAAAAGAGGCCTTTCTTAAAATAGTATCATTGTTTATGTAATTTAATAAATATAGATATAGAGTAAGTTATATTAAAAATTTGTTTTAAAATTCTTGCCAAGGAGTAGTTGCAGCGTAACTAAATGTTGTATGTTTTTTTTCATGAAAAACTAGAAAAGATATATAGTAGGAATATTGAAATCCTTGCCATGTAATTGACGTAAGTGCTGATTTATAAATTACTTTTAAACGACGTTTTTATATAATTCTTTTAACTAAAAAACTGTTTTGTGTTATGTTGTTAGATAGATCATCTTTACCATTAATATTTTTTGTTTCTTTTTATTTGTCACAAGAATTATTTTACTATATAACTTCTTCTTTTTCCTTGTACCCTTTCAGGGTGTCGGATAACTATATAACTTAACAAACCCAATTTTCCTCACAGTGTAGCATTTTTTGTTACTTTAAGCTCCTTTTATTAAAACTACATGATGAAGAATTTGAACAGTTTTGTTGTTTTTGTCAAAAATCTGAACTTCATTAAAAACAAGTCAACGAAAATTCTATTAAACGATCAATAAAAATAAGGATTAAAACAAATGAACTACTTTATATTTGTGTAAATATTATCTTAAAAAGAAATTTGATTCATTACAATGCAATGAATACATTTTTAATGAATCAAATACAGCTAAATAAGCTTGAGTAACAAATGTTTGGAGAAAAAAGTCTGTGATTCATTTAATGAAGCCATCTCTAAGTCTATTAATTTTTGCCATCTATCCAATCACAAATAGGATTTTTTTAAACCTAAAGATATGATGAAGACAGAAAAATATTCATTATTTACGAACGCAGTGTTGCCAAAGACTCACAAACCTGTGGCTAGATATATATAGACGATGTGCTAATTTGAGTACCGTATCGTCCTACTGAAATATTTCAACACATATGCCCCCTTACTGTGACGTTAAGTGGTACAAGGCGGACATACTTTGCATCTAATAAAATTTACACAACTCGAATATAAGCAGTGGACGTCAATTTTTTGCCCTTGTGCCCTACATTTGCAGCACACACTATTATTTTATTAGCCATTTGCTTTGCGCTTAATGCGCCAAAAATAAATTGCTCGACTATGAATAATGACATTCACTTGTTGCTGACATAAATATTGCATTTTGCAAATCCTAAAGAAAGTTTCCTTAATATATGTAATTGCCACAGTTTTTTTATCGAAGATCTATTAATCTATTCGATTGAAAACACATTAATCGAAAACTCTTTAATTTAAGATAGTGTCACACTAGTTATAAATAACGATAAAAATACCATTTAGACAAATTTAGATTTTGATCTAACAAACGAACCATAGCCAAATTGTATTTTAACGAGAAAGAAGGAAATATAACATGATATAAAGTCTACGAATTAATGAGAGATCAAAGAACTTATAAAAACAAAATAACTAATATCAAATGTATTAATACAATGAATTAGAATATAGTCGATACAAAATGCAATTTAAGCTCATACAATAAATGGGCAACAATACCTAATGTTTGCCAAAATTGATATGAATCACAGAGAAACGTCATCTACTGACCTTTCATAATTCAGTTTTATTTTTCAAGGCTTTTTGATAGCTACGTGATGTTGCTGTCGTTTTTGCGGTATTTTATAAACTGCTACAGTGTTATTTAACTACACCCTCATTTTACTGGACAGTAATTCGAAAGCCGCTGAAGGATGTACAATTCACTAAATTTTATTTTCACAATAATTCCAGTATATTCTACAACGAAAATACTTCTTCATTTTGCCAAGTTTATAAAATAAACAAAATTCCAGAAAAAGCAACATTAAAATAGTCTGGTATCTATTATGTTATAGCTCAACTTCTATCGAAAGCAAATCCCATGACCGAGCAAGCCAAAGCTTGTTTTAAATATTGTCAGATAACGATTTACCGTTCGTTGCCCTACTGAAAAAATAGTTTCCGAAAATGTGATATTACTAACCACTTCAGAGTAGCGTTTTTTTGTAAAGTTTTATGACCAATCTTCCATATTGTATCTATAAGACTAGATTATTACTGTACAGTTCTTGCAGCAAAAATGTGTGTGCATTATTGACTAGACAAAACCTACAACTGGAACTCGTTAATTGAAACACAACATTACTCAATGGGATCGAACACGGACAATTCGATGTTCCAAAACTCAAAGACAAAGTTTTTATTCAAACGACCTTCAATTCACAAAAGTACACTCTCTTGTAATAAGTCAACGAAAAACTTTCTAATTTTTCTTTCAAACAATTAAGCCTCCGAATTAACCCCATTCTTCTAGATCTTTCAGTTGGAGTGTAATGTTCCTTGAAACACTCAATATAGAGTAAGTCATGTTTTTCATACAAGCAATATTTTCAACATTTTATGATTTTTCATCAGCTATGTTTTAAAAATAAACCTCATGTATGTAGTTCGCATTTTATTCTTACCTTTCTAACATTTAAAGTCTAAAAAAAGGTGCTTTCATATTATATATTAAAGTACGGTCTACGACAACTGGGCGCGGGGACAACTGGACGCAGGAGCAACTTGGCGCGGAAATCTATTAAGTATACATGCTACGTTAAAATTTTTCTAATCAGAATTTAAATTGTCTATTAACATAAAGCCACCTCAAAATGTATTTCGAAAGCGGATTTATTTAAAATATAAGCCTTGTCATTATAAAATACAGTGCGAGTGTAAAGTGTAAAACTATCAAAATAGATCTTTTATTAAATCTTTTTGAAAAAGCCCCCGAACATGTCAAGTTTTATCTTAAATGAGACATTTTAGTGTAATAATTGTTATTTGTAGATTGTTTTTTGCTTATGAGTTATAGCAATAGCGAGTTTTTTAAAAGTAACCCAAAATCTTTTATGATAAGTTTGGAAGAACATGGAATTATAAGACCAAATACGCTAAAACATTATGATGGATTAACTGTATTTTGAAATTTTCGAGATAATCGCTTTTAAAGTGTCAAAACAAAAGTCGAATAACGATCAAGTTTTAATATAAAAAATTCTGCGAGTAACAGTCATAATTGTAACGCTAGGTCAATTGTTACATGGTTACTTGATTTATGGCTGCAGTGCATGGCATGGAAATTAAATTAATTTCTTTTTGTCTAAGCTATCTCGCAGATAGCAAAATCGAACAAGAGGCGAAAATGTTTGAAATTAGAATTCCTGTTTATAGAAAAAGTCTGAAATAAGGTATTGACCAAACCATTAAAAAGATATGAGCTTCTTTGCATGCAGATGATCAAATTTAAACTACGAACAAAAAATAACGTCAAAAACCCTTTTTTTCCTGTTTTTACATTCCAAATTTTATTCTCATCGCTAAAAACATTCTTTTGTTATTTCAAAAAAATATAAATTTTTTAAAAGACCTTTAGCTTTAATGAAACAGTTTTGGATAAAGGTAAGTTTAGTTTAATCGTCCTATTTTGGCCTCAGGAATATGCGGTAGCACCTTGTAGAACCACCCTGTATTTCAAATGCAGTCGTTTTCTAAATACATCTTAATTTGGCTTTTCATATTAATAAATTATGCGAGTTATGTAAAATATGTGTCATTATAAAATTTATTATGTATTTTAAGTGTTTGTTCGTCTACAATTTTGTTATTTTAATCCTATAAATACAATTATATACATTTACTTTTTCTGATCAGAAACATTGTAATATAATATGTATACTTAATAGACTTTCCACTTTTCTTGCGTCAAGTTGTCCCTGAACCCACTTGACTCTCCTCGCCTAGTTGACCGCGTCCACTTGGATGCGTCCGTCTAGTTGTTCCAACCCGATTAAAGTATGCAGTTAAATTATGCGGAATATTAATTGTTATATTCATATTGTTTATATTTTTATATAAGATTGTTGCATAGTCAATAGTACCTATATACTATTAATATCAATTAAATTTCGACAACAAAGGTGTTTATTTACTATTTCCCTTATTATATAATTACTATCTAGTACTGCTTCAATAGTTTCATACTCACACGATTTGATTTTACTAGTTACTTTTTCAATAAGATATATCTGTACAAGAATCCATAATTACAGTTGTCAGCATTACTTTAAAAATATCCCACACATCGGTTTTTCCTTGCTAAGTTGGAAATGTACAGGTAAGAATTATGGGTAACTTCTAGTGAAAAATACTTTCTTCGATTGTAGAATGTATCTATATTATTGTTTAATATCTATATTATGTTCATTATGTAGTTAACAATCTTACTTTATTGCATTACTTTACGTATTAGACAAATAACGAAAGCAAATACTGTATAAGATAATGTGGTGGATTTAGATTATTACTTGAGCTCCAGGCGCAATTCAATTTTGAGCCCGCCTTCTAAATATTTTCGGTACCACATCAGTGTGTATTCTACGCGCACGCTTTTTACTATAGTACGCGATCTAGATTTGGTGTTGCGGTTTTAATTATTTTGATTGCGCAATTCTTTCATACATATTTTAACTAATGTTTAAATAAAAAAATGACACGACACCATCTCTCCCAAATCTAACATTAATACACGAATACAACAAATATCCAAACCAAAGCGATAAAATAGTTAAATCGTACATGCGTCGCACCGATATGATATGAGCCTGTGCGCGGCACAGGGGCGCCGCAGTCAGGGGGGCGCCGGCCTCCTGACAGACTAAAATATAATATAAATTAAACACTACCAGTGCAAAGTTGGAATAAAATTTAGTAATAAAATATAGCTTATATTTTTAATCGATCATTTTTTTCATATGAGGGACGACATTGCGCTGCCTTGCACAGGGGCTCCATAAACCCCAGCTACGCTTCTGCCTGTAACATACAGGCAAGCGTATAGAACAGAAGGTATGAAGTATGAGCGAATGGGCTTGCATAACAATGCCGTACGAATGACAGCTTCGGCTCAGCCTCCCCTAAAACACTCGCCCGCACTGACTGCGAAGACAAACCTATTACGTTTGTTCGCGTAGTCAGTTTAAAATTGTTTCAGAACTAAAACGCAGCCACCGTTATATGTGAGCCAGCGCAGTAGTGATTTCAGAGGAGAGTTTTAAAAGACTTCTGCACGTGCTTACTGGTTCCCAATTAGTTGCGAATAGTTTTGAACTGCCTCCGCGATCAAATCTTATATCATTTCTTCAGCAATATCGTCACAAGGTTCTTCATTCGTGGAATTACCAGCAATAGGAAAAAACTGAAAGTGTTTAACTTAAGCATTAAAGTAGGTATTGCGTCCCTTGAACTGACCCCCTCCCTTTTTATGCAAATGACCCGCGATCTAATTAATATTCAAATGAGGCGTGGTCTAATTAAATGCGCGAATTAAATGCGCGAATTAAATTATTTGATCTAATTAAATTAAATTAATTCACGGTATCATTTACATATCTCATCTCTCATTTACATATATCATTTCTCATATGGATGCTCGAATTAAATTAATTCACGGTATCATTAGCATATCTCATCTCTCATTTACATTTATCATTTCTCATATGCATGATCGAATTAAATTAATTCACGGTATTATTTACATATCTCATCTCTCATATGCATTCACGAATTAAACTAATTCATGGTATCGTTTGCATATCTCATCTCTCATTTACATAACTCATCTCATTTTGTACATCTCATTTTTATATATTATTTGTCATCTCTCATCTCTTTCTCTCATAAATTTATTTTAAAATAAATCTTATGTTGTCATTCCTATTTGATATTTAAATATAGATCTATAGGTCATCATGTAATTCTGCGAAAACAATTTAACATGTAGAAACATTCAGGGTAATAATAAGAATTTGCTTTCAAGTATAGAATGTACCTCTAAAAGGTTGCTGCCAATCACCAGTCGGATTATCTCTGTTGCATTTTGACCTGTTTAAATATACGTCATAAACATTTAAAATACGGTTTACAAGTAAAGCAAATTCTATTTGAAAGAAAACAATTACGGTCGTTCGTTATGATTTTTTAAAAATTTATTTAAATGAAACTTTAAAGAATATAGAATACTGTAGAGCATTATTTTTAAAATTCAAAAAACATTCTCTGTAGCTAAAGCTGTTTAAGAAGTTACTTTCAAACTAAATGTTTTTGCATGAAAATACGTACAAACTAATTAGTCATGTTGTTTTCGACATTCCTTAAAACTGCTTTCAACCATAAATAATCAAAGCGCTCTTACTGAACATTTCAAAGGAATTTAGTGAGTTAGTCATAAAGAAACTTCAAGGAATCTCAGTCACTTGTTTGTCAATGTAGATAGATTTGATGTACGCTTCATTAACTTTTTAACTAAAAAACATGTTTATTATACGCCTTATATAAAATTAGAGATAAAAAATTAAACCTGATTAGGTGGCCTAACAAACTCTTTTAAAGAAATGTTTATTTACATGTATGAGATAGTATTTAACATAATGTCCTTAAATACAGGGCTACGATTGAAAGGTAACAAAGTTCGCGGTCGACTAAGGTAAGGACAGTCAACGTTGCTACATTTTTCCCTGCGTTCGTTGTTTGTGAACAAATATAAAGAATACAGTTATCTGTCAATAGTTTAAATAATGGGTTTTACATTTGATATGCAAATCAAATCGTCAATTCGACACAACAGTACAAACTTTCATTGTAATGACTACAGATACATAGAGTCAGGTAAATGATATCTAAAGAACAGCATTTTAGTAACAGTTGACGAAGTAGAAGCTAACATTATGAATTTACTAAAGAAGGTAGGAGAAACTCACTGATAAAATATAGGTTATACGTGAAGCGTTTGCTGCTACTCAAACGTTAAAGCATAACTAGTACTCTTTTCTTCATATTTCTACTATATTTATTATAAATAACATGTTTAAATATTTTTAATATTATGGTTTCGTAACAATTCCTGTCTTGTTTAAGTTATTATGTAAAAGAATACAACACATAAATATAGGTATTAGACCATCAAATTTTAAAAGTTGAACAATTATAAAGATGAAAACGTATATTGGAATAAGGCTAACAAACTAATCGATAGACTTCAGCATCATGTTCCTTCACTAATCTAACATTTAAGCTATACATATTATAGCATATCGATCGATATCATTCAAGTCTAGCTTACGTTTAGTAGCAATTTATTTTTATTTAATATATCATTCAGATATGTCGTGCTATGTGTCTAAATACGAAATATAAAACATGTCTAAATCTATGTAAAGCTTAGGTTATGTAGGGTTAGCAAAAGACATGAAAAATGAATAATATATCCATATCGCAATACGAATAATACAAGCTCACCACTAGGTTTATGATAAACGACTGCAATTTTTTGAAAAGAAGCTGACCAGAAAGGTGATCAGTCGTGTAAATATTTAGGATGTGATAAAGTAAAATTATTTTTTGATATTTTAATAATGTTTTATTTCAATGATATATAGTTATATTTATAAGGAAATTGAAAAACATATTAAGAACATATTTTTGATGTACTAATTACATATTAATTAAACATATATAGAAGTAAACAAGGGTTAGTTTAAACGATAAATTACATTATTAAATTTTCAAATCAAATCGTCAATTCGACACAACAGTACAAACTTTCATTGTAATGACTACAGATACATAGAGCGAGGTAAAGGATCTAAAGAACAGCATTCTAGTAACAGTTGACAAAGTAGAAGCTAACAATATGAATTTACTAAAGAAGGTAGAAGAAACGGGTGTCTTAGTAATCGACAATTCTAAAACTTCATAGAGAGTTTTAAGGATTCTACTGTAGACATTAGATTAGAGCTCCGTTTTTTAAGCAATATTTGATCAGATTAACTATAATTTGGTCAAAAGTGGAAATTAAAAGGTTAAGCTAGTGACAGATCGAATTCAATAGTCACCATTAATAAAAGTAACTTTTTCAGTCAGTCATGTATTTAGCTACTATACTATGTAACGTTTATAAATAAATAATACATCATTATAGAATAGTCTTTGATTAATGCTCATAAACTGTTAACAATCTAACATTTCCTTTATATGAGTTGTTGATAGTATTAAACCTATGCATCGTCGTTACGAATTTTTGATATTCGAGTAATGTTTTAAGAAATTCAGAACCGACTTACAACATACCCTTTTCTTCATGTAACCTTTCGTAATCTTACATCGTAGTTATATCGTGTATATAAGGTATTCATGAATTTAGAGATTAGAGCTTGAGTCGGTCAACCCACTTTCTGATACAACTAAAGCATGCTGCTTAATTTTACATGATTCGTTGATAGAATACAATGCGTTTGCTGAAACTGTGACTAGACATATACATATACCATAATGAAAATTATTAAGCAAAAGAAGTCGCTAAATATATTTAACTTAGACAATCATGTTTCTCGATAATATTCCGATGGTGATAAGAAGCATGGTAAGCTTTTATCTGTTTCCTGTAGAGCAATTTTGAGTGTACCTTCTTCTTGTGGTAAAACTAATACCTTGTTAGGTCTACTAATTAATGAAAACGAATTAAAATTTGAAAATATCTACCTATACGCCAGAAACTCATCCATTTTTTTGTAATTGATTGTTAAAGGCAGGTAGAGAGGATAAATATATTTAACTTAGACGATCATGTTTCTCGATAATATTCCGATGGTGATAAGAACCATTGTAAGCTTTTACCTGTTTCCTGTAGAGCAATTTTGAGTGTACCTTCTTCTTGTGGTAAAACTAATACCTTGTTACGTCTACTAATTAATGAAAACGAATTAAAACTTGAAAATATCTACCTATATTTCGAAGGTATCGAAAATGGTTACAGATTATTATTAATCATACGAGTTTACTATAGATACGTTGAATAACCTACAAGAGTATATAGTATATTATTACATATCTGCGTATTTCGAAGCTATTGAAAATGTATGATATATTGTAAAATAACGTTTAAATATGGCGACGAACTTATTTCTTTTAAACTGACTACAACTCATCATACAAAACATACTGTATTTATGTATTCCCTTTCTCTGCTGACCAATGCGCATAGAAAGGAGTATAGACCTAGCGGTAAATTAATAGGTGTTAAACGTTGGAAATATGAGAAGATTATTAAACCTAATTTATACAGAATAACAGATTTTAGTCTCCCCAAAAAAGTTAATCAAAATGAAGCCTGATTGGATGCGTCAGAAGGTATTGTTTAAACTATTACATCTATTACATACGATTAATATAAATACATGGTGAAGAATATACAAACATTATTAAACTATATTGTAACAAGAGAGAAAAGGAGCGAGCCTCTTTTCGAGCGACGGGTGGTGCGTTCTGCCGCCTTCGAGAGAATGACGCATCGCACAAGCATGTGAACCAAACGCGGTTTATTCTGGTGTATTCTAGAAATACATGGTATGTTCGGGCGATTTCTGGAACGTTTATAGGATGGTATAAAGTCGACGTCGCGGAGAAAAGGAGCAGTAAACAGCAAGTCATTAACTGTGTATTACAAAATAAATAGTGAATATAAATGTTGTATTAGAAATTCATAGTCTGTAAATAATAGTTTTTAATGGTTTATAATCATAGCGTTAATTTATAGTGTATTCATTAGTGTATAGAAATAAATATTTGTTTGTGAATAGACGATTTAAAGAGCACTTGTATTATTATTTTTAGAAAGAACGTTACAGTGGTGTTACAGGTGTGAGGTTTTTTTAAAATAAATAAAATCGCGTAATAATTAAATAAAGTGCTGTGAGATTAAATTTTTAGTGTTAAAAATAATTTCAACAAACAATTAAGATGGCGATGAAATTGTTGAAAGATCTGAAGGTAATAGACTTAAAACGCGAACTGGAAGAACGGGACTTGGAAACAACGGGCCTTAAAAGCGTGTTAATAAATCGGCTAAGAGAATGGCTTTTGGAACAGAAGGAAGACCCCGAAAATTACCTCTTCGAAATACCTGGACCCGCAATTGATACTAACGTATTGTTAAGTAAAATGGAAGAGAATTCTAGAAAGTCTGAAGAGAATTCTAGAATTTTAAAAGAGGAATTATTGGAAAAGTCTGAAGAGAATTCTAGAATTTTAAAAGAAGAATTACTTGAAAATACTAAAGCGCTGGAAGAAAAAGTATTGGAAAAACACGAAGAGAATTCTAGAAAGTCCGAAGAAACTGTTAGAATGCTTAAAGAAGAATTACTAGAAAAGGCCGAAGAAACTGTTAGAATGCTAAAGGAAGAATGCTAATACTGGAGAATTCCAGAAAATCTGAAGAAAGTTCTAGAAGGCTTAAAGGAGAATTGTTGGAAAATGTCAAAGCGTTGGAAGATAAAGTTTTCGAAGAATTTTTGGAGAATGCCAGCGCGTTAGGACTATTGGAAGGTAGACTGGCGGAACAAGATAGGGTAATAAAGATGGTAGAAGAGAAAATAGCCCAAATGCAATTACCACCAACAACTAAGAAAGACGATATGGCCGAAATGCTGGAAGATAGAATGAGGCAACTACGGTTTCCCTCAACTTCTGAGAGGCCGTTTAATGAAGTAAAGAAACAATTTAAAGAAGAAAAGGATCCTGCCGTAGGGATAAAATTAAAACCACCCACGTTCGATGGAAAGATACCTTGGTCCACCTACTACAAACAATTTGAGGCGGCCGCTGGGGCCAACGGATGGACACGCAAGGAAAAGGCCGTTTCTCTAACTGTGGCTTTGCGTGGAGACGCGTTGAACGTCCTGCAAACAATCCCAGCAGGACAGGAAAATGATTACCAATTGTTAGTGTCTAGATTGGAAATGAGATATGGAGACGCGCATCTTCAACAAGTGTATCACGCGCAAGTGAAGAATCGTATCCAGAAGAATGGAGAAAGCCTGCAGGAGTTTGAAGCCGATGTTGCGCGGCTTGTCCGATTGGCGTACCCTACGGCACCCGATTCATTTCTGGGACAACTGGCTGTGCAGACCTTCATTGATGGGTTAAGAGACGGAGAAACACAACAATCATTGAGGCTGGCACGACCAAGAACAACTGATGATGCGCTTGCTCACGCCTTAGAATTTGAAGCTGCAAAACAAGCGTCCCGAGGTCACGGACGTGTTCGGACCGTTTTGGAAGAAGATGAAGGTTCTAAAGATCGCCTAGAAGAATTATTAATGAGAGTTCTTCGGAAGGAAGAAAGCCGTAAGAAGAATCATCAAGAAGTTCGAGGGCCTCGTTGTTGGAATTGCGGCGAACAAGGACATGTAGAACGCCGTTGTCCCAAAATAAGAAAAGTACAACCGTCGGAAAAGTTAAAAGGGGTTGGCAAGAGGGGGCGAACGTTGACTGCGAGTGAAGATGCCCCGGAGATCACGATCCATGCCGTAACATCGAAGAACAGTACCAGCAGTTTGTTCGTAGATGGGAAGATTGCTAACCGAACTGTTCCACTACTTATTGATACGGGGGCGACAAAATCCATCGTACGCCCTGATGTTCTACGATCAAGTATTAAGCTGTTACCCACAACTACTCAACTCCGTACAGCAACAGGCGAAGTGATACCAACACGCGGAGTGGTGAAGACGAAGATTGGTATTGGAAGTGAAGAACGTGATCATGAGGTGCTGGTAGCCGACATCATTGACGAATTCATCTTGGGAATGGACCTCCTGAGAAAATTTGGTTTTACATTGGACTTGAAGGAGGGTGTTTTGAAGGTCGGTAACGAAGAACTTCCGTTGCACCCACGAGAAGATCCGATTGTAAGGGTTTTGCTGACTGAAGATGTGATATTGCCGGGTCAAAGCGAGATGGTTGTCGAGGCGGGTTTGGATGGAGATCTTCGGGTAGGATGTGTGCGAATGATGGAGCCTGTTTGTGATAAGAAGATCCATAGTGGCATACTGGTGGGAAAAGCGCTGATCAAGGTTGGAAAGAGAGTACCGGTGAGAATTATGAACGTTAATGTGGATCCGGTGACATTGAAGAAGAGTACCCTTGTGGGACAGTGTGTGCCAGTATTCCGAGTAGCCAGGTGTATGGCTGATGTTCCAAAACCAGTGCCCAAAGACCATGGTGGAAAATTAGTGGGTATGGTTACTAGTTCGTGCGAAGACCTTAACAGAACGGAAGTGAAGGAGGTACAGGGTTTGGTTCACCGATACCAAGATATCTTCGCTCTTGACGATAGCCAGAAGGGACGAACAAATATAGTAAAACATAAAATCAATACAGGCAACTCTATGCCTGTCCGTCAGCAGCCGAGGCGTCTACCTCTAGCAAGGCGAGCAGAAGCCGAAAAGATTATTACTGATATGGAAGAACAAGGGGTCATCGAGCCATCCAGCAGTCCATGGGCATCACCGGTGGTCCTGGTCAGTAAGAAGGACGGGTCAACGAGATTTTGTGTGGACTATCGGCAGCTTAATGACGTGACCAAGAAAGACAGCTATCCCTTACCACGCATCGACGACACGTTAGATACCCTGTCTGGTTCACGATGGTTTTCGACTTTGGACTTGAAGAGCGGTTATTGGCAAGTTGAAATGGAACCTGAAGACCGGGAGAAGACCGCGTTCACTATTGGTTCCGGACTATGGCAGTTTACAGTTATGCCTTTTGGTCTATGTAACGCTCCGGCCACCTTTGAGCGTCTAATGGAGACCATCCTGAGAGGGTTGTCGTGGAAGACCTGCCTGGTATACCTAGATGATGTGATTGTAGTCGGAAAATCATTCAACGAACATTTGAACAATCTAGAGGAAGTGTTCCGAAGACTACGTGGAGCCAATCTGAAACTGAGTCCGAAAAAGTGCCACATATTCAGAAAGGAAGTGAAATATCTCGGGCACGTCGTATAACAAAATGGAGTGGCAGCCGACCCCGATAAGATTCGTGCAGTTCAAGAGTGGCCAACACCGAAAGATAAACACCAAGTTCGTAGTTTTCTTGGGTTATGTACCTACTACAGGCGTTTCGTTCCTGGGTTTGCCAATATAGCGAAACCTCTGACAAGGTTAACTGAAGATGGGCGCGAGTATGTTTGGAGCGGAGAGTGTGAAACAGCTTTCCAACAGCTGAAGCGTGCTCTGACAACAGCACCAATATTGAGCTATCCACGGACAGAAGGGAAATTCATACTTGACACAGATGCAAGTAATCTGGCCATTGGGGGGTACTTTCTCAGATACAGGATGGACAAGAAAAGGTCATCGGCTATTTTAGTAAGGTTTTGTCGAAAGCCGAAAGGAATTATTGTGTGACCAGAACGTTGAGCACTTCTACAAATACTTGTACGGACGGAAGTTTTTATTGAGGACGGACCATGCAGCGTTGAAATGGCTTCTACAATTCCGTAATCCTGAAGGCCAGGTCGCAAGGTGGATCGAACGATTACAAGGATATGACTTTGACACAGAACATCGAGCGGGCACTAGTCATCGAAATGCCGATGCTCTTTCAAGAAGACCCTGTCCAACGGATTGCCGTCATTGCTCTCGTTTGGAGGAGAGGGTTTGCCAAGTATTAAGGACTACCATCGTCAACGACAATTGGTTGCCGGAAGAATTGCAACGACAGCAGGAGGCTGATCCCGAACTAAAAATGGTACTGGAATGGAAGCGCGTGGGAGAAAGGCCTGCCTGGGAGGCCGTCAGCCCTTTCAACAGAACGCTCAAAGCATATTGGGCCCAATGGGAGTCCTTGAAGGTGGAAGACGATCTCCTGAAGCGAGTACTGGAGAGTGAAGATGGCACCACCATTAGGTCTCAGTTCGTGGTTCCAAGAAGCCGAGTGGCTACAGTATTGCGACATCTCCATGACGGTGCCTCAGGAGGACACTTCGGTGTGAAAAAGACTTTGGAGAAAGTTAGGGAGCGTTTTTATTGGGTCAACTGTAAAGAAGACGTGAAGGAGTGGTGCCGGAAATGTGAACTATGTGCCACTGGTAACGGACCCTTGGGGAAACGAAGAGCACCTATGAGGCAGTACAATGTGGGTAGTCCTCTGGAAAGAATAGCCATAGATATTGCCGGACCATTTCCCGAAACCGACGATGGGAATAAATACATATTAGTGGCAATGGACTATTTTACCAAATGGCCAGAAGCATATGCCCTACCAAACCAGGAAGCTGCGACTGTTGATGACGTACTAGTCAAAGAGTTTTTCAGTCGCTTCGGAGTGCCCATGGAGCTGCATTCGGATCAAGGCCGCAATTTCGAGTCTGTACTCTTTGGAGAAGTCTGTCGATTGTTGGGCATTCGCAAGACTCGGACCACACCGTTACATCCGCAGTCCGATGGAATGGTAGAACGCATGAATCGGACAATGGGCAAATATTTGGCCAAGGTCGTCTCCGATCATCAACGAGACTGGGACCAATACCTGCATCTGTTCCTGATGGCTTATCGTGCATCGGTCCACGAAACAACCGGTCAGTCACCAGCGTCTGTGATGTTTGGACGCGAGTTACGGTTACCGTGTGATCTAGAATTTGGGTCTCCACCTATAGAGCAGGAGGTAGCCGGGAATGATTATGTCATCAACTTAAAGAAGAAGTTGGAGGATATTCACGACCGAACCCGAAATAATAGTCGAATCGCGAGTGACCGGATGAAGGCTACGTACGATGTGAGAGCCCAAGAAGGAGGGTTTCAACCTGGAGAGCTTGTCTGGTTATACAACCCGCAAAGACGTCGTGGCTATTCTCCAAAGTTACAGCGAAATTGGGAGGGTCCATACCAGGTGAAGAAACGAATAAATGACTTGATTTATCGCATCCAGAAATTGCCAAGGGGGAAACCAAAAGTGGTACACTCCAATCGTCTGGCGCACTATGAGGGAAATAATGACGCAGTCCCGGATCGGGAAGATGAGGCTGAGGTGGCTATCAATACCGTAAGGCCTGAAGATGATCAGCCAACCTTTAGAGAATTTATGGCTGCGTTCTCTGGAACTAGAAAAGCGCGATTCGGAGTCACGACTGAGATGCAACAAGATCTCTTCCAGGTCCCTGGTGATTATTCCATTGCCCACTGTGTCTCCGAGGATCTCCGTATGTCCAGGGGGATCGCAGTGGTGTTTAGAAATAAATTTGGACGGCTGAATGAACTTCGAGAACAAAATCCCTCTGTTGGTAAATCCTTACGCTTGCCTGATCATGACCGATCCATTTACTACTTGGTAACCAAGCAGTTTTACTACCAGAAACCGAGTTACGCCGACTTGTGGAGGGTACTATGGAATTTGAGAATCGAGTTGCTTACCAGGGGAATTAACAAATTGGCAGTTCCCAGACTCGGCTGTGGGCGGGACCAGCTGGATTGGAGAATCGTTAGAAACATGCTGGAAGTTGTCTTTAGAGGTACGGACGTCAAGATCTTCGTCTGCAGTTTTGACCCACAACCCGTATTAAGGCCAACGAAGAGTGTAGACTGTTACTTCTACCGTAATAGAACGTGTAGTCGAGGTGAAGACTGTCGATATCGTCATGACCCGTTTTACAGGAACCAGAGCATAAAACCTGTTCTGGGACAGAACAGACTTGAAGAGGGGGGCAGTGTAACAAGAGAGAAAAGGAGCGAGCCTCTTTTCGAGCGACGGGTGGTGCGTTCTGCCGCTTTCGAGAGAATGACGCATCGCACAAGCATGTGAACCAAACGCGGTTTATTCTGGTGTATTCTAGAAATACATGGTATGTTCGGGCGATTTCTGGAACGTTTATAGGATGGTATAAAGTCGACGTCGCGGAGAAAAGGAGCAGTAAACAGCAAGTCATTAACTGTGTATTACAAAATAAATAGTGAATATAAATGTTGTATTAGAAATTCATAGTCTGTAAATAATAGTTTTTAATGGTTTATAATCATAGCGTTAATTTATAGTGTATTCATTAGTGTATAGAAATAAATATTTGTTTGTGAATAGACGATTTAAACAGCACTTGTATTATTATTTTTAGAAAGAACGTTACAATATAAAGAAAAAATTATTTTGAAAACTATATACAGATATTATTACTACATGAGGACCGTAACATCAGTCGATCCGCGGCTTTTTATATCAGTACAAAATAATTAGATATAGTTATATTTACTATCTATTCTTTTAAACTGCTGTTATACTTACCATGTTTACTTTATAGTCGGGTATGTAGTACCATTATTAGTGTATACGAAATGTACTATTTTAATAGATATTATATATAAGTTATGTATTATGTTTTAAGTAACGTTGAAACTACTCGTATCGAACGTACTCGAATATAAGTTATCTAGTTTCAAATATGTATGTTAGAATATAAGTTAACTAGTTTCAATAAAAAGTAAAATATTTATCTGTTTTATTTCTCCAGGTTAAGTCTTCAAGGTTCTCATAACTATAGATATTGTAAGAGGAAATCATGTTTAGAGGTATATTCTATACTTGAAAGCAACTTTTTATTATTACCCTAGATGTTTCTACATGTTAAATTGTTTTCGCAGAATTACATGATGACCTATAGATCTATATTTAAATATCAAATAGGAATGACAACATAAGATTTATTTTAAAATAAATTTATGAGAGAGAGAGAGATGAGAGATGACAAATAATATATAAAAATGAGATGTACAAAATGAGTAATGAGTTATGTAAATGGGAGATGAGATATGCAAACGATACCATGAATTAGTTTAATTCGTGAATGCATATGAGAGATGAGATATGTAAATGATACCTTGAATTAATTTAATTCGAGCATGCATATGAGAAATGATAAATGTAAATGAGAGATGAGATATGCTAATGATACCGTGAATTAATTTAATTCGAGCATCCATATGAGAAATGATATATGTAAATGAGAGATGAGATATGCAAACGATACCGTGAATTAATTTAATTCGAGCATCCATATGAGAAATGACATATGTAAATGAGAGATGAGATATGCTAATGATACCGTGAATTAATTTAATTCGAGCATCCATATGAGAAATGATAAATGTAAATGAGAGATGAGATATGCTAATGATACCGTGAATTAATTTAATTCGAGCATGCATATGAAAAAATGAGAGAGGAGAGATGTACAAATGAGAGATGAGTTATGTAAATGAGAGATGAGATATCCAAATGATACTGTGAATTAATTTAATTTAATTTAATTAGATCAATTAATTTAATTCGGGCATGCATATGAGAAATGATATATGTAAATGAGAGATGAGATATGTAAATGATACCGTGAATTAATTTAATTTAATTTAATTAGATCAATTAATTTAATTCGCGCATTTAATTAGACCACGCCTCATTTGAATATTAATTAGATCGCGGGTCATTTGCATAAAAAGGGAGGGGGTCAGCTCAAGGGACGCAATACCTACTCATTAATGATATGTATTCTTCAGATTCACTTAGTTTGCATAGCTATTTTATATGATTCTAAAACTTCTCATATAAAATTACTAGTCCAGTTACTTTAGGTATAAATGTGATGTCTATTCCAGAAAATCCCTCTTTTTTTGTTTTAATTGCTTTATTTTGTTGTTTCAAACAATATATTAAAAATCGACAATGAGATCCGCCATCGTTAAGAAATATTAAAAGTCAAAGGTCAAAAAATTTGTTTCTTTGCAAATACCTCACTTGCTATGGTTCGGAGGTCAATTAAGGTTTTTATAAAAATGAAAGATAATTAAATTTTCGACAAAAACGGTTATATTCATTTTTTATGTACAGCGAACCGTTTGCGAGATATACAGCAAAGAATGTGTATATATAAACGCGTGTTTTATTCTACGTCGAAGGTTAATATTCTAGCACAAGTGAGTAAACTTCAACTTTAATTGTTTAAAAACATCAAGATAGCACCCTTTTTATTTATAGGTATTGGATAAAATAATTTTACTGCTTAGCGTAGTAACTGACATTTGAATTATACTGCAAATTTTCTAGAGAGTTTTCTGAAAAGGGAAATAAATTTGAACGATCCTGATTCAGAATAAAAACAACTTATTATATTGTTGACTCATTCAAAGCATTTTTATAATAATCTTAATTGACCTCCAAGGCATAGAAAGTGAGATATTCGCAACCGAAATTTTGACCTTTAATATCTTTTATAGTCAGCGGAATCTTACGTTCGATTTTTAATATATTGTTTAAAACGACAAAATAAAGCGAATAAAATTTAAAAAAAAAATGAGTTGGGATTTCTTTTGCAACAATAACCCTAAAGTAACTGGACTATGTAGTTTTATTTAGTAATGATAATAAAGAAGAGTGTAAGAGAGATTTAATGAAACAATTTTATTTTCTGAGATTTGTGTCGCCCTCGATTTAATAAACTACAGGTGTGCGCCTGTGCGGATATCCGCCACTGCCTGCGCCCTTATAATACCGATCATAAAAATGAAAAAGTACTTATTGTGAATATGTGAATTATTATTATTTATTATTTCATAATTACTTTTTCTATTATTTGATTTATACATATGGGTAATTCTTCAGAAATATTAAATTTACTGTCCCTGTTTAATTAATATTATTATATTAAGAACACCTTTTTACCTGTTAGTTCAGTACAGTGAATATGTAATAGCAGTTTATTTAGCCAAGTATATATTAACAACTGACCTATTTTTTTAACAATAAAAAGTAAACTTTATTATGACATATATCATTCACGTGGCATGTCCCTAATATGTATTCTCAAAGTAAAAAGCAGTTTTTCTGAGGCATCAGTTAATCATTATTGTTCTAATTAAGGAGAATTGTAAAACAAGTATAGGGCTCTCATCCAGAGTCAATTAATATATAAAATATTAAGCATCGACTACTACACAATCAATTAAATGTTGTCCCTGATAGTTTGGCATTTGCGTGGATCTAACTAAGAGAGGAGAACATTATTTAATTTCACGTATAGTATTAGTATTTCTACAATATCAGCATTACACATGTATTGCTTGCATATGTAATTTTAATGAAATCAACATATAGTGTCTTGTTCAGTTGATCTATAAACTTTATAGAGGTAGTTTATATGGTTTGAAGTTGATCTATAAACTTTATAGAGGTAGTTTATATGGTTTGATGTAAGAGTACATCTTTTTCGCATCATTCACGTGGTTATTATAATTTCTTACTGGTGTTGAATTTAGAAATGAATTTTTCGTAAGTTGATACATTACTTGTGTTGTTTCATTATACCTAGTATGAAGCCTCCAAAGAAAATAGTCTAGGCGCTATGTTATATTAATGCTCTAATAGTCATTCGCGTGGCATTTTCATTGCATCATTTGCGTGGATTTATAATTCCACATAATACAATTTGTTTACGGAAATGACAACTCCTACATACATTCATGTTCTTACATTATGAGGTGCAAAGAAAATGTGGAAAAGAAGAGAAAAAATTAAAAATGATCCTGAAAAGAAACAAATGGAGAAGCTAAAACATGATGACTGTCATATCACGTAAAATAAAAATTACTAATTTTTATTTTACTTGTTATCCATTACTAAGCCATTATTAAGCATTATCGTGTTAGAAATATCTTTTTATTGTAATATTAAAGTTCAGTTTTTTATTAAATATCTTTTCTGTCAATTGCATGTTATTTGGATCATTTACGTGGATTTTAACACTGTAAAGGTCGAAAATGTCCAGATTAAGCTGTACTAATCAACAGTATGTGTTATATACAACCAATTGATCGTACTATTTCTTAGAAAAACAAATTTCAACAATTTTCTTTTCCGAGAATTTTTCACATCCAAATTGTGGTTTTCGGGAGAAACACCCATATATGAAATCTAAAATAATTTTGAGACCCCCAAATCTTTGAGGCCCGAAGCAACTTCTTCATTTGGGTAATCCGCCACTGATTGGAGTAACAAATAATTTAAACCTACATTTTACTGGTTTTGATAAACAATTGAAGACTACTGATTTCAGTAGCGTTCAGAGGAACCAACTATATTATAAATATAATGGCAGATATTTTTTTTCTTACAGATGAGGTGAATGTAGGGCAACAATGCAAAAATTACTTTGATACAAATAATTCTTAATCACCCATAATCCATAATAGAAAAGCGTAACAGTCAGTATATTTAACTCCATGAGTTATAACTTTTACAGTTAATTTGGCATTTGCACTTTTCAAATAACAATTTATTCATTATGACTCAGAAAGACACAATTCTGTTGTGACAATTAAGCGAAGCTTCCACTTTTGTTCCAACCATAAAAATAAGGTCACATGCAAGAGAAATTGTTGGCAATGTAAATAATAAGTTGATGTCATGTTTGTGTTCTCATATTCCTTTAACCAGATGAGCTTAAGTTTTCCTGCCAATTAATTGTGACGGTGTCATACTATCTTATGATTTCTGTGTAAAGATTTAGATGCATTTCACCATGTCAAATAATTGTTCTTGCTATACCAGTTTTAAATTTCTGATTCTGAGTTACTTTTTTGATGTTTAAGTATTACATGGATAAATCTATGAGAATTTAAGAACGCAGAGTCAATAATACATAGAAATTCATAAATTAGAAAGCATATGACTTTAGATGATGTTTTTTTAAATAAAAAGTGATGAAACATGGTCAATCTATTACAAAAATGGTTATACAAGTAGACCCTAAAGGTTTATTTTAAAAATGGTTTTGAAATACATGTGAATCATGGAGAAGTACTTTTAGAAAGTTGAAACAATACACAAGTAGGTTCCAATAGGATTGCTTAATTGTGTATGCTTTATAATAAGTAGTAGATTTAAAAATAGTGAAATCATTTTGAGTTGTTATATGAATTACAAAAAAAAGAATAAATATAACTCTAGTGATAATTTTAGCACAAGAAATGTTAAAAATGTTACTAAAAAACTTTCCAAGCAAATTCCTACTAGGAATATATTAATTAAATTGTGTGTTTGGCTACAGTCCAGTTTTTCTTAAATGGGCCAAACGTTCCCAATCATTATGAAAATAAACGGTTCATTATAAATTTAAATCAGAATAGGTTAAAGATTTAGAACAGTTCATTATGATTTTAATGTTAATTTTGTAGTCACTAAGGAAGCAGCATATAAATATTTTTTAAATATTGGTTTATTATTATGAACTCATTTTCTTAATTTATCATACTTTCTCAAAGGTTTTATTTTCTACACTGTTGAATAGGTAACTCCACACATTTATGTTCCATGTATCTAAAAATACTCTTTAAAATATAAGAGTTTGTCATTATCTTACAGAAATAGAAAACCGTGAAAAGAACCTATAGGCATTATACAGGAAAAATGAAATATTTTACGTTCATCAGTTCTGATGTTTCTTATTGAATTGTATTTAATAAAATCAGTCTTCCATTTGTTAAATAATTTTTAAAAATGGTATATTACTGATAATTTATTAAACATGTTTTTTAACATGCTAAGTTCAAAAACCCTATGTCCACTTAAAATAATTTTCAAATTAAAAAAAGGCTAATTTATCAAGATTTCCATCACATGTGCATCTTCTTTTTGTAGTATCACTCCAAGGCCTTTGACTTGTTTCAATATTTTACACGGTTTGTACTCGTATGTTCTAACTTTAGACTTAAATTTATGTTACAACTTACTAATGATTATTTGTTACATACGACTTGTCTGATAAACACTTCAACCTACGTCATTTTATTTTAAACAAAGCTTTGTTATGTAGTAGTAATAAAAGATGTTTCACCACAAAGCCACCCGCAAGTGACTTCAGTTGGGGATAAAATACATCCAAGATTCAGGCCCTCATTTTAATGCTTGTTTGAGAGCTGTGAAAAGGACTGTATTGCTTGGAATTGTTATTAACAGGCATAGGCTATTTGATTAGTAGTATAGTAGTTGCTCCCCTATTAACTACAGTGGCCTGCGGTGAGAATTTAGGCTAGGAAAGCAACCACGATTTTAATTATAATACACCTAGGTACAGGCGCGGATTAACGGGGAGGGAATAATCCCCCCCCCCAATTTTAGAAATAAGTTTACATAGAATAGAAACAAATAATGTTTGTTTAATTATTATTTATTAAAACAATTATTTTTCCAAAGATTTCCCCCTCAAAATACTTCTCTGGATCCGCCCCTGCTAGGTACAATAAAAAACAGTGTTATAATTATTAAGCTTAAAAGTTTTTCAAAGAAGCACTTTTACACTTTATACTTATGGAATTTGTTGACTATCATTCTTGTATGCGAAAAATTCCTTATTAATAATTTACAAACTGAACAAAAAATCGTCCCGATTCGGCTATTTATATCGAAGGTACTCGAACCTTTCACCGAAGCAGTTGAATTTGCAGTCGTGACGATAATGCAATTTTAAATTTGCATACAGGCAAACTAAATAGAACTATTTGTCTTTAAAAAAATCCAACTTATAAATTAAAATAATAAAATGCGACAAAATACAGTCTCATTCGCAGATTTACATTACTTAAGTAACACTAAATCGAACAAATAACCAAATTATAATAAATAAACATTTGGGAACGAAGCACAATAAAAATTACGACCAAACAATGTTAACCAGCCAAACAGCATCCGTCTATTATAACACCCCGCGCTCGCTGATTCACACCAAGGTTAAGAGAAGAGCATTTGTAAGCAGTGCTTATATGAAGTGTATGTATCACATTTGAATCGGTATTACCTTTCCGTGCAAGTTTAATGAGCCTAATTAAAATAGTACTCTAAATAATTATACTTTTTGCTGTACAGAATTGATATTGAGCTTTAATTTGATAAATATTTCAATTTAAATAAACGATAACCATAATTTTACAAAAGTATTTTTGTTAGCATTGTTTTTATTTTTAATCAATTCTCAAGGCAAGCATTGCTTCCATGGACCGCACGCCACTGATTAACTATTAACTGGCCACTTTTTTCCATTGTATTCTATAATTCGATAAGCGTTCGACTTGATTCCACAATTCTTCTTCCTTTCCTCCTTTTTTACAAAATATTATGTTAAAAATTTTGAACTGTACGTTGTTTTTATTATAGAGTTAGATATGGGGGGGGGGTGCGCGAAAATTTTGAACGCCGTGGCCAGCTGCAGTTCTTATAAAGTAGGATTTGAAAATCATCTGGTCACACATATTTCATTATTTCAGAGGCTCATTGTCACTTGGCTGTATATACATTTTCAGGTTTTTCTTACTTTGTTTAGAATTCTTAAGCAATCTTTCGCGACCATAAATTACCCTTCTAAGCTTCCATAACCGTAAGTCGACAAGGTATCACTTTAGCTTTTTTAATATTCTGCAGAATAACTTCTGATTATTTGTAAAACTGCTCTATTCCGTTGCCAATTAAGGACATTGGTAACAGACCTTCGCAATTTATATAGAGTATGAATAAAACGTCTCAAATAAATTAATTGTTGTTAATGGCTTTATTTCTGAGAAACTCAGTGGCGTACGGTCCATGGAAGCAATGGAAATAATGCTTCCCTTAAGAATTTGTTAAAAATGAAAACCAATGCTAACAAAAATATTTTTATAAAATTATGGTTATCGTTTATTTAAATTTGTAATATTTAATCAACCTAAAGCTCAATATCAATTCCGTACAGCAAAAAGTATAATTATTTAGGGTACTATTTTAAATTAGGCTCATTAAACCCGCTCGGAAAAGTGATACCGATTCAGATGTGTTACATACACTGCATATAAGCACTGATTTCGTTGCTTACTGCTCTTCTCGCCGAGTTCGCGCATAGTGACACAGTTGACATCGTATAAGATCGTTATTTTTAAGTGTGCTCCGTGCCCAATGTTTATTTATTATAATTTGTTCGATTTGGTGTTTGTTAAATTTAATGTTACTTAAGCAATGTAAATCTGCGAATGAGACTGTATTTTGAAACATTTTATTATTTCAATTTATATAAGTTGAATTTTTTAAAGACAAATAATTCTATTTGTTTGTTCTGTATGCAAATTTAAAATTGCATTATCGTTATGACTGCAAATTCAGCTGCTTCGGTGGAAGGTTCGAGTACTTCCGATACACCCGAATCGCGACGATTTTGTTGTTCAGTTTGTAAATTATTAGTCAAAGAACTTTCTGCATACAGTTTTGGAGAGATATTACAAATTAATTGAGAAAGGCAGATCAAAACCAGAACTTTCAAATTTAACAACAAAGATTAAAACCTGCATCAGGTATGTTACTAAAAAAGATCGGAAAATCGAGTTGAGTTATAAATACATAGTGTAGTTTTTAAAATAAAGCATAATAATCAACAAATTCCATAAGTATAAAGTTTTTTTTAATAATTTTATTGCTAGCTCAGCACAAGGTGCTATACATGACAGGGTGAAATAATATGTTTTTAACGTTACATCACTATGTATACTATTCTACATTATTGTTTGTTGATTGATATGTAATTAATTTAATAATTCTAATGACGAAAGGTGTACACAAGATAAAAGTCGTTCTGAACTGAATAACTGATCATTCACTAAAGTATAAAGTGTAACAGTTCTTCTTTGCAAAACTTTTAAGCTTAATAATTATAACGCTGTTTTTTATTGTACCTAGCAGGGGCGGATCCAGAGAATTATTTTGGGGGAGAATTTTTGGAAAAATAATTGTTTTCATAAATAATAATTAAGCAAACATTATTTGTTTCTATCCTATGTCTACTTATTTCTAAATTTGGGGTAGATTTCCCCCATTACCGCCCCCCATGAATCCGCGTAGGTACCTAGGTATATTAAAATTAAAATCGTGGTTGCTTCCCTAGCCTAAATCCTCACCGCACGCCACTGGAGACAGTGGCGGAACTTCATAATTTAGGCCCTCCCGCAAAATTCAATGTGGGCCCCTTTAACAAATTTCAATTGAATTGAGATGAATGGAATTGGTGATTGATTGGAGAATATTATGCTCACTGTACAGATTGACCTATGTATGTAGCTTCACAGTTTGAACAATTAATTTTATATATAGAGTTAATTCTATTTTCGTTTGCTGTTTGTGGTTTTAGTTTTGAAACCAGTTTTTTCTCGTAATATTATTAGGTTTTTCGGCTATTTGTATGTTGAATGGTGACCTACACCAATATTATTTTCCTAATTATCGGCGTTATCATCTCCGTGATTCTCATAAAATTGTATTGTAAAAAGGATCATGTTGTAGGTTACAGAATCAGCATTCGTAAACATAACAAAACTTAAAACAACTTTTTAAATTATTAAACAAGGCCAAGCCTTCTGTTGTAAAATGCGAGTCTTTTAGTAAGGCTGCCAGATATGGCAATGGTTTTTCTACATTCTAAATAAAGCTAATTAAGATAGAAAAAAATTATAAAGACTTTTTTGTTCCTTTTGATGTCTTCTATCACCCCTTAAACCTAACGCGTAATAACCCCCGTCATCCTGTATATCAATTATCTTACTCTAACAACATCTTCAAAACTTTCATCCATTTATCGGGCCGTATATACTAATAGACTAGTGAACACCGCCGGTTCTTCGAACCTTTAAAAATTAAATTCACTTAATTAATATAATAATAATAATAATATGGGTACGAACCTTTGATTGTTTTCATAGTAAAAGAAAGCTGCTTTTGTCAGGTTTCTTTCTTAGCTTAAAATAACAATTTGCACCGCGTAGTGGCGCTAGCTATCAGGACCACTCTGTAGGATATAAACCCCAAACAAGCTTGTTATATTATATATGGATGGATGCTAATAGATACCATTGCTCTTACCAACTACCCTTTCGTCTGTGCTACTAGGTTGAGAAGCGATTTAACCGACTATGCGCACCGACGCGATATTTTCTACACTTACTCTGCTTATTTTTCATACAACGTTTCTGAAATAGATGTATCCGAGGAGCTAATCTAACAGATCCAAATGAATCGTACTTTTTTTGTTTTATTACTAATTAACCAAATTAACTTTGCCCTAGTTAAAGAAAGCAAATAACTGGTCTCCATTGTTATGGAAAACAGTACGTATCGAAGAGTTACATTTTGGTGGCGATAATGGTATAAGAGTTGTTACAAGGAGTTTTCTTGGTAGAAGTACAAGGCGTTCATTCTAGAAGTGTGTGTGTAACCGATTGAAACAAATTAAGACATTTATGTGAATGCGTTAGTTACAAGGATTTTTATGTTGCATTCTTGGTGTTGAAATACTATTGCAAGGTCGGAAGTCGGTATGTTGAATCGGGAATTTGACTGTCGTATGGTGGTTGTTTTTTTATTTCCCTGTTCAACACTTGAGTCGCATGGTCTAAAGGAGGAAAGAATGAACGTTTCCATAGAGCAGATACCGACAACTTGCAGTTCCCGGCTCACATATGGCCAGCCTAGTAGTTTTAGACGGCACTCGAAATGGTTTCATGCGGCTCGTCAGGTGATTTCAACTATTTACGGCGCACCACACAAGCATACCCGCGAATAACTTTCAGACGAATACGTAGGAGCATAAGTATGGCGGTCCATTTTCCCGGAAAGTTATGCTAAGATAAACAATTGTATTTGCTCTTGAATTTATGATCAATCTATGATCGATATTTAATATTAACGATTTAATATTATCGATATTAACTTTTGAAATGCGGGATTTTAAGTGTTGAAGATCTCCACCACAACTACCATGTAAACTCAACACCACTCAACACTACCAGTGTCCTCGAAAGATTCATTACGTTATGAATTAGAATATCTATTCTATATTAATGAATATATAAAACTGTACTGTTCAATGTCTATTGATATCAGTGGCGGAACTATTATGTGTCAGTTCGGGGCTTTGGAGTCCGGCGAATTTGGGGGGCCCATTGTTATACCTGAAAAGGCTAGAAAAAGAGACTTTAAAAATGAAAAATGAGTATAAATAAGTGAATGAGTATAATTAAGAATTTGTTGATTAGTTGATATATTTATTATTTATCATTCCTGTATAAGAGTAGTTATTTTATTGATTTATTTTTAATCTTGTTTTTAATTGTATTTTTGTGTTACTGACTGAGTTATGTTTCTTATTCTTAGAATTTCACAAAATGTAGTGAATATAAAGTCATACTATATGGACTTATTTGTTAAATCGTAAGCTAGCGTAGTTTAGTTACTAACCAATACCTTTTGGTTACCATCTTACCAGACACCGTGAAACTGATCCTCATTAAATTAAGCTACTTAGTTAGTTAAACAATGAAACAAATGTTAAACAAATAGGTATCTGTTGGTTCGCTCTGTCACAATCGTCACAATCAACATAAAACAAACATATTTATTTTCCTTCTCCCCCTTACGTAAGTCATTTGACTTACTGCAACCGAAAGTGAAATATGCAAGGTGCTTGTTGTTAGGTACGAAATTAGCACTTACGTTACAAAAAAGTGAATTATATCTAATTTTTATGTGGACAAATCCGTTGTTTGAAAATGTTGACGGGTCGCTAGGTGGTTTCCTTTTCGGACCTCGGCTGTCCGCCTCGGTCCTTAAAGTGTCTCTTTGGCAGAAAAGTTTACTTATGCATCTCGCAATATAAATAACTTTTGGTAGTTTTAACTAATACTTAACTGCACATTAATTTAATAATGTTAATAATTTAGTTCTAATAGAAGCCTAATAGTTAATACAGCGTTTCTCAACTTTTTTAATAAATTGGGATCCAAATTTTCATAACAGTTTTTGAAGTCTTAATATTTTTTTTCTATATCTATTTTCCTTCTACTGGTGCAAAATTTGGCATTTGGCAACACTGTCGCATCCACCGTATTTCTCGCGTTTTCACAAGATGTTCCGATGTGCGTCGCACATTCTCAAGATGTACCTGCTAGTATAAATGTCGTTGCGTTTAGCGTGTTCCTTATACTTATGTATTTACCTATTTTTGAGTGTGACATTTTATTTATGTATTTACAGAATGTATCTTAACAATGTATCTCAAGCAAAATAACAAAAGGGGGTGCGAAGACATGAAAAAAACAAAATATTCGGAAAAACTTATTATTGAAACCAAACTAAGAAATGAACAGAATATATTTTTTCTTATTTTGGTTTCAATAATAAGTTTTTTGGAATATTTTGTCTTTTTGTCTTCGCGCCCCCCTTTTGTTATTTTGCGCCTCCTTAAGTGGGCGCGCCCCACAGTTTGAGAATCACTAAGTTATTAAGTGTTTTGGCCTATATAAGACTGAATTTTGATTGAAATTAGATTTTTTGGTAAAATTTAATGTCTAATAATTAATAATTTAATTACTTTTAATAAAATTATGCTATTTAAATGAAAATAAAACGTCAATGTAGTAAACCGTCCAATAAGATCGTTGAGGACTCTCTTGAATGCTCACAAAGCGGTTCTCTCCACATATACACGAGTTTATCTCTACTATAAATTCAAGGGATAGTTATAGAAACTAAAGTTTTTCCGAATTATTGTTATTTATAGAATCGCACTCGAGTTTTGTTAGTTATTGTAACTAATATCAAAATAATTTAAACGTGATGATAGTTAAAGTTGTTAGATTTTCGAAAATCTAAATTAGCAGATTTCCAAGACAATATACTTTGTGGTGTCATCATCAAAAAGTAATTAATAATAAAAAAGTAACAAACAAAAAAGGATAATAAATGACATTCATTACAGAAGCAAAACACATGAACAGACAGCATGACCGACCGAAGGCGCGCTGGATTTACGATTTTAAAATCCCCGTTCTATTCCCGGTTTGAGTAATTTCTTTTCATAGAATATTTTATAAATAAACAATTTTTCTATCATTATAATGTTTATAAAAACAAATAACTTATAATTAAATACTAATATGGTATGCATAATCATTTAGGTTTATTTTTATTTAACATAAATATACATAGTTTCAGGAACGTCTATAAAATTAAGGTATAAGTTTATGTACTTATTCTTTTTCTACATACATACACTACATAATTTTTAACCCCTTATACCTTTTGGTGTCGAGGTGGTGGACGAGCCACAGAGAGGATATGTGGATGTGAGACGAGGCAGCGGGGCCATGTAGGCAACTACACTGCACTCGTGGTTTACCCATCCAAGTACTTTAAGGAGCAAACTCGACTAAAGCTGTTAAGCGATATAATCCACTACAACCACCCTGCCGGCTGCCGGCTATTATTTTTTTTATAAATATTATATTTATAAAAAAATGTTTTTTATAAAATAAACAATTCATTCAAGAAACAAACGAAAAAGGATAATAAGTGATATACAGGGTGTCTCGTAGCCCCTGCACCAGACTTTACCAGCGCTCTTCCGATGGCATTTGGAACAAAAAATTTTAATAAAGTTATTTGATTAGAGAAAGTTCAAATTTTTAATAATTTTGACAGACGTTTTTATAAAACTACGTATAAAATTATAACGCGCTCATGGTGATAGTGATATCATTAATAAAAAATAAAGTTAACTGTATATGTAAGTGCAAGGTTTGAAATTTTATAGCCAGACAAACATGATGAGATCACATATCACTGTGTACTTTTTTCTAGTCCAAACCCACCATTTTCAAGAGCCCAATTGTGTTACATTGTACTATTGCAAATTAAATCGCTTCGCTTCGTTGACATACTAAAATGCACGTCTCAAATGATGACTAATTGTACAAAACTTAATATACAAAATTGTGTATTAAGCTTTTAATTTTTACAAGACATTTGTCTATAACGGGATTTTAATTTTATTTAACCGTGACCTCGTATATCTTTTTACTGTAAAATTGGTTAAATCTAATCACAACTTTCAATAGTAAAAAATTGGGTAAGTTTTCCACATCGAATTCCAATCACCTATGGAATTTACTAATTAGTATTAATTAATGATGTTAACCTAAACAAGAAAATAAAGAATCTGGTCACAAAAATTACCAGGGTAAAAGTGCAAAATTTAAAAATGTAATTTAATTACAGTAACATTAATTTAGATAATTTTAAAAAGAGAAGTAAAATGAAAATGACCATCTATTGCCCCTATCCATATTTAGTAATATCGTACGTCGCTGAGATTTTTAATAGCTTAGATAATATCAGTGTTGCTTGAAATCTGATCTCATTTTATCTGTTCACACAAGTGTTGACCATGCATTGACCCAGATTCTCCATTTACCTGTTTATTAGGTTATAATATCCGTGATTCAATGGGGGGGATTCCCCGATTTTGCGAATTATCATTGTTTACAATGTCTTGACCTACACCAATATCCTTTTCTTAATTACAGTAGAACTTGTAAATCTGACCACCTGTTTAAACTGACCCTCTGGTCATATTGACCACTTTTTTTCAGTTCCTGCAAAAATCCCATTACTTTAATGTAATTCATACTGTATAAACTGACCACTTCTCTTTTGTGACCATTGACCACATTTACCTCAAATATTTGTTTAAAAATGTTTGTGTAATGTGACCATTAGCCAAGGGATTACTTAAAACAGTTATAATTAATCTTCTAGAAGTTTAAGTAGGCATGTACATGTAAATTGCATTCAAAGAATTTCTAAGAATGCATCATAATCCCTTAACAGTGACCAGTTGGGTTCAGGTATTTCCAAGTTTTAAGACTTTATTTTTGCTTCTGAGAAATTCATTACCTGCAAACTTTCATATTAGTAACCCTTGGATAGTTTTAAAATTGTTTTATAAAATCAGTCTTGTTTCATCTGTTGATTGAAACCATTGTGTTAATTAGTGCGATCAAGATGACTTCAAAAAAAGTTTACAAAGAACTAAATTTACAAGAAAAACAAAAGGTGTTAGAGTTTTTAGAAAACCACAGTGAAAGAAATCGATTAACTTTAAATTGGTTTTTAAAAATGCGCAGTGTAAATATTACAATATTACAAGAAGTAGCATTAAAATTTGCTCAGCAGTCAAATTTGCCTAATTTAAAGCATCGTCGGGTTGGCTCGAATCATTTAAGAAACGAAACATTTCCCAGAAGAGTTTAGTTGGTGATGCAAATGAAATTGATCCCGCAACAGTAAGTTATTTTCTTATTCGTTTTACAGAGTGTGCAAAGGGCTTTATATCAGAGAATATTTTTAATGCTGACGAGTGTGGGCTATTTTGGGCAAATTGTAGTGTATAAAGAATTCACACTTTTACAAAGTGACCACCTGCTTAAATTGGCCATTTTGGGTCAGTCCCAAAGGTGGTCACTTTAGGCAGTTTCTACTGTATCTGCGTTCGCGGAATTATCATTTACGTCACTGACCTCATAAAATTGTATTGTAAAAATGGTCATGTTGCTAAATCAGCAATGTAAACATAACAAACCATAAAACATCTTGTTTGAAGAACATAACAAACACTACTGCACGTGCTAAAAACATTATACCTGTCTTTATTTGCATTTTTTCCGAAAACTACGCTTCTGAGAAAAAATGTTATGGGGATTTTTGTTTTTCAAATCGATATCTATATACCTGCCGCCTTTCATGTCCTTGTTATGAACCACCCTGTATATTAAAGAAGAAAAAGACATGAACAGATAGCGTGGCCAACTGGAAGACGCGCTGAATTTACGACTCTAAACGTCATTTATCATCCTATGTTGTTTGTTTTTTATTATTAATTACTTTTTGATAGATATTTACGTTCACTTATTAATTGATTAATATTAATTAATCAACAATTGGTATTATTTCATTTACGCATGCTATTTCTGGTATCATTCCTAAAACATGTCTGTTTCTTTGAATCTATCCCTCTCCAAAAATCAAGTGTGGTGGGGACCTAGATCTGGAGGTTCCCCTTACCGATGTCCCCAGCATAGCCTTAATGGTCAACCAGCCTCATAACGTAAAACTTCAACTGCGGCTTGACCATTAATAATAATTGACGGCGCTCAATTAATAATTAATAAGCCGTAGATTAGTTGTTAGGTTAGTTGAAATTTATTAGATATTTAGTAAATATTCTATGCAATTTTCGAGATTGGCTGGTCATTAACGACATTGGCCGGTTTACACATACGTTTTCTTTTTTTTCTGAGCTTGTAACCACATTTTCTTCATCGTCCGGTAAATTATAATAATAATATAGCACAATTTTTTGGTGTTGTAAATGGGTATTGTGTTAAAATTAAGATGCATAATATTTTTTACTATATTTGACAGTTTTGTTTCAAAAGTTTTTGACGTTTAAATGACCTTTACGTACCTAATTCATAATACTAAACCCCACTAAGAGTATGTAAAATTATAAAAAAGCGTTAACTTGTTTAATGCTGGTGCTTCTATTTTTTGACCGTGGTTGCACCTATGTATAGATTTCTTTGGAAACATTGAGACAGTTTTACTATCTAGGGAAATCTTAGACTCCCCATTTGGGGATATACTTATTTTCTACCTGGCAACACTGCCTCCCGTTGCACCTAATGTCAAGTATCTAGAAATCTGCCGTCGCTGGTTCTTGGTTACTACCATCATTAAATGCTTCAATTAAAAACAATAATGAAAAGCTGTGAACCAATGTCTTATTATAAATGCCTGGTTTATACAGCCACTTATCATTTAACAAGTACATTTAATTTAACACGTAACAAGTAAAGAAAAGTAGTGCCGGTTTATACAGCAATTATAAATTTAATATATACGTGTGCGCATACTGCCATATGTTTGCAATACCGCCACAAAAATTTGAATTTTTCAAGGGCAATTTCATGATAATGTAGTGGCTAACCTGTTTTTATTCCTAGCCGACATGCGCACTAACGATTCATGTAACAAGTAATAACAAGTAGAATTTAAAATAAATCCAATTAGGAAATGTACTTGTTAACTGATAAGTGAGTTGTATAAACCCATCTGAGTAAACACCATATTCTAATAATTCTTGTAACTGGTTAATGTCTGGTTTATACAGCCACTTATCATTTAACAAGTACATTTAATTTAACACGTAACAAGTAAAGAAAATTAGTGCCGGTTTATACAGCAATTATAAATTTTATATACGCGTGCGCATACTGGCATATGTTTGCAATACCGCCACAAAAATTTGAATTTTTTAAGGGCAATTACATGATAATGTAGTGGCTAACCTGTTTTTATTCCTAGCCGACATGCGCACTAACGATTCATTTAACAAGTAACAAGTAGAATTTATGTCTGGTTTATACAGCCACTTAACAGTTAACAAGTATCATTTAATAAGTTACAAGTAAGAATTAGAATATGGTGTTTACTCAGATGGGTTTATACAACTCACTTATCACTTAACAGTTAACAAGTACATTTCCTAATTTTTTTAATATTCTACTTGTTACTTGTTAAATGAATCGTTAGTGCGCATGTCGGCTAGGAATAAAAACAGGTTAGCCACTACATTACCATGTAATTGCCTTTGAAAAATTCAAATCTTTGTGGCGGTATTGCAAACATATGTCAGTATGCATGGTATGCGCACGCGTATATATTAAATTTATAATTGCTGTATAAACCGGCACTACTTTTCTTTACTTGTTACGTGTTAAATTAAATGTACTTGTTAAATGACAAGTGGCTGTATAAACCAGACATTAAAATAAATCCAATTAGGAAATGTACTTGTTAACTGTTAAGTGATAAGTGAGTTGTATAAACCCATCTGAGTAAACACCATATTCTAATTCTTACTTGTAACTTGTTAAATGATACTTGTTAACTGTTAAGTGGCTGTATAAACCAGAAATAAATGATACTTGTTAACTGTTAAGTGGCTGTATAAACCAGACATAAGATTTTTTTAATTATTCGATATACGGACCGTTCTGAACCCAGGTAAACCAATGATACTAGTTGTTGTGAGTTGTAGAGGATAACTCGGAGAACAATAATCGGAAAAAAATCGCGTCGGTCATTATGTAATAAGAAAAACAATGCTGAAATCGCTATTTTGAGGTTAGAATGTTAGGTTATTACAGTTAGTAAAAAAAGTTGGCTGTATTTACGTGAAAATGATGTTTGTGTCATGTCAAGAAGATTTTTATAATTTTTACCTGTTTTTATGACGTCTTTCCAACGAAAACCTTAGCGCTTGGTATTTCTGTATGTATGCATGTACGACCTATCGTACATCTATCTAGATCCCTAGGTCTGGATATAATTACCGCGTACTGTTAATAAGTGTAGGAATGAGAAACAAGAAAGCCATGTTTGTAAAATTTTATCCGTTTTATATATTTCATGGGTTTACAATGTACAGTTGCGATCATTCGCTAAGGAACGATGACAAAATTATAACCGCTGATTTTTCAGTTTTTTGTACAATATACGCTGTAATTCGACCTGATTTATGAACTAGGCAATTAAAATGTTAAAGAATAAAATGTTCTTGAATGCCATATAATTAATTTTCATTTACATTGTACAAAAAACTAGAAAATCGGCGGTTATAATATTGTCATCGTTCCTTAGCGAATGATCGCAACTGTACATACTTCTTGATTGTTCACTTTACCTTTCTAAATAATACCCTTTATTTAATTTTAATTTGCGAGTGTTGATATAGTTTTCTTTTGTTGCAGGTGGACTAAATAAACACCACCGGGATTCTGAAAACAACACCATTGTATGTTGTTCAGCATGAAACAGTCAAACAATTATATTAAATTTTTTTATTAAATTTTATTATTTAACTGATTACCAGTAACTGTGTTTACTTATATTCGTATACTTATGTAACCTGATATTGTATAATTATTATTGTTTAAATTTTATTTTGTTTAAACGAAGATTGTTTTATTATTAGCTCCCATTAACATCCTAAGGTAATTAAATCTCTTGAGGCTCTGTAAAATAAAGCCAAGAGTTCTACTAGCTTTTAGTAAACTTTGCTTGATCTATTTGATGAAACAAGGTTTTTGTCAAAAATTATTCCAAGATCTTTGACATTTAGTGACTACTCAAGATTTATTGCACTATGAGTTTAAGCAAACATCTTAGCAGAACATTTTTCAATATCAGGTGGAATCGATCAGATTCACACCAACTGACTAAGGGATCACTGAAACCTGCAATCATTATTATTTCTCTCTAACAACATATTTTTAAATCATCTACTCACACTCCCTTTATACCATCATATACTGGCTTCTTGCATAATATGTATGTATAAATCTTGCTGCAGATGACTTTCAAATATTCAAAAAAATTGCAAGCCCTTGCATAATGGCAACAATCTCTAATTGAAAAATGGCGATATGCTGTTCTAAAGCTATACTTTCCTTAGCTCCCAGTCATCTGAGAATATACTAGTGTGTTTCCTAAATATAAAAGTAGGACAAGGGAGTCAACCACTACTCCAAGAAGGGTTGTCCTATGGACAGCTTTTTGTACGATGACACCTCTGTCTTTCCATAGCAGTCCTTTCAATACCAAATGAATGAAAGAACTAAAATCTTTAAAGGGTCTCCCAAAATGCTGTTCACACGCAATATCTCCCTTATTTGAAAAGATAAAGAAATAAACCAAAAACTATTGTGAATGTCCCAAAATGGCCCTTCAGAAAATACCCTTAAAAGCTGGTTGCATAGTAACGTTTAAGAGATCATGCCAACTTGATTAATTTTTCAAATTGCACCCTCTGGTTTTTTTTACGGAAATGCATTCTTCACTTCATGCTGCATACGGTAGTATGCTGTACTTAATTATCGAATGTGCATTTAGAGGTTGAAAAAAATACTTTTTATAATTGTACACATTAATTGTTCATATTCTGTAACTAAAGTATTTATTCAGAAGGTATTATGATTAGAGCCGTGCCTACAAGGGAACTCCTGAGGCGCTTTGAAGCCTGTGTAGAGTCCACAGAAGGGCATTTTGAGCATTTGCTTTAAGTTTAAGGTAAATTCAATTTATATCAAATATTTTTAAAACCCCTAAATGCACATTAGATAATTAAGTACTGCATACTGCTGTATGCAGAATTAAGTGAAGAATACATTTCCGTGAAAAAAAAACAGATGGAGCAATTTGAAAAATTAATCAAGTTGGAATGATCTCTTAAACGTTGCTATGCAACCAGTGTTTAAGGATGTTTTCTGAAGGGCCATTTTGAGCCATTCGCAATAGTTTTTGGTTGATTTCTGTATCTTTTGTAACAGCATTTTGGTACACCTGGTATGTAATTAAATCTAGTATTAAAAATCTAGTAACTAAATTGCTTAATTATTTTCCTCTTTACTTAATTAACAAGTAACTTTATCAATTCTTGTATCCACAAATCCATTTACAATAACACCATATCTTAAAAAGATGAAGAGGTTTAATTGTAAACTTTTTTGCAAATTTTAAACTTCAAACCATGTGTGCAGGACATTAAACTGTGACCTGTTGTTCATGGTAAGTTAGTGTCATTAATACATAGTTTAAAGTGCGCACATTAACAGTTCCAGCACTAGTTTGGAGAGCTAGTAAAGAATGGATAGGCAACCTCACTCCCACCAGTGGTAGCTCTTACAAAAGTAACTGACTCAAGAATAGCCCCTTAGTGGGTGCCGTAGTCATAATCTAACGCAGGTGGGCCAAGTTAAATAAATCGTAGATAACCTATATAGAAAGCAAAAGACATCATTGGTAATTTTAAAGAAAAGGCTTTACATGTCATAATGACAAGCGTCAATTATCTAGTTTCAAATTTGTTTTATCTATGATGGCAATTATGCAATAAATATTTATCTTCCTCAAATGTATTGCAATTTTTCTTTTACTCGTACCTAAACTCAAAGCAAAGTTTTACCAACATTTAGGGGTCTATTCTGTAAGCATTCACCGAACCGTTCACGAGCGGTTATCGTTGTTTGAAAGGTTTTTCGCTCTAAAGCTATTCTGTAAGCAAACACGCTGTTCACTAACGAGTGCATAACGGTGGTTATGCACTCGTTAGTGAACAGCGCATCCTTCGAGATCCAACCTTTCACGAACGGTGGCAGATTAGTCGACGTTAGCCAACGTTCGTGTTTATTTTTATAATTATAAAAGAAATTTTATATGTGAAATTGTTGTATTAATTTTATCAGAGTATGTTAAAATGGAAAGTAATTTATTTAATCTAATTGTAAATGAATTTGAAAGAATAAATATATGACGCTAATTAATCTAACCTCAAAAACTTGGTTGAGATGAATCAAGAATTATTAATAGCCGCTTATTAGGAGATAGTAGCAACTATATACTTTGAATAAATTGTTATTTCAGGTAGTACCTACCTCACCAGAGGTGGTCTTAGATTAGGTGAAAAACCACCTGTAATAAAAATTACAAAAGGATTCTTATTATTAAAAATAATCTCTTAAGAAGGTATAATAATAGTGATAGAATATATCTCAATGAAATGGGAGAAGAAAGATTTACTATTGCAGGTTGATACTTTTACTATTGTTGGGGTATTTTGAACATTTTCAGGAATTTATTTGTAAAATTTTCTTACTACATTTGAATAGGGTTCTAAAAAAATAAAAATAATTATAGGTACTCATATTTTTAAATTCTTGAAGTAATTGAGAATTAGTAAACAAAAACAAAATTTATGTGTTTCTTTTGTATTTTTTCACTTATGGGTATGCAATTAAAGTTGGTAAGTTTAGTTAAAACCTATATTTCAATCTTCGTCAGGGTTAGATCAACTTTAACATACAACCACTTTAAGTTGTCGATTAATGTATTAAGATTATTATATTAATGCTAATAAACTCCTAACGAAAATCCAAAACGGATCGAAATATACGTTTAAACTAAACTAACTTTAATTGCATACCCAAAAGTGAAACAACACATTAAATAAATAATTAATAAATAAATATTAGTTGTAATTAATTTATTTCATAAAAACCAATTCAAACAAAGGACTAACTCATACTTTTAATATTATTAATAATAACTATACAAATAGTACTATGTTCTCTTCAGCGGGAGGGTTTCTTTTAGGTGTTCTCTTGCACCTAAAATGTACGTTTACTCGCAATTCCTCCAAGAACGATGTATTGTTGCCTTCTCAACTCTTTTGAAATCAATTCAAAACTGCGACATTTTTACAAAATTGGCGCGTTCTCCAGAAATAATAAATATGGCATGCGCAATATATACTTAAAAGGTGAAACTGTATCTATATTAACGGCAAAGATGTATTACCTTTTTAGAAAACGTTAGACAGTCGTTGAGAGTGCGCATAGCTCAACGGTTGGTGTTACAGAATAACCTATCTATCGATTCTCGTTGAAGCTGCCGCTGAGGAAGTCGCTAACGATCGCCGTTCACGAAAGGCGCCATTCGTGAACGGTTAGTTACAGAATAGACCCCTTAATACTCTTGCTTATTGGATTCTCTCCAAATCTTGCTGCTCTCAGGCCCGGTTTCACCAACGCTAAATAAATCAATGAATAGTTATTCTATGAATATAATTTAATCTCAAGTTAACTAAATTACTGTTTCACCAACACATTTGTAGAAATGGTTAGTTATTCGATGAATAAGGCGAGGTTCATTGTAAATGTACGATTACTGCTTACAAAATCTAGGGTCCCTAGACTGATTTTTAGGGAATTTAAGTTGGGCACCAACATAATTTAACTTGATTTTCGTTTGTGTTCTTTTTGTATATGTGGTATTTGTTTTAGGCTATTTAAAGACTGTTAGAATCAAGTAGCCATGTAACAATTGATTTTTAGCGTTAAAATTATTCGAACGTTCTTTACAGAATTTGTTTAATTAAAACTTGAAACTCTTGATTAATTATTTGATTTCAATTTTCGAATTTTCTTTTAGTATATTTGGTCTTATAATCGCATGCTATTTCTAAATTCAACATAAAAAAAGGATTTCCATTTAGAAAATCTTTGTTATCGCCACAATTCATAAACAAAACTTAATTAAAAATTAATATTTAATAAAAGATTAATTTCGATAGTTTCACACTTTATTAGACTCGCATTGTATTGTATATACAATATTTAAGTTATTCTAACGCTCGAAATTTGTGGTAAGTATCTGGGAATTTAATATAAACACGAGGACAAACCTACTGTTTATGTTTATTAGTTTCACTTTGAGGTTATGAATCTCTAAATAGCAATTTAACTGGGGATATTTCGTCAGTTAACTTATTTGTAGATTTAACCATTGAATAGTGCTATTCAGTGTTGGTGAAACGCAAAACATGGATTTTATTTAGAGAATAAAGTTATTCTATGAATAACTAGCTATTTGTTGTTGGTGAAACCGGGCCTCAACTAATTTGTTTATTCAGCAATTGCAATTACTTGCATGTACAATCTTTAGCAAATGTCGTGTCCCAAGTAAAGGCACTGCTGCTTTAAGAATCAAAATGCTCCTTATGCTGTGTACGAAAGAGATCGAGTTAGATAGAGATGAACAACTACCAGGCCAAGATAAACGTTTTAAAACTTGCTTGTAAATCTAAGAAAGATTCTATAAGATTAGATTCTCTAAATCAGAGAAAAACTCAAACTTACTTACAAATGAAAGGTTATAATCATGAAGACTGTTACGGGGGACTCAACTGAGGAGACGAAACGAGTCAAATAAAGCGTCCCCGACCTTGAACGTTAATTCAAGTTTGAACGTTACTTCTAGATGGCGCTACGATTCTGGACAACGCTGACAGTGTTGACAGATTATGCGATTTATCGCAAATTTTATCGCAAATCTGGCTAATTTTTATGAAACATTGCGACCCATATGGCACTCCAGCGAACTGTCAACAATGGCCAGCGTGGTCTGAGCGTTGTCAAGGACCGAAGCGCCCTCTAACGAAAATTTTTTAAAATACAGGCCATTGGGTACGCAAATGTTTGGAACGCCCATTGCCGATTCGTCTCCTCAGTTGAGTCCCCCGTAAAGACTGTATAGAGGAGAGTAAACTCCAGTGGAGGGGGTAACATTTTATATGAGCCAAAAGCGTGCACAGTTTAACGGCCCCCTATGATTTTCAGCGCCTTTTCGTGGTACTTTAAGGTACCTTTTTCGACCATCTTCGGAGCATGTCGACCAAAGTCGTCGTTTCAAATAAATCAATACAGCAATCAATTAGAGAACAATATTGTTAAAATTATAATTGCCGAATAAAATTAAAATTCACATTAAAATTAAATATAGACAATGAATAGTGCATTAGATTTCATATTAAATTTCATGTTAACTCGTAGATATTCGTCTCTTTAGATTTATTATTCAAATTTACTGTTTATTATAACAAACTTTATATTACATATTTCAGAGAACAATAATTTTGTAGATTATATTTTAATTGTATCTTAATTTTTAAATAATATAGGGTCATTCCATGCGAAATCGATCACTCAAATGGGTCGATCTCACGGATTTCAATGAAAATCAATTATGAAGTAGTAATCAACTAAAGAACATAACTTTCATTCATCATTTGCTAGATTACGCAGAACTTTGGAAATATTTAAACTGAAAAACTTATCAAAACTGCTTGCACGTCTTTAAAGAAATATAAATATCTCGAAAAGTATTTATCCTAGAACAAATATTTGTTTATATATTACTCACAAGAAGACGGGCTTTTTGGACGACCTAATAATTTTTTACTACCAAATGTATTTTTATTTTATTCTAAACGATATATTATAAAAATGCAGAAAAATCGGTGTGGTCACATTTTTAAAAGTCTGAAAAAAATTGTACAGATTCTTTGAACATTTCTGTATTTAAATGCCAAATGGCAAGCTGGACGTTTTAATAGTTTTGGCAGGACAAATTTTCAAAGACTGCGTTGCGGACAGCCGGCAAAGCATTGTTCACGGACAGCCGGCGCAACCCGTATTCGCTACCTTCTAGTTAGTAACAATACGGTCCATAATCCTAGCGATCTTAACTAGTATACATTATACAAATGTATATCTGTGTGAATATGATTATACCTAGTGATTAGTATTAATAAGTTAATTACTTATGTATTTAAATCGATTTCTTCGAGTGTGATACATATAAAGCATTTTTCTTGCGACTGTCAAAGACCCTAAAATTTAATGCAACAGCGTTTTTAATTTAAGTTTTAAGGTCTGTTGGGGTAATTGGGTCATAGCTTTAAAATTATCTTGCTTTAAACTCTCATTTCACACTCTTATTTAAAATTTTTATCATGAAGTTTTTGAAAGGACTTTTTTTTATAATAACTTTAATATATTTTCCAGAAGAAAATGTAAAAATAAAGCAGCTCTAATGCTAACTACTGTATTAAAAATTATTTTTAAAAAACATGTTAGGTGGTTCCAATCACCCAATAGATTGGGGTAAATGGAACCATAGTCTATATTTTATATCCACATTACTTTATAATATGCTCTGGGTAACTGAAACACTCTAAGGATATTAATTAAAATGTCCCCAAAAAATTAGGACTGCAGTAGGAATAGTTCAGAAATTATCGCAGCTAAATCGGAAGAGTGTATAGGCACAGATAATAAACAGATACGCAGCCTCTTGAAAATAAATACGCTTACTTTTTTCGTTAGTTCGTGCAACTGAACTAGGTGGCGTGACTGAGCTCTGGGCAACTACATTTGTCCATACAAATAATGAAGTAATATTCATTAATTGTTTGGTTGAATAACGTTATTATATAGCATGCGTAAGCTTACAGCCGGCAGGCCGATGCACGTGGTGACTGATACAGAAATTTTAACAATGTTATTTGTCTCACAGCGGAGCAGTTCTTAGTGTGTTTGGCTTTGATATATTGACTGGATTTGCAGTATTTGTGCGGAGTCGATTAATAAATACGTATTACTTCTTAATTTGTTTTAGTTTAAAAAGTTTCTGCTTAGCTTCCATTAGAATATTGTTTAGTTCATTAGCAAATATTAGATTGCTTAAATATTTCATACAGCACTTTCTTTATGTACCTATCAACTTTTTAGATAGGCATTCACTTGGAATTTCTCGCAATTAAGTTTTATTTATATTTTTATTCAGATTACTAAGCTTAAATAATTTCGCAGACAAGATATACACAATATTTTTTGTGCAAGCTTAAAAAATATGTAATTACAAATTCTATTGCTTTTAAAAAATCAACAATTTAATTCATTGTTAATAGAAAGGCGGCGGCGAATAGGAAACAGCGTTTCTATGGAAATTACATAAAAAAATTAGTTTCGTAAAAAATCGTAAAAACGACTGGAGATCAGAGTTGGGCATCAATCAATTAAATTTTTAATCAATCAGTTGATTGAAGATTTAATTATGATATTTCAGTTGCAATTATATTTAATCGCAATTAATCTCTTAATTGCAGACTGCAATTTTATGAAAGTTTTTAAATTTAAATAAAACCAGTTGAGAATGCGCAGAGAGAATTTTTTTTGTTGCTAAAAATGTTTATTTTTTCGTAAATTTAAAAAAAATACAAAATTTTTCATTTTTCAAAAATTTACCGAAATTTTCGGTGGTCATTTTGACCACTTTCCCGAAGAGATACAAAAAAATGTTTCAACCAAAATTTTCTTAGAATCCAATGTACTATAAGATTCTAAAAAAGAGATTTTCCAAGAAAAATTCAAAAAAGTCAACAGGGAAAAAGGCGACAGACCGACTTCACGAATTCAGAGACGAACTTTTTGTTCGTCGAAATAACTATGAAGATCCTTCTAGTATTTTGTAATAACAGCAGATCGCATTTCAGTTTTGTCCCAGACTTTTAAACAAACCCTATTATAAATAAAAAGAGCAATTGAAATATCTTTATGCATGTATTGTAATATTGGGTGCACAAATAAACTTTGTAAACTATTAAAAATGTATTATCTGCACAATCTCTATAAAAATATAAATCGTAAAAAGCTTTGAATAAGAAAACGTATGTCCCAGCTGTAGTTACAAATAAAAAACATCTGATTATTTAAGGGATGCATTATTATATAGCAATCTGCCATCTTTTTAATAAATATCAGGTTAATTGTCATCATAATGAATATCAATTGTTAATTGCAATGACAATTACAATTAATAATTTTAACTAACAATTAATTAATTGTGAATTGTCGGAGCAACTAACAATTAATTAATTTTTAATTGCCAGATCGACTAACAAATAATTAGTTGTAATCATGCAAAATAAAAAATAGTCACAATTAATTAATTTAATTGTCAATTGCCAGTAAGATTTAATTTTGTCCAACACTGTTGGATATACGGTAGCCCAGGTAAATTAAATCATTTTCAGCAATATAAAGGAAAAAATTGGGAAAAGCTAAAAATTGGTATATAGGCTTAAAAAGTGGTGCTAAAACCATCAAAACTCCCCATGCGTAGGTGATGAGCCGGCTGCGCCATCATGGTAAAATGGCAGACAAAATTGCTTTTTCGCTAATATTTCAGAAAGTATTAATTTTACGGGCATCAACGTTCAGAATAAAAATGTAGCTGACAAAATTCCCCGTAATTTTCTTTTTTATTAATCCTCGTACGTCCCAGAGTTTCTGAAATAGAATTTCTTCAGCAACTGTCATTTTTCGACATTCCGAAAAAGTGCTGTTTCTTTGCGCGTTTTTTAAATATTTCAAATTTGGCTGCTCCCAGGTACAAAATGCATTATATAAAAGCTAAAAAGATTAAGTTTTCTATAAAACAGTTGGTTATTGAATGTCATGCAAGCAATATTTCCTGAGATATTATTTTGTAAAAAATGTATATTTTCGTTTACTCAGTTAATTATGTGAAAATTTTGAATTAGTGACGAATAAATAATAACAATAAGAAACACGAAAGCTATAAATGAAATATTACTATTAATATAAATGGACCATTGGTTTCATAATGATCTAGGACAGCAGAGCTAATATGATGCTATTTTTTATTATTTTATCCTATGCATTTACCGATTCACACTGAAAAAAAAGAATAAAATAGCATTGTATTAACCTTGCTGTCCTAGACCATTATGAAATCAATAGAACATGAAACATTTTTTACAAATTACTGTACACAATATTTATAAAAAAATTATTACAAATGATTTTCTCTAGAAAATTTGCTGAAATTTAGAATTTCAATAGAATCGGCGTTATCATTTTTGTCGCTGTCAGAATTTTCTTCATGAAGTTTCACACTTTCACACTAAAGGTTTACTGTAGCTGAGGAATATAGCGTCGACTATACCACCGTACATCGCCGAAATCTGTGAGAACACATTCCAGAGAGACTAACCGTCATTGTGAATTGAAGTAGTGAGTCGTCAAGGACCACAGGTATATTCGCCATCGTGTAACTTGAATACTATCCATTTAAAAAGTATGGTTAATGGCCTATTCGAAAGGTAATAATAATAATTATTATTATTATTATGTAGAATGAGCTCTGAAACGTCCGTAAAAATTGTGGAAGTATATATTTTGTGGAAAATATAATTAACCATGAAAATGAGTGCATAAGTGTCATAGAAACGCACTTTTCTTCGAACATACTGTAACGTTCTTTTTTAAAATAATAACACAAGTGCTGTTTAAATCGTCTATTCACAAAGAAATATTTATTTACAAACACTAATGAATACACTATAAATTAACGCTATGATTATAAACCATTAAAACTATTATTTACAGACTATGAATTTCTAATACAACATTTATCTTTACATTTTCTATTTATTTCGTGATACACAGTTAATTACTCGCTGTTGACTGCCTCTCTTTTATCCACGAAGTCGACTTTATACCCTCATATCATCGTACCAGAAGCCGCTAGAACCTACTATGTATTTCTGGAACGCGCTAGATAAACCGCGTCTGGTTTACATACTTGGTGCGATGCGTCATTCTCTCGAATGCTGTAGAATATTCCATTTGTTGTGTGAAGGAGAGGTTCTTTCTTTTTCTCTCTTGTTACACTGCCCCCCTCTTCAACTCTGTTCTGTCCCAGAACAGGTTTTATGCTCTGGTTCCTGTAGAACGGGTCATGACGATATCGACAGTCTTCACCTCGACTACACGTTCCATTACGGTAGAAGTAACAGTCTACACTCTTCGTTGGCCTTAATGCGGGCTGTGGGTCAAAACTGCAGACGAAGATCTTGACGTCCGTACCTCTAAAGACAACTTCCAGCATGTTTCTAACGATTCTCCAATCCCGCTGGTCCCGCCCACAGCCGAGTTTGGGAACTGCCAATTTGTTAATTCCCCTGGTAAGCAACTCGATCCTCAAATTCCATAATGCCCTCTACAAGTCGGCGTAACTCGGTTTCTGGTAGTAAAACTGCTTGGTTACCAAGTAGTAAATGGATCGGTCATGATCAGGCAAGCGTAAGGATTTACCAACAGAGGGATTTTGTTCTCGAAGTTCATTCAGCCGTCCAAATTTATTTCTAAACACTACTGCGATCCCCCTGGACATACGGAGATCCTCGGAGACACAGTGGGCAATGGAATAATCACCAGGGACCCGGAAGAGATCTTGTTGCATCTCAGTCGTGACTCCGAATCGCGCTTTTCTAGTTCCAGAAAACGCAGTCATAAATTCTCTGAAGGTTGGCTGATCAACTCCAGACCTTACGGTATTATCAATACCGTAAGTTCTACGTACAATAAGTCACCTCAGCCTCATCTTCCCGATCCGGGACTGCGTCATTATTTCCCTCATAGTGCGCCAGACGATTGGAGTGTACCACCTTTGGTTTACCTCTTGGCAATTTCTGGATGCGATAAATCAAGTAATTTATTCGTTTGGAGAAGTCTGTCGATTGTTGGGCATTCGCAAGACTCGGACCACACCGTTACATCCGCAGTCCGATGGAATGGTAGAACGCATGAATCTGACAATGGGCAAATATTTGGCCATTGTCAGATGTAGCAATGACGGCAATCCGTTGGACAGGGTCTTCTTGAAAGAGCATCGGCATTTCGATGACTAGTGCCCGCTCGATGTTCTGTGTCAAAGTCGTATCCTTGTAATCGCTCGATCCACCTTGCGACCTGGCCTTCAGGATTACGGAATTGTAGAAGCCATTTCAACGCTGCATGGTCCGTCCTCAATAAAAACTTCCGTCCGTACAAGTATTTGTAAAAGTGCTCAACGGACTTCACGACGGCCAATAGTTCTTTTCTGGTCACACAATAATTCCTTTCGGCTTTCGACAAAACCTTACTAAAATAGCCGATGACCTTTTCTTGTCCATCCTGTATCTGAGAAAGTACACCCCCAATGGCCAGATTACTTGCATCTGTGTCAAGTATGAATTTCCCTTCTGTCCGTGGATAGCTCAATATTGTTCTGTTGTCAGGGCACGCTTCAACTGTTGGAAAGCTGTTTCACACTCTCCGCTCCAAACATACTCGCGCCCATTTTCAGTTAACCTTGTCAGAGGTTTCGCTATATTGGCAAACCCAGGAACGAAACGCCTGTAGTAGGTACATAACCCAAGAAAACTACGAACTTGGTGTTTATCTTTCGGTGTTGGCCACTCTTGAACTGCACGAATCTTATCGGGGTCGGCTGCCACTCCATTTTGTGATACGACGTGCCCGAGATATTTCACTGCCTTTCTGAATATGTGGCACTTTTTCGGACTCAGTTTCAGATTGGCTCCACGTAGTCGTCGGAACACTTCCTCTAGATTTTTCAAATGTTCGTTGAATGATTTTCCGACTACAATCACATCATCTAGGTATACCAGGCAGGTCTTCCACGACAGCCCTCTCAGGATGGTCTCCATTAGACGCTCAAAGGTGGCCGGAGCGTTACATAGACCGAAAGGCATAACTGTAAACTGCCATAGTCCGGAACCAATAGTGAACGCGGTCTTCTCCCGGTCTTCAGGTTCCATTTCAACTTGCCAATAACCACTCTTCAAATCCAAAGTCGAAAACCATCGTGAACCAGACAGGGTATCTAACGTGTCGTCGATGCGTGGTAAGGGATAGCTGTCTTTCTTGGTCACGTTATTGAGCTGCCGATAGTCCACACAAAATCTCGTTGACCCGTCCTTCTTACTGACCAGGACCACCGGTGATGCCCATGGACTGCTGGATGGCTCGATGACCCCTTGTTCTTCCATATCGGTAATAATCTTTTCGGCTTCTGCTCGCCTTGCTAGAGGTGGACGCCTCGGCTGCTGACGGACAGGCATAGAGTTGCCTGTATTGATTTTATGTTTTACTATATTTGTTCGTCCCTTCTGGCTATCGTCAAGAGCGAAGATATCTTGGTATCGGTGAACCAAACCCTGTACCTCTTTCACTTCCGTTCTGTTAAGATCTTCGCACGAACTAGTAACCATACCCACTAATTTTCCACCATGGTCTTTGGGCGCTGGTTTTGGAACATCAGCCATACACCTGGCTACTCGGAATACTGGCACACACTGTCCCACAAGGGTACTCTTCTTCAATGTCACCGGATCCACATTAACGTTCATAAGCCTCACCGGTACTGTCTTTTCAACCTTGATCAGCGCTTTTCCCACCAGTATGCCACTATGGATCTTCTTATCACAAACAGGCTCCATCATTCGCACACATCCTACCCGAAGATCTCCATCCAAACCTGCCTCGACAACCATCTCGCTTTGACCAGGCAATATCACATCTTCTGTCAGCAAAACCCTTACGACAGGATCTTCTCGTGGGTGCAACGGAAGTTCTTCGTTACCAACCTTCAAAATACCCTCCTTCAAGTCCAATGTAAAACCAAATTTTCTCAGGAGGTCCATTCCCAAGATGAATTCGTCAATGATGTCGGCTACCAGCACCTCATGATCACGTTCTTCACTTCCAATGCCAATCTTCATCTTCACCACTCCGCGTGTTGGTATTACTTCTCCCGTCGCTGTACGGAGTTGAGTAGTTGTCTGTAACAGCTTCATACTTGTTCGTAGAACGTTAGGGCGTATGATGGATTTTGTCGTCCCCGTATCAATGAGCAGTGGAACAATTCGATTCGCAATTTTCCCATCTATGAACAAACTGCTGGTACTATTCCCTGATGTTACGGCATGGACGATGATCTCTGGGGCATCTTTACTAACAGTCAACGTTCGCCCTCTCTTGCCAACCCCTTTTAACTTTTCCGACGGTTGTACTTTTGTTATTTTGGGACAACGCCGTTCTACATGTCCTTGTTCGCCGCAGTTCCAGCAACGGGGCCCTCGAACTTCTTGATGATTCTTCTTACGGTTCTCTTCCTTCTGAAGAACTCTCGTTAATAATTCTTCTAGGCGATCTTTAGAACCTTCATCTTCTTCCACAACGGTCCGAACACGCCCGTGACCTCGGGACGCTTGTTTTGCAGCTTCAAATTCTAAGGCGTGAACAAGCGCATCATCAGTTGTTCTTGGTCGTGCCAGCCTCAATGATTGTTGTGTTTCCCCGTCTCTTAATCCATCAATGAAGGTCTGCACAGCCAGGTGTCCCAGAAATGAATCGGGTGCCGTAGGGTACGCCAATCGGACAAGCCGCGCAACATCGGCTTCAAACTCCTGAAGGCTTTCTCCATTCTTCTGGACACGATTCTTTACTTGCGCGTGATAAACCTGTTGTAGATGCGCGTCTCCATATCTCATCTCCAATCTAGAAACTAACAACTGGTAATCCTTTTTCTGTCCTGCTGGGATTGTTTGCAGGACGTTCAACGCGTCTCCACGCAAAGCCACAGTTAAAGAAACGGCCTTTTCCTTGCGTGTCCATCCGTTGGCCCCAGCGGCCGCCTCAAATTGTTTGTAGTAGGTGGACCAAGGTATCTTTCCATCGAACATGGGTGGTTTTACTTTTATCCCTACGGCAGGATCCTTTTTTTCTTTAAATTGTTTCGGCCACTCAGAAGTTGAGGGAAACCGTACTTGACTCATTCTATCTTCCAACACTTTAGTTACGCTATCTTTCTCAGTTGTTGGTGGTAATTGTATTTGGGCTATTTTCTCTTCTACCATCTTTATTACCCTATCCTGTTTTTCCAATTCCTCGAAAACTTTATCTTCTAACGCTTTGACATTGTCCAGCAATTCTCCTTTAAGTCTTCTAGAACTTTCTTCGGATTTCCTGGAATTCTCCAGTATTTCTTCCTTTAGCATTCTAACAGTTTCTTCGGCCTTTTCCAGTAATTCTTCTTTTAATATTTTAGAATTTTCTTCGGACTTTCTAGAATTCTCTTCGGACTTTTGCAGTAGTTCTTCTTTTAACATTCTAGAATTCTCTTCGGACTTTTCCAGTAGTTCTTCTTTTAACATTCTAGAATTCTCTTCGGACTTTTCCAGTAGTTCTTCTTTTAACATTCTAGAATTTTCTTGAGACTTTCTAGAATTCTCTTCCATTTTACTTAACAATACGTTAGTATCAATTGCGGGTCCAGGTATTTCGAAGAGGTAATTTTCGGGGTCTTCCTTCTGTTCCAAAAGCCATTCTCTTAGCCGATTTATTAACACCCTTTTAAGGCCCGTTGTTTCCAAGTCCCGTTCTTCCAGTTCGCGTTTTAAGTCTATTACCTTCAGATCTTTCAACAATTTCATCGCCATTTTAATTATTAGTAGTAATTGTTTTTAACACTAACAGTTTATTCTCACAGCACTTTGTTTATTACACGATTTTATTTATTTTAAAACTCGACACCTGTACACCACTGTAACGTTCTTTTTTAAAATAATAACACAAGTGCTGTTTAAATCGTCTATTCACAAAGAAATATTTATTTACAAACACTAATGAATACACTATAAATTAACGCTATGATTATAAACCATTAAAACTATTATTTACAGACTATGAATTTCTAATACAACATTTATCTTTACATTTACTATTTATTTCGTGATACACAGTTAATTACTCGCTGTTGACTGCCTCTTTTATCCGCGAAGTCGATTTTATACCCTCATATCATCGTACCAGACGCCGCTAGAACCTACTATGTATTTCTGGAAGGCGCTAGATAAACCGCGTCTGGTTTACATACTTGGTGCGATGCGTCATTCTCTCGAATGCTGTAGAATATTCCATTTGTTGTGTGAAGGAGAGGTTCTTTCTTTTTCTCTCTTGTTACAATACATTATCGGTCGACATTTATTGCACACCAAAGAATAATATAATCCATTTTGTAGGCTTCAACTTTGTTTTCAGGTATTTTATAAGTAAACCTCATAAAACCTGAGAAAATTGCAAAAGAGTCCCGCTAAAGGCCTTTTTCATATTAAATTTCAAAAAATACCCATTATTGTAGGGACTGTTTTCCGAAAAGTACGAGGTAAGCGCCATAAATTCTCTGCCTGATATAGAAAAAATTAACTTGCTAAAATATAATTTATTTTGCAATATAAAATATCCCCTAATGTCAATACACTTATTACAACGTGGAATTAATAATTCAATGCCCTTGTAAAAATAATCTGAAGTTTTTCCTTCAAAATGTTCAATTACAACTGCTTGCAACTCGTTCTCGTCCTTAAAACGACGTCCCCTAACGTCTTTCTTTAAATTGGAAAATAAATAATAGTCACTAGGAACCATATCCGGACTGTACAGTGGATGATCCAATGCTTCAAAGCCGCATTCGCGAATGGTAGCTTGTGAAATTGCGGTAGTATGAACGGGTGCATTGTCGTGTAATAATCGAACACCTCTTGTCAATTTTCCTCCACCTTTTTCACGAATATTGTTTCTCAATTTATGCAATAAAGACGCATAATATGTACTGTCAACAGTTGTATTGCGTTCTTTAAAATCAATCAGTAAAATGCCGTCACAATCCCAGAATATTGTTGCCATAGCTTCTTTGTCGATAGAACAACTTTCGCCTCTTTGGGACGAGGTTCGTCGGGTCGCCGCCATTTCATCGATTCCCTTTTGGATAGAGGATCATAATACAGAACCATTGTTTCATCTCCAGTGACAATGGACTCTAAAATCGGCTTTGGGTCGTCTCCACACAAGTTTAAAAACGAGCGCGCACATTCGACGCGACGTTGACGTTGAACAGCAGAAAGAAGACGCGGTACCCATCTTGTACTAATTTTATTCATACCCAAATGGTCATGAAGAATTCGAAGAATACTTGTTTCCGAAATGTCAGACATCTGCTAACTCCTTAACTTTCAAACGGCGATCTTCTAATACCAATTTTCAATGATTGCAACTTTTTGAAGCGTTACCGCTTCAAGTGGACGACTGGTGCGCTCATCATCTTCAAGAGATTCTTGCCCCAAACGGAAACATTTTGACTACTTTTTACAGTGGAATATAAAGGAGATAAATCACCATAAACGTCGTCTAAACGTTGTTTGATTTGATTAGGCGTGTGCCGTTCATTTGTTAAAAATCTAATCTACCGCGCGGTACTCAAGTAAACTTGAATGAAATTTCTGATTAGAATAATTGTTTTTTTCGTCATATTTTCACGTTCTTAAGCTTGGACTAGACAGTCAAAAGTTAATATCTGAGTTTAGAAAGACTAATAATTAATTAAAAACATATATAAATCTAAACTGCTTTCAGATGCATTCTAATAAAACTAGTATCGTTTGATCCATTATTTGAAGCAAATCTATGTAATTATTTCTATTTGTCAAAATAGCAAAACTCCATAACTTTTGTGTCAGACTATCCCACCACAACTCCCTTAAATATCTATTTTCTTGCATCATTGTACGAGTTTGCTTAACAAAAACTCCGATATCACCGTATATTCTGAAGATTAAGAAATTTCGAAAAACCTATTTCGGAAACTAATCATGGTAAGAAGTTCAATAAAAAATAATTTTTATAAGCTTTCAAATGCATATGGGTTTTTTGCCCCAGGTTAACCCGAAGTCAGCCATTGTAAAAACTATGCTTCATAACCAGTGTTGTAACAGATACATTATTTTGTGTATCTAGATACAGATACAGTTACTATCAGAAAAATATACCTAGATACAGATACAGATGCTTTTGCTGTGAAGTATCTAGATCCAAATACAAATCCTAACATAATGTATCTAGATACATTTGTAGATACTTGTTTTACTGTAATCATCCCGAAAATAAGAACTTCTTAGTCAATTTTTCGAACCGAAAATAATCGTTTAACTAAGCATCAATTCCAGGACTAGTCTATAACAGCAATATTTATTAAATTTTATAGATATTAAAAATGAATAATTATTAAGCAGAAACCAGTATCTAAAGATAAGAACAGTGTGCATTCAAACCTTTCCACTTTTTAGAATTATTATGTGTTCTTTTTACATATAATTTACATTCAGGGACGAACCTAAAGAGTTTTTTTTGGAGGGAGGTAACCTTAAAATTGCCAACTTATTACGATGAAAATACCAACTACTAGTAAGAAAATATTTGTATTTGTACCTAACATTATATGAAGCAAAATTAGTATTTTACATAAATCTTATTTTTATTTAAAACTCTCCAACGTATACACGTTGCATACGCATGGCAATTAGATTAATTTAAAAAATAAATTGTTTTGGACACATTTTCTTATCTTCTCATTTTTCTCAAATTGTGAAATAGCCAACTCTCGCTCACAATTATCAACTTTGAGGGGGGAGCGTCCTCACCCATCCCCCTCATGGGTTCGTCCCTGTTTACATTAATATTTTAATAAAAATATAAAATAAATAAATGATATTTGTGTAGATCTTTTATCTTCAGTCTTGGTGTTGTGCAGAATATTAATAACTTGAATAAACTCCAATAGTTTTCAGTGTTTGAAAACCTAGAAAATGTTTCATCACTTTAACAGAAACCATCAAAGCCTAGATATTATTTCTGATAACCTAATTTTAAAGTAGGTGTTGGTACGATTGACACTACAACAATCTTCCAAGTTGCGAGTACTATTACACCACAAAAGTCGCTAAATCTGGTTGCTTTTAGTTACCCTTCACGTAACCGAATAGATTATACTTACTCTTTAACATATTTTCAAAAGCACTTCATTGGGATAGTTCTTTAGAACTTTGAAAGTTCTCAAATTGAATGTTAACAGAAAAAAATTGGAGTGAGTAACAATCCCGTATAGTGTCTTTACTATAATAATAATAATAATAACTGCTACAACCCATAACCCGGAAACCAGGCCCCAGAAGTTATAAGCTTGTGCGGGAGGAAGGGGGCGATTATTATTATTACGTAGGCCCATACTTACAGATGGAACAGCGCAAATCCCACATTTGTGTTACAGCTAAGGAAAACTGCACAAAACCTTAACCAGATCTGCCGGCACCGGGAGTCGATCTCGGGCCGCTTGGGTGAAAGTCCAGCACGCTAGACATTACACTACCAAGGCTGTTACTGTACTCGCATACTTAAAGGACTCACTTATGGCTTGTCGTGATACTTATCTACAAGTCCAGTAAAATATACATTCCAGAATTGTTACGTAAATATTAAATAATCACAACATGTAATAAAGAATTTTTATCTACCTTCCTACCACCAACTAACCTCCTATCTACCAACGTACCAAGTTAGTACAAGCTGTAAATTATGGTACAGAGTTGGCAACGCATTGGAAGAATGCGTCTTCTTCACACTTCACAATCGGTAATATCATCATTCTGTAATAATATCCATTGTTTATAGAGTCACTACATCTAGTCAGCCAGGACTTGCTGGCTGATCAGAGTACCACAAACGACGCCATTTTGGGGCGAAAAAAGCCCGAAATGGTTAATTATTATTATCCCCATTGAATTTAAGTATATCCACGTTTAGTTTAAAAGACTTTTTTATATAGTTTTCATTGTGACAACCCCAAATTGTAATATGCCAAATACGCATACGATTTTAATTTAGGAATTATTAGATTTCACACTTCCTTTGCCATATGTGTCGCTTGCGGTACACTGATACGTCAACTTGGCATGGCTGATTAGATGTAGTGCCTCTAATTGTTTAATGAGATGACTATCAATTAGTAGATTTTAAAGAGATTACATAATAAAAAACTTGTTTTACTATGTTGTCGGTTTAAAGCCTTGGTAGTGTGGGGATCTGCGTGCACGTCTTTTACCCAAGCGGCCCGGGTTCACTGCCGGTACCGGCAGATCTGGTTCAGGTTTTCTGCAGTTTCCTTTAGCTGTATGAATGTGGGATTTGTGCTTATACCATCTGTCAAGTCCTGCAGCCGCTCGTTGAGCCTGAATAATAATGTAACGTTCTTTTTTAAAATAATAACAAAAGTGCTGTTTAAATCGTCTATTAATAAGAAATATTTATTTACAAACACTAATGAATACACTATAAATTAACGCTATGATTATAAACCACTAAAACTATAATGAATTTCTAATACAACATTTATCTTTACATTTACTATTTATTTCGTGATACCCATCTAATTACTCGCTGTTGACTGACCCTCTTTTATCCGCGAAGTCGATTTTATACCCTCATATAATCGTACCAGAAGCCGCTGGAACCTACTATGTATTTCTGGAAGGCGCTAGATAAACCGCGTCTGGTTTACATGCTTGGTGCGATGCGTCATTCTCTCGAATGCTGTAGAATATTCCATTTGTTGTGTGAAGAAGAGGTTATTTCTTTTTCTCTCTTGTTACACTGCCCCCCTCTTCAAGTCTGTTCTGTCCCAGAACAGGTTTTATGCTCTGGTTCCTGTAGAACGGGTCATGACGATATCGACAGTCTTCACCTCGACTACACGTTCCATTACGGTAGAAGTAACAGTCTACACTCTTCGTTGGCCTTAATGCGGGCTGTGGGTCAAAACTGCAGACGAAGATCTTGACGTCCGTACCTCTAAAGACAACTTCCAGCATGTTGCTAACGATTCTCCAATCCCGCTGGTCCCGCCCACAGCCGAGTTTGGGAACTGCCAATTTGTTAATTCCCCTGGTAAGCAACTCGATCCTCAAATTCCATAATGCCCTCCACAAGTCGGCGTAACTCGGTTTCTGGTAGTAAAACTGCTTGGTTACCAAGTAGTAAATGGATCGGTCATGATCAGGCAAGCGTAAGGATTTACCAACAGAGGGATTTTGTTCTCGAAGTTCATTCAGCCGTCCATCTCAGTCGTGACTCCGAATCGCGCTTTTCTAGTTCCAGAAAACGCAGACATAAATTCTCTGAAGGTTGGCTGATCATCTCCAGGCCTTACGGTATTGATAGCCACCTCAGCCTCATCTTCCCGATCCGGGACTGCGTCATTATTTCCCTCATAGTGCGCCAGACGATTGGAGTGTACCACCTTTGGTTTCCCTCTTGGAAATTTCTGGATGCGATAAATCAAGTCATTTATTCGTTTCTTCACCTGGTATGGACCCTCCCAATTCCGCTGTAACTTTGGAGAATAGCCACGACGTCTTTGCGGGTTGTATAACCAGACAAGCTCTCCAGGTTGAAACCCTCCATCTTGGGCTCTCACATCGTACGTAGCCTTCATCCGGTCACTCGCGATTCGACTATTGTTTCGGGTTCGGTCGTGAATATCCTCCAACTTCTTCTTTAAGTTGATGACATAATCATTCCCGGCTACCTCCTGCTCTATAGGTGGAGACCCAAATTCCAGATCACACGGTAACCGTAACTCGCGTCCAAACATCACAGACGCTGGTGACTGACCGGTTGTTTCGTGGACCGATGCACGATAAGCCATCAGGACAAGATGCAGGTATTGGTCCGAGTCTCGTTGATGATCGGAGACGACCTTGGCCAAATATTTGCCCATTGTCCGATTCATGCGTTCTACCATTCCATCGGACTGCGGATGTAACGGTGTGGTCCGAGTCTTGCGAATGCCCAACAATCAACAGACTTCTCCAAAGAGTACAGACTCAAAATTGCGGCCTTGATCCGAATGCAGCGCCATTGGCACTCCGAAGCGACTGAAGAACTCTTTGACTAGTACGTCAGCAACAGTCGCGGCTTCCTGGTTTGGTAGGGCATATGCTTCTGGCGATTTGGTAAAATAGTCCATTGCTACTAGGATGTATTTATTCCCATCGTCAGTTTCGGGAAATGGTCCGGCAATATCTATAGCTATTCTTTCCAGGGGACTACCCACATTGTACTGCCTCATAGGTGCTCTTCGTTTCCCCAAGGGTCCGTTACCAGTGGCACATAGTTCGCATTTACGGCACCACTCTTTCACGTCTTCTTTACAATTGACCCAATAAAAACGCTCTCTAACTTTCTCCAAAGTCTTCTTCACACCGAAGTGTCCTCCTGAGGCACCGTCATGGAGATGTCGCAATACTGTAGCCACTCGGCTTCTTGGAACCACGAACTGAGACCTAATGGTGGTGCCATCTTCACTCTCTAGTACTCGCTTCAGGAGATCGTCTTCCACCTTCAAGGACTCCCATTGGGCGATATGCTTTGAGCGTTCTGTTGAAAGGGCTGACGGCCCCCCAGGCAGGCCTTTCTCCCACACGCTTCCATTCCAGTACCATTTTTAGTTCGGGATCAGCCTCCTGCTGTCGTTGCAATTCTTCCGGTAACCAATTGTCGTTGACGATGGTAGTCCTTAATACTTGGCAAACCCTCTCTTCCTAACGAGAGCAATGACGGCAATCCGTTGGACAGGGTCTTCTTGAAAGAGCATCGGCATTTCGATGGCTAGTGCCCGCTCGATGTTCGGTGTCAAAGTCGTATCCTTGTAATCGTTCGATCCACCTTGCGACCTGGCCTTCAGGATTACGGAATTGTAAAAGCCATTTCAACGCTGCATAGTCCGTCCTCAATAAAAACTTCCGTCCGTACAAGTATTTGTAGAAGTGCTCAACGGACTTCACGACAGCCAATAGTTCTTTTCTGGTCACACAATTATTCCTTTCGGCTTTCGACAAAACCTTACTAAAATAGCCGATGACCTTTTCTTGTCCATCCTGTATCTGAGAAAGTACACCCCCAATGGCCAGATTACTTGCATCTGTGTCAAGTATGAATTTCCCTTCTGTCCGTGGATAGCTCAATATTGGTGCTGTTGTCAGGGCACGCTTCAACTGTTGGAAAGCTGTTTCACACTCTCCGCTCCAAACATACTCGTGCCCATCTTCAGTTAACCTTGTCAGAGGTTTCGCTATATTGGCAAACCCAGGAATGAAACGCCTGTAGTATGTACATAACCCAAGAAAACTACGAACTTGGTGTTTATCTTTCGGTGTTGGCCACTCTTGAACTGCACGAATCTTATCGGGGTCGGCTGCCACTCCATTTTGTGATACGATGTTGCCGAGATATTTCACTTCCTTTCTGAATATTTGGCACTTTTTCGGACTCAGTTTCAGATTGGCTCCACGTAGTCTTCGGAACACTTCCTCTAGATTTTTCAAATGTTCGTTGAATGATTTTCCGACTATAATCACATCATCTAGGTATACCAGGCAGGTCTTCCACGACAGTCCTCTCAGGATGGTCTCCATTAGACGCTCAAAGGTGGCCGGAGCGTTACATAGACCGAAAGGCATAACTGTAAACTGCCATAGTCCGGAACCAATAGTGAACGCGGTCTTCTCCGGTCTTCAGGTTCCATTTCAACTTGCCAATAACCACTCTTCAAGTCCAAAGTCGAAAACCATCGTGAACCAGACAGGGTATCTAACGTGTCGTCGATGCGTGGTAAGGGATAGCTGTCTTTCTTGGTCACGTTATTGAGCTGCCGATAGTCCACACAAAATCTCGTTGACCCGTCCTTCTTACTGACCAGGACCACCGGTGATGCCCATGGACTGCTGGATGGCTCGATGACCCCTTGTTCTTCCATATCGGTAATAATCTTTTCGGCTTCTGCACGCCTTGCTAGAGGTAGACGCCTCGGCTGCTGACGGACAGGCATAGAGTTGCCTGTATTGATTTTATGTTTTACTATATTTGTTCGTCCCTTCTGGCTATCGTCAAGAGCGAAGATATCTTGGTATCGGTGAACCAAACCCTGTACCTCTTTCACTTCCGTTCTATTTAGATCTTCGCACGAACTAACAACCATACCCACTAATTTTTCACCATGGTCTTTGGGCACTGGTTGTGGAACATCAGCCATACACCTGGCTACTCGGAATACTGGCACACACTGTCCCACAAGGGTACTCTTCTTCAATGTCACCGGATCCACATTAACGTTCATAAGTCTCAGCGGTACTGTCTTTCCAACCTTGATCAGCGCTTTTCCTACCAGTATGCCACTATGGTTCTTCTTATCACAAACAGGCTCCATCATTCGCACACATCCTACCCGAAGATCTCCATCCAAACTTGCCTCGACAACCATCTCGCTTTGACCCGGCAGTATCACATCTTCTGTCAGCAAAACCCTTACGACAGGATCTTCTCGTGGGTGCAACGGAAGTTCTTCGTTACCAACCTTCAAAACACCCTCCTTCAAGTCCAATGTAAAACCAAATTTTCTCAGGAGGTCCATTCCAGATGAATTCGTCAACGATGTCGGCTACCAGCACCTCATGATCACGTTCTTCACTTCCAATGCCGATCTTCATCTTCACCACTCCGCGTTTGGTATCACTTCACCTGTTGCTGTACGGAGTTGAGTAGTTGTCTGTAACAGCTTCATATTTGTTCGTAGAACGTTAGGGCGTATGATGGATTTTGTCGCCCCCGTATCAATAAGTAGTGGAACAGTTCGATTAGCAATTTTTCCATCTACGAACAAACTACTGGTACTATTCTACTGGTACTATGTTACGGCATGAATGGTGATCTTCGGGGCATCTCTACTCAAGGTCAACGTTCGCCCCCTCTCGTCGACCTGCTTTAGTTTTCCGATTGCTGAACCTGTTTTGGTTTAGGGCAACGACGTCATATGTGACCTTGTTCGACGCAATTCCAACAACGAGGCCCTCGAACTTCTTGATGATTCTTCTTACGGCTTTCTTCCTTCCGAAGAACTCTCAATACTAACACCTCTAGGTGATCTTTAGAACCTTCTTCTTCCTCCACAACGGCCCGAACACGCCCGTGACCTCGGGACGCTTGTTTTGCAGCTTCAAATTCTAAGGCGTGAGCAAGCGCATCATCAGTTGTTCTTGGTCGTGCCAGCCTCAATGATTGTTGTGTTTCCCCGTCTCTTAACCCATCAATGAAGGTCTGCACAGCGAGCTGTCCCAGAAATGAATCGGCTGCCGTAGGGTACGCCAATCGGACAAGCCGCGCAACATCGGCTTCAAACTCCTGCAGGCTTCTCCATTCTTCTGGATACGATTCTTCACTTGCGCGTGATACACTTGTTGAAGATGCGCGTCTCCATATCTCATCTCCAATCTAGACGCTAACAATTGATAATCATTTTCCTGTCCTGCTGGGATTGTTTGCAGGACGTTCAACGCGTCTCCACGCAAAGCCACAGTTAAAGAAACGGCCTTTTCCTTGCCTGTCCATCCGTTGGCCCCAGCGGCCGCCTCAAATTGTTTGTAGTAGGTGGACCAAGGTATCTTTCCATCGAACGTGGGTGGTTTTACTTTTATCCCTACGGCAGGACCCTTTTCTTCTTTAAATTGCTTCTTTACTTCATTAAACTCAGAAGTTGAGGGAAACCGTAGTTGCATCATTCTATCTTCCAGCATTTCGGTTATGTCGTCTTTCTTAGTTGTTGGTGGTAATTGCATTTGGGCTATTTTCTCTTCTACCATCTTTATTACCTTATCTTGTTCCGCCAATCTACCTTCCAATAGTCCTAGCGCGCTGGCATTCTCCAAAAGTTCTTCGAAAACTTTTTCTTCCAACGCTTTAACATTGTCCTGCAATTCTTCTTTAAGCCTTCTAGAACTGTCTTCGGATTTCCTGGAATTCTCCAGTATTTGTTCCTTTAGCATTCTAACATTTTCTTCGGCCTTTTCTAGTAATTCTGCAAACCTTCTAGAATTCTCTTCGTGTTTTTCCAGTACTTTTTCTTCCAGTGCTTTAGTATTTTCAAGTAATTCTTCTTTAAGCATTTTAGAATTTTCATGTAAATCTTCTTTAAGCATTTTAACATTTTCAAAAACTTTTTGTTCCAGCACTTTAGTATTTTCCATTAGCTTTCTAGCATTCTCTTCCATTTTACTTAATAACAAATTAGTATCAATTGCGGGTCCAGGTATTTCGAAGAGGAAACTTTCAGGGTCTTCTTGCTGTTCCAAAAGCCATTCTCTTAGCCGATTTATTAACACGTTTTTAAGGACCGTTGTGTCTAAATCTCGTTCTTCAAGTTCGTGTTTTAAGTCTATTACTTTGAGATCTTTTAACAATTTCATCGCCATTTTAATTATTAGTTGTAATTGTTTTTAACACTAACAGTTTATTCTCACAGCACTTTGTTTATTACGCGATTTTATTTATTTTAAAACCCGACACCTGTACACCACTGTAACGTTCTTTTTTAAAATAATAACAAAAGTGCTGTTTAAATCGTCTATTAATAAGAAATATTTATTTACAAACACTAATGAATACACTATAAATTAACGCTATGATTATAAACCACTAAATCTATAATGAATTTCTAATACAACATTTATCTTTACATTTACTATTTATTTCGTGATACCCATCTAATTACTCGCTGTTGACTGACCCTCTTTTATCCGCGAAGTCGATTTTATACCCTCATATAATCGTACCAGAAGCCGCTAGAACCTACTATGTATTTCTGGAAGGCGCTAGATAAACCGCGTCTGGTTTACATGCTTGGTGCGATGCGTCATTCTCTCGAATGCTGTAGAATATTCCATTTGTTGTGTGAAGAAGAGGTTCTTTCTTTTTCTCTCTTGTTACATTAATAATAATCGCCCCTCTCTCCCGTACAAGCTTCATAGCTTCTGGGGCCTGGTTCGCTAGGTAATGGGTAGTAGCTATTATTATTATTATTATTAAATTATTTGAAACTTAAAATTCCATACATCATTTATGGTAGTTTTTGTATTATAAGATTATAAAAATATGGAAATAGTATCTGCATAATACAGATACACAGATACTACAGAAAATGTTCCTAGATTCAAATACAGTTACAAAATTTTAAAAGTATCTAGATATGTATCTAGGTACCATAAAAGTATCTAGATACTTGTATCTAGATACATTACAACACTGTTCATAACTCGTATATTTATGGTTTTTTGATGTAACTATTAGCCTATTAATTATTAGTTTCAAGATCACGCCAAAACCACTATAATGGAAATCTCATAAACTCTTAGAATATAAAACTGTAGGAAGGAGCGTAACTACACGGCGCAATGAGCTTTAAAAGCGACGGATATGACGTCACACTGACCGCCATTAGACACCACCTAAAACTGCTTTTCTCTCAAACTCCGACAAATAAGAAGAAGGGAATTACATTTCATAATTAAGTATTCGTTTGTTTAGAATATTAAACATAATATTTATATTCTAAGATTAATTTCAAATCTCTCTCTGTCTCCATGAGTCAGTAGGTAGAAATGACTTGACCTGACCAAGAACTGATCAGAAATGACCCGCATAAGTGCGTGTGGTTGACCCAACCGAAAAAAGGTGGGTCGACCGAAGCTAGAGACGGTGGCGCTTTCTTATGTTGTAGCTCTCCGTCTTATTTTCCTGCGCCACCGTCTCTAGCTTAGGTCGACCCACCTTTTTTCGGTTGGCTTAAGCACACTCACTTCGGTCTCTACAGGTAGACCTAAACTACGGTGGAAATCGTCGCCGATAAGGTCGGAATGATGACTAACTCGCGACACCAAACTGTCCTTGAAAGAGTAAAACTTTTAATGTCCCCTTCCGTCTCCTCCTCCCACTCATGAATTAAAAAAAAACGACAAAACAAAAACGACCCGATCGGTGACGCCAGGCGGTTCTTAGCTTCAAAATAAGACCACCCACAGCTTTCAAAGTGGTCTGGGGGCCGAGAAAAAGGGACCGGTAGCTTTGTCTTCATGAATTAGTATGTAAGGTTTTAAAATTGAGGTTATGTAGTTTATGTGCACATTTCGAGACAGTGAGAACCGCCAATGGAAATATCTCATTACAAAACCGGAAACAGCCACTTCGCCATATTGAGACCCCATCTTGGTCGTATGTGGTAGATGATTATGTTCCTTCCTATAGTTTTATATTCTAAGCATAAACTACTTTCTCAATCTATATGTTTTTCATTCGGATAATTTCATGCCAATTCAAGTAGAGCCATGTGCTTCAATGTCTCGGAATTTTTTTGAAAATTCTGCTATCCGACATTCTACATCATCTAATTAAATTTGTTATATCCTTGTCATATCTCTTATTTTTTGTGTTATCTGGCTCATCCAGGTGTCAGATTAAAGCTAGTTCTTGGATCTTTCAGATTATATCAAGAAACATGCAACGACTTTGCAGAGTAAAAATGTATCAGCCTCTCTGAAAGATCCAGAAACTAGCTTGAATCTGACACCTGGATGAGCCAGATAACTCAAGAAATAAAACAAGAGTTATGACAATTTCGGTAAGATGGTGTTATGGTAGCAGAATTTGCATCAAAATCGAAATTTTTCAAAAAAAATTCTACTTCGGCCATTTTCATCCAAAAAATCTGAAAAAATTAATTTAATATAATTTCGTATGTATCAATGCAAGGAAAAAAATTGAACAAAATCTGAGATATGTTTTTAAATTATATGATTTGGCATGGAATTAGCCATGTCGGACTAACCGTTTTTTATTTACTAGTGGTCAAAATATGTAATTCTCATAACATTCGTGATAACAATTTTCTTTTTGTATGACCATGCTATTTCGGATTGTTTACCATACTTGGTTTTAGAACAGTAAGTTATATTTACTGGTTGCTAAGCAAAAACGCGTCAGTAAGTAATTACTTACCGTTCAGTTCTGTCAAAAACAGAACGGTAAGTAAATTATATGTAATTTATAAAATAAATAAATCTTTAGATGTCTCTTTCGCGAGAAATAATTTATTTTCTAAATAATTGGACTATTTAAAAAAATGTATGTTGTTTATTTAAATTTGCTCAGGCCTCTTCAATATCCCAATTATATTCGTTTTCAGATTCACTCATTCTCACGAGTTTGACAAATATCGTGGCATTCAAAAATAATAGTAATTACAACGTTAATATTTCGAAATCAATTAAATTTAGGAGTAAAGTGTATTAGAGAAAAATGTTAAGAATTATGAGCAAATTTCGAAAACGGAATAATATACAGGGTGTTCTATTTAAAAAAGTAATTCAAGAGGGCGCTCAGCCACCATTTTAAAACTTTTAGCTGTCATTTTTCCATAGAAAATTAGGTTCTTATCTCCTGTTTAAGCCCTCCAAATTTTGTTGCGATATACCAGGTGGTTCAAAAATTAGTAGGGGGGGAACGGACTTTAGACGCGCACTGTATATATATATATATATATATATATATATATATATATATATATATATATATATATATTTTTTTAAAGTATGGATATATTTACGATATCGATATCGATAGCAACGATATCTAAATTTTTTACAAAATCAGTTGCATGATTAAAAGAAAGGGTATATCAACACAGGCCATTCACAAACGTAGAACATTTGGAAACAATTATTACGGAAACAATTCAGGGTGTAACTCCGAATATAATTAGAAATGTATTGAGGGAATTTTCTTCTAGAACGGAAACCTGTATTGTAAGAGAAGGCGGAAACGTTGAAGCAATTGATGATAAGCTAGGTATTACACGTTTGTTACGCAATTAACATTATTAGAACTGTATTTATGTAGTTGATAATTATTGTAAAATAAATTATTTTGTTATGTATCATTTATTTTAATGCATCATCAAAATAATGCAACATAGAGGTTAAGAGACGTAAAGGTTATCAAATTTGTAACGAATAAAGAGATAACAGATAAAAGTTTCCGATATTTTCAAAAATAAATTTACTTTACTGTTGGACAAAATTAATATTTTTTGAGAAACCTGGTATACGACTGAAAAAATTTGATATCTGATGATTGTATTTTAGATTTTAGAACATGCAGAACTATTTATGAAGAATAACTTTTTTTCGTAAAATTAATAATAAAAAAGATTTCCATATGGTGCGAAATTTACTCTTGAACCAAATTAATATTTTTTGAGAAACCTCGTATACGACTTTAAAAATTTGATATCTGATGATTGTATTTTAGATTTTAGAACATGCAGAACTTTTTATGAAGAATAACTTTTTTTCGTAAAATTAATAATAAAAAAGTTTTCCATATGGTGCGAACTTAAGCAGACACGGTGTATATACTTAAAATCATCTTAATTAAGTTTGGAGTTAACTGGTAATAAGAAATCAATATTTGTCATCAACTGTAATAACTACGTATATAAAATTATAATAATTTAATTTTGGTGTTAATTACTATCAATTTTTCAAAATATTTAACAAAAAAATTAATTAGAAAGGTTATAATGAATTTATTTATTACATAGGTTCCACTTTATTCCATATTGCATATTTAAAGAAATTGTCTCAAACTTTTTTCTTCTCTTACATCACCGCGTGGTTAATACGATGGAATTCAAATATTCACTCGTGCAAAACCTATTTCTTTCTTTAAATTCATTTGAATTCTACATGTAGCGCACTCTGTCGAAAAATACTGCAACTAAAAAGCAAGCGCATTTTACCCCATTTGGCTGTGCATCTGTTAGGTTTATCTGTGGTATAGGGTATAGTGGATAAAAATTCACATAATTCTCATAGACGTTACTTCATCGCTCCAATAGGGTACTTGCACAAAAAATCGACCTGATTGCCTTTATCCATGATCTCTGTACAGATTAATGTACAGAATGTACTAAGTAAAACACAGATATTAATCTATCAATTCATTTCCTATGAAATAGTCTCACACATTTGTGTCAAGATTTAGATTCATTTCCTGAAGCAGTTTTGAAGGTTGTCTTTCTTTAGGTTCTTATATCCTTATGTTGTCATCGCTTCAATCTCTTATATCCATCCACAGTCTTCTTCATCAATGTTTCTTGTCTGATGGCAAGGAGAAGGATTGATGTTAAAAAAGTGTAGCATAGACAGTTACTATTAAGAGATAAATAATAGGGTACTTGCACAAAAAATAAATATTGCTAAATCGCATATAATATGAAATTTATACAGCTAAAGTAAGTGTCGGAATTTTTTGGGCGACATAAAAGTGTACAGATGTGGATTAAAACTAAATTAAAAGTTAATCAAATTATGAAATTCGAAAGTGCTTGCAAAACGCCTACGAGTCCTGCGCCAATCGCGTGACGTCACTACGCGTTTACAATTCTTTATCAGCTATGCCTGCAACATGGTTTACCTGTTTTGCCGGTGCGTTTAAAATTGTTTCGTTTTGTCTTGATACGTGTTCGTTTGTTAGTTACTTTTGAATTTATTTATTTAGCCTTTTTCAAGGTTACATGCAGTAGGAAACCCAAGAAGAAACGTAAAGTATCAACCCAATTGTCGCATTTATTTTTATTAGTAATTAATTTCTGTTTATTCATTTAAAAGGCTGCTGTATCCATCTTGCTTTACAGGGACAGAAGCCTATTACGGTTGCTTCATTCGGTTTTACTAGAGGTAGGAGGCGTTGCAAATTTAGGATTACTTTTTCATTTTCTAGTATTTTGTTTTATAACATAACATAACATACTTTTTTTTTGGGCCGGCGGTGGACGAGTGGTGTCAGTGCATCACTCCTGTTGCAAGGGTCGTGGGTTCGAGTCCCACTTGGAGCGACCCGATTTTCTAATTGGCAAATTCCGCCACCTCAACTATGGGTGTGTATTCGTTTTGCATGCTAGATGGGGCACATAAGACCTTAGCTGTTGGTTCCCCCGTAGTGTAGGCGTGAAATAAAAAAAAATACCATATTTTGTTAATCAAATACAGAGAAGGGAAACCTCTTATAATAATATGTGTGAAATATACAATTTACCGATGTTTATTGATTCTAATGTTAAATAAAAGAACATGTGTAGAGCAGACTGGGAAACTTCGTAATGTTACCACATTGTTTTTTATAAAAATTGAAAGATTTTCTAGTATCGTATATTCCGTAAAGCTTCAGTAACCAGTTTTAATAATTTTTTATGAATATACAGATAATTAATATCATACGAAATAAACACTACAATTTAAATGACTATTATTTTACGTGCAATGAGCATTTGCTTTGAGCAGTATAAGAAATATTTTTGCAATGAATAATCAAAGTTGCATTTGAAAAGATTATCTATCAATATATTAATTTATTTATAACCATTTTAATAATTTTCAGACCTTCAATCTTCCATCCAGAACATCTGAATGTCAACTAAGAATGAAGTCAGACAATGAAGTACCAACCATTGAGTTTGAATGAAATGAAGGATCTTGTAATATTGTAGAATAAAGATAACAACTATATACAAACAACAGAATAAATAATACAAAAGGTTACAAACATTGGTTCTACAGTGTGAGGACGTACACGTCCTCCTAAATCTAACATAATCTTGAGGGTGGTCGGAACTAACCCTGCTCTAGCACTAGGTCTACAAACTAAGCACTAGGAAATCAGGTAATCGGCATCCCAAGATGCTAGATATTCCTAGATTACAACTAAGCGTGAGGAACCCTGGTCACAATTTCCTCATAACTAAGCAGAACTAAGCCATAATTAATAAAAAGACACTTACCCGCTTGTTTCTTGATGAGGCTTCTTCTGAGTCTTGGCACAGACTGACTTTCAAGCCAAACAAGCGGGTTTATATACTGCTGAACGCGGAAGCCTTACTGTATAATTGAATAAATTAAGTAGGATGAGAAGAATATATGAATGCATAATGAGATGCAAACTGTATATATTATTTCTAATGAGATGCAGACTGCATATATTATTTCCAAGGATATGCAGACTGTATAAATTATTTCTAACTCGTGTGCGCGCGTGGGAAGAGCCGCTACTTGGCTATTTAACCTTGATGTTATATTCGCACAAAACGGAATACATAAAGATGGATTAGTATATGAATTATTGTTTAATTTTTAAATTTTATTTTAATATTTAATGTATTTAAATTAAATAAAATAGACTAAATTTAATAAGATAACTATTACAAGGTAAATGTATTGCAGTAAAAGTTACAGAAGCAGTTATATATTATTGCTATTTTAGATATATTTGTCAGTTATAATAAGTTATTATAGTTGTATTTTTAATTATATTTAGCACATATAAATTTTTAATTTGTATACAGGGCCGGCGGTGGACGAGTGGTGTTAGTGCATCACTCGTGTTCCAAGGGTCGTGGGTTCGAATCCCACTTGGGGCGACGGGATTTTTCTAATTGGAAGATTCCGCCACCTCAACTATGGATGTGTGTATTCGTGTTGCATGTTAGATGGGGGACAGATAACCTTAGATGTTGGTTCCCCCGTAGTGTAGGAGTGAAATAAAAAAAAATTTATACAGATCTTTCTGTTGTTTTGTTATTAAACCGTTTACGAAACTTTTGAACGTGTCTCTCTCATGTATCTACAAACAGTATAGTACTTTAATAAAGATAATCCAACAATTTAAATCTATTTATTCTTTTTACTATTTATAAGTGTCTAAATTTCTATAATTTAGGGTACTTTTGAATCGATATATTCTTAATCCGGATCTGGTGCTTGTTAGTGCGCATGCTCACAAATCCGTTCTCTGACGTCCTATTGTAAACGAAATACGCTGTTGAGAATTCCTTTTTGCTACTTTTATTTCTGTGCTGTGAAAATCTTATTATTAAGATTTTATTAATTATTCGATATACGGACCGTTCTGAACCCAGGTAAGTCAATGATACAATAACAACAATCGGAAAAAAAATCGCGCCGGTCATTAATAAGAAAAACAATGCTAATATCGCTATTTTGAGGTTAGAATGTTAGGTTACAGTTAGTAAAAATGTTGGCTGTATTTACGTGAAAATGGTGTTTGTGTCATGGCAAGAAGATTTAATAATTTGTACCTGTTTTTATGACTTCTTTCCAACGAAAACCCTTAGCGCTTGGTATTTCTGTATGTATGTACGACCTATTGTACATCTATCTAGATCCCTAGATCTGGATATCGAATAATTACCGCGTACTGTTAATAAGTGTAGGAATGAGAAACAAGAAAGCCATGTTTGTAAAATTTTATCCGTTTTATATATTTCATGGGTTTACAATGTACTTCTTGATTGTTCACTTTACCTTTCTAAATCATACCCTTTATTTAATTTTAATTTGCGAGTGTTCATATAGTTTTCTTTTGTTGCAGGTGGACCAAACAAACACCACCGGGATTCTGAAAACAACACCATTGTATGTTGTTCAGCATGAAATAGTCAAATAATAAACAATTTTATTATTTAACTGATTACCAGTAATTGTATTTTCTTATACTCATATACTTATGTAATCCGATATTGTATAATCACTATTGTTTAAATTTTATTTTGTTTAAACGAGTATTGTTTTATTATTAGCTCCTATTAACATCCTAAGGTAATTGAAATCTCTTGGAACTTTGTAAATAAATCCAAGAGTTCTACTAGCTTTTAGTAAAGTTTGTTTGATCTATTCGACGAAACAAGGTTTTTGTCAAAAATTATTCCAAGATCTTTGACATTTAGTGACCATTAATAGACTACTCAAGATTTATTGGACTATGGGTTCAAGCAAACATCTTGCCTGAACATTTTTCAATATCAGGTGGAATCGATCAGATTCACACCAACTAACTAAGAGATCCATGAAACCTGCAATCATTATTATTTCTCTCCAACAACATTTTTAAATCTTCTAGACTCATACTCCCTTTAGACCATCATATACTGCTTCTCGCACAATATGTATGTATAAATCTTGCTGCAGATGACTTGAATTTTTTTAAAAATTGCAAGCCCTTGCATAATGGCAACAATCTCCAATTGAAAAATGGCGGTATGCTATTCTAATGCTATACTTTTCTTAGTTCCTAGTCATCTGAGAAGATGCCTGTGTCCATTCCTTCATTCAAGAATATACTGATGTGTTTCCTAAATATAAAAGTAGGACAAGGGAGTCAACCACTACTCTGAGAAGGGTTGTCCTATGGACAGCTTTTCCTACGATGACACCTCCGTCGTTCCATAGTCCTTTTATCCAGTCTTAGAGCTGTTTCATGTGCCACCTCTATATTGTAGATAACCAGAGGAGGGAGACCTAAGGCAGTCTCCAGAACATTGGTGGGTGTGGACTGGATCATGAGACTATTGCACCTTTGCAAAGCCAGGGTCTAATTATGGCAGTGCACGGCTGTACCCTATGGTTATAGGGTAACCTTTAGTGAAGGTCCACAAAGTTTACCCTTTGCACGGTGACACTGCCAGAGTGTAAGGCACGCTTTTCTACCTTCGTTTTCACATGTTTACTCCAGTTCAGTTTCTTGTCACATATTACTCCCAGATATTTGACTTCCTCTAAAAAGATTAGTTGGATCAAGTTTTGGAATTTTATGGGTCTCAACATTTAGTGAACAGATCTCCATCTTCTCTATTGGTCCCAGTGATCCCTTCTCTTCTAAATTTTCTGACTCGCTGCCGAATTGTCTTACTTGTTGGAACACTATGGTTTGCATTGAGATGAAAATGTGTCCAAAATCTGTGTTTTGCCAAACGTAACAAATTGTTCTTTATAAACATTTCGACACACGATACTTTAGTTTCTGTAGTCAAATTCATTACTGAAGCCTGTGAACTGATACAGACCGTAACTGATCGATTTTCCTTTTGTTAAATCGATCCCTAGATCTTATTCTTAAGTTAAAACATTTTTATTTTGTTAAAATGTGCAGAACAAAAGAGTAATTTCTAGTAGTAGTAAGTGTTACTTTCTGATTTCTTTCATAACAAAGAAATTTGTCATCCTTTCTACATAAAATGCCACGTGCCCCATAGAAGCAAATACTTTGCCCCAGAATAATTTATTTAACTTCCAAAGCATTTTTGCAAACTGTATGTATGTACTTTTAAATTACCATTAATATGTTCAGTAAAACATTTGAAAGCTCTGTAGTTAATGACAGCTTAACCATAAGTGGTGTAAATAGCCTGCCAAGCCTCTCAAAATCATGGATATTGTCGATCCATTGCCAAAAGAATAAAAGGGCTACAATCTTTAGTTGAAATATTTAGTTTGCTATATCCCTAGTCTTTCTATAGGTACAATTTTACTACTAGAAATGCCATTAATTCAGTAATTTATAAAAGTATACTTTTATCATAAAGGATTGTAATAAACTTAAGGACTGTAACTTAAAGAGTTTACCTACGAAGCCTTTTAAAATCATGGATATTGTCACTGCATCACCAAACAAATGAAACGACTAAAATCTTTTGTCAAGATATTTAGTTTGCTATATATATCCTTACCCTTCCTGTACATTTTTGTTACTAGAAATCCTAATCATTCAGTAATTTATAAAAGTATGCTTTTATCATAAAGGATTTTATTATAAGGACTGTAAATAGTCTACGAAGCCTTTCAAAATCATAGATATTGTCAATTCAATACCAAACGAATGAAAGAACTAAAGTCTTTATTCGAGATATTTAGTTTTCTATCCTTATCCTTCGTATATATGTTTGTTATTAGAAAAACCATTAATTCAGTAATTCATAAAGTATGCATTTAATATTCTGACACGTTTAGTACTACTTATTCAAAATTTTCAAATTTACACTTGTATTGCTCTGGCAAGATCAGAAAGAACTGACTGACATTTGTACTTTTTTTGGTTTAATTGTAAGCTTTTTTGCAAATTTTAAACTTCAAACCATGTTTGCAGGACATTAAACTGTGACCCGTTGTTCATGGTAAGTTAGTGCCATTAATGCATAGTTTAAAGTGAGCACATAAACAGCTCCAGCACTAGTCTGGAGAGCTAGGAAAGGATGGATAGGCAACCTCACTTCCACCCGTGGTAGCTCTTACAAAAGTAACTGACGCAAGAATAGTCCCTTAAGGGGTGCCATGGTCATACGCTAAGGCAGGTGGGCCAAGTTAAATAAATCTGGGATAACCAATATAGAAAGCAAAAGACATCATTGGTAATTTTAAGGAAAAGGCTTTACCCCGGTAGACAAAACTGTGACATTTACCTGTCTGCTATATAAGAATCAAGTAAAATGAGTTATATAAACTCATTTACATACCCCACATGTAAATCTGGTGATATAACATTTGTTATATATTTCCGATATGAATTGATTAATACAAGTCTGGTGTCTTCAGATTTACATATATGCGACAATAATGTGATTTGTATTTTACGTCACACTTTTTACTAGTTAAATATATAACTATTTAACCACTAATTTGTTTGCAAAGTGCGGCGGAAAACATTAGTAGCACGTGTACCACTTGACCGTGCAGACGTGTGTTAAATCGTGGTCGCCCATTGTTTGTGTTATGTGTATGTTGAATTATAAATATTAAAATACAATAACCAGTTTTATTTCTGTGACTGAAACATTTCGGAAGTGGAATAAACAGCCACGACAAATTAAATTTCCAGTGAATTCATATTTTATTATGAAGTGAAACGTATTTTTAAAATGGCGATAACTGATTAAACGTATTTATTGTTTATGAAAACGTTTCAAGGCAAAATATATTAGGCCACTGTAAATTAATACCATAAAAAGGTAGATTCAGCAAATTCCAGCAATGTGGGTACGCGTCATATCATTTACTAGGAATCGAGAAATTGATTACCGAAGCCGAATGGCATAATTTGTTAAAAAACCAGGAATAATCTTGATCAGTTGGCATTTTCAATTTTGATTAATGTTGTTTATACATAGCTTTTGATTTTTTTCTATTTAGTTATATTATATTGCATGCTATGTAATAATACAGATTTTTTTTCTATAATAAGCTATTAATTAATAACTATATATCTTTTTCTTTTTTAATAAACAAAATAAATAAAAATGTTGTTGTGAGTTTTTCTTATTCTCATAATTTTTACTATTACAGGAATGTTTACTATTTTAAAGAAATAAGTTATCCTACACAAAGTGGAAAATTTGAAAATTGTTGCTTTAACAAGATCATGTTGCAAAGGGATTACAGGTAAGACAATTACAGGGTAGTTACAGGTAAAGTCGTACGTAAAGCGATTTTATATATGATAGAACATGCTCATAATTAAATAAACGTAAAATATACGGCAGTTTGTGTATATTTGTAATACAGATTGTATTTTCCATATCTCATATGTATTAACAGTGACATAGAATTTATGTAAATAGCAGATGCATAATGAGGCAGACATAAAGCTTTCCAGATGACTTGAATTTTACTTAGCTGCTACATAATAATGTAGGCATTGTTACTCTCAGTTACGTATATAATATGTTGCTGTGTTTGCTGGGACATGTCATAATGACAAGCGTCAATTATCTAGTTTCAAATTTGTTTTACCATACTCTTGCTTATTATTTGGATTCTCCCCAAATCTTGCTGCTCTCAACTAAGTTGTTTATTAAGCAATGCAATTACTTGCATGTACAATCTTTAGCAAATGTCGTGTCCCGAGAAAAGGCACTGCTGCTTTAAGAATCAAAATGCTCCTTATGCTGTTTATGAAAGATATCGAATTAGATAGAGATGAGCAACTACCAGTTCAAGATAAACATTTTAAAACTTGCTTGTAAATTTAAGAAAGATTCTATAACATTAGATTCTCTAAATCAGAGAAAAACTCAGACTTACTTACAAATGAAAGGTTATAATCTTTTCATTCATGAATTGACAAGAAACTTGCATTTAGCCTTTCTAAGGATTTTGAAATTCAAAAAATGACAAATTGTTATAAATCGCAAAAAAAAAGATTTTAACTGCCGAAAGTTAAAGTTTGTTTGTGGAGAACTGTAAATTGATCTTTCTTTTTGTTTATTGTTTCCAGCCTTACTTTGTGGAACTCCATAATCATGAAATAAATAAAGATTATTAAAAGTTTCACAGTTTTATTAAAATACAACCTGACAATATTGTTTCGACAGCTATGCTGTCATTATCAAAGGTAATATAATTATAAACAAACACGTCGCTAAGGTAGATACAAAAATAGGTAACTAGATATAATAATAATCAGAATTAAATATCTAATACTTCCAGTAACGGAGAATTACTGAGCTCAAGTTGTTCATTCATTAAAGGTACCCTGAGTTTGTGTTTGTATATCTCAAAGGCTTCTAAAATGTCTAATTTCCGTTTGTTATTACAAAAATGTAGGAATTTAATATTATTTTGAGGAGTCATTGTGTGATTTTGTTCTAAAAGGTGTTTGGCATAATTCGATTTTTCAGGATGTTTATTTTTGTAATGACGTACGTGTTCTTTATATCTTATGTCAAAATTTCGAAGTGTTTGTCCAATATATACCGAACTACAAAAAGAACAATTTAAACGGTAAATGCCCGATTTCATGATATCATGTGTTCTGTCTTTAGCATTAAATAAAAATGAAAAAGTGTTAGTGTTGGTTTTAAATGTTATTTTATAATTGTTGGTTTTTCTTAGTATATGTGCGATTTTTTCTGATATTTTGCCAAAATATGGTATAGATATGTAATTTGTGTCTTCTGTTTGATTGTCAATGGGATATATTCTTTTGATAGCTAACCTATAATCTTTTTGTTTAATTTAAGTGTCAATCATGTTCGGATTGTAATGATTTGCATGTGCTAGTTGTTTAATGGTTGATATCTCTTTGCTAAAATCTGATTTTGTTAGTGGAATAGTTAAAGCTCTGTGTACTAATGATCTGTAGGCTGCTATTTTATGTGTATTATGGTGACAAGATTCATTTGGTATTGTTATGTCTGTTTGTGTTGGTTTTCTGTATATGGAAAATTCAAATAGATTGTCTGCGTTAATCTTGATTTAAGTCTAGAAAGTTTATAGCCCTGTTTTGTTCTGTTTCTAGTGGAAATTTTATATTAGGGTGGATACTGTTAATAAGAATTAAAAATTCATTGATAACCTCAAAAGAACTGTCAAAACAAGCTAAAATGTCATCAACATAACGAAACCAGAAGATAATGTGTTTAGAGAGGTTTAATTCAAATATTCGATCTTCAAACTTGTCCATAAATATGTTAGCTAATAGAGGACTTAGAGAATTAGCCATAGGTAAACCATCCTTTTGTAAATAAATTATGTTATTAAAAGTGAAATAATTTTGACTTATACAAAGGTCAAATAATTGAATTAACTCTAACCTTTTAACTAATTCTATATTACTATTGATCAAGAAACTATCTAATAAAGGAATACATTCTTGTGGGGGTATTCTGGAGAACATGTTGCAAATATCAAAACTAACAAGTTTTTGAATGTGGTGGAAGATGTATGTTTTGCAGGTTATCTACTAATTCTAATGAATTTCTAACAGAGTATTTCGATTTGTAACCTAGTATAGGGTAAAGTCGATAAAACTAAAAATTCACGTAATTCTCATAGACATTTAACGATAGTTTTAGTTTTTATTAAGCAAAGTTCCAGCTACCCCATCGCCCCAATTACCGCAGCTGACCTTATTAAAAATCAGAACCTACAATAGAGATCGGTAATAGTTATTTATGGTAGTTCAGTAAGTTATTATGATAATTTTTGCAGTGGATAATATCATTAGCTCACCTGTGCCACAAGTTCAAATATTGAATTTGCAATGATCCTATAGCTCAGTCTATAGTTTTTAACGTTAATAAATTTGATACTCTAGCTCGATGACTGGTTGCTACCTACAATAGCACCCAGTCTAACCCAGTGAACATCTATTTTTTAAATTTAGGATCAAAAACAACTAACTCATCTTCTGTAAACAAAAATGGTATCTAAGCTATTGCAGTATAATATCTTAGGGTCTTTGATGGCCGCAAGAAAAATGCTTTATGTAACACACCCGAAGAAATCGATTTAAATACATAAGTAATTAACTAATCAGGAGGTATAATCATATCCACACATATATACATTTATCTTATGGAATATATACTCCGCTGGAAATATAGACGGTATTATTACTAACTAGAAGGTAGCGAATGAGGGTTGCGCCGGTTGACCGTGATCTATGGTGAGCGGGCTGTCTGCAGCGCGGTCTTTGAAAATTTACCCTGCCAAAACTATTAAAACGTCCAGCTTGCCATTTGGCATTTAAATACAAAAATGTTCAAAGAATCTGTACAATTTTTTTCAGATTTTTAAAAATGTGACCACACCGATTTTTCCGCATTTTTAAAATATTTCGTTTAGAAAAAAATAAAAATACGTTTGATAACAAAAAATTATTAGGCTGTCCAAAAAGCCCGTTTTCTAGTGAGCAATATACAAAAAAATATTTGTTCTAGGGTAAATACTTTTCGAGATATTTATATTTCTTTAAAGGCGTGCAAGCAGTTTTGATAATTTCTTCAGTTTGAATATTTCCGAAGTTCTGCGTAATCTAGCAAATTGATGAATGAAAGTTATGTTCTTTAGTTGATTACCACCTCATAATTGATTTTCATTGAAATCCGTGAGATCTACCCATTTGAGTGATCGATTTCGCATGGAATGACCCTATACAAAGCCATAGGCGGCCAAGGATATTTGCCCAGGGGGGGGGGGCAAGTCTAGAATGAATAGTAAGCTAGGGGCGGCAAGCCTAGAATAAACGACATGCTAGGGGGGGGCAAGCCTAGAAAAAACGGCATACTATACAAAATTTTCAATAAGATTCTAATTGTTCAACTTCCAGGGGGGGGGTAAGGAGGGGCGCTTCCGGGCGCCTATGTACACAGCCACTCTAGGTACAGTAGCATTACCTTTAAAACTGGTTATATCTACTGTGTTGTTTGTAAACAATGGAAAAAGAAATTATGCTCAGAAGCGTTCGTTCGTTGTTCTCTCCTAAAAAGTCTACTATAACTAATTTGGCTACCTATGAGGCAGCGCTGTTGGAGGTCTTGGAGAGAGACTTCTCCAAAGACTATCGACAGAGTTGACCATGGAATTCTTCTGGCTAAACTTGAAGCTGTTGGTTTTCATGACAAGCTGGCCAGTTGTTTTAAAAGGTTTTTAAATAATATTCTGAAATTACCATATGAACCCATTCAAGGGTACGATAATGTTATTTTAATGTGGCCCACCTATCTTTCGACTTTAGACCAAGGACGCCCTTTCAGATTCACGAATTGAGATACGTTCAATTAGCACACAAATGTTACTAGTACACACTGGTGGAAACGAGGTACTATCCATCTTCTACTAGTTTTCCAGGCTAGTAAACTGGAGCTATGACCGTGCTTACCCATGGGATTCCTTCTCCGAGGAGGTGGGCCCCTAGTCCAGATTTGAACTTTCCCCACACATCATGGGATTGATTAATAGTAATAGAAAAAAAGTGTATTGAAGTAAAGAAATTTGTATTTACAGGTATATTGGCGAAATCAGGGGTCCCTCAGAGTGCTCACTGCTGCCTACTTCTATTTGATTTGTCAGTGACATAGTCTTTAAGTTAAAACATTCCTTTTGTTTAATGTTTGCAGATTACCTTAAGACTTTTAGACCAATTTTTAAATCTGCAGATCAATAATTGTTACAAGATATATAGGTTAACTAGCTGGTCTGAAATGAATGGTCTTTTATTTAATGTGAGCAAATGTTCTTGTATTACCTTCAGTAGAAAAGACCAAAAAATTAATTCCACGCATATTATGAACGTATCGATTATAAAAAATCATCAGTAATAAAAGATCTAGGAATAAGTTTAGACTGTTCATTATCTTTCTCAGAATTGTTGTGGAGTACTTGTGCTAAATAACATTTTGTTAAACGTTTTATTTTAAATTTTGTTCCTTACCTTTATAGTTTCTTGGTTATTGTCTCATCTGTTGATGTTTCCTCCAATTCTGCAATTTCCATTTTATAATGTTACAATGCAACTACCCATGTGGGCCATTTGACTCGTGCACAATCCCATACAGTATATTCTCTTGCTATACGAGGGATGTTGGAAATGTTTCTGCAATCTAGTAGTTCTATTGGTGGCAGTGTTTTTTGAGGTAACTTTAAAAAAATTCAAGTTTGTGTACTATATACAGCAATGACACGAATTAATATAAATGAAAGAAAAACAATTTTAGAAGAGTAGTGCAGAATAAAAGGAATTTTTATAAAACAGTTAGCTAAAAATCACCATGTTGGCCATAAAAGTGTCATAAATTGATTAAAAAGTTTGGTGAGACTTGTAGTTTGAAAAACTGTTGAAATCGGGTCTTACAAGTGGATCCTCTAATCCAAGATTAGATAGTGAGGTGTTGAAGATTTTTAAGTAAAAAGTAAATCAATGTTGTTAGTAGGCAACACTGTGAAAAAAGCAGAAACATCGATAGAAATGATACAGTGAATAAAGAAAAAGTACAATTTAAAAACTTGTAAAAAACAAAAAAAAACTAAAAAGAATGAAAAACAATCTGCCAACTGTAAGAAAACAGACAAGAAAACTGTACAACAACAATTTAACAAAGAAAGACCAGTGTGTTATAATGAACGATAACACTTACTGTAAATTTGATTATAAAACATTGCCAACGCCCCAGTTTTACACTACTGTGAAAGATGCATATGTGAGCAAAAGGGACGTCGATTTTCGTGGAAAAATATAGGAGAAAGGTCTTAGTGTGGCAAGCCATATGCAAATGCGGCATGAAATCTAGTCCTTTATTTACTCAAGAAAATTTGAATGTAGATTTAAACCGAAAAGAGTGTTTCCAGAAAGACTGTCGGCAATGATGCCTACTTTATTTTGGTCAGTCCTAGCTGCATGTCATTATGCAGCAGTCACTAGGGAACAGTATAAAGTCAATTTTGTCAAGAAAGAATCTGATCTCCTAAACTACCCTGAAGCACGTCCTATTGGGATAAGATATTGGGCTATATTAAACGACATCTTCAGAAAAACATTGAAGCTGCAACTAGCCTAGAAGCTTTCAAAAAAAGTGGAATAACAGGGTTGTTACACCTTTGAGATTTCTAAATTCCCTGACTTTTCCAGGTTTTCCAGCGCAAAGTTTTTGATTTTCCAGGTTAATTTTACGAACTGTTTCCTTAAAGTTTAAAGCCCTCCCTCAATTGGCGATTTGAAATAAAAAAACAAATAATAACAAAGAACATATTTTATTATTTCAGTCTTCACTTGTGTTTTACAAAGACGATAAACATCACATACGACAATTAAATACTACATATTATACCATTTATAGCTTAACAAAACTAATTTAGTAATAAATATTTAAGATTAATATTTAATGTAACATTTAAATTATCTAACAATAAAAGATATTTATCAATAAAACTAAAATATCAGACAAAGATGGCCTCTAATGTATCTTTGATGTAATTGAATGAATTTCATCATCTTAATGTAGCATTTGAGCACTCACAGCTCTTTTCTTCTTTTGCAGTTGACAAAGTTCTTCTCTGACTTTTTTCTTTCGTCTTCTCCTTTCTTCTGTTTCATTTGCAGGTCTTCATGATAGCGAGCATGAGCGCGAACATAGTATAGCACAGTGGTTCCCAACCGCCGGTCCGTCAGAAATTTTTGCCAGTCCGCAGAGAAATAACGTATTTTTCAGAATTTTACTGAAAGAATTTTTTTAATTTGTGTTATCCTGGAGCTACTACTGGAGTAGGGTCAAATGGTTTATCGGAGTTGACCAAGAGTAAAGTTAAAAAGCGTAAAAAGTTGACTATGAGTAAATTTATACAGAGCTGGCGCTATGTACTGTTGCGATCATTCCCTAAGGAACGACGAGAAAATCAATACCGCTGATTTTTCAGTTTTATGTACAATGTAAATCTAAGTTTATTATATGGTATTCAGAACATTACATTTTTTAACATAATAATTGCCCGGTTCATAAATCAGGTAGAGTTACAGTGTATTTTGTACAAAAAACCGCCGATCACTATTTTTCATCGTTCCTTAGCGAATGATCGCAACTGTACATACACATACGTAATATATAACGTGTCGGCTCTGTACCTATGTGTGGTGGGGTAGTATCCAGTAATAAGGAAAATCTCCCATTTTAGAGTTTTTAAGTGGGTTTGGCGCGCATGGGTCTAGGCATTCCAGAACCGAAAGAATTTTCGTCTTGTCTCAACGATCAAAATCCGGGTTTTGCGGTTTCGTGGGACTGCAAAACTTGCTTGGGTCTGAACCGTTTTTTGTGTGTAGAGCGTTGGGTAGTTCCCGTCTCAGATTTGAAGTCTCGACCGACTCCGGTAAACCGTTAGGCAGAGGTGGCAAAAAATTGTCCTCGCCTTACGGTAGGTCGGAGTGAAATTCTGACCGCGGAATCTTTGTCGTCGCAGAACCGCAATGGTTTCCACCAGAAAAGTTTTTTGCTGACACTCTTCTGGGGGCGGGGGCTAGGGATGACATGGGGTTTCTGGCGGCATTCGATTTCACGCAGCCTGCTACGAGTGCTGCACCTATCGGTTTTTCCGTATATCTAGCCCTCTCCGCTCTAGGGGACTCCGCCCGTTTTTGAGAGGAGGTATCTCGGAAACTATAGGAGCCAAAACGACTATCTTGGCGTCAAACGACGGAAAATTTCAAAATGTTTCCCATTCAAATGCCGTACAAAGCTACAAGGAAAAAGCTACAGCCAAAAACTCGAAATCGGACTCCTAAGTAGAACTGAAACACTTCTGAAAGCCTTATATGATCGCCCCCTGGGTCATTTGAGCCCATTCCCGTTTGTGACCGCTGCTCCCGAAACCCACTCACCGGCGCTTTCGGTTAATCTTCGCTCCTTCGAGGTATCTTCTTCTGGTCGTGAACGATGGACCGCCCTCTCTGTCTAGAACCCGATTATGGTCTTCGGCGCCGCACCTCACCCTTCAATCGATTCTTCGTATGACGAAAAAAAAAAAAGCTTCGGTCCGGCTTGAAGCGGATGAGGTATGAAAACCGATTTTTTTATTATAAAAAAATGGATATTTATTTATTTTAGATTGTTTTTGTACAGTGTAAAAGTAAATTTCTAATTACAAGATTTTGCGAATTTTTTAATTTACTACCTTACCGGTCCGCAAGCAAATGCTACGTCGTTTGGCGGTCCGTGAACGAAAAATGTTGGAAACCGCTGGTGTAGCATACTTTTGGTAATACTGATGTTTGATATGTCTTTTGCATTCTGGACGCTTTCCCACACTTGCCTTTGAACTACTAATGCTTTCAAACGTGTTGTCGATGAGGCACTCTTTATTAACTGAATTATCATCTCTCAATATTGGCTTGCCCGTGAGAAAGAGCGAATGTCATCTTTAAAAATGTCATCAATTCGCTTGAGCCATGAAAATCTATAATTATTTTTTCCAGAATGTACCTAATTTTTCCTCACACGAATAATTCTGCATAATGTCCTTCTTGATTGGTTTTGAACAGAAATTTCCGAACTCTCTTTCGATGTTATCACCGAATATCCCATTTATCCACCCCTTGGATACCGTTTTTAATTAAAGATATGAGGTGCCTTTTCGCAACTTTTACAGAATTATTTATCACGTAAGGATCAAAAAAGTTAAATTTCTTGTACACTTAAAGGCCAAAGGGGATTTCATTTTCATCTGGTACAAAATGCCAATAGCTGCTCGAGTTTAATGACCAATCTTCACATATTTAACATTAAGCAGATTCTCCTTGTTTGAAACATCTACATCTCCCAGTGAAGTTGCTTTCTTCAATGTAGTAAATGTATTTACATTTGTAAAAAGATTGATAACGTGACTGCTACATAACGTTACGAAATTAGAATTTTATTACTATAAATAATGTGGCCAAATTTGAAATATAAAAGTAAATAAATTGCTAAAATTATGTAATTAATAATAAAACGATATTTAACATTAAAAAATATGTTTATCTATAAAAATAATAAAGAAATTTTGTTAAATATAATTTTCATTATTAATTGTTCCAGGTTTGTGGTTAAATTCCCTGATTTTTCCCTGACTTTTCCAGGTGCGTAACAACCCAAAGCAGTCAGAAAGGAAGGTATTGTATAAATGTTAATTGTACCTAACATTGCCAAACCATTGAAGTAAATACATACTTGTTTGTGGTATAGGGCGGTTATTTCTAACGACAACCGATTGCTTAACGTGCCCATCTGATAGCACTTGCTGGTTTCGGGGATCGAACCCGGGACGGGCCACCTGAGTAATAGTTGGATTCTTTACCGTGCGACAACCCACTTCAGTAATACATAACCTGAAAAGGAAAGTAAGAGAACTGGTAAAATAACGATAATTTTTTTAATATTTTTGTAAATTATTAAATTTTCTAGATATTAAAGTGTTGGCTTGTTATAAAATTATTAAAAGTATTGCATAGTTATAAAAGGTATACGAGTCTGAAGATGTCAACTTTCTTTTTGATATACAGTCCTTAGATAGGCAGATAACAGTTTTAAAGAAACTAAAAAACATACCTAAATATAGAAATAAAATTTGCTCCACATTAGCACAAATGTATTTTAAATTAGCTGGGCTCGTATTGTCTCGAAAATCATGAAAGTCAATGCTCTTGTGTTTCTGATTGTAGTTTCCATTGCATTAAACTGTTGTGTAAATCTTAGAATTATAAGGATCAAGGATGTTAGTTTAACATTTTAAAATTTATGAAATAGTATTCATTTATTTGAAAAATCTGTATTACAAGACTATAAATAACCTTTAAACACATTTTTAAAAAACTGTTAGTCTTTAATACAATCAGCTTATGCACGTTATGTACCTATTTCATAGCACGTACGATCAGCAATATCACAAGGTACAAATATCAAGAAGCAGTATAACTCTTGAACTACCAACAATAACTTTCCGTAATAGGCACAAAGAGTCATTACAATGGTTTTCGGTGCATATAAAAGATGATTGTAACAAATAACTAGTTGAAACATGTTAAACCAAGAAAATATACTAACTAAAAAAGCATAAAACAATCAAGTCACATTAAAATTATTGCCACTTACAGCTTCTCTTAATTAATATATGATTGCCACTAATTTACCTTATGCTTATTGGTGCCTTGAAACAAATTTGGTTTGTGTTGGATGTTTATAAACAATAAAAGTCTGTCAAACATTTGTCAATGTTGCAACTTAAAAAACAATATTAACTTTGTTGTTCCTTCTAAAATTAATTTGCTGCAAATAAAATACAACAGAATGGAGGTATCTATAACATGTTTTAAAAAATATTACAATTTAGTTCGCTTTGAATGTTCTTATTTGTGTTATTATATATTGTATAATTCTCATAGCCTTTACAACTTGGTTTCGAGTGATAATAGTGATATGTCAATTCTAGATATTTGTTAGTTATTATGTCTAATAATGCAAAGAAGTGTCATCAGAAGAAATAATTATGTAATATTATGCAATTTTTAAGCATCTTTTGTAATTATGGTTTATTTTAAACATTGCGAATTGTGAGATTATACAATCGAACTTTAATATCGTCTTAGGATGTCATCTGAATAGCATTTCAAAGCTAATTAGATCATAAACTTTGCTGAAAACATGTTATAGTTATAGTAATAAATATTTAATTAATATTTCAACAGTACTATATAGTAAATGGCTTTTGCCGAAGATTTGCCTTATTTGTTTTAATAGAATAATTTTTCTAGTTATATTATCATTAGGAGAAAGATGGGTAATGACTCTTAGCAAGCAATCTAAGAATCAGGCTAGTTAAAAATGTGATTCATGTACTAAATAATTAGACATGTTTGCAATGGGCAGTTGCCGTCTCGCCAGTATACGTGTTTAATCGTTAACCAAATGCCACTTCTTTTAATTTAATTGATGTAATATAAAAGTAAGTCTGTCCATGATTTGTTTAATGATATATTTAACAAAAAAGATAACTTATAAATTAATCTTCGGCACAGAAGTTAAGTCTAGATTAAAAGTTCTTACAGGTTAGCAATTTTCAACCATTGACGACATTATAGAAATTACAAAATACTGATATTAACCTGTTTATGAAGCCATTTACAATATTCTTGAACTATCAAATGAAATCAATAATTAAATATTTTAATAAACTTCTAAGAAGAATGAAAAACGATTGTTGTCATATGGTGGCAACTGATTAATTTTAGAGAGTTAAAGATGTAATTTTTATGATATCGGCATATTATTATTCAATCACGCTATTTTAAATAAGTGAGAATTATAATTCAATTAAATGGGATTTTCCTTAGCAGTGAACTACAAAAAGTTGGTAGGTGATGCTATTATAAAAGTGATGAAAGATAATCAATACTGCAATAACTGAAATAAAATTGCTTCAACTGCATTAATCGTTGGTATAACCAAGTATAACACGACAACCACAGTATGCATGAGCAATGACAGACTACTAATATAAATGGAAATAGCTTTGGAATACACAGATATTTGTTCTTATGATGATTGAAGAGGAAGATATGATCTTGACAAGTGATTCCCCTATACTGTAGGTGTTTAAATAATTTATTTTTTATGGAATGTTTAAAGTTTGTAACCTTATTCTTGCTAAATAAAAATCATATAAGAGTAATGTATAAAAAATTACATATGGATTGTAAGTTACTTTAACAAAACAGTAAAACATTTTATCTTCAGTTGCCACTATGACATAAATTACATACAATAATATATCACATGTTTCCAATCTTTAATCTTCTTTACTTAACTATAAATGACAGTATTTGGAGGACTCTGCTTATGCTTTGCAATTAAAAGAATAGGGAAGACGCATATGTCGTCAATTGAGGAGATTCTTGCATTTTCATAAACATCATTACTAAATTAGTTAGAATATCAGTTATAAATGCATTAAACAATTACCAATTTTAAGTAATTAATTTTTGAAAACCTTGAAAATTTAAATAAATTTAAAATGCAATACCGGTGTCCTCTAATGGATGAAACTTTGTTACCTCTTACAGTTCCAAAGACGACCCACTGTTGGTGCTAATGAAACAGTTAAGAGTCCTGTATTACCCGTCAGTTTGAAAAAGCTTTTATTTTCAAGTTCAAATATCGTCTACTTATTAACGAGTAATTAATATTATAATGTACGTTATGCTGTTGTGTAATTAACTGCCATAATTAAAGTGGTGTTAAATATTTCTGGTAATATTAATTCAAAATTCAGTTTATTGGTTTTTATCAGCGCCATCTAACGTTGAGTAGATCGTCAATATTGCTTCTTCACATTCACAGCGGTACTTACTTTTTTACATCAAATAGCTTTGAGGGAAGTTGCTCAAGGCCAAATTCGGTTTTAAATGAGGAGAATTTTTAATTTAATTTTTTCAAATAAATTGAGGGTTTTTAGAAATTCCGCTTATCTGGAAATATTTTTCTAACCAAAATGAACGAATACAAAAATTTAAAAAAATACGTGCGTCTTCCCTATTATATAAAGATTATACTTGGATTTAAAAATCTAAAAATAAAGTGGTTGGAAATAGTCCAATAGTCAGCATTTGCTATTGCTAACATGAATAAACTTCCTGCATATCAATAAATTTTAATAAACCAAAAAAGTCTGTATTCGGAGGGGAAATCTATAGTTCTTTAAATGGTCGAATTTAAATAGTCATTCGAAAACATCCAAATGGCATTACTGCAAGTGGTATACTAAATTGAGCCATTCCACTGATATTAACAAATTAATATCTTTTGGATGCTTTAGACAAGGTTTTTACAGACTTTTTGCTTAAAATATGCAAGACATAGTACTACTGAAAGATGGTTGGTTCATACAAAACGTGAAATAGCAATGATGCAGCTTAGACTGCTATCTTATTGCTTGCACTTGTTCTAGTTATGCCCATGCTGTTTATTTTTGGAAACAATAATTTTGGTATCAAGATGTTTAGTTATAGAACATTACTAACATAGATTTATTTTCATAAACTTGAATACCCGAAAAGTTGACACACATGAGTATCTATAGTTAGGTAAAGCATGGCACATAGGAAAAATCGGTATGTTGGGTTGCTAAACCAAATCAGAAAACTAAAGATATGGAAACAACCATCAATTTGAACTATGATCATATTAACAAGATTTCATTCTAATAGTTGGTAGTACAAATGTCACAATTTGCATAAAATTAAAAAATTTAACATCGAAAAAACTAAATAAAGTACATATAAATAAATCGAAATTAACAAAACAGGAAAAAATTTGATTTAGAAAAATGGAATTAACCTAATTATTGGAAGCATTTCCATTAGAAGAACCAGGAGGTTCATCTTTTCTATCAGTATTTGTGTTTGTGGTATTCGTATTTTCAGCAGACTCGCCTTCAGTAGGAGATCCTTCGGTAGAAAATTGGCGGCGTAAGTTATCCACAAAGCCAGGATTATTTATCTGCATCTGCTGAGCTAATTGTTGCCCCCTAAAAAGATAAAACATGAAAATAGTTAATATCACTAAAGAAATTTAATCACATTTGAAACAATGCATCTATATTAGGATTGGCAGAACCTTCACCCCCCATATTGAGCAATCCAGACATCCTAGAGAAAAAATAATACTCTTACTGTAAATAAAAGTAAGCATAAAAGTAATACATACATATTACGAACATTAGGATCATTCAACATTTGCGATGCCATATTCAATAAATTCGGATTACTCATAAATTGGTTAAGATCTACATTGTCTGGCTCAGCACCTAATTCAGCCCCTTCTACAAATAAAACCACATTAATTTTTAAACATGCTGAAACCCTTTAGTACCTGTTGGATTGGTGCGCAATCGTTCCTCAGCTAATCTTAAATTTTCTTCATACATTGCGTTACCAGGATCAATGGTCAAAGCTTTTCTATAAGCATCTCTTGCTTCTCTGTATCTATTTAAGCATGAGTATGCAATTCTAAAAAAAAGACAATTTGTTGTAAAGAAATAAAGCTTTAAATAAGAAAATTATACCCTAAACGTCCATATGCTTTTGCATATTTTGGATCTAATCGCACAGCTTCTTCGCAGTCAGCAATTGCATGATCATGGTTTTCTAAACGACTGAAAGCTGCAGCACGATTACAAAAGTAGACAGCATTGGCAGGATTCAAAGCAATAGCTCTATAAAAGAATATTTTATAAATACCTATTAGTTTAAATTTAGACAGTAGCTATAATTTATTTTTTATACTTTATTGAATATTAGTTTATTACAATCTGCATGAAAGGTCCTTTAAAATTAAGTATTGCAAGAGATATGGAGCTTTTTTGAACAAAGGAATATAAAAGAGAGTAAATAGAGTAGCCAACTTTAACTGGCTACTCTCCTTCCCTTTGACTTTTCTAATTGTTTATACAGAATAACCTTTAGAATAAATGTGTTTAAACTGCTATAGCAAAGTAGTGTTAAGTACGAGGTAAGCACCATAAATTCTCGGCCTGATATAGAAAAAATAAACTTGGTAAAATATAATAATTTTTATTTTTCAATATAATCTCCCCTAATGTCAATACACTTATTACAACGTGGAATTAATAATTCAATGCCCTTGTAAAAATAATCTGAAGTTTTTCCTTCAACATGTTCAATTACAGCTGCTTGCAACTCTTTCTCGACGGCTAAAATGACGGCCCCTAAGGTCTTTCTTTAAATTGGAAAATAAATAATAGTCACTAGGAGTCATATCCGGACTGTATGGTGGATGATCCAATGCTTCAAAGCCGCATTAGTGAATAGCAGCTTGTGAAATTGCGGCAATATGAACGGATGCATTGACGTGTAATAATCGAACACCTCTTATTAATTTTCCTCGAATATATCTTTCACGAATATTGTTTCTCAATTTATGCAATAAAGACGCGAATGTATTGCGTTCTTTAAAATCAATCAGTAAAATGCCGTCACAATTCCAGAATATTGTTGCCATAACTTTCTCTGTCGATTGAACGACTTTCGCCTTTTTGGGACGGAGTTCATTGGGTCGCCGCCATTCCATCGATTCCCTTTTGGATAGAGGATCATAATACAGAACCATTGTTTCATCTCCAGTGACAATGGACTCCAAAATCGCCTCTGGGTCGTCTCCACACAAGTTTAAATTAACCCCCTAAACATCGTCCGATTTCAAAATAAAAATTAGCGGTACCTTTTTTTTCGATATACAATAATCCTAGGGGGTGAGAGCATAAGATTTCCGACTTTGCTTTTTTGTTGGACCATCCTACTGACCATACAACCTTGTCATAGTTCAGTAGTTCAGTTTCTCATCCTAACATAATTTTCATAAAATGCTGTAATACTTTCTATCATTTCTTTTCCAATTCCTTGCCTTTCTAAATTCTTCCATATATCTTCTCTTGGCTAATATAATTCAAATAGCTTATTGCTCATCCCTCTTGTTTTTATGTTGTTTTTCTTTTTGTATTGATTTATCTTCCTGTACATATTTTCTAGATCGTTGTTGTTGCAGTGTTACTCTATTTCTATGAGTTCTATTGTTCTATCTGCATTTTTTTCTTCTTTTTACATGTTTTGTCTGCTTCTCTTCTGTGTTGTTCTGTTTGGGTGCTCATCCACTTTATTCTTGTTTCTCTTTTCCTTTCAATTTTCTATTGACATTCTTAATCAAACCAATGCTTGTTTTTCTGTGGTTTTGCAGTTTTCATTATTGCTGCTACTTTTTTTTTATTATTGTTTTAATATTTTTCCATTTTTCTTCAATGTTACTACTTGTTATTTTCTTATGATTTGCTTCAGTTCTTTTTCTATATTTTTCTTCATATACTTTGTCCTTTAAATTTTCTATTGTCCATTTTGTAGCCACTTTAAGTTTTATTTTTGTTCTGTTAGGATTTTTTGTCTTATTTCTGCTACTACTATGAGATGGCCAGTGTTTAAGTCGGTTCCTCTGTACACTCTGACACATCTATTGTTGCATAGTATTAAATTAATCTCTGCTATGTAATTACATATTCGTTGTCGATTATCATTTGTTACTGTATATGTTTCAGTTAATGTGGTAAACCGATCAATGTCATTAATAACTGGCCATTATCGTCATAGCCCATTTAGGTTGGTTAAAGACGTTAAAAGCCGGTCATTGACGTAAATATCCAGTGTAAGTGGATAATGTTGTTTAATTTTAATACCGAAAATAACATTGACCGATGATTTCATGATCAACAGACACCTTCTCATACACACTACACACTACACAAAACATAAGTTCATCCTGACTAAAATTGTATTCCTACCTGTACACAAGAGCTTTTTGTTACGCAGTTCCGTTGCTGGTAATAGATTCAATTTCTTTAGAATTTTAGGACTTTTCTAGGTAAAAAATTAGGTATTTTTTTAAGGACGTTATGATACAATGAAGGCAAAACAAGTTTTATTTACTTTGTATTTTACATGCGATAAACAGAAGTATGCAACTATAACAACACAGCCGTGCATAGAACAAGTAGAAGTATGATCACGGCTAGTGTTGTAAATGAAAGAACGTTCTGAAAATGTTGATTAAAACGTTCGCGCATGTTGAAAGCATATCAAAAGAATGTTTTCTTGGGGAGTTCAGAATAATACAGCAGAAACGAGTATAAACAAGAACATTAAAAATTGAAAATAAAACCGAAACTAAACAATCTTAAACCACATGCCCACGCAAAATGTACATGTGTTAGTCGTAGCTGCTTTAAGCATCAGGTGTTCCAAAGGCAGACACTCTTATAGGCATAGTTTGCACAATTTATGCCTTTGAAAGCATTGACAAGAAAGTTTGGTTACTGCCCAGTAGCACCTCTTTTGTTTTTTGTTCTGGTTATAAATGAACGATGGACACTACGCCAACTGGCGGTTTTGGACGCTTTGCTGACTGTGTCCACGGTTAGCATATTTGGGTGAGTGGGGCAGACCACATGGCGTTCACCCATAAAACCGACTTGATTCTACCCAATCCCAGGAATCTGGTTAAAGGATGATACAGTTAGCAACTAATGTGTGGTAGAGATGCACGCAAATGCTCTGAACTGGGACTCATTAAGGATGTGGGGGAAGGTCTGCTAACATGAGTACCAGTGTAAGTGGATTGGATTCTAACTTGAGGGTGAAGTCATTTATGGTGTACCGCTGGCCACTCGCTGTTTGACCAAGCCTCATGGAGGGGAATCCATCAGCTACCTCAAGGATTCAGAGATGACAGTATGAAGATCACACTATGGCTCCAGTCTTGTGATTCGATGAAACTGTCTCAAGCCACTAGGCTTTGAGGTATTGATGCAAATACATAGCCTGTCAATGCTCAAGACAACTTAACCGCAAGGGTACACAAAGGGGGTACTGCTTAGGTAGAACTAAATGAAGCACTGACGAGGGCACACCAGGCTTATAGATAGACCGGAGTGGCATAACCGCCCAAGTCTGCCACATTGAGGTTGGTTTCGGTCGGGCAGTGTCTGACACAAGTAACTAGAGGCCGTCTCCTGTGCTGGGAGGAGGGTCTCGACGAATGAGTACGTTTATAACTCCGGTACTAGCCTGGAGAGTTAGTAGAGGTTTGGATAGGTACCTCGCTCCCACCAGTGTGTACTAGTAGCTTCTGCAATAGCTACAATATCTCAATGGGTGGGACTGTGATTAGGTATCTAGGTGCACCATGTTAAAATAATGCTATCCTGTGCTTGTTGACTCAAGTACACTGCGGTAGTTAACACAACAATGTTCACAGTCAGCAAAGTGTCCAGTAGCAAAATTTATTTTAAGGGTCGGCGTAGTGTTCAGGGTCAGTAAAATGGGCAGTGGTGTTGTGTCTTATATGGACACAACAGTAAAGGTGCATACCTGAGTTTCTAATCTAAATATAGGATGTATTCACAGGCCATGATTAAAGGTGTCTCTAACTAAAGCTCTAATTAAAGTCAACAAGAAAAAAGATAGCGTTAGATGATTCTAAACCACTCCTAAGGTGGAAAAAGATTAGAATTGGTCACTATGGTAATTAAACAAGTTATTAACTTTATAGTGAGATGTGAATACGGCCCAATGAGTTTAATATTTTCCATTATTACATTACTTTTCAACACATTACCTGTCAACAGTCCATTACCTACAACTAGCATTATTCAAGAATGTTCGAACATTTTCAGCATTTTGAGAATATTTCAAGAACTTTTGAAATCCTATTTAATATCCTTATTTAAGATACATCTTTGCAAGTTAAAGGTATATTCTCTAGTCCTGCTCACTTTTGAGGGTTTATTCTTGTTTGTGCTCCGGGAATATTCTCCAAGAATAAATGCTCGAGCATTTTTCGACACTAATCATGGCCAAACGAGTGGAAACACAAACGCTTTTTAAGTAATTGAAAAGATGATTAAGAAGTGCTTAGTGGACTTTATTCTAGTAATTTCTATGACATTTAAATAATCTTTAAATAATTTGCAAGATGCCAATCAACACTTACAGTAGGTAATATTATAACGAAGTGACGACCAGGTTGGTGTTGATATTTCTATTTTTTTGGTTACGATTGTACATACCATAAACAAAATTTAACACCGTTAAACTGTATAAAAATAACAAATAGACGAAATTGCAACTCTCTTATAACTGTTTCTACAGTGTCAGTGAAATGTGGTTTTGGGTTTGAATTTTGATAGATAGATATCTATCACAGACTTGCCAAGCTTTACAATACAGTAACATTTTTTTGCAAGGTTGGCACTAGGTAAAAAAAATCTTAAAAATACTAGACGTGTCATTTTGACTGAACTGAAAATTTAATACTATTCAGGGTGTAGCAAAAATGTTGACTATACACAGGCAGCTTCTATGACTAAAAATAAGGAAAAAAGTTTCAATAAACATATGTCCTAAAATGGTTTGTTACTGAGTTACAGCTACTCGAGGTTTTTCAGTTTTTTATTCAAAAAGATAACAGTTGTTTAATTGAAATCATAATAAATTTGTTTGTCACCAACTGTCTTGGAGATGTAAGGGTCTACAAAGTGATGTACAGCATGGGTTCACTGAGGGAAGGTCTATTGTAACTAATTTGGTTACATATGAGACGGCCCTGTTGGAGGTCTTGGAGAGGGGTGGTCAAATGGACTCTATCTACACAGACTTCTCCAAGGCGTTCGACAGGGTTCACCATGGAATTTTATTGGCTAAACTTGAAGCTCTCAGTTTTAATGATAATCTAGTCCGTTGGATAAAAAGCTTCTTAAGTAATAGAAAACAACATGTTAAAGTAAAGAATTTTGTATCTAGAGATATATTGGCAGAATCAGGAGTCCGTCAGGGAGCTCACTGCTCTCCTCTTCTTTTCAATTTATTTGTCAGTGACATTGTCTAACATAGAGAATTCCTTGTGTTTAATGTTCACAGATGACCTTAAGATTTTTAGACCAATCTTTAAATCTGCAGATAATCAATTGTTACAGGAAGATACAGATAGGTTAACTATATGGTCTGAAAGGAATGGTCTTTTTTTAATGTGAGCAAATGCTCATGTATTACATTTAGTAGAAGAGGTCAAAAAATTAATACCTTGTATATACTATGAATGGGTCAATTTTAACTAAAACATCAGTAATAAAAGATCTAGGGATAAATTTAGATTGTTCATTATCTTTCTCTGAACACATTACTATCATTACTGACAAAGCCTGCAAAATGCTGGGGTACATATTAAGAAATGGTAAAGATCTGTCTGTGGGTGCTATACTAGTAGTATATTGCTCACTAGTTTGATCTGTCCTCGAATCTTCCTCCATAGTGTGGAGCCCTTTTTATGAGATCCACAAGAATAAAGTAGAACGAATTCAGAAGAAATTTACCAGATATTGTGCACGCAAGTTGAATATTCCCTACAGCTACAATGTAATTATGTGCACCTTATCTCTGCATACCTTAGAAAAAAGGAGGGAAGTCTCAGATCTCAGTTTTATATATAAATTAATTATTGGCATTATATACTGCTCAGAGCTATTGAGACAGATAGAATTAAATGTTCCTGTTCGAACTCTAAGATTTTCGGAACTTTTTCATATTAAATACCACTGTAGTAACTATAGTATGAATTCACCTCTTGTCCGTTCTTTAAAGGCTTTAAACCAAAAAAAGGTAGATATATTTAATGATCCTATACAGAGGTTCAAAAGTGCCTTGTAATTGTTTATAACTGCCGTGATTTTTCCATTTTAGATTAGATTTATGCAATTCTATGTTATACATCGTATTTATACATTTATTGGTGTTAAACATTACATATTGTTAACTAAAATAAATGTGTTGTTTGTTTTCTTATTTTAATTCTATTATTGTTATGTGTACTATTGTTAATGAAAGTTTATATTTTAATGTAATGGGGCTTCCCGTATAGATCACAAATAAATAAATAAATGTTCAAAATGACCTCCATGACTGCCTCACACGCTTAAAACTCCATCTTCTACTCTCCATGGCATCCATCTTCTACTCTCTATCTAAGATCCTCAATGTCTTGAACTGGAGTAGAATACACCATAGATTTTACATGTCCCCATATGTAAAGAGCGAGAGGATTTAGATCGGGAGACTGTGAAGGCCACGCTACAGGTCCATCACAACCAATCCATCTTCCAGGATATACTGCATTTAAAAAATTGCATGCTATGTGACTGAATAGGGCTGGTGCACCGTCATGCATGAAGCACATGCATCCTCAATCTAGTGGCACAGCTGCCAGCAAACCTGGTAAGTCATTTTCTAAAAAAATACCAATAATTCTGGCCAAAATGTACAAAAGAACCAATCAAGAAGTCGTTGATAATTCCTACCCACACATTTAATAAAAACTGCTGTTGATGCCTGGATTGCATAATGGCATGAGGGTTTTTACTTTGCCACTGATGTAAATTGTGAAAATTGGCGATACCATCTCTTTTAAAGCCAGCTTCATCAATAAAGAGCACAGATGGCAAAAAGAGAAGATCGGCGACGCATGTTTCTAACAACCAAGCACAATAAGTTTCTCAGGGTGGGAAGTCATATTCTTTGCACGTGGTAGGGACATAGTTGATTAGTTCTTAAAATCTGTCACACAGTCATATGATCAGCACCTTACCCCAATGCAATTCTTCGAGTACTCTAATTTGCATTTTCCTCAACATGATCCAGCACATGCTGTTTAAAAATCCTTGTAGTTCGTGATCTCTCACAATCTCGGACTACTGGTTTGAAAGATCCTGTTTCCCTTAATCTAATATGAAGCTTTTTAAGTATTTTCTTGTTTGGTAAAGGTCCTTTGCTGACATATGAGAATTCAACGGCACATTTTACTAACACATACTCACATGAGAAAAAGTTACTAGTGTGTGTGGCAGGATATTTGAAACGAAAAGATCACGATAAAAATATTAATTTGTTTTTGTAGAGCAACAGGTATGAAAACATTTGATACATATTTTTGAAATACGAAAAATATTTGATATGTAAGAATTGATATTAAAAACGAATTATCCTTAACAAATTTCAAAATGTACATAAGAGTAATGCTTTTAAAAAAATATATATTTTTTAAAATCAACAAACACTATATGGTCCTATATTAAATAGAGTTTTCTTTAACAAATATTTCTTCAGGGTAAGTATGCGTTTGTATTTAGGCTTATATTAAAGTGAATTTGGTACACATGAGTATCATGAGGCTGTCAAAAGGTTCATAATGATGGACAAGCATAATTTGGAAATTGTCAACTCCCTTTGTAACACCCTGTATGTTACTATCAGATTAATTCTTTTTATTAGAGTTAATAAACATGAATACACAAGAATATACAAATGATTTTGCAAGCCATATCCGCCTTCATTCATTATAATAGTATTTGTAAGACTGTAGGTAGAATTAAATACCATTATTTGAATACTCCTACCATGTATACACTTTTTTAATGTAATTGTTCTTATTTATAACAACAAGAAATTGATAACAATTTTACAAACATATTCTTACCTTGAATACTGTTCAATGGCTTCCTGATACATTCCATTGCGCATTAAATCATTTCCTTTAGTCTTAAATTCCTCTGCATCACCTACCACATTCTATAACATATTCAAAAAATGAAGCACACCTTAAGTAATTATAAATTACCCATACCTGTTGCGGTACTGGACAACCAATCAGAACCAATAGGTCATCAATCGGGGAATTATTGCGAATCTCATTATTATAATCAACTCCGAATGCAGATTCTATACATTGCACTGCCACTTCAATAGATTCTCTTTTATCCGGAGAACTCTGTTCAGCTTCTCTTTGAAGATACTGAATAATACTTAAAGCGAGTCTTTGCTTACCAAGTTCGCTAAGAGACATCTACAATTTTAAAGGTAGAGCAATTATTGGTATTGAAAATTAAAATCGTTTTATATTAAACCTTATTAATTATCTATTTTGGGATAAATAATACCTAGAACCATCACTAAAATGTTGAGGTTATGGTTTGCATATTTTGCAATTATGAGAACTCCAAAATGATGACACAAGCAATTTAACAATGAAATCAGAAACAATAACGTTCATAATACTTACATTTGCAAGATTCCGGTATCAATCTACTTCACAAATATGTATTATATGCTTTAGTACTTGCAGCACCGGATAAGCAATTTGAAACACCCGAGATCAACACGACAACGTTTTCTTTTTTTTCCAACAGTAGAGTTTGACCAGTGGCGTGTTCGTATTTCTGCTCTATGGGGAGGGGAGGGGCAAGCAAAAGAAAACATTATCAATAATGCAGATTGCATAATACCTATAAAATTTTAAAACCGATAATCGAAAGCCTAATAGGGTCCGTAAATATTCACCTTAAATAAATCGATCTAAAATTTTGGAAACTTGCTGCCTTAGGTGAGAGGTTAAAGACAAATCATAATGGCTTATCAAAGGAATTTTCTTATCAATAGATTCCTTGAAATTGAGATAAAGATCTCCTCTCACTCAAACCCAAACTTCCAGTTTCCTATTAGCTACCTGATAAGCAATTTTCTGTTCAAGAATACCTACCTCTTGCATGCCCTTAATTTTCATCTACCTAAATTATTAGAAGTTATTAATTTGATAGAAATCATTCATAAGGTCAAACCGACAAAGTTACAAGCGCTAAAAATAAGGTGTGGTTCACCAGTAGTTGCTCTGTGGAATGTTCACAAAACTTATGCCACATTTATTACAGAATAGAAATTCATATCAAAATTACTTACCTCTAATTCTTTTTGCATGCCACAATTAAGATTCTAAAGTGATGCTCAATGGCATATATGTAATTATGTACCGCGGTATAACTTCGGCACGTTAAAATTAATACGCAAAAAAATACACCCTTCTCATTCCGCCGTCATTACGATAATATGCACATGCATTTGATGAATAAGTGAATTGAACAACGCATTTAATTTATAAAATCCCTATGCACGGTGGTACCAACAAAATGCTTAGTCTCATTTCTAGTGCAATGGAAAAAAGTAGAGAATTTATCCAGAATCTATTATCTGAATTCAATTATTATTTTATAATTAAAAAAAAATAAAACTTGATAAATTCTAGTGCTGCAGTTCAGCATTTTCGCAAAACATTATCAATAATGCAGGTTGCATCACACCTATAAAATTTTAAAACCGATAATCAAAAGCCTAATAGGCAGTGTTGTAATGTATCTAGATACAAGTATCTAGATACTTTTTGGTATCTAAATAAATATCTAGATACTTTTAGAATTTTGTAACTGTATTTGGATCTAGATACATTTTCTGTAGTATCTCTGTATCTGTATTGCGCAGATACTATTTTCATATTTTTATAATACAAAAACTATCATAAATGAAGTGGGTGGAATTTTAAATTCAAAATAAACCACTTAACATAAAACGGATAAAAAACTAATTTTTCTATTATGAATTTGCTTTGAAATCTACTAGATGGAAGTGACTACGTAGTCACTTCGCTAAACAATTAGAGTTACTACATCTAGTCAGCCAGATCAAGTTGGCATATCAGAGTACTGTAACCGATGGGCAAATATTCGAGCAAAGGAAGTATGAAATCTAGTAATTCGTAAATTAAAATTTCATATTACAACTTGGGACTGTCAGAATGAAAACTATGCAGAGAAACCTTTTAAACTAAACGTGGATTTAATTAAATTCAATAGGGATAATAATAATTGACAATTTCAGGCTTTTCCCTCCAAAATGGGGTCGTTTGCGGTACTCTGATGCGCCAGTATGGCCTGGCTGACTAGATGTGAATGGATATTATTACAGAATGCGATTGTATGAGGAAGACGCATTCTTGTACGTCTAGGGCAGTGTCGCCAACTGTACCATAATTATTGTACTTGTACCATAATCTACAGCTTGTACCAATGTACCACAATTTCAAATATGGAGAGAATTCATGTAATAAACAGAAATCATTCTTTATTACATGTAATAGTTATTTAATATTTACATAATAAGTCTGGAATGTATATTTTACTGAACTTGTAGATATGTACCATGACAAGCCATAGGTGAATCCTCTAAATCTGTGAGTACAGTAAAGGGCTTTGTTACACACTCCTATTTTTTCTGTCAACAGTCAATTAGAGAACTTTCAAAATAAGAACTATCCTAATGAAGTGGTTTTGAAAATATGACAGGGAGTAAGTACAATCTATTTGGTTACATGACGGATAACTAAAAGCAATCAGATTTATTGTTATAGTGTGAATCGTACCAACACCTACTTTGAAATTAGGTTATCAGAAATAATATCTAGGCTATGATTGTTTCTGTTGAAGTGATGAAACATTTTCTTAGTTTTCAAAAAATGAAAATTATTGGAATTCATTCAAGTTATTAATATTCTGCACAACACCAATACTGAAGATAGAAAATCTACATAAGTAGCATGTTTGGAATGCTTTAATAATGAATTATTTTATATTTTTATTAAAATCCTAATGCAAGTTAAGTGTGAAAGGAACAATAATTATAAAAAATGGAAAGGTTTGAATACACACTGTACTTATCTTTAGGTACTGGTTTCTGCTTAATAATTATCCATTTTTAATATGTATAAATTTTAATAAATATTGCTGTCCTAGACTAGTCCGGGAATTGATGCTTAGCTAAACAACTATTACCGGTACAAAAAATTGACTAGGAAGTTCTTATTTTCGGGGTGATAAACAAGTATCTACAAATGTATCTAGATACATTATGTTGGACTTTGTATTTGGATCTAGATACTTCACAGCAAAAGCATCTGTATCTAGGTACCTTTTTCTGATAGTATCTGTATCTAAATACACAAAATAATGTATCTGTTACAACACTGCTAATAGGGTCCGTAAATATTCACTTTAAATAAATCGATCTAAAATTTTTTAAACTTTCTGCCTTAGGAGAGGTTAAAGACAAAATAAAATCATAATCGCTGTATCAAAAGAATTTTTTTATCTGTAGTTTCCTTGAAATTGAGATAAAGATTTCCTCTCACTCAAACCCAAACTTCCAGTTTCCTATTACCTACCTGATAAGCAATTTTCTGTTCAAGAATACCTACCTCTTGCATGCCCTTAATTTCCATCTACCTAAATTATTAGAAGTTATTAATTTGATAGAAATCATTCATAAGGTCAAACCATAGATAAACAATATGTAATAGATGGTTATGTTCCATACTAACTTTTGTATCCAATACTCCATCTATCAACGTGGACCATTAACTAATTTATGGCGCAAATTTCGAAATTTGCATTGCTTCAAAAGAATATATTATTGATCGTAATACGGATGATCGTAAATGATTGTAATTTTTTAACTGTTAATTATAACTATTTATTTTTTGCAAAATATGCTAAAAATTACATTTGAAATTATAGGAATACTGAGTATATGCAACTACCAGCAAAAGATATGCCGTTTTAAAGAAAATTTATTTACTAAATTAGGGTGGTATTTTCCATTAAGGACACCAACATACACCACTACAAAACAAAACTCTTACATTATAAATTACTTAACGTTTAACTTCAATCAAATTAACTAGATTGCTGTTCATATCTATCATTAGTTACTTTTTTTTTATATCATTTCTTTGTGTTGATTAAAATAAGGTAGCTCGTTGCGGGGCCCCACTAGCTCCCGGAACCCGGGCATACGCTCGGCTGGCCGCCCTTAGGGACGCTTCTGGTTCAGGTATAAAGTTCAAATTTGATTTTTGAGCTGAAAAATAATATTTGTGTTATTCTAGTTCTCCATTTCACATTAGCAACTTCCATAATAGTTTGTTATACTCACCTTCAGTTACACTTGCGGTTCTCAACTCTCAAAGATATAGTTTCATATTTTTATTGGGAAGGGAAAGTATTATAATGACTTCTTTTCTTAACAGACTATTAAAAGTCTTCTTGCACAACAAGTATATGACGTATTCGATAACTTTTCCATGTAGTGTATGACGATTTTTTCTTTTCATTTCCGTACATTTCAATTCAAACATTAAAAGTGACTGAATACTTTCTACAATAATAATTCATTTGCAAATTTATTGCCAAAGATGATGACAAATTATTTTTACAATACCATAGAAACAAGTCAGATTATCTTTTATTTTTTTACATCACTCAATTTTACTATTGCCACTTGGATCGTTTACCTAAAGAAATTTCTGAAAACAGCGCCATCTACCCGCGTGGACCACCTACTAAGATATCGAATAGTAACTATGGATACAATAGAGTCCATTAAAGATAATCATCTATAATATAGTTTTATCTAGGGGTCAAACCGACAAAGTTAAAAGCGGTAAAAATAAGGTGTGGTTCACCAGTAGTTGTTCTGTGGAATGTTCACAAAACTTATGCCACATTTATTACAGAATAGAAATTCATATAAAAGTTACGTACCTCTAATACTTTTTGCATGCCACAATTAATATTCCAAAGTGATGCTTAATGGCATGTAATAATTACATACCGCGTAAAATTAATATGTGAAAAACACACCCTTCTCATGCCTTCTTCATTACGATAACATGCACTTGCTTTTGATGAATATGTGAATTGAACAACGCATTTAATTTATAAAATTCCTATACATGGTGGCCCCGACAGAATGTTTAGTGTTTGTAACACAAATGCCTGGGATCGGTCACGGTGACCGCTGATCTCTAAAGCGCTATAAAACTTAAAAAAACGCAAAATAAGTCATTTAAATTTGTTGTTATAGCCCTTGAATAGTGTGAATTCTCATTTAAAGACTTTTTTTTTAATTTTTATAATCAGAAATTAATATAACTAAAAAAAATGATTTAACGGTGGAAATTACGAAAAAACAGCCTAATTGATTCTAACATCAAAAAATTTATTGCAGACAGAAAATAAAACAATTTTCTTACAAAACAGGATAAACTAAGTTACAATAGATATATCTAGTAATGATTTTTCAAAATCCTTATCACCAAAGCATACCTTCAGTGAATCCGTCGAAGAGCTAGCCATAACTTAAATACCCGGTCCGGTCACTATGATCGCACGAAATATTTAAATTTAAATAATAACGCAACACGTGAAAACAGATCGATGTGCAGGGGGCTACGAACTGAAAATGATTCTATTTAGGAATACCTAACGGCACAAATCTTAATTCTTCCTAGAAATAGGAAAAACCAAAAGTCGCACAGATACCTGCGGTCACAGAGAGCGCACCTGGGTAGTTAAGGGTTAATTATATTAATAATCTTTCCTTTGAATTAATTATTAAGTATTCTTTAAATCAACATTTCAGTATTGTTAACACGTTTTTTGCTACATAAACTAATTTGGGCTAATATTTGCACATTATTTGAAAATTCTAAATCATTTAATTCACTTATAAAAAATGAATTCTATATCTCGCCCGAATTTTTTTATCAAAACGCACAATCTCATCGAAATTTTAGATATCATCATGTAATAGAGCGAAAAATACAGTTGATTCCTTATACAAAACACACAAATCATTAATTTTGAAGAAAATTATAATATGGAATGTTCGAAGCTGTTTAGTTAGCGGACAGCTGCTAGCATTACAAATATTTTCAAATACTAGTAAAATTATAAAAGATTTATAACAAATAGGCCGGCGTTATGTATCGCTGCACTATAACTGGACTGGTCTTAGGATTTCCATCTCTTAGTTTGGGGATGGCCTCATGAGAAGCTGGATTCCAGTACAAGAGTGATACTACAGCAAGGTTTATCCCGAAAGCGTCCACCTTATCACTGTTCTTGTAGAAACCGTTTCGTCAGGTGCTTCAGCCTGGTGTAGTCACTTCGGTACTGTGGATCCTATGCTGCAGAGGCAACTTTGCGATGACGAGTTACTTGTGGCTCAAGAATTACAGATATGGCTGATCCCAGAACGACTACCCGAGAGATCACCTTATAAGGGGAGTTGGTGCGAATACGACTATTAGTCTCTCACCCCTAACACAACCCCATCTGCTAGTTGGTATAGTTCGAGACTCTACCTTTAGTTGGAATTGGAGGGGGTTCACGAAGCCTTAATTATGGTAGTAGGGCTTGGTGGCTAGATTCTAGGATATCCTAGGCGGACTTAAGATTGGATACATTCGGGCAGTGAAAGTCCACAAGCTGGACCAGGGGTGATGGGACTTCCTCGGAAGAATGACCTTGAAGGGTAAGCAGATAGAGATAGCTCCGGCACTAGGCTGGAGAGCTACTGCTGGCTCTTAGCTAGCGTACTGGTAGCTTTTACAAAAGCAAGTGATGCGCTAATTGATCGTAACTCAATTTGTTGACTCCTAAGGAAACCGTGTCCATAAAGCTTAATGCAGGTGGACCACATTAAACAAAACTTTGGCAATCTGTGCAAGGATTTTGCTTCCATAGCTGATTTTTATAGAATTTTCCCATTATCCAATACAAATCTATAAACCACCAAAGGTTTTTGAGAAAAACATAGTTAAAAATTAAAAAATCTCATTTTTGAAAGAGTCTAGAAAATATTGAGATGTTGTAAAAACTCCTCACTTAGATCAAATGCTTAGGTAAATTTAATTTCTTAAATACAATACACTGTATATTTTACATTTTTTGGAATCTACAAGTCAAATTACATTTGACCAGGTTACCATATCTCCATTTTTTTTAATTTTTAATTTTCTTTTTCAATATAGAAGGCCATGATATTCTAATTCATTCTAATAAACCATACAAATAGTTATTTCTTCAACTAGGTCAGTAGCAAGTCCTTCAGAAGTGGTTTCCAATGAACTGATTTACTGATCCAGAGTTACCTAGAATCATCTGCTTCACTTATTTGTTGTTCCATTGACCCTGGAGTTTGATTATTCAATCTGATATATATTACCTCCCCCTTTGCCCTTCCATGAACTTATCGGGGGGGGGGGGGGAATAATATAAGCTGGTGTTGGATGTTAGAAAAATTATATTTTCTTGTAAGAAATTTTACTGTACTTTTTCCTTCATTTACATCTAAATTATTTGTCATTACATCAGAATTTAACTTTTGGAAATTTGTTTGTTTTGTTGCGCCTACAGGTTGGGTTTTGTGATTTAACAGAATTGTAATCAAACATTGTTCTATTGGAAATTATTTTTGTTAAGTTATAAAATACATAAGAAAAATTGTGAAAAAAATTAAATTTTGGCAACGTGATCACATGTCTATTGATTTGTAGTCATTTCACTAAACTTTTGCAAGAGAACGAATATTCAAAACTGATGTAAAACATTTGATCTATTGAAGAATAGCAGATTTTGAAATTAAACATAAACTTTAAATGTAGTTTTATTAAGGATATAGCTGCTTTTTAACTTAACGATAATTTCACTAAAAAGATCAGCTTTCTGTACCTAGAACCGTATTTAGTTCAAAACCTCCAAAAATTAGCTATAGCGGATTTTGAATCTAGACAACTCATATAACAGCCACAATAGCACTCCTTAGCAATACTCAAGTCCTATAAGTGTTTTATAGGAATGCTCTAGCTGCTCAACAAAATCTGCTATTTTAGTAAGCCACAGTTGTTAACTCCATTTTGGAACAACTCATAATAATATCGTTTTTACAATGTCTTATTTAAGAAAATATCATTTTTAACACTCACTTGATGCTATCAGTTTAATTTATTAGGGTTTCCTTTCAGACAAAGCAAAAACATTTCTTTTTTTGATAAATTTTGCAATTATTTTTAAATTTTAATTATTTTCAAAGCTATTTCATTTTTTGACTTAACGCATTTAGTTCTACAATGAAAAAAATGTTTGATTAAGAAATCTGAGCAAGCACTGCATTAAGTTTTATTTGACCATTTTAAAGAATTGTTAACGAAGCTCTAAGTTCAGGATCAACATTCAACAGCATCTCTTTAGAAAAAGAACGATAAAGTGTAACACTATCATGTTCAAGCCAAGAGTAGAAAGATAGTACATCATAAAGCATGTTATTACATGCAGGTACAGAGAAAAGACATAAATGTGTATTTTATATATCTGTTGCTAATGCAAATATTATAAAATTACTGCTCAGTGGTTCTTTTGGATTTTAAATTGGCACGTAAAAAAGGATGACCAACATATCACAGAATTTTTAAAAATCACTTCTCCTCAAAAGGCAATGGCACACCACCAAGATATTCTTTGCCCCAGGAAATTTTCTTGAAATTAATAAAAGAATCCACGTACTACACATACTTATAGTGGTTAGTATACCTTAAGCTGTAGGTCCCCTATACTTGTGATCACTGGACACAAATAACATAAGTATATGCAGGAAACACCAATGCTCTGTAACAAAGTACGGCACAAAGAAAAGATATTGTGCCAAACAGTAGTGTAAACTGTAATAAAATGATTGGCGAGCTCATGCAGCGGTCGTAGCAGAGCTAATTAAAAAGAATTTCTTAAAATAGGTACTTTTTGTGACTTTTTTGTAAAAGATGTACCAAAAATGTTGTTTATAAAAAATAGTATATTATTCAACAAGCATATTAATGGCTATTATTCATGAGGGCGAAATTTATGATCACAAGCCGTAGGCGAGGGTCATCAATCGCCCAAGCGACATGTACATTCTAAATTGCTAATAGCGCGCTACGCTAAACAATAATGCTTCTTATTACTGGCACGACAAGGGCCATTTGTATTTATTTTTTTAATAAGTTGAGTCTAAAGTGGCTTGCATTTTACAATTGGGGTTGTAAAAACCAATGGTAAAAATCTACTGATTTTGGTATCGGAGAGGTCAACGGACAAATTATATATCAATATATTATCTTTTTCGTCTTGATGCGTAGATTCTAATGGTACGAAAATCAAGAACGGACTCCGGAGGAAACGGAAGTTATTAACAAATTTGTTTGTTCACGCGAAAAGGGACCTTACGATAGTAACCCATAGGGTGCCTTTTTCTGTCGCTTTTTTTATATAGTAGAACATCAAGTATCAAATAAATCAAAACAATGGGTTATGTGAATAAAATATAGTAAATAAATGATTTTACTATTCATCTCTATGATTCTTATTAATTAAAAATCATATCTGTTATCTTTTATTAATATGTAGTAGTAAAAGCATTTGCTACATTTTATTCACATATTCTAGTAAAGTAAACATTTTGTCACACCTATATACGGCTGTTTAATAAATTGAACAGAATTTGATTAATATTTTAGTTGGCTAAATAATACTGTAGTTATGATTTAAAGAACTCTGCTACAATACAATCATTTGTGTTATATAGTTGTTTTCTATTTGCAATCTGTAAATAAAATCATTACAATAATCAAATGTGATGTGGATTTACATGAAAGCAATGTACAAAAACCTTAACCCAATACAAATTATTTCATTTGTCTGTTTTATTGTGATACTATCACAATATATTTCAACATTTTATTTATTTTTGGGCGAGGCATCAGGATGGCGGAGCATCCTTCGTACCTCATGGCACCGATTGCTATGATCATTTGGCCGACCCTACTAGAATATAGCCGAATCTGGGGGAATTCCACCCCCAGTAAGGATTTTTATTGTGCCAAACATCACATTGACATGGGACCTACAGTTTAACTTCCTATCCGAGAAGAAGGCATGTTTTTATTTTTTCTCCGCTCTGAAAAATTACCAGCTCGGCCGGGGATCGAACCTGCGACCCTTGGATTATGAAACAAACCTGTAAACCACATTTTTTTTCCACTGAGACAGGCATTTTTTCAATATCTATAAAATATTTTACAGAAATAAAATTATTTCTTCAGACAGCATATCATTCTCAATATTTATTTCCTGATATACAAGAAAACAGATGGCAGAAAGTGTCCAGGTGACAATCAGCAGTACAGATTGTACTGCTAATTATCCGCTTATGTTATGAACTTTTATTGTAAACATGCTTTGTAATTAAGAATCAATTGTTTGATTTTCGAACACTTAGAATCTACGCATCAAGACAAACAAAATGATGAATAATTTGTCCATTCAATCTCCGATACCAAAATCAGCAAATTTTTACCATTGTTCTTTTAGAATTTAAAACTTGTTAACAAAATACGCACTTTTAGTGACTAAATGCCAACAATATGTACTTTTATGTACTAGGGTAAACAATATGTAGTTTTATGTAAAATAGCGATCGAATGCGACCGCTACTCATGATACCATATTAGGTGTAATATAATGGTTTCCTTAATTTTCATATAAATGCCGTGTTCAAATTATTAGTTATATCCTATTGGAAGCTGTAAATAATTTATTTTAAATAACCCCCATAAATAGAAATCTTTAGGAGCAAGATCTAGTGAACATATTGGCCATTTGATGGTGTCATGACCTGTTATAAAATGGTTTGGGAAAATTTCATTTAATATTCATAAAATATTCTGGCACCATGTTACCTCCTAATTTCAGAAACGATTTGCTGTTGTAGCAGTTGATCACCCAGTATCCTAGCCCAAATGTTATGTTTTTGAGAATACTGAGTACAAAGATCAAAATTCTTATGCAAATTCTCACGTCACCAATATCAGACACGAGATGAGTTACGTCCACAATTCCCCAATGCAGGTATTAAATCTACCTGATACGTGGAGTCCATTACCATAGTTACTAATTGCATTCATTAAAAAATATATAAACATAATGCAAACTAAAGACAAACGATATATCTGTTTACACAGGCATGAGATAGGAAATATACCAAAGGGGCCACAATCATATATAACAGACGTAGGTGGAAGTGAATAAAATGCATACTTAGTATCAAAGAAAGACATATATGTATCTTATGTTATAGTGGCTGAAACTGTGTTTTAAAAATGATCAAATAATGGTAGTTAATACAACAGAACGGACTTGTAGCTGAATATTAAAGGAACAATAACTGAAGCAAGTGTAAAATCTTATAATGCACAGATAGACCGGTAACAAAAAGCCATATCTATTAAAACAGTGCTTAAAGTTAAATCTAAGGCAGGTAACTTTAGACTGAGTAGAACGCCATAACAATAAATATAAATAGGAACAGTAAGTAACGTAACAACTTAAACTGCTATCCATTCTGCTCTAATTACGCCCAGACAAAATAGTCCATAGGCGTTAAACCTGGACTCCTAAGCGATCAGTTAACAGGGTCATTTCTTCCAATCCATTTTGTTGAAAATTGTTGATTTAGAAATGTTTGGACAGCAGCACCAAACACGCCAACCTGCATAAAATATAAATCTGCAAAATCTTCTCTTCGCTGAAGTTGCGGTAGCACATAATCTTGCAGAATATTTAAATAATTGTCAGCAATTATTGTTTCTCGCAAAGAATAAGAACCAATAATAGCAAAAGATAAAATCTCTCCCCAGATAATCAATCCTGGTTCATTTAAGTGTTTTTCTACAGTAAGATTGGGGGTTTTCAGCAGTGTAATGAATGCAAGAATTACGGTTTACACTTCCATTTAATTAAAAATAAAACCTGCCTCATCAGTCCAAATAATTTTGTTTAGAAAATGTCCGCCTTCAATCTGATCTGGAAATGCAACAAAAAAACTTTTCTCTTTTTTCAAAATCTGCATCTTTTAAAGGGTGCGTTTAAACTTGTTCTTTTTGGTAATTCCCCAAGCAAAGTTCTAGACAGACAGTTCAGCATTACGGTGCAGGCGTCTAGAACTTGTATTGAGGTTTTCCACTAAAAAGTGGCATACTATTTCATTGTTGTTTGCAGTACAAACTGTAGCAGGACGTTCACCACCCTTGACATGAAGCAAACTATTAGGTTTTTTTAATTAGCACTTATTACAGAAAGCAATGTCGGTGATGATGCTCACTCGGGGAAAACTTCAGTTGAACTTCACTTCCAATGAGCTAGTACTAACACTAAGTTTAAAATGGTGTCTCCCAACCACACATTTTTTTTTGAAAAGTTTACTTAATCCAAAAATACAATATATAACAATATATATTATATTTGACTAATTGCCAATACATATTTTGGTAACGATGTTATCTTTTTCTCAGCATAAAACTGCTAAATTTAATGTCATAATTTTCAAATCATATAGTTTCGACCCACTACAATATTAGATACATACATGTATCTCTTTCTCTTATACTAAGTATGCACTTTGTTCGCTTTCACTCATGTCTGTTATATGTAATTATGGTCCCACCAGTATATTTTTGAGAACTTGATTTCCACAGCTAAAGAAAATTATACAATTAATAAACATCTGTGTAAAATATCGTCTAACATTATAAATAAAACCTTTCTTTGTGAAAAATGAAATGTTTCGTTGCAATATTATATCCGATGTGTATAAGCAACTCCATTCTTGGAATGTCAACCAAATGCCCTCTCTGTAGTTATGAGATTTCTAAGTTACAAAAGGTTTACTAACATAAGTCGCGTGCCTGTTTAAACCAGTCAGGTGCTGGGATGATCAAGCCGGATGATTTTCCTCTCATCGAGCCTGAATTTTTCAGCAAGATTATGTTTGTTTCAATCTTGTTTTTCATAGCATTTTTCAATAAGTTGTAGTTATTTTGAATCAAAATTAGTTTACGACCAGGTTTTCTATATTAACGTTATTAAAGAGGCTTGAAACCAAGGAGTATAAAATTCTTAAATTAAATTCTTCAAGAAAACACTTTAAAGCATACTTTTTAGGATGTCATAAAACGAACATTTCAAAGATATGGTTTTTCTTTAAGGATTTTGTTCTCTTCGGTTTTGACATATTTCTGTATTGATGTTTAAAAACAATAGACTGTTAAGTACCGACAATTGAAAATCGTTGTTGAGATAACATTTCAGTTTGTCCAGCTACTAGATACCTCAGTCCCCTATTCACAATTTACATAATTTTTCATTGATTGGATGAAATTTAAAACATAGGCGGTCATTCCATGCGAAATCAATCACTAGAATGTGTCGATCTCACGGATTTCAATGAAAATCAATTATGAGGTAGTAATTAACTAAAGAACATAACTTTCATTCATCAATTTGCTAGATTAGGCAGAACTTCGGAAATATTTAAACTGAAAAAATTATCAAAACTGCTTGCACGCCTTTAAAGAAATATAAATCTCGAAAAGTATTTATCCTAGAACAAATATTTTTTATATATATTACTCACAAGAAGATGGGCTTTTTGGACGACCTAATAATTTATTATTACCAAACGAATTTTTATTTTTTTCTAAAGAAAATATTTTAAAAATGCAGAAAAATTGGTGGTCACATTTTTAAAAATCTGGAAAAAATTGTACAGATTCTTTGAACATTTCTGTATTTTAAATGCAAAATGGCAAGCTGGACACATTACCCACGGCCAGCCGCACGCAACCCGCATTCACTACCTTCTAGTATGTAATAATACGGTCCATATTACCAGCAGTAACTAAGGTACATAAGATAAATGTATATCTGTGTGGATATGATTATACCTAGTGATTAGTATTAGTAAGTTAATTACTTATTTAAATCGATTTCTTCGAGTGTGATACATAAAGTATTTTTCTTGCGGCTGTCAAAGATCCTAAAATATAATGCAACAGCTTTTTTAATTTAAGTTTTAAAGTCTGTTGAGGTAATTGGGTCATAGCTTTACAATTATCTTGCTTTAAACTCTCATTTCACACTCTTATTTAAAATTTTTATCATGAAGTATAAGTTTAGGACTTTTTTTTATAATAACTTTAATATATTTTCCAAAAGAAAATGTAAAAATAAAGCAGCTCTAATGCCAACTACCGTATTAAAAATTATTTTTAAAAACACGTTAGTTGGTTCCAATCACCCAATAGATTGGGGTAAATGAAACCATCGTCTATATTTTATATCCACATTACTTTATAATATGCTCTGGGTATCTGAAACGCTCTAAGGATATTAATTAAAATGTCCCCAAAAAATTAGGGCTGCAGTAGGAATAGTTCAGGAATTATCGCAGCTAAATCGGAAGAGTGCATAGGGTATAGTCGATAAAAATTCACACGATGGTTTTACCTTTAATTAAGCAAAGTTCCAGTTACCTCATCGCTCCAATTACTGCAACTGACCTTATTAAACATTAGAACCTACAATAGAGAACAGTAATAGTTAATTATGGTACAAGTGAGTTAATTAAGATATGATAATTTTTGGAGTGGATAATATCATTAACTCACGTGTGCCACAAGTTCTAATATTGAATTTGCAATAAACCTATAGTTTAGTCTGTAGTGTTTGACGGTAATAAATTTGACACTAGCCCAATGACTGGATTTTAATAACATAATACAACGTAAGCTGATGATTGGTTGCTAGTTGTTACCTTCAATAGCACTCAATCTAACCCAGTCAACATCTATTTTTTAAATTTAGGGTCAAAAAGAACGCATTTTGTGTAAACAAAAATGGTATTTAAGCTCTTGCATTATAATATTTTAGCGTCTTTGACGGCCACAAGAACAATGCTTTATGTAACACACCCGAAGAAATCGATTTAAATATATAAATAATTAATTAATCAGTAGGTATAATCATATCCACACAGATATACATTTATCTTATGTACATTAGTTAAGACCGCTGGTAATATGGACCATATTATTACATACTAGAAGGTAGCAAATGAGGGTTGCGACGGCTGGCCGTGAACAATGCTGCGCCGGCTGCCTGTAACACGGTTTTGAAAATTTGAAAACGTCCAGCTTGCCATTTTGCATTTAAATACAGAAATGTTCAAAGAATCTGTACAATTTTTTCCAGATTTTTAAAAATGTGACCACACTGATTTTTCTGCATTTTTAAAATATTTCGTTTAGAAAAAAATAAAAATACGTTTGGTAATAAAAGATCATTAGGTCGTCCAAAAAGCCCGTCTTCTTGCGAGCAATATATAAAAAAATATTTGTTCTAGGATAAATACTTTTCGAGATATTTATATTTCTTTAAAGACGTGCAAGCAATTTTGATAATTTCTTCAGTTTAAATATTTCCAAAGTTCTGCGTAATCTAGCAAATTGATGAATGCAAGTTATGTTCTTTAGTTAATTACTACCTCATAATTGATTTTCATTGAAATCCGTGAGATCGACCCATTTTAGTGATCGATTTCGCATGGAATGATCCATAGTTCTTTGGCTTATTTATGAGGGTCCTTTTTTTTCAACCTCTGATAGGCTGTAAATAAAAGACAAATGTATATAAAAAAATCATTTTATTACTAAAAGTTCTGTATTCTTATAGCTACTTTTTGACATTCTCACCATAAAGATCGAGGCATTTGTGGTATCTGTAGACAAGCTTTCCAATACCTCATAAAATGTTGCCGCCAACGCATTTAAATGAGTTTTGACGTTGTCTTGAAGATTCTCGTTAGTTCATTGTGAAACTTTACTACGACATTTGCAGATAGACGTTCAAAACAAGAGAAGAGGAATGCGGACTTCTGGAATTTGTTCTGATCCATAACAAGCCCGTCCACACAGTGCTGTTGCAACCCAACGGCTTCTTGAGCAATTTCAATGGGACATTTTCGATCACCCGACATACAGTCCCGACCTAGCACCGAGTGAATTTCATCTTTTCCCTGAAATGAAGACGTGGCTAGGAGGACAGCGCTCCAAATTACCGAGGATCTTCAAGACAACGTCAAGACTCATTTAAATGCGTTGGCGGCAACATTTTATAAAGACGGTATTGGAAAGCGTGTCCACAGATACGACAAATGCCTCAATCTTTATGGTGAGTATGTCGAAATGTAACCATAAGTATACAGAACTTTTAGTAATAAAATTTTTTTTATATATATTTGTCTTTTATTTATAGCCTATCGGAGGTTGAAAAAAAACGACCCTCGTATTATACCATGGTCTTTCCACCTTATTACTTGTGAGGTAGTTATATCTGTATTGAATTTTTACAATTTATTCATAATTTTCTGCATTTTGCCAGATTTAAATAGTGTGAGTATGTATTTCAAAGAACCAAGTTTCAAATATTTTATATTCCATATTTTGTGTATTATTTCTTTGATAGTTGTACTTTCTTAGCTTTTTGAAATGACTAGTAGCTAGCTCACTACTGACATTTATATGTTATACAAATAAAGCAATATTAATGGTTAATCACTGTTAAAATCAATATTAATTAACTATTTGACGTCATATTTTATTAAATTCTAACTGTACCTAACTGTCAGTCCTGGGAAGTCTTCTATGGAGGGTATCTTTTGGTACCTTGGCAAACACTGCACAAAATTTTCTTGGTTTTGAATTAAGCTAAACGTTGCAGTTATATTCAAGTGTTGGAATTCTGTCCTATCTGTTTTTGTTTATTGTCTACATAGAAATCTATTCTGCATTGTCATTTACTTGGTTACTTGTCAGTTTGTCAAGTTAATCAGTTGAATAAATTGTGTTTTGTGAAAAAATTCATTCAGTACGGTTTTTAAATAGTTGTAATCAGTGGCGGTTACTATATACCCTTTTGTACCTATGTACCCCTACTTCACAGTCATTTACACAGATACAACATTTGCCGCTCGTCGACAGAACATCCAAAAGGATACGTAAGAATGCCGCTGGTTGTAATGAAAAGTGACTCTCCTTACTGCATTGTTGGGTAGTTCTTTTCCATTAATTCCTACTCAAATAAAACTACTTTTGAAAAAGAATTTGAAATATCATAAAAAAGTTCCTTTTTAATTATAAAAGTACTTTTATTAAGTGTTTACAATTCTACACAAGTACTTACATAAATCTTGTTTCAAACATTAAATTATTACTAAAACTTAAGACTTTAACAATAATAATTTAAATCAATAATTTTTTACAAAAATATAGTATCTATTATTAACACTAAATATTTTTTTAAAACAAAAAACAAAATTAATTAAAACACTCAACAAATCTTTTAAAACAACAAAACATGTTTTATTTATAGGAATCAAAACACTGCCTCTAATTTTGAGCAGATTTTAAACACACAACGCAGAGTAAAACATGCTTTTGGCTACAGTAAGTAATTTTTCAATTATTTAATTTTAATTCTATAATTAAAATTCAAAGGTATCACATTTTTAAATTTTCTTAAAAATATAAAAGTTTATTAACAGAATTGAAAAATATAAGTAAAACTTATTTTTACTACTCAATATTCAGTAGCTTGAATCTTCCTGCATATCTTTTATCACAAATTTTCCATAAAAATACACACGTGATCTTTCATTTAACCCCTTAAGGACCATCTTTATATTACATGAATTCTTTTCTAAATAATACAAATGTTTTGCCTTTCTATTTAATATCCCGTGTGATAGTTACACACATCAGCAGCTATTTTTAATATGGAGGATCCTCTCAGTCAACAACTGTTGATGTGCCAGGTTCTGACCAATACTTTCTAGCACTTCCTAAATTTAACGAGTCTTAAGGAGTTAATCTGCAATATGAACTAACTAATATTTGTAAATATTTTCTTACATAAGAAACCTTCTAAATAAATCTTAAAAATAAAACAACTGTTGTACAATACAAATACTATTAAAATTCAGTAGAAAATAAAAAAATATTTATAGATAAAAGAAAACACATTTTTGGCCACTTCAATAGTTTTGACCAATTTTAATTACAATTATTATAACTTGACTAAATCTGATTTTTCTTGGGTAGCTAATCCAAAGCAAGAATGTCGATAACCACGATAATCACGATCTACCAGTCTAAAAAATACATTTTGTCTCAGCTTTCAAAGATGCATGTTCATGATGTATGATTTTTATAAGCATGCAATCTCGACCTAAAAATTTCTACAAAGAACTGAAATTTTGATAGTCTTGAGAGATGCAGTATGTACAGGAATCAGTGTTAGATGCACAAGAAGTGCAGTAAGCTTTAAAAATTTATAATAATTTATATTAGGATCTAAGTTTAAATTAAAAACGTATAAAGAGTGTTAAGATTTCTTGAAGTAAAATTTTTGAACATTTTTCATTTTGTGTTAAAATATTTCAACGAGTTTCTAATTTTTTAAAATATTTCCAAAGCGTTTCAAATACTATTTTAAAAGTTTTGTACAAACCATCTCCTTTAACTTTAAATTTTAATCATTCACTATAGAAAAAGTTTTTTAAACTTGAAATTTATTGGAAATGTATAAGATTCAATTTGGAAAATTTCACAGAAATGTCAAAAAGTTTCTTGAAATGAAAAGTCCAGCTTTTACAAGTGCTCAGAAGTGATTCAAAATTTCCATTTGCAAAATTTTCCATACATCACTCACAACCCTACATTTATAAAAACATCAAAAATCTCAATCAAATAATAATTACAGTCTAAAATTTATAAAAAAAAAATTGTGAAATACGAAAGTCGAAATATTATGCTGATATTTTTTTTTTATAAAAAACTCTCTTGTGTCTTAATTTTTGAAAGAGTAGATCACAGATGCATCTTTGTTGGTAAAGCAAATCATATGTTAAAGTTAGTTGAATCCAAGAATACCACATACCTTTCAAGTGCCACCAAAGCTAGATTTATCAAGTTATAATTCCAGAATTGTAATTGAAATACTGCAAAGTATCTGAAATTGGACTAAGGTAATTTCTGATACATATCAAAAGCAAAACTTTTTATGTTTTGAATATAAGATGCTACATCTTTAGAACATTCATCTCTTTTGGAAACTGATGTCTGATATACATATGTATCTTGCTTGGAAGGGGAAAGAACTCCTTTTTTTCTTAGATTTCGTTGTTCTCTCTATAAAAGAAAATTTTACTTTGAATAATAATTACAGATTCATGAACACAAGGTTAAAAGACTTTACCTCAATAGGAGCCTCTATGCGTTGCTTAATATCGGCGAAGAATATTTTTAATTCACTTGGATTTGGATATTTAAAAAAATATATCATACGCAGTACTTCATATATATGACGACATTGTTTTCTATTTATTTTAAAGTGATTATTTGCTTCATTGTACATTTCTAGAGAATATCCTTTGGATATAGCTGGATATTTAAAGGTTGATAGTTGTGACACTATCTGACAGTCTACTGCATCTCTCATTTTTGTGAAGCCTTCGCAAGGATCTTCAACTTTAATTAAAGAAAACTCCTATTAGTTAGATATTCATGATTATAAAATTATAGGGGTTACACAAGATAGTGAAGGTAGAAACTTATAAAACAACAATCACATAATTTTTGTATGTATATGTAGCTATGTGAATGACTGAACCTACCTGTAATATCAATTACATTTGGTATTTCAGCGATTACTTTGTAAGCAGCCTTCAAAAGCTTGGTACCAATGCCAGTACGTTGGCATGGGGGTATCACAAACAATTGAGAAATACGTGGTCGTACCATCTCAGGGAAATGAAAGAATTGATATATAGTACAGTATCCGACTGGGAAATATCCAATTTTTCCACTAGGAAGCTTCCTTTGTTCGTACCTGCAAAATAATTTTAAGATATTTAAAAAGAACATTTGGGATAAACTTCAATTTCATTGACATTGACTTTATAATTTACACTTTACTCATTTAAATAAAATGTCTTCTTAAAATTTGTATTGGGTTTATTAAGTGGTTTTATTCCTTTTAACATACATATTTGGTACATACAAAAAGGGTTCACGTTGGACCTTAATCCAGAAGATTTTGACCTGGAGGAAAACTACGTGACCCAGGGGTGCAGCCCGTTAAAAACAAAAAAAAACACAAAATCACCCACTAAAATAGATTGTAAATCACTAGTAAAAAGACTATACAAAATATTTATTTTCAAAGAATATATATATATTATATATACAGTGTCTGCCATAAAGTTGGATCCATATGGGAATTTTTGCTTCCATATCTGCTTCCAAAAATACTTGAAATACGCCATGTCAAAGTTGACAGGTGACATTAGGTATCTGTCAAATTCGCCATTCTTTTTTAAAATGTTCGAAAAATAACCTTATTTGTTAAAATATGAAAAAGTTTTATTAAGAAAAAATATTTCTAATCACATTTTACGTTCACATACCGAGTTTGAACGAGATACTCCGACATAAAGAAAATTTTGTTTTTTAACATTTTTTGATACACCCCCGTAACTAACTATTTCGAAATCATTAAAAATGCTTTAAATAAGTGGCAAGGCAACAAGTGCATAGCATATTTCGCTAATAATATTGGATTGTGTAGGTATTTTTGACAAATATTAAAATTATGAAGAAAAAAATGGAACATTCTAGATTATTTTCCAGTTTCCTAGGAAATAACTCATAAATTTTATTAATCTTTTTTTATTAAGCCATGTTTGAATAATACAAGAATTGTTGTAATCATAATTTAAGCAATTTAACATGAAACTACTGCTTCACAATAGTCAGTTACAGGGTGTATCAAAAAATGTTAAAAAAAAAACAAGATTTTCCTTATGTTGGAATATCTCATTCAAACTCGATATGTGAACGTAAAATGTCATTAGAAATATTTTTTCTTAATAAAACTTTTCCAATTTTAATAAATAAGGTCATTTCTTGTCCATTTTAAAAAAGAATAGCAAATTTGACAGATACCTAATGCCATCTGTCAACTTTGACATACCGTAATTCAAGTATTTTTATAAGCAGGGGTGATTGCCCCCACAAAGTTCTTTTCCAATCAGAATATTAAAAAACATTCCCATATGGATCCAACTTTATGGCAGACACTGTATATAATCTATAACCCCTTATACCTTTCGATGTCGAGGTAACTTCAAAGATTATTTATTTCAAAAATATTTTCAAGATTATCCAAAAATAAAACATCTGAGCTTGATGGAGAATGATAAAGACATCCTACTAACAGCTGATAAGTACCTATTTGACTTTTAGTTATCGAGAAGGTATTTTCATAAGCTGGGAAATTTTGCCCTAAAAAAAAGTTGAATTTTGGGGTCATCGGAGGTAATCAATTGTCATTCAGTTTTTAAGTTTCCGTCATTCATTACACGTTATAGGGCTCATGAGACTCAACAATTAACAATTTAATTTGCTCGGTAACATGACCTCCGATGACCCCAAAATTAAGTCAAAGGTCACTTGCAGCAGAATATTAGTTTTCCACGTCTTAAATCTAGTTAATTTTGAGATATTATAAACCGTATGTGTAATTTGCGTAGGTTGACCCCGGGTGACCCCTTAATTGGGTCAAAGGTCAAATCCCTTAAAAAGCCATTTAGACAATGCAAAAAGGGTTCGAATGGTGAAAACCCCATTCAAATTGGTTATTCCGTCACTGAATAAAGTGTGTACCAAGTTATTCAAAATGGCGACTTTGAACGCCGCTGTAGGCGGGAATGAATTTTTTTTTAAATCGAAATGCGTGGTTCGATCACAATATAAAATACTAATTATATGTGCAATTGTATCCGTAATTATTTGATTTGATGTGAATCATCATTTCCGGCTTAGGAAAATACCTTCTCTATCACTTTACACCAATAATTATTTTCAGCTAATATTTACAAATATTTTAGAACTTGAATACTTTAAATTGTCTTTTATATAAAGTATGACACCTCCTGTAAATAAATTTGACATGTTGCATCGAATCGTATTGTATCCATCAATTGCAATTACAGAATCTTTAATTTAATTACCCGAAATACTGGGGTGTTTGTCTAGTTTTTTGGTTCAGCTATATTTACAATGGCAGGTATTCCATTAATATATTTTATAGTTTTAGTGGTTATACCCTTAATTGTTGTTAAATTTTTTTAAAGTAATCTCTCTACAGTTTAGTTTTATCAGCAAAAGTAATAATGCCCGGGATGTTAATCTTCTTTTTGTTTTTGAGTATAGTTTTTATATCATCTTTGTTATTTAAAACAATTTTTAATAATCTATAATGTCTTTATTATGTTAACGTTAGGAAGAATTTGTTTTAAAATTGGTTCAGCATTGTTTTTGTCTTCTTTTGCTCTATCAGTGTGGTTCTTTGCTTTGGATTCCTGAATGTTTGTTATAATGAAGTTTGGTGATCTAGATATTCCTTTTTCAATCTCCTGCACTACTGTAAAATTATTCACATTTTCAACAGATGACTAATTTTAAGGCACTGTTTTATTAATTTTGTATTTTCCTCTTGAAGGGTTTTGTTGGCTTCTATGTTGTAAATTTTTTATTAATTTTGTATTTTCTTCTTGAAGAACTCTATTTGCTTTCATAGTTTCGTTTATGGTTTTCATACGCATTGGGATATTTTTAAAAGCTGTTTTACACTCTGAGCAGAAGAAAAGCATAACACAGCATTTTTTTAGTTGTACAACTTTTATTTCTGATGCCGTAATACTGGCACAATCCTTATGATATATTAATTGTTCAATCCTTATTGATATATTAACAGACAGCCATCACAAAATATTTGTTTTGTTCTTCATCAACAAGGTAATTACAATTACTGCATTCAGAATTTGAAACTTTTTAAAATTATTATTGATTGACTTATTAAGTTAATAGTTTTTATACCAAGCAGTTATTAGATAACAGCTCACAGTCTTATCTCCAATTTGATACCAATTAAGGTGTTTTTTAAGTCTTTATTCTCAAATTTTATAATTATTTAAGGAGCACAATCAATACACATATATGACAATGACATTTATATGTCATCAAAACAATTAAAACGGTAAATGCCCGACTTCATTTGTATTAGTCTTGGTTTTAAAGGCTAAAGACAGAACACACAATATCATGAAATCAGGCATTTACCATTTAAATGTTTTTTTTTGTAGTTCGGTATATATTGGACAAACACATCGAAATTTTGATATAAGATATGAAGAGCACGTACGTTACAGAAATAAACATCATGAAAAATCTAATTGTGTCAAACACCTTTTAGAACAACATCACACAATGACTCCTCAAAATAATATTAAATTCTTACATTTTTGTAATAACAAACGCAAATTAGACATTTTAAAAGCTTTTGAGATATACAAACACAAACTCAGGGTACCTTTAATGAATGAACAGATTGAGTTCAGTAATTCTCCGTTACTGGAGGTGTTAGATATTAAATTTTTATTATCTTTTTATCTAGTTATCTATTTTTTGTATTTATCTTAGCGACATGTTTGTTTATATTTATATTACCTTTGATAATGACAGCTTAGCTATCGAAACAATTGTCTAGTAGATTATAATAAACTTGTGAAACTTTTACTAATCTTTTTAGTTTGAGATATGACAATTTATCAATTAAATTAATCTAGTTTAGAATTTGGTTTACATCAATGTAGATAACTCCCAAAAGTCATAGCCAAATTATAGAGCAATATCTTTATGGTTCTTTCACAGAGTAATGCTAAAACAATAAATTGAAGCATTACCTGCAGTTGAATACTTACACATAAAGAAAAATCCAATTTTTATCATCAAGATCAATTTGACTAGCTGCATCAATAAACCATACTATCATACATTCAAAACGTGAGTGAAATTCTGCAAAACCTGGTTCCAACCGCGAACAATGAGTAATCACATACTTAAAAGTCTTTCGATCAAGTCCTGAAAATAAGAATTGATATAAACCTTGTCATGGTTTAATATATGATATACTTACTGTTAAAAGCTTCGAAGCTGTCTATTATTTTACCAAACTTCTTGTTGGGGTTTTCTCTTGCGATTACATTAACAAATTGATTCCGATCAGTGTAATATTTTGCAGGTAACCATGTTGATAGATTTCCCAGTATATTATCCGGAGACAGTCCTTTTGAACTATCAATAACAGATTTATATTTTACATCAACAAAGTATTGTATGGAACTTCCTGTAATATACAGATTTACTTCTGGATTGTTATATCCAAATATGACTTCACTAAAATAATTAAAAGTATCTGTTAAAATGGTTGTTTCTTAAATATATATGTATCTATCATTTTAATATGCTGAACCAAATCTAAGGACTTCAGTAACTGTTTTGTTATTATAGAAAGTGTACTTTTAGTAAACACGCAGACTTTCATAGCCTCGGGTCAATGGACAAAAAAGATTTCTAGGTTTGGATCATGTCATATTGAGAAACGCAAAGCAACTCAATGTTTCGCCCACAATTATATGGAGCTTCTTCAGAAGATTAATTAAAAGCAGATATGAAAATAAATATAGTGAAGCAAAACGCAAGATAAAATTTAGAATTTTAATTTTTAAGAATATTTTACTCTACTAAAAATTTAATATTTTATTGAAGAAACAGCTAAAATGCATTTTGTGGACCGCAACAATTTCAGCAAATTAGAAGTAGATTGCAGATCAGAAAAGATTGTCTAGATCTTCTGTAAATATTTATGGAAGCGATGCCCCACATCCTTTTCCATGATATAATTTTACTTAGACACAAAACTTTACATCTAGACCAGTGGTGGTGAACCTATGACCCGCGGATCAAACACTGACCCACGAAGGCTTTTTAAATGACCCACACGTTGATTGATTGATAAACTTATTTTTTATATCATAAAAAGGAAAACAGAATATATTAAAAAATTAAAGTATAAATATCTAATGTCAAATTTATAAAAAATTTATTTCCAAGTGGACATTGTCTAACTGATTTTCTATCATTTCTAATATTAAGAAACTATCTAAAAATAAGTAACAACAGATTTCACATTAAATATACTTTTATAAACTTTATTATACATACACATATCTGTAACTATGTTTATTAATAAAGAATATTTCATAATATATATGTGCTTTTCTTTATTCCTTGTTCATTCAAATAATCAGTACAGAGGCACCACTGGGCATGGTGTCACCTGGTGTGGTAATTCATGATATCACCCCATTGATATCAATTTTTTGATGTAGACCTTTATTTTTTGCTCTTCACTTGCCAAAGTAAAAGTTGTAAAACAAAAAGGAAACGCAACAAATCTTCGGTGTTTCCAAATTATTGGTACCCTTTTTACCCCCCTCCAAGTGACGCCACTGACTTAGTGACCCACAGGCTGGTATTAAAACAAATAATGAACAAAATTTTACCCACTTCTCAAAAAGGTTCGCCATCACTGATCTAGATCAATTGCATTTAATGATAGTTGAGTAAGTCTATACCAAAACAGAAGATTTCGCAACAATTCGCACAACCAAATAAAACACTTTTACTGATATATTTACTTTTCTAAAAACTGCATTACATTAAATTGTTGTTCAAAGTCACCATTTTGCCAATATTGGTTCCTATAGGGCCTACATAATAATAATCGCCCCCTCCCTCCTGCACAAGCTTATAGCTTCTGGGGCCTGGTCTCCAGGCTATGGGTTGTAGCAATTATTATTATATTATTATTATTATTTTATTCGTGCAATTTGAACCAAGGATTTTTAATCTTCCTAGCTAATATCTAGACCTGTTTTTCATAACATTGACCTTTGGCTCCAAAAACAGTGGCATGACTACAAATTTTGCTCCCGTATATAATTTTTTTGTCCTCTCTCTTACAAACATTTTTGCATAGGTATTTGAAAACTTTTCCTCTGGCAGCTGAAATTTTGCATGCATCAGACTAATTTTTCCATTTTAACTTCCGATGATCTCCTATTGAGGTCACCTTTACAGTACTGTGGATACGTTTACTATGTGCTGTGCATTTCATATTCATGCGATTTGCAAAGCTCTATATAAATCACATAGGTTTGGGAAGTGTATGAATTTTTCTCCAGGGATACTTAAGCAGTTAAAGACTTAAACTTAACCTAACTAGCATCCATTTAGTTTATAAATCCAATTTAGCAACTTGTATGAAAGATATTCTCTCCGCACCTAGCAATAGTATGATGGAAAATTCTGCAGTGAATAAATTTTAAGGCTGGGTTTATAATTATTCAAGCAAAAACGTTTCTGTATGATTTTGGTCAACGTTATTTTCCTAACAGTTGGTATATGAGGCACCTAACACTGTTCAAACAAAACACAAAAACATAAAAAAGCAAATTTAAGCATCTTCAAATGAAATGTTTTGTCTAAAGCCATTTTTGTTTGGGTATTAAACTGGTATACTTTGCATGACAAAAAACGTTTTAGCATTCTGCATAAAAGTTTTGTTTAAAACCGTTTTTGTCTTGCCAATGTGCTTACAGCTTCAAACATCATCAAATAATTTCAATTGCGTTGCAACTTGTCGGACATGCAAACATGATCCCTTGCTTAAAGGCAAAATCTGCAAAACTATGCAGTTGCAAATTTATCTTAGATGTATTCACATCTATTTTATTTGTTAATTATTAATAAAACTTAATTATCTGTGTAAAATGCATATAACGAGTTACAACTAAAAATTTGCATTAATTTTGTGTTGGGTTGTAATTAATCATTGATCATGAGTTTCAATTTTTAAATAATATTTTAAAATAGTGTGCTATGGCTTAGACCCATTTTACACATAAGAGAATTATAACGAAAATTCTAACCAAAATGATTACAAAAACTTTCAGCAAAATTCTTACAATAAATTTGCAAATCATCTCGTTTTACACGACCAAGAAAATATAACTAAATTATCATAATATTTATGAACATACACACACACACACACACACACGTGTTTGCAAAACAGCTGGAACATTCTTTGCAAACATAAAATGGCGTCGTATAAAAACAGTTGGTGTATTCAAAGTAATTTTGTTGACTATTATATTGTAATAAGAATATTATTGGTAAATAGGTATGGTTTTAAATATATGCTCTATACAATTATTATAAATAGTTAATTAACCTTTATTTTTAGGGTGCGGTATAATTTAACATCAGATTATAACATACAATAACTGATTTAATGAATTCCGGACCTGTCACTGTAGGCAAGGCTAGTACAAGGTGGGTTCAGTGCCATGTTTTATAAGGCACCACGTTATTACAACTTACAAATACTCACACTTTCTCTGCTGCTGTAGTTGCACCGATGTTTCCTTGGCACTTAACGACTGACAAAGCAAACTCCTATTATTTAACCTACATAAATCTTGATGACGTAATTAAAAACTTTGCAACTCTAAAATTGGTTGCTACCAACCTAACCTCCACAAAAACACCACTACCTAACCAAAACGCTATGCAAAAGCAAATTCGTGTTTTTTCAAACCTAACCTAACTTCACCTAACTTAACTTAGCCTAATCCAACTAAATTGTGTAATTGTAAATTGCACAATTTGGCAAGCATAGAAACTTAACATAATTATTATTCATATTCATGGAGATTAAGTATTTTTTACTTTTGATCCCCAAATTTGATTTACTCCTACATATTCAGAATCAGCATTTTTGGGGCAAACGCCACTAAGCCTCCAAAATTAGTTGCTACCAGCCTAACCTCCGCAAAAACGCCACTAACCAAAACACTATGCAAAAGCAAATTTGAATTTTTCCCAACCTAACCTAACCTAACCTAATCTAAATCTAACCTAACTAAATTGTGTAATTGTAAATTGCAATCATAGAAACTTAATACCTATAGTTATGATTCATTACCATGGAGATACTTTTGATCTCAAAATTTGGGGCCTCGCTGAGCTTGAGCGGTCGACACAAAAATGATTTTTGAGAACCAGTTTGGTCAAAAAATGTTTAGTGTGGGAATTCTTTAATTATACCTAAAATTTAATTTAGAAAATGCCGTTTTTCCCATTTGGGTATTAGAAATCACAAAAGATTAACAATCGATAATAATTCCACTGGCAAATGTGCGAGCGCCATCTATTGGCAACACTAAAATGCTATTACCTACTTGGTTTTATATTTACTTTGAAATCAAAACAGTATTACAAACTTTGGTTAATTAAATTTTTTTTGTTAAATTTTGTTTCAAAAAATTATGTGCACAACTCGATGCGAGAGGTCATCTTCGACGCATTCACGCCAATGAATCACTCGCTCCTTCGTCGCTCGTGCTTCAAATAATGCATGGCTTCATGTACTTCATAAATATAATGATAATGATACTCTATGATCCTTTTGTAATATGTAATAATGTATTTAATAAATAATTTATTTAGAAGTTGTTTTAGGTTAAGTACATTTTTTAACCCGGCCTCGCAAAAGCTTACACCAGTCCTGACTGGGGGCAATATGGATGTTCACATTTTGTCCACTTGAGTAAATAATATACCCAAAAACATCTTGCACACTTACTGATGGAGTATTACTAGATTTTCAGCTTTATTATAATTGCATGCTTGTTTTAACAATATCTTAGAATGCAAATAAGCATTTTTATAAATAAAGTATGCCAATGTGTGCACACGCCCACTACATGCGTTTTGTGCGTGCTTTCTCACGTTGACTGCAACCAAATCTCTCAACAATATTCGACAAGTTGAATATTATTCTAGCGAAAATTTTCACAATAAATCTTGGGAGTAAAAATTCTGTTTTACACTACAAGATTTCTGGCAAGAATTTTCCTGAAAATTTTCGTTATAATTCTTTTATGTGTAAAACGGGTCTAATTACTGCAAACAAAAATAAGTGATGTTTCAAATTCATGATGTTGACCTTTTATGTCAGAAGAACAATCTAAATATTATCATGAGAGGTAGAGTAATTAAGAAAAGTGAAAAAAAAAACAAAACATTCAAAGATCTATTGAATACTACACACTTTCGTACCCTTTCCTTTTTCGAATAGTATTATTACTTATCTATAATAATTTTCGAGATCAGCTATTTTCGTTTTGCAGTAATTAGCCGCACACTCTTTTAAATTATTATTTGAAAATTGAAAACTATGATCTGTGATATGATCTATGATAAAATTAAAGATTTTATTTTTCGTCATCCTCATCAGAAGACCTGTTTGAAATGAAAAACTATCCCCAATTAACAATCTTAAATGATACTGACATTATTAAAAACACAAAAAAGCTTTGATACTGTTTTGTATAACAACAAAGTGGTTTTCATTTAGCCGTTTAGATTGCACAGTGTGTGATAAATTGCAACAAAACGATTTTGTTTTTATGAAAAACGATTTTGCTTTTATGAAAAATGATTTGCCTGCCAACGTTTTTGATGTTCAAGTGTGTAATTTACTGTTTTGTCACACTGCAAAACTTTTTGTACAAAAAGATTTTTTTTAATATAAATTCATTTAGTTTGATTAACATAAACCCAGCCTAAATATCCTTATTACACTTCCCCACTTCACTATATCAAGCTTGTTGGAGTATTGTAAAATGTTTATAACAGTTCTGCATATTAAAATGTATAGATTATTTTGTTTTTCATACTTACTTAGGACCAAATACTTGATGTACCAACTCAGGTTTAAAAATACGTAGAGGACAATTATTGATAAAGTCATGTGGTGTGTACACTAAAAAAAAAAACAAAAGATATATGAATTAGAACTAATAATGTTAAATGAATTATCATGATCAAGGTTCAAGTAACAAAAAAACTATCTACCGTATGTCCCCGGATTGAGTTCACAATAGGTGAAATGGACCAAAAATTTTCGAATTGGAATTTCATATTTTGGGATTCCGCCCTGCTCGGTCTGAAACTTATTTTTAGTTTACTTTCCATTTGTTAAAATCAAGTAGGCCTTTACAGTTGAGCAAAAATCCGTTATTTGTCAATTTCGTTTCAGGTAAAGTACCTTCTTCGTTCATAGTATGCCAAAGTGCCACTAAGAAAAGTTGTTCAGAATGAAAAGTTATGGCGCTATGCAAATTTTCAGAATGATCGGCCTACTTTGATAAAATTCGCTTTTGAGTTGTATTATGAAAGAACGTGGGTTTAAATGGTAGAATTTTATTTTCTTTGAGAATTCTTTGCATGTGCGATTTACTTATTGATAATTCAGTAGACCGTTTTCTCAATGATAATTGATTATCAGTGTTCACGGATTCTAGCACCATGAGTGTAGCAGCACCTTCATAATCATGAACTAGCTTTTTTTTTCTTCAAATTTTGCACACTTCCAGTTTCTGTAAACTTTTTCACAAGTTTTTTTTAATCCATTGACAGAAATTGCCACCGTTGGAAATCGCTCGTGAAACTTATTAATAACATAAGCATAAGATGCTTCCCCAAGTCCGTAACATTGTATTAGGTGAATGCGCTGTTCGGGAGTCAACATTTTTAATACAAAACAAGTAAAAACTAAGGAACAAGTAAAAACTAAGGAGCAAGTAATTTGCAACTTACTGTAAAACAAGTAAATTGTTTGCTTTACTACGACGCGATTGTTCGTATACAATACAAAACAAAAGCGGATTTTATCAAAGTAGGCCGATCATTCTGAAAATTTGCATAACGCCATAACTTTTTATTCTGAACAACTCTTTTTAGTAACACTTTGGCGTGCTAAAAACGGAAAAGGTGCTTTACCTGAAACGAAATTGACAAATAACGGATTTTTGCTCAACTGTAAAGGCCTACTTGATTTTAACAAATGGAAAGTAAACTAAAAATAAGTTTCAGACCGAGCAGGGCGGAATCCCAAAATATGAAATTCCAATTCGAAAATTTTTGGTCTATCTCACCTATTGTGAACTCAATCCGGGGACATACTGTATATATTTAAAACACAAGGCTTATTTTTGTTCCAGTTTGTTCGAGTGTTCCACTGGGCTGATCTAAACGATTCTTTTTTTATATTAAAGCTTTCGCTGTGTAGATTAGTCAGCACTACTTAATTTATATATATCTTTAATTTGAAAAACTCTAAAATGTTTAATTTCAGACGGACGAATCGGACATTCGCTTGGGGCGCCCTCTCACTTTCTATGGGGGTGAGTTTCGTAACTACTCCAGCTTATAAATATAAAAGGGTGATGCAGCCGCCCACTTCCATCATTAATAAGCGGTTAATGTTTAAAAAATTGTTAAGTTGCGTAGACAAAACCCATAGTTGAAAATTATGGACAACAGACGAATTATACAAATAATAGCTGATGGCAATTGCTTATTCAGAGCAGTTTCATATTGTTTGTATAAAATGCAGGAAAAATTTGCCAACATTATGTTTATGTCATGTTTTTGAAACATGTACTAATAGACGTTTTCAAGAATGTTTTAAGCAAGATCGACTTTTGATTTTATTCTTATCATTTCATAAGGTAGAATTTCCGTATGTATGTTTTATTTTAAAATGCGATAAGTTTAATGATGTTAAGATCTCACCTTAATTCGAAAAAGGTACTAATGTGTGTATTAGGGTGGTCCAACAAAAAAGCAAAGTCGGAAATCCTATGCTCTCACTCCCTAGGATTATTGTATATCAAAAAAAAAGTACTCCTATTTTTTTATTTTGAAATTGGACGATGTTTAGGGTTGCCTCAAAACCCTTAAAGTTTCCCATGTATTTTATATGGGAAAAAAACACGTTTTCGTAGATTTGGTATAGAATCATGAAAAATCAATATTTTTCAACCGGACTACTCTTGTTTCTCTTCAGAAATGTTCAGAGAATGACATCCAATAATTTATTTGTTAAATTCTTTATATTAACTATTTTTTACAGACCTGCAAAAAACCCCATAAATCAAAGAAACACAGAAAAATGATAAATAAATCATTGGATGTTATTTTCTGAATATTTCTGAAGAGAAACAGAGTAGTCCCGTTGAAAAATATTGATTTTCTAAAATTCTATACCAAATCTATGAAAAAGTGTTTTTTTCCCATATAAAATACATGGGAAACTTTAAGGGCTTTGAGGCACCCCTAAACATTGTCCAATTTCAAAATAAAAAAATAGGGGTACTTTTTTCGATATACAATAATCCTAGGGGGTGAGAGCATAAGAGTTCCGACTTTGCTTTTTTGTTGGACCACCCTAGTGTGTATACATAACATAGTGTCCTAATTATGTTTTCTATAGTAATATTGTGTTATTTCTTTAGATACAAACAATCATATTTCTAACTAGCCGGCAGAAAGCTCTTTCCAAATAACGTAACTTTAGTGTTATTTTAAAGGCGTGTAACTTCCAGTCTCAATGATCAGATTCTAATCACTTGTTACTATTGACTAGTAAGTTACTGCGTAAAAACTTTAAAATAATTTTGCACTATTTTAAGGCACGTTGGAATTTAAGAGGAAAAGTATTTACAATTTTCTAGCAAAAATATTTGAATGCTGAAAATGTCTCTACCCTGGCATGTCTTTTTACCCGATTTATGTATAAACGTTTGATATATTTTTAACTACTCACTTTCCAATATTCAATCGTTGGTATTATTAAACCAGAAAGTTTGTTAGTATCACTAGAAGGTAAGAAATAGTGAAGATTAATACAAAGTTAAATTATTGCAATTTTTTTCATTGCCCATAAATTTAGTGTCTCCTACCCTGCTTTTTTATATCTCTGATCAAATTGTCACTACCCTGGTTCTTGTGCAACCACCTTGGGTTGCAATTTTCCCTTGGACACCATGAAACTCCGAAAATATGTAATAATTACTGGCCCACTTTAAATTAGTGTGAAAATAGGAATTACTTTTTAGATAATATAACACACAAACTTATTCTTATATTTTTTTGTTGGTCACAAAAATGGGTAGCCAGTACACAAATAGCAGATATTCACCCATGAGATATTCAGACTCAAAATTTCAATTTTTTCCTAGTAATGCAGTTTTTAAAAATTTATATAAAATTAAGGAATTATACTCTAACAAACAAATGAAGGATCTAGGTCACCGAAATCACGAGGGCTAACTTGCATACCGTATCGCGAATCACGCGGGCAACGTACGTCACTGACAGTTTTAACAGTTGATATAATATCAGTGTTGCTTAAAATCTGATCTTAGATTTTATGTGTTTATCAGGTGGTGATCACGCGGCGACATAGATCCTTCATTTGTTTGCTATAGTATAGTTCTCAGACTTAATTTTGTAGTTATAAGTTAGTTATTAGTAGTCTTTATCTGCAAAAAAAATTGAAAGTGAAGCTTAATTCCTTCACATGATATTTCACAACCAATGTGGTCGAGTGATGGACTGTATGGCACTCCTTCGATAACTATGTAATTTTAGTCAGCCAATAGTAAAATGCAATAAGTCCAATATAAGTAAATCAGTCTGTAAAAAAGGTACAGCTAATATTGCATATAAAAGGATATTACTTATGATCTTCATTTTACTCCTTGGACTAACTTTTTCTTTACAATTTAGACAATCTAAATAAACAAGTCTTCAGTTGTAATTTTCACCTTATTAATTGACATACAGAACAATACAACTATTTATATGACATACAATTATTATATTTTATTTTTCTGACTACTTAGATATAATTTTTTCACGGCTACTCCGCTGCTTCGCCTTCTCTCATTCACAACCAAACTTAGCAGTTTAATTTTTCTTTACCCCTGTAACATTGTCAAATTTAATAACTCAGTAATTCTTTATTGACATTTTGACACTTGGGGTTTTTTTAACATTTTTCTCGGCTTATACAAATACTTCTATAATGTATCCTTTAAGAAAAGTGCATAAAACTCTGCATTCAGGTTTTGTACCACAGAATATTAAACATACCAGAACCAAGACTTCTTCACAATGATCAAAATGGAATTCCAACAAACTTTGTCCTCGTTGGAGACGAAGCTTTTGCATGTCCACAGCATGTACTGCAACCATATCCCAACAAAAATTTAACTGTTCCGCAACGTATTTTCAACTTAATATATTTTTTATTGTTACCTATGTTGAACCCGTAGGATGGTGGAATGCTCTTTTGCGATATTAGCCAGCAAATGGAGAATATTGCATAGACCACTTGAATTTTCTGATAGCATTATAAAGTTATGTTGCGTTCTTCATAATTATGTATGAAAACACGATGGCAGTACTGTTCAAGGATACCCTAGATAACGATTTTTTTGAAAACATTCTACCTGTTGGGATGCCATGCAACAATCATGGCGTGAGATGCAGAGGAGATTTGACTAATTATTTCATATTGCCCCGAGGATCTGTTCCATGGCAATATGAAAAAATTTCGGTTTCGAGAATCTGTTCCGTGACAATATTAAATTAGTACATAAGTTGGCAAAATTTTCTTCTCATTTTAGATTCTTGTCTACGATTGTATAATGTTTTTATATTAATTCAGTTAATTATTCTATTACAAATCGTGCCTAATTTTAACATTATTGAAATGGAAGTATGACTGTTACTTCAGAAAAAATCCTGAACCTTGATCATGATTTATAAAATGTTTGCATACATAGTACGTAGACCACTTACATAGTTTAGCTAACTGATAGTGCAGGCTTGTTAGCATTGAAATCACATCTGCCAAACTACGAAAGTGTGCATACTGACAGAACACTAAACACTCTCAATCATGACTAGAGACATTGCATTTTAGGCGACCTCGCTTAAAAAACCCTTTATTAGCTCATCTTTCATAAGCACTGTCGCTACAAGTTGTAGGACATATCCCAAGAAACAAAATCTGTCTATACCAAATGCAGACTGTGTGCGCATACTTACATTTCATCAATAATATTACATATATTTTTATTAACACGTGTGCGCAATCTTTTCCTGGTATAGACAGATTTTGCTACTTGGGATAGTTTACAAATACAAAAACTGTTATATAAAACTTGCCACGCCACTGACAATTTCTTTAATTCACGTTGTTTATATTAAGTAGACCCTTTTCACTTTATATTTTGGCAGCATGGTTAGTCTAAACCAACCATTTTCAAGCCCTCACCTGTATTACACTACACTATTGCAGATTAAATTGCTTTGCTTCTTTGTCATAGTGGTTTTATGCTTTACTAAAATGCAACAAGGGAACAATCATTTCAATTTTCAAAGGGGGAGACAAGCAGTTATGCTCTAACTATAGGGGAATAACATTGTTAAATGTAATGTATAAAATATTGACATGCCTGCTTCACAATAGGATCAAGAAACACACAGAGAAAGAAATCGGCAATTACCAATACGGTTTCCGTGAGAACTGTAGCACAATAAATGGAATTCATATAATGAGACAAATAGCAGAAAAATGTAGAGGAAATCAAATAACAATGCATAACCTATTTATTGACTTTAAAAAAGCATTCGATAAGGTGAAAAGGTCAAAAGTTATTGAAACCTTATATGAGGTACACGTTCCTCAAAAACTAATAAATTTGGTCATACTAACATTACAAGAAAGCGTAGTAAAGATTCAAACCCCAGTAGGCCAGACAAACGAAATAAGGGTCACAGAAGGGCTAAGACAGGGAGATGCACTATCACCCCTGTTGTTCAATATAACACTAGAGGGGATAATGAGGAAAGTCATGATGAAAACAACAAGCACAGTTATTACAAAAATGACCCAAATAACAGCGTTTGCAGATGATATTGTCATTACAAGTAGAAGCCTAGAAGCACTACAAGAGGTGTTTACCAAACTAGAAAATGCAGCTAAAGAATATGGCCTATCAATCAATGAAAATAAAACCAAATACATGGTATTTGGAGAGGATAATAATCAAAATACAAAAAAAAACAATACCATATCAATATTGAACTACAAATTTGAGAGAGTTGTTAATTTTAACTATCTTGGATCTTATCTAACAATAAATGGCAGTATGAAAACAGAAATCAAGAGCAAAGCCAACGCAGGATTAAAAACATACCGAGCATACAAACACATACACAAAAACAAACATTTAAAAACAAAAACTAAATTAAAAATATACAACACAATGATAAGACCAACCATGACATATGCAGCAGAAACCTGGTGCTTAAGTAAGAAAGAAGAAGAACATCTGAGAATAATCGAAAGAAAAATATGCCATGAATTAACAACAATAGGTGACACAGACATTGTAAAATATGTAAAAGCTCAAAGACTTAAATGGTGGGGTCATATACAACGCATGGAAGACAACAACTCAACTCAAAAAATCTCAAAAAACTGGACACCAATGGGAAAGAAGAAGAGGGGAAGACCTAACTTCAGATGGATAGACAATATAGAAGAAGACCTGCGAATCATGAAGATAAAAAAATGGAATGAAGTAGTAAAAAACAGGAAGGAATGGGATATCATATGTAAGAAAGCATTACACCACCCACAACTATAAATAACGATAACAACAAAACCAAGAAAGCTAGGGACCGACGCCCCCCAGCCCAAACAAAGTCTTGAAAGCTAAAAGAAGCAGACCATATCCTCAAGAGAGGACAAAAAGAAAGTCAACCAAAGAAGAAGAAGAAAATGCACATCTCTAATCATGACATACAAAAACAAATTTCTTTATTAACCATTTACTGGTTAAGGTCAGGTTTCGGGAACAAAAAAAAAACTTAGTATTTGATAGGTTTTTCAGAACGAGGGATCGTTGTTATCAAAAAACCTACCAAGTAGGGTAACACTGCCTAAAGTCGGCCACCGCCACTAGTCGGCTACTTTGCCAAATAACATAAAATATTAAGAAACTATGTAAAAATTCACTATTTTCCACTCAACACAGTGGTCGGCCACACCTGTTTTTCTTATACTAAAAGATTTTAATGCAGTAGTGGCAACAGAGCATCGCTGTCTACAGTTCTACTGACCTGTGTTCGTGTCAGAGCTCACTTGTAAGAAAAATTGAGATTTTAATGTAGTGAATAGGTAGAAGAAATAGCATTTTTTGAAGTTTATTGCTAGTTTATCGATTTGTAGTAGTTTTAGATCGATTTCTTATATGATAAACTACGATTTTTTTCATAAAACCGGTTAAAATATTCTGTTAGGTTATTTTATTCACGGGGGGCCGAGCACTGGTTCCCATATTTCACGCTAAAACCAAAAGCCGGCTGACTGGCCGACTACTGAAAAACTGGCAGTGTCTTTATTTCTGAAACATATTCTAATGAGCAATAAAGGATATGTTTGCATGGCATTTTGTGGCCAGAAAATAACACTACATTAGCTCTATCCTATAGTCGGCCCATGACTGACTATTGGACCAGTAGTCGGCCCATGACTTGACTATTAGACCAGTAGTCTAATAGTCTACTTACCTTGCTTCTATACAAAATTTTGATGGAAATCCTATTTTCAATAGCTATCTGTAATAGCGTCTGTAATGACAAGCATCAACAAAAAACAATTCATTTAATATTCAGAAGAATCACTAAAAGCCTCCATAACTGCCGTTCGAGATGCCAGAATAGGAGATCAAGAAGCTTAAAGGAGGTTCGGAGTCCGTAGAGCGACACTTCAAGACCGTCTGCATAGTCGTGTCGAAGGCAACCCTCAAAGAATGAGACCACAACCTGTTTTAAGTTCCAGTGAAGAACTGAAACTAGTCAACTGGGTAAAGCAGCTGGCTTAAACTGGATTTCCTCAAAAGACATGCGACTTGTTAAACATGGTCAAAAAAAATTGTTCTATCCGATAAATAAAGATAAGTCATTTAAACACGGTAGGCCCAGTGCTACATGATATACAGGATTTTTGAAATGAGATCCCGACCACAACACTAAACCATCGTTTACAAGAGGCAGACTTGCCTGATCGTGTTTTGAAGTTGCTGTGAAGAAACCACTGCTGTAACATGGTAATAGGAAGAAACGGCACCAGCGGGCAGAGAGACACCAAGACTGAACCGCAGAAGAATGGCCAAAAGTTATTTGAATGGACGAAAGCATATTTGAAATCTTTTGGAAGAAAAGGAGAATTTTTTTAAGACGATTTTTAAGTTTGGGGGTTGTTTTTCACAACAAGGTTTGTGCTTTGTTGCCATGCAGGCAAGCAACATCCTTGGTAGATTGTCTTACAAAAATTCTCCTCTTCTGTCCAAAGAACTTTTGCCCATTCTTCCACAGTTCACTCTCGGTGTCTCTGTGCCTATTGGAGCCATCTCTGCCTATTGCCACGTTGCAGCAATGGTTTCTTCACAGTCTGCTTCTTGTAAACGACGGTTTACTAGTCAAGTGGTGGCCGACTAGTAGCTAGAAAGTGGCCGACATTAGATATCATGGCCGACTATTGAAAAACTCCATTTTTCTCCAAAGTATTTGTTGTTTTTTTTTATTTCAAATAAATATTCGTTATAAAATGAATATCCTATTTCATGAAATAAGGAACGAACTATATAGAAACAAAATTTTCCTATTTTGTTAGGACAAATTAGTATTAGTATATTGATGCGTCTATTGTATGGCCAACTACTGGCATGTTTACCCTACAAAGTTTGTTTTGGTCGCTAAAGCCTTAGCCTAACCAATTTTTTTTTAATGATAACATTTAGAAGGTAGGTTCTCACAATAAGTGAAGTTAGTCTAAGATGGCCTGTTGATCATTGCAGCCCACGCTTGTCAACCGGCAATTTTACTTTAAACAAATTATGGTTACATTTCAACGTATAGCCATGTTTGTTTTGCTTGATTCACACAGAACTACTTCTACATACATTTACAACAAACAAACAATTTTATTTCTTTGGAAATTTGTTTTCACACATTTCTAATTTTTTATTTCCATAAAATTGTTCAACACCTAAAAATAAAATACTTACCAAGTTTCAGGTTAGTTGCCTCCATAGCACTGCAAGTATACAAACTCTTCAAGACTTCATCATCCTGCTGTTCATCTGCTTGTTCAGTCATTTTTAATTTGTACAACTACAATATTTAATTTTATGAAAGATTTATTATTAAATTAATAGTTCTCAAGTTTTTTCTATTTATCTAAAACACAAACATATTCATCAGGTACTATAACACTTCGTAAAACCAATGAACTTCATTTGTTTTAATTTGCTTTTATACAGAACTCGAGCTCCATTATAGAACAAATGATCAAAACTCTCTGAATTAACGTCTAATAACCGACAATTGTACATACCCCTAATTTATTATTAAAAACCGTTATTTATTTCGCTCCAATTTTACATTTATAGCTATTAACCTCCATTTTACAAACAGTTTTAAAACCGACATAATAATTCATAACAATTGTCGTTACCTCTCTATAAACACCAAACCAAATGTGAGGTTGTCAGTTGCAATAGATTCGATGCACAACATAGAGATGCGTCCCTCCTATCTGATTCGTCAAGGTGATTTGAATCTTCAAGCGAATCGTTAGACAAGATAAATTTTAAAGTTGAAAAATGGACGCTAATAAGTGACAACAAGACAAACAAGAATTACTGAAGGCAATAATAGATCGGGTTCCGACAGCCGAGATCGTTATTTCTGTAAGATAAACATCAATAGCCGGGAATATTGAAATATATGATGACGGATACATTTATACAGACACGTAAACGTTTTTTTACAAGAGCGTCGTATTTTTTTTCTACAATGACAACAAACCGCTACTACACTTTTATGTATTAAACATTCGTCTTACTTTAAAAATAAAGACTGCATATGATACCCAATAATATGCTAGTAATATTAATTAAATTTAATTTACCCTTACCTGGATGATGATGACAGATTAACCACCGATATTTTTTTAGACAAAACTATTATATACTTTCAGTTTTCCCAGTTTATGTTACCGTTATACTACCTAGCTTTCCAAGAATTTCCAGCTTTTGTAACCTTACAGACTGATAATAAAACAGCTAATATACACCTTAAACCACTAATCTTTGATAGTCAGGAATTTTTTTAGGATGGTAACAAGAATCTCTATTACATTATATTTATATACTAAACACTTACCCTAGTTTGAAAATAAAAAAATGTATAATATCTAATATGATAATAATCCTCTAAATTAAATTAGATTTCGCTTTACGTGGATGATGATGATGGCGGATTTATCACCGACACTTTTTCAGACAAAATTATTATGCGTTCTAAAAATATTTTATTGGTAGACAAAAATTCATTTTTAAGTCGGGAAAAATCTAAATTCTAAATATTTTTAATATTTTCAAATCCGATGTTTTTAATATTGTTAATAACGGGAAAACATCGCGTATATGGAACTATCCTATCCTAACGAATCAATTAAACAGAAGTAGCGCAATGTAAATTAGACAGTAAAAATAAATGTGCATTCGAAATAAATAATAAATAGTGTATAAATTACTCTATAGTATAAATAAACTAGTTTAAGTTCGTTTATTAATAGTCAGGGCAGATTTACCATTAAGCTAAATAAGCTACAGCTTGGGGCCTCGGGTTCCAGAAAGGTCTCAAAAATTACTAAACGACATTACAGATTTGCTAAATTACAATGTAAAAATGGTTATATGTTTATGTAATGAGCAAAACGTGTCATTTCAATTTTTCACGAAATTTACTAATTAAATATAAATTAATTAGAGATTAATAAAAAGCAAATTAACTTGGATGTTGGTATTAAAACCCAGCCAGCACACTGAGATTATAATGACGTTATTTTTAAGTCATTATTGATCGAAGACATCATATGACTCATAAATGATGTCCATAAGACGTCATGTAATGGGACGTACGTAGACATTTTCAAAACGACGTCTTTTGGACGTACAATACAATACCTACAAGTTTCATTACAAACATATTATTTTAGCAGGGGCCAAGGAATACCTACTGGTCATATTAAGCAGGTGGTCACAATATAGAGATGTTTTGACTGTAGTATATAATAAATGTTATTTCCAATATTCAACTATTTATTTCTAATTCCTGTCTTAGTCCTAGTATAGGACGTTTTAATGACGTCTTATATTGACGTTTTTGAGCTGTGACATAATGATGTCAGTTTTACGATAATTTGACGTGGTTAGGGGAGAGTGGGGCACATTGGGACTGTTAAGACATTTTTTACTCTGTTGTTTTTAACATTTCATAAATTTGATCTTTTTTGTGCCGTGCTTAAACTTCAATATGTTATCTAACAAACATACTTCTTAAAATTTATTCATCGGTGTTGATTTTTGAAATTTTGTTTATAATAAAAAAAGTGCATTTTGTCCCAAACTACCCCAAAGTGGGGCAGTTTGGTCAAGAGGGTAGGCAGTTTGGGACGCATATAATTCAAATGGGAGTTTAAACTGAAATCAATTTCTTTGTATCCAAAAATTTATTTTGTTCCTCTTTCGCCAGATACAATTTGTCCGACCTGTTTCTTCCCTGAGGGTGCTATTACTGTTGGTGCTTGAAGCACGGTTGAGATACCAGTTTCGTCCGTATTCAAGATTTTATCAGGAGTAAAATTATATCGTTCCTGTAGTGTTAAGTAGTTTTCAAAAAATTTTGAAACATTCTCTTTTGTAAAAGCAGTTGCCCGAGCCATACTTGTATTTTCTGGTTTACGATATGAGAGTTTTGGATGTCGCTGCATAAAGCTAAACATCCATTCTCTGCCAGCCTTTTTATTAGCATGCCAAGACTCAGGTAGATTTTTTTCTAGGTGACAAGCATATTGGTACGCCAATAATTTTGCATTTTCATATGAAAGTCCATAATGTATGTTAGAAGAATGAACAAAATATTCTTCCAATTGTTCCTCTTCATGCTTAGTAAAGATTTGTCTGGACGCATATTTAGAAATAGTCTTAAAATGGTCCTGAGCATTCAATTCTTCACCAGAACTGTTTCCCGAATCGTCCGTTGTTCTGTGATATTGCCTATACTTTTTGAGACGGTTAAATAGAGTAGATCTCTTAACATTATAATTTTGTGCGGCTATTCTTATTGATTGATTCTGCTGTGTAACACTTCGCATTGCAGCTTCTATTGTTTCTTCTGAAATGTTACAACGTTGGGTTTTTCTTTTGTATGTGCGAACCATGATCTATAAAAAAAATTGTACCCATGTAAATAATAAAAAAACAAAATTTACAGAAAGAAAATGTCCGAAATTCTAGTGGGGCAGATTGAGACACTGACCCAATGTGCCCCACAATTTTTATCCCAAACTACCCCACTGGTGCTAAAGTCACAATCACTGAAATGAAATATCTACGCGGGTAAATAATATTAATCTAACCTCACTCAAGGGACGCTTATCCATTATAGCATACGATATGATAAAGAAATCAACTAAAATAGTAGTCGTTACTTACACAGAAGCTTAAGAATGGTATGCACTTGCACTTACCTTGGAGGTCTAAATAACTTTAAGTCGATATAACTTGAACACCATGAACGCTAATGGCCCAGTCAGCTTTGCCTCGGATCTGGAACGTATTAGAGAAGCCTTGACATGCGTACCAACATTAGGATCATAAAAGTACGGGGGAAATTTGAAATGTCCCAATGTACCTCACGTCCCAATGTACCCCACTCTCCCCTACTGCCGAAAACACGGCGACATTATGACGTCAGTGTGCTGGCTGGGAAATTCTAATTTAACATAATTTTCTCATCTCCGCAGTGGCGGCTGCTCATATGAGGCTCAGGGGCTCGAGCCTCCCAACCAACGTCAGTAGCAAAAAGTAACTTTATTACTGATGAAAATATATACAGGGTGTATTATCTGTTTTGTTACATAGGCAAATAGCATGTAAAAACTCAATTTCTCAGATATTAGCACCCCTAATTATTTAAAAAAAAGTCACTGTAGCAAAGTTGTAGATCTTATTCAGTACTGTATAAAATACGCCTACGTTAGCATCCTATGTTAAATAATTTCTAAAATATAAGTGATTTTCTGGTATAGGAAATTAACATTGTAAATCAGAAACTCGCTAGCAGTTACCGCGTTAGATTTAGACAGTATGTGTAAATGCAAGAATTATTAAGCACAGTTTCATAAAGCGAAATCACTCATTACAATGTTACGATTGCGATCGGGTGTTAAGTGAGAATTCTGCAACAAATCAGAACGCTGTTTTTCTACGCTTAAAAGGATAAAAACGTTTTTAAGAAACACCATAAACGAAGAACGTCTTAATGCACTAGTTATAATGTCAGTGAATAAAGACTTGCTGCATAACATCAGTAACTTTGATGAAAAAGTTATGGGACATTTCATTCCTCGGAAAAACAAACAATAATTTTTGTTTCAATTTTGAACGTTTATCCTGTTTTTCGTTTTATTTAAATTTTTTTTTGTTATTGTGAATGTTTTTCCTTCTGTGCGTATAACTTTCGCTTCTGCGTTCTGCATTATGTAGAAATCATCGACGAAATGTAGGTGAGTCTTATAATTTTTACATTGTTTTATTTTGTTAGAATATAAGAGCCCCCCAAATAGAATTAATACCAGCCGCCACTAAATCTCCGGCAATGGGAACTCGAAAAGATTTAACCTAAACTAATAATTAACGAAAGATATGCATATCGTCCATCTCTAATATCCCTGTTTACATTAAAACAGTGACTAGATAAAATTGTAAATTACTAAATGTTATCGAATAACACTGTTTTTAGGAAAGGCAGAAGTTTAAATTAGTCTAAAGTTCACTTGCAATAATAATGTGTTCTAATAGAATTTAATATCTTTCTATTAGTGCTATTTACTAGTAGGGCAAATATAAAATCAAATTGTTGTGTGGTTTGCAACTACGCATGTGCGTAGGTACCTAAACAATATAAAACATTTTCCGCTATCATTAGCGAGTATGTTTCTATGATAACGTCAAGTTTAGTCTTGCGTTATTATTATTGTATACTATTTGTACAGTCGAATTAAAAAAAACGACTCATGTATCGGATTTGTAATTAATATTAATTAATTTCAATTACTATCAATTTTAACAATGATTAATCATTAAGAGTGCTTTATTTACATAATATGCAAATGCCGGAAAACATATGAAGTAATATTTTAATTCACAATTTATTCTTAAAGTACAACTGTAATCGTTTCCTTTTTTTATGAATTCGACTGTACCTATGTTTTTTAATCTAAATTCGTTATATCGCGTTTAGGGTTGCCAACCGGACGTCCTGAATTTGAGCCCACTTTTTAGCATTCTGCCAAGACCCCTCGAAGGACGCTTGACGCTGTGAATGTTAACATTTTCTCCAAGTTGACTCATTGAAAAGTAATATTTTGGAGTTTTGGCATAGCCATAAACTTTTTATGTCTTTTTTTTACGAATTCCAGCACTGATTCAACTCTTATTTTTTTTATTAGACTGGTTTAAACACTTGTTAGTTTTCATATGTATGTATTTCAGCATTAACCTGAAATAGATGAGAAGAGTCAGAGATCAAAGGTCCTTTATGGTATTCATGTGCATCATGATGTCCTGAACTTAGACCAGTCTATGAAGAAATTTTCTCTATATTCCTGAGAATGTGGTACCTAAATTAGGATTTGTTGAAGTTTTCATGTATAGGAAAAACTAAACAAGCGAATCTTTGAACTAGATGTTTCAGATACTATATGTATGGTAACCTTCCATAGTGGATAAATATTACATAAATATAGTGTCACTTTTTAAATATTTTATTAAATTAACCTGAGATAGATGAATTTTCATCTACAGTCTGTTTTTTGTAAACGATAATATAGGAAATTCAATAGAATTTTATCATTTTGCTCCTAAATTTGTATCCTTGCAAATGTAATTAGAAATTTTGGTATCAATCGAAAGAAGAATTCATTTTACGTCAAAAAAATATTAAACTTTATGAAGAAAACCAAAATCGATTTAGAAAAAGACTTAAAAAGCTTATTGATTTACTGCTTTTGGTAATAAGTTATTAAAAAAAGCTGGAAGCTGAACGCCGATTGGTGTAGCGGTTAACGCTTCAGATTCCTAATCAAAAACCGCGAGTTCAAACCCCGTTATCGTATACTTTTTTTTTAATTGCATTGCTTACTAATTATTATTTTTAGAACTTTATTACAAGGATTATTAGTTTTATGCCCTTTTTTCATTTGCCTTTCTGATGGGTAGTTAAAATTGTACAAAAAGTAACGGTAAACCCCCGTAGCAAAAATATCTAACAATAAAAAAAATTAATAATCGTTGTAATAAAGTTTTAAAAATAATAATTAGTAAGCAATACAATTTAAAAAAAAGTATATGATGCCGTGGTTTGAACTCGCGATTTTTGATTAGGAATCTGAAGCGTTAACCGCTACACCAATCGGCGTTCAGCTTCCAGCTTTTTTTAATAACTTATTACCAAAAGCAGTAAATCAATAAGCCTTTTAAGTCTTTTTCTAAATCGATTTTGGTTTTCTTCATAAAGTTTAATATTTTTTTGACGTACAATTAATTCTTCTTTCGATTGATACCAAGATTTCTAATTACATTTGCAAGGGTACAAACTTACGAGGAAAATGATAAAATTCCATTGGATTTCCTATATTATCGTTTACAAAAAACACACTGTATGCTGTGCTTCATCTCGCTTACATATGCCAACACCAAGAGTCCTTTATGCTCATTCATGTGCATCATGATGTTCTGGACTTATACCAGTCTATGAAGAAATCTTCTCTATATTCCTGAGAATGTGGTACCTAAATTAGGATCTGTTAAAGTTTTTATTTATAGGAAAAGCTAAACAAGCGAATCCTTGAACTAGATATTTCAGATACTATGTATGGCTGTATGGTAACCAGTGAATAAATATTTACAAAAAACTATGTAATCAAAACTATAAATATTATAATACTGTTTGAAGTCTTTCCTTGTTTTCTTTTTGGATATTAATGTTCGTTTTGAAGTAATTGTTATCAAAAGAAATGTTTTTGTCTCCTTGTAAAGTTCAGCAATACAATTTATTTAATTATTTTTTATGGGAACAGTACAGGTTATTAACAGAGAACAAAGTAAAAATAACAATCTACTTTAGTTCAATATTGTAACGTTATACCATCGCAAAGATCATAAAAATTTACATAAATTGACAATGCACAAAATCTCTGCAGTTATAATCTAAGGTACTGTGCAAATCTGTTAATTACATGAATTAGGTCGTGTTATAACTCTTTCAAGCATTCAAGATTGAAATCTGTACCACTTAAATATTACTTATTATTAATGACGGAAAATCTGAACCACCCTATTTAGTCTCTTCTAAGATGTATTTACAAGTGCTCCATCTAGACAAAAGTTTAAAAATCAAATACCTTGTTAGTTGTTTTTCATTTCACGACTACAGAGTTTGCAAGATATTAATAAACAAAGTTATTGATCACCATTACATTTGTGATAAGGAGCACAAAAGTGACACTTTTGTTCTCTCAAAAATGAAGTGTTCTTTCAATAAATTAAAGATGTAAACATCTGTCTTTTTTGTATAACACCGTTTTTAATAGGTATAGAATTCAACAAAGCTGTTACAAAAAGTTTCCTGATTTTATTAAGATTACTCTTATCTAAAAAAAACATACTGTTTATCATATCTGAGATATTGATGAAAAACTAATTTTAAGTATTCTGCTTTAAAAGGCTTCATCTTAAGAATTGAAATTGACAACCTCACAAATATTCTGAATATGTGATAATAATAATGACTACTACCCGTAACTTGAAAACCAGGTCCCAAAAGCTATTAAGTTTGTCTGGAAGGGATGGGCAATTATTATTATTAAGGGGGGAAGTGACTGTATAAAAATATGCTCTGCAGAGCCTCTGAATTCCATTATTTTAAGAAAGAATATATCATAGATTGTGTATCCAACATTAGAATCTTGTAGATAAAAGTATAACCTATACTTTCTGAAAAGGATTATTAAAATTTGTTTGAAAATAACTAAATAAACATAAAAACTGTAACCATAAGTATAAATATTTTTTCTTTCTTAAAACTAAAATATCTCTCTATAATAATTTGAAAGTAGTCGAGTAGTTCACAAATCAACAAATTTAATTGATAAAAATTTATTTATAACAACAATAATCATGTTACAGTTTCGGTTACCATTATTATCAGTTTTAGACAGTTTTGGTGGACAATAGTTCAGCTACGCTGAAAGGGATGGCGCAGTAGCTACAAAATGTGTTTACTGTATTTTAGTGTTATTTTTAACTTTAATTCACAGCAGTGGTTATTAATCTTCGAATGCACATTGAAATTGGTTTATATTTAAATGTATACATTACCATAACTAGATTACATATATAACTTTAAATATCTGTAAATCAAGTATGTACTACAAAACAGTAATATCTCTAGTTCTTTTTTCAGAAATTCTAACTAAATACAATATCATTTTCAGACAGCCTTTTTAGATCTTGACCATAATATGATTATCTTCATGATTCCCTTATAACAAAAAAAAAGTAGTAAATAATTACAATATCATTTTCTGACAGCCTTTTTATATCTTGACCAGAATATGATGCATTTTTACATATACGAGGGGGCGTTTTTATATTTGCGGAATGGGGGGGGCTTGATATACCAATCGTAACGTCTAACTTGATGCCTTATTACTATAAATACCAAACTGGATTATTTATGAATTAGTGGTATTTGAGTTATTATCATTTACAAAAGTCAGAACGTGAAGAGATTTTCAATATGAGTAAAATTAAACATCGTGCCATTATAAAGTTCTTGACAAAACAAGGAAAACCAGTGCAAACCATTATAGAAGAGATGTCAGCGGTTTACCAGCAGGGCCGGCGCTAGGGGCGGGCAAGCCTGGCCGCCCATGCCTGGGGCGGCAACCTTAGGAGGCGGCAAATGGGCTGTAAAATTAACTAGTTTATGAAGAAAATGATTAGACCAAGATTCATTTGAGTACTTATGAAAAATTAAAAGGTGGAATTTTAATAAAATTTGCTTTTAATATGTTTTACGAACTTTTAAGTATAGGTACCTACTCACTTCAAAAATCCTCAAGCATGAGAATGACATAAGAAGGTTGAGGTATGTAGTTTTTAAATAAAAACATGTTTTGAAAGATGAGTAGAGTTTTCGTGTATTAAAGACCAAATCCAAAACCGAACCAAAAATACAGAGCAATATATTTGTTCGAATATTTGCAGAATTTATCTTTCACTTACAGACTCAATTATCCGTGACAAGTATAACCATGTCAACAGAATAAAATTACTTCATGTTTTAACTAATAAATAGTTACTGTATGTATTGTCACTGCACATTTGTTAAAGATGAACACAATAATAAACAAAGTATTACTTTTTAAACATTTTATTATTAAAATAACACAGGAAGGTATTTTGACAAGGAAGATTAAATTAAACACGTTTTATTAACACAAATATAATTGAAACATCTTACATAACGTAATGAAGAAATCATCTTCCATACGTTTTCTCTTTTTTAAAATACATGCATGATACATAAATTAAAGACAATCTTTTGTCAACTTTTTATTGATTTGGACAACATGCAGAAGATGAAACAACAATTAACACAAATATAATGTAATATCTTTTATAATCTAATAAGACTTTGAGATTCCTTTACAAGTGTGTTAGCAGAAATGTACATAAATTAATTAATCTTTAAATAATCTGGAGATACTGACACCATTTTTTTTAAGATGAAATGTTAAAATACATACGTACCTACAATACAACTATATGTAATAAAAGATAAAAAAAATCACAGATGAAACATATATAATCTAAACTAAAAAACAAACTAAATAAAATAAAAAAAGCACAGAGATTGCTGCATCATGTATCAAATTACTTGTTATAGACATGATAATGGCAAACAACCAGGTGTCTAAATCGAATGCTCGGTGGACGGAACTAACATATGTAATATCAGTAGCAGTTTTAGGAAATTTATAAAATAGTCTATTACAAATTTGTCACTCCTATATAAATTAAATATACTAAGCATTAAAATAATAAAAATAATATAAATAAGCAGTCTATTGTCTTTTTTTTTGCAAAATTTATCTGTGTAACTTTACAATAGACTATTTGTGTTTATTCCTAAGAATACTACTGTATAATATTAACAAGGATTGTAGTATTCACTATAAGAAAGCTAGCAACACCTAAAATATTGTAGACACCTAGTAAAAGCCCCTCTGAGCATATATTCAATGGGATTGCACCAGAAATTTCTTTAATACTAAATTGGTCCAAATATTTAAAAGAGTGAAGTCAGATCGATGTATTTTCAGGTAAATGAATTAGAATTTTATAGAAAAACTAAATCTATACACTTAATTTAATACTGTATTATTCTATTTGCATGTCTTATAAACATTTCATTTATACTACATGCCTTTTAGATATTTATACATATAACTACAATATAATACACACTATGGAGTGGCAAAAAATAACTTTCATACTGTAAAAGTTTTTTTTCTTACAATTTCATGATTTCAGTAAATTCAATTTCTAGCCAAGCTGCAATTAGCACCATCTAATTCCAGATGCTATTTGTACAAGGCAAAGAAAAATATATTAACATGCACACTTAACATACATACATTAAGCTAACTTTAAAATTTCGGTAAAATTTCAAAAACGAGCAGAATTTTTAAAGTGAGTTGACATTTACTGATTATACTTCACTACATCCATGGATAATTAGAGGGGTTTCTGCAATTAAAATAAAAAAATTTGGTTAATAAAATAAATTCTCGCATGTTGGTGTGTACATAAAGAAGATTTGTTAATTAGGAACAACAACCAGATTGCAAACAGGTTTACATTATGTGAAAACAGCAAGCTAAGCGTGTCGATATAGATTGGTAACTTAAATGCTTTATAAACATAACTCCGATTTGATTTTAATGCTAAAATTTCTAAAATTCTACAATCAGTCTAACAAACAATAAACACTGTGATAGTATTCAGTGACACCAATGATGGGTGAGTTACAGTAAATCGGTGGATAAACAACCAGGCAAATAAAATATACTTTACATAAATAAACAGCAACTTTTAGTTGAAAGAAAATGTTAACTTGAGCTAGAAAGTATATTTTACTGTTTCTAGTTACACCAAGTAGTTGTAAGTGGACAACAGTTACAATAATCACACATATTTACACACTGAAAGGTCTGTGCAAATTTAAGCAACTGTGAGCTTGGGCCCCACCGCCTCCATACCTTCAGGGGGCACACGAACACAGTCATTGGAAAGAGAACCATTTACTGTCCCATTAGCCATTGCATAAACATCAGGATTCCCTTCCGGAGGACTACATAATGCTTGCAGGGCCAAGTGCAAACGTAAATAGTCATTAATTGTGGTCCAAATCCCTGGTCTTTTATTATGATATAACTTTGAATACATGTAAATATCTGCATGGTTCTCGTACAACAACTGTTTTTTTAAAGTAGTTAAACAACAAAATGTGGCAGCTTCTGGCCCTCCAAACCTAAAAGATATAACATTTACTATAAAATAAAAGAAGTTTAAATAGAAGTATTACCTGTCTACGACAACAACTGGCCCATTCTGATAACCCATCTGTGTATCTTGAACAGTGTTCGGCAAATGAAATATTTCTCCCACTGAAGCACAATGATGGGGCCAATTTGTACAATGTATCATACGAACATGTAATTCATAATCATCTTGTAACGATTGCATGGTGAACTCACGTGCTACATATGTTGACTGAGCTTGTTCATTTGTAATCTTAATCTTATAAGAATCTGAATCTACGGTTTCTTGTTCTACGGGCCAAAATACCCCAAAGTCCTGTTTAAGTAAAATCACATTTCACGTATTTTAACATGGTTTGTTACAAATAAAAAATCTTACTTGATTATCAATTATGCTAAGCATCACAATTGTTTGTGCATTGTGGTCCCAGACCATTTGCCAAAAATCTTTGATAGTTTCTTTTAAAGGGTGTTGAGTAATAATGAATTCTCTAAGACTGTGAAAACCTTGCATCCATGTGGCATTAATATAATCAGAACCATCTTCACCTGGCTTTGGTGTCAAATGGACCCGTGAGCTTTCCACGGGAACAATGTCACTCCTATTCTTTGGTTGATTTATCACTTTATTTGCCGATACAAGATTAAAATCTTTGCATTGAAAACTTGTTACCAACTAAAACAATTATAAATTTGTTAAACTCTTATGTTGTAGTTATTTTAAAAAATATTAAAGAAGTTATTATATCTGCAGCATCAGTCTTTTTGTGAAGCTTTAATGTTGCATTTTGTATGCAGGGTCTGAAATTGCTTCTATGTATATAGCACATGCACAATTGCGGCTGAAGTGAGAGACTCTTTATTAAACCACATGGGGACAGTACTCATCTCCGTTACCTGCTTCCAACACTTTGGCCGGCCGCAGTCGTGCAGCACTATGTATGTAGAAGTGGTTTGAGACCTATTTATACTACTTATGTATTCTATACTAAGCAACAAAGGCTCATATATAAATAATAGATGTACAGATTTTAATATTTTACTAATCTTGTATATTAGAGTAGACTGTAATTTTATAAACTTTCTAAATCTGTTTTGAGAATAGATAACATTTTTAGAAAAATTCAGCATAACTGAAGATTTCATTGATCATCCTAAAAATGTTGCTATTTAACAATAAGATAACAGAATTAACAACAAAAGACGGTCAGCTTGGAGTTTATTGGAGTCACAATGGAGTTTATTGTGGGGTAATAGGTAGATAGGACCCTTTCTTAAATGCAGAACAACTACTACTAACTTCATTTTATTTTTGAGAAAACCTTGTTTAAAGGTTTACGAGTGCCTTGAGTAGCTTAAGAGTATTATGAGGGTCATAATGAGTGATGAACATTGCAACTTGTTAATCTGTAGGTCTAAAGTTCCATTCCTGAATATATGACTGAATATATTTATATCCTTTTTCCTTCCCTTATGTTAGATATTTGCTTGTTATTTTTCATACGTTTATAAATACATTAATTTGTAAATATATTCGGTTAAAATTACATAGTGTGTATTATTTAAGTCAGTGTATAATTTTTGTCATATTTTGGAGTCAGGTTTACCCAAAAATATAATAAAAACTATGCAATGACTTCGAAAATTGATAAAAATAAAAGTGTATAATAATATATAAAATACTAATAACAATAAAAGATACACAGAAATAGAAAAATTAAGAAAGAAAATTTCTCGCTGCCATGAATAGAACTTTAGTTTCAACTCATAAGCTGCAATGTTCACGGCTCGGCTACCGCTTGTTATGATCTTCTTAATACTCTTAAGCTACTTAAGGCACTGGTTACCTTTAAACAAAATCTTCTCGAAAATATAAGTAAAGTTGGAAGTACATATTTCCCAACTAACAAAAGGATACGAATAAGTTTTAAAACGAACAAATAGTAAATTTATTTCTACATATAACAATAAAAAATCAAAAGATATGTATACATTTTTATTGACAATTTATCTAACGAATCTATGGAATATTTGTTGTAGGGGTTAAAAAGAAACCTTATTGAAAAAGTATCAAATATATGTATGTTTTCTTGTTTATTGGTAGTGATGGTATCAACATTTGCAAATGAGAAAGTCCTTTTTAAGATTTTGGAGGTTGAAGGTATAGTATGAGAGGTGAGCGCAAAAATACATAGTGGTTTTATTCCAAATATTTTATTCAAAAGGTTTAATGTCTTATGTTGAAAGTAGTATTAATACTTAACTAGAAACCACTAGTCTGCCAGCCCTGAGTGGTAGCTTTTATTCAGGGGCGGCTTTCAAAAGTACCATTTTTTCCTCAAATACATAGTGGCGTTATTCCAACGTAATTTTTGGTTATGTGTGCTGTTTAGTACGTTCTTCAATATTATGTTTACAAAATTGTGACAGATGGCAGCGTTTTCTAAGCAGACGCTCCTGAAGTTGTAGTAAATTCACTAAAAAAATAGCAGTTATATTCCAAGATGAAACTTGCACAAAAAGATCAAGAAGAAATTGCAGTTTTTATAAGCGCTAACAAAATTTTGCTAGAAACTTGCTGAACTTCTTTGTTAATAATATTTTTTAAAATTTTATTTCCGATCTTATGTAGATTGTCAGAAATACACTATTAGATGTGAAATGAAAAATATACAACCTTTTAATAAAATCGTAGATAATAGATAATTCATGTAATAACACAATTAGAACAAATTAATACTATCAAAAACTAAGTATCAGTGTCTTCAACTAATGATGAATAGAAAGTTGCTTCTGAATTCTCTTCTTCATTTTCTTCACTGTCGGACACTCTATTTCCAAGAATATCCTCCAGAGAGTCTGGATACTGAGGACTTGAAAAAGTCGAAAACCTTTTTATTTTATAAAAATTTTTTTCTAAATCCCATCCATTTGTCACCACAAATTAAAAAAATTGGTTTTACATAATGTGCATATTGCAGCTATTTTATTTGCCCTTTGGATTTTCAAATGTAAGACGTCTTTACAGGGTGGCATGCGACTTCCTTCTGAATTTTTTTTATATTTTCAAACGGATTATTCTTGTTGGGTTTATAGGTGTCCAAGAAAAGTCTTGGACACCTAGTCTTGTTGACGACCAAATTATTTTACTTGCCATGCATCTCACATACACAGAGCTCAATATGTTAAGATTTACCTTCTAGACCTTTATTTGATAAAACTTCATGGCATCCCATGTTAGAAATGTCTTTTGTAATTGTATGTCTGGATTCTTTTCTATCGATTTAAGGATCTACTTTTCCTTTATATATAATCTTTAAGTTCTTATACCTTTTGGTGTCGAAATGCCGGACACACCGAGCTGCAGAGTGGATATGTGTGTGAGAGACGAGGCAGCGAAGCCATGTAGGCAAGTACCCTGCACCCGTAGTTTACCCATCCAACTATTGACCGGTGCGAACTCGACTTAACTATGTTAAGCGATATAAATCCACTATAACCACTCTGCCATACTGCCGACTTATTTTTCCTTTACGAGAAAATAATGCGGTGTCACACCCTGTAAAAGTATGAAATGCTACCTGCAAAAGTTCGACAACAGAGTTGATCACAATCAAATGGATATTTTATTTACAGCAATAAGTCTGAAGTTATTCTTTGATATTGTTCCACACTATCGATATCATAGATGCAAGTCATTCGGCAAATTATTTATATTTAAATTAGATAGTATAATAATTCAAACGTCTGTGTCTGCTGCTTTCACAATAACTTCTAAATTTCCTGCCAAATGATTCAAATGGAAAACAACTCGTGAATCTGCATCTTCATATTCACATGTCAGTTCATTCACTGACTGAAGTTCTTTTCACCTGTTCATTATTGACAATACAGTTATAACGGATTTCATTACATGCTACGTAAATTGTTTTATTTTGAATTATATAATTCAATACTACTGCATATGCGTCTTTAGTCTATCCCTGAGTTAAAAATTTAATTAGGTAGGTTTTAAATGTTGTATTTTGCAGGAATGTAAAATATCTTAAAGACGCTTTTGCTCCAAAAATTGCATAATAGATATCAGTTCCTCCTCTTCATTCTTTTTCTATATCTTTGATTGATGTAGAAGTGGAATTGATCAACTATTAAATCAACACGTCTTCCTTTAAATTTGCAGATTTTTGTTAACATGTATTTTCCACTTTTTCAATCGTAAAAAATAAATTTCCTGTACTAATGTTAAATACATTTTCTGTGTTTAAAGCTTCTGCGAAAGGATTTAAACTATTTTGAAATTCAGTAGCAATTTCTTGATAACCTTTTCTATTATTTTCTTTAAGTGTGATCGTAATTCCTGGGAAATATCTTCTGCTAAAGCAGAATCCAGGACTTCAAAGAATCAACTTCAGTGAATTAACTGACATGTGAACATAAAGAAGCAGATTCAGGAGTTTTCCATTTAAATTATTTGGAAGAAAATTCAAAAGTTATTCTTCTCAGACAAACAAGAGACATTTTCTAACCAGGACACCATGAAGTTTTATCAAATACAGAATCTAGAACAGTGATGGCGAACCTTTTTGAGAAGTGGGTCAAATTTTGTTCATTATTTTTTTTAATTCTAGCCCGTGGGTCACTAAGTCAGTGGCGTCACTTGGAAAGGGGGCTTGTAAAAAATGTACCGATAATTTGGAAACACCGAAAATTTGTTAACGGATATTTATCAATTATCACACCATATTTATCAAACCATTCTGTTTGATATGGTCTGGAACTTGTATCGTTTGTTTTTATTTTTTTAACTGCTGACAGTACAGGGTTACAACTAAAAATATTTATATTTAGAATACAATAATTTTAGAAACAATTTCTTATTAATACTTGATATATGTACATTAGGGTGGTCCAGCAAAAAAGCAAAGTCGGAAATCTTATGCTCTCACACCCTAGGATTATTGTATATCGAAAAAAAAAGTACCCCTATTTTTTTATTTTGAAATCGGACGATGGTTAGGGGAGCCTCAAAGCCCTTAAAGTTTCCCATGTACAGTAGGACTCCATAATCCGAACACACTGTATTCCGAATATCCAGTAATCTGAACAGCAACATTTACAAGCTATAATCCGAACAAACCTCTTTAATTCGAACAAATCTCTTTAATCCGAACAAGAAAATTCTATGTACATACTAAGATTGAATATGTAGCGTTCTTGGAAGGTGAATATTAATTATAAATGAGATTATAGCAGATTGCTGATGCAGTCTTTGGCTGATACTGTTATGACCCAATGGGTACAAACAAATTCTACGAAGACCAACAAACGCTTTTGTTATTAATATAAAGAGTAATAAAGACCCTGAAGGTTACATATGTAAAAAATAAGCTATAAATATAGTAATCATACCATCATAAAGGCGCCCTAAATGTTTTGACGTTGCAGTTTTGCCGCAATTGTTTGTATAATGACATCATGTACCTTAAAACTTTTTTCTCACAATTTTGTTAATACACAATTTGTATTCATGGCGTTCAAAATTTAATAAAAAATGTCAAAACGTAAACACATATTATTAAAACTATCAGAGAAATTATTCAGCAATTAAATGTTGGGTTAGTGTTTAACGATTGGTTTAAAATATGGTGTTGGTAAATAGACAGTCAGCGATATAAAGAAAAATAAAACTAAAATCCTAGAATATGTCTCATCTGCTGACAAAGGTACAGGAAATAGAAAAATATTAAAATTAAGACCATGGAATGAGAGGACAACGCTATAAAAGGAGAAAGAGAAAACTTAAAGAAAAAAATTACTGATTTTCTTAATTAGAAATAAAAGTTTTGTAATAAAATTAGTAAATTACATAAGTTAAGTTCTTTATAATACCATCAAGTACCATGGCATAAAGAAATGTTTATATTCGTACATCCAGAAATCCGAATTCTTCGTTAATACGAATTAGTCTTACATTTAAAGGTTCGGATTAAGGATTTCTGCTGTATTTTATATGGGAAAAAAACACGTTTTCGTAGATTTGGTATAGAATCTTAGAAAATCAATATTTTTCAACCGGACTACTCTGTTTCTCTTCAGAAATGTTCAGAGAATCACATCCAATAATTTATTAGTTAAATTTTTTGTATTAACTATTTTTTACAGACCCGCAAAAAACCCCATAAATGAAAAAAAAAGAAAAATCGTTAAAAAATATTTATTACTATTTTTTAATATAAAATATTTTGATAAATAAATTATTGGATGTCATTCTCTGAACATTTCTGAAGAGAAACAGAGTAGTCCCGTTGAAAAATATTGATTTTCTAAAATTCTATAGCAAATTTATGAAAAAGTGTTTTTTCCGGTATAAAATACATGGGAAACTTTAAGGGCTTTGAGGCACCCCTAAACATCGTCCGATTTCAAAATAAAAAATAGGGGTACTTTTTTTCGATATACAATAATCCTAGGGGGTGAGAGCATAAGATTTCCGACTTTGCTTTTTTGTTGGACCACCCTAATGTACATACATATGTAGATGAGAAAATTTAATAAAAAAAATAATAAAGTTATTATTAAACCCTTACATGCTGGGACATCCCCGTTCTACGATGTAACGAATATGAGCACCAAGTTTATGACTGACTGTCGATAGAAAATCAGTTAGCCAATGTCCACTTGGATATATTTTTTTATATATTAGACATTACATATTTATACTTTAATTTTTTTTATATTTTCGATTGTCTGTTCTCTCTTTTATGATGTAAAAAATAAGTTTATAAAAATCAATGCGTGGGTCATTTAAAAAGCTTTCGTGGGCCAGTGTCTGTGGGCGGTCGGCATAGTGTCCACGGTTGGCAAAGTGTCCACCGTTTGTGGCCGTCATAGTGTCCATGGTCGGCAAAGCCTCCACTGCTTGCAGTCGGCATAGTGTCCACGATTGGCAAAGTGTCCACAGGATGCGGTCGGCGTACTTTCCACGGTCAGCTAAGTGTCTACGGTCGGGAAAGTGTCCAGTAGCAAAATTTATTTGAAGCGTCGGCTTAGTGTTGTCGGTCGGCAAAGTGTTCAAAACCACCAGTCAGCGTAGTATCCACGGTGGGCATTGTGTCCCCGGTCGGCGTTGTGCATTGGCGTAAGTGGTATCCTCCCAATATTGCGTTTACGCAACGTTAAGTTTTTTTATGTTCTAATATATTATTTAATTTTTTTTTGTATTAAACAGCTTCAGTTAATGTTAATAAAAATATCAAAACACAAAAAAAATTAATTTGTAGTTTTTCTTTAGTAGTGGTTTTAAATGGGTTAAAAAGTTGTATATTTTTCATTTCACATCTAGTACTGTATTTCTGAAATTATAAGATCGGTAATAAAATTTAAAAAAATATTATTAACAAAGAAATTCAGCAAATCTTTTTACTGTATTACACCTTGGTAGTGTATTATCTAGCGTGCTGGACTATCACCCAAGCGAGCTACGTTCAACTCTTGGTACCGGCAGATCTGGTTAAGGTTTGGTGCAGTTTTTTCTTTGCTGTGACACAAATGTGGGATTTGCACTGTTCCATCTGAAAGTCAGCTGCAGCCGCACCTTGGGCCTACATAATAATAATAATCGCCCCCTCCCTCCCGCGCAAGCTTCATAGCTTCTGGGGCCTGGTTTCGAGATTATGGGTTGTAGCTAGTGTTGGAAAATGCTCAAGCATTTATTTTTGGAGAATATTCCCGGAGCACAAACGAGAAAAAACGAAAATAAACCCTCAAGAGTGAGCAGGACTGGAGAACATATCTTTAACTTGCAAAGATATACCCAAAATAAAGATAATTTCAAAAGTTCTTGAAATTTCTCAAAATGCTGAAATGTTCTTCAATTTTCCTTTAATTGACTGTTGGAAGGTAATGTGTTGAAAAATAATGCAATAATAGAGAATTGGAAATATTAAACTTGTTAGGCCATATTTAAATCTCACTAAATAATTAATTAATAATGTTATTTATTGATGTAGCATACATATGTACATACATACATACATCAAAGGGCTATCGACCAAGGTCCTTCTGCCCTGAATTATTACTATATATTTAATTGAATTAAATTAATATTATTTACACTAAATTGACAAATAAATTAATGAAATTAGTTAACTAACATAATAAATTAAATTGATGGAATGATTGATGGACATGATACGATTAGAGATATAATACAATACAGTAACAAAATATAGGTATAACATGATTAATTTTCTTGAATTGCGAGGAGCTTTTCAAAGATTGATTCTTGCGGGTGCATCCAGGTTTGTTGTTGTTGTTGGTCTAGGGTGCGTTGCATACATAGCGGTCTGATAATATCTAAGTTGTGGAATTGTTTTGTGAATCTCTTGCTCAGTTCTAGGAGTCTTTCATAGATTGCTTGAATGTTGGTGGTTTTGTACAATAAGATGTTAGAAGGATTGTGTAAAGGATTTCTAGGATGTCTCATCTTGGTGATGGCTCTAAGTGCTGAGGTTTCGGCAGTTTGTAGTTGCTTCCGAGCTGGTCTCTTGAGATTAAGCATAATTGAATGGCCAGATTCTAATAACGGTCTGCAGATGGCTTTGTATATTCGTGCAGCCACTTCAGTAGATATGCCGTTATTTTTATACGTTAGGTTACGAAAATGTTTGGCTCTTGTAATTACCTTGTTCTTTATTGATTTGGTGTGTTCGTTGAAATTTAACTTATTATCTACTGTCATTCCAAGATATTTAATTGATTGCTTGGGTAGAATTTGTTCACCGTCAATTATCATTCTAGGCGATGCTGCTTTAAGTCTATGGTTAAATATTAGAAATTGGGTCTTTTTGGGATTTTGTTTTAATCTCCATAGCTTAAACCATTCTGAAGTTTTGTTCATTAGAATTTGTAGCTGTTCAGTTGTTTTCTTTCAATTTTGGTCATGTGAGATTAAGACTGTGTCATCAGCAAATTGTAATATGTATCCTTTGGGCTCTATTTCTGCTTTATCTGCTCTGTGGAAATTATAGATGTCATAGCAGTAATCAGTAAATATTGTATAACAGAGTAGATAATAGTGAACCTTGAGGGAGGCCCTGCCCCAGAGCTATGGGATTTGATAAATTTTGATTTATTTTAATTTTTGTTGTTCTCTGCTCCAAGAATTTCCTCGTCATTGCAATTGTCGAATTGTTGCAGTTTATTTGTTTCATTTTAAAGAGTAAACCCTTGTGCCATACACTATCGAATGCCTTGCTAATGTCTAGAAATACCGCTGCACTATGTTTCTTTGTTAGGCGAGCTATTTCCACGTTTGATGCTAGTATTGTTAATGGATGGATAGTGGAGCACTTTTTTTTTAATCCAAATTGGTATACAGGAATTCTTTGTCCAATCTCTGCTTCTATTATATGTTTTAGTATCTTCTTACCTAGTACAGGTAGTAACGTGATTGGCCGATAATTCTTAGCTCTTGAGTGGTCAGTGTTTGGCTTTGGTATTGTAATTGTTATACCATTTTTCCATTCATCCGGGAAATAATTATTCAAAAAGCAATATTCGTAAATTTTGATGATGTACTTGTGTATGTTGTTATTTAGTTTTCTCACCAAATTTTTAGTAACATGATCCCAACCTGGACTTTTACTTTTTCCCTGATTTAGTATCTGATAATCGAGCTCTTCCTCAATTGTGAGGTTTTCTTTATAATTTTCTTCTATATTAAAAAAATTGGTATACCATGTATTGATATGGTTAAGGTTATTAATGTCATAGTTGTGGTCCATCCCTTCATTTAATGTCTTCTCCATATGCTTTGCCATTACTTTCACCTTGTCTTCATCGCTCTCGTATTTTATGTTGTTCTCTGTTAATGCTGGTATCATTGCTTTGGTTTTATATTTGCTTAGTTTTTTATATATTTCTTGCTGCTTCAAACCATTTGTGTGTTTTAAATTCCCATATTAGTTTTTGTATGTTTTTATTGTATTGATTAATTTTAGTTTTTAATTCAGGCATTCTATTTGCTTGATAATCTCTGAACATTTTTCTTTTATATTTAATAAGTTTAACAATGAATGGGGGAAGGAGTTCGGTATAGTAATTTGTTTTTTGTAACGGGGAATGCTTAATTATGGCTTGTGTCAGTTTTGTATTGAATGATTTAATGATGGTTGGATTTATTGTTTTGTTAGATTCCTCTTCTATAAATTTTATCATATCTTCATTGACCTTTTGAATATTGCATTTTGATGTATTTATGAATTTTTCCTCTAATGGTTGAGGCGTTATTTGTAGGTCAAATGAAAAGGTTATTGAAAGGTGGTCTGCTCCCAAATCTGGATGTACTTCTATGTCGGTAATATTGTTTCTAATGTTGTCAGTAAATAATAGAAAGTCTGAAGTTGTATCGGGATTGTTTGCCATTAAGAACGTTGGAGGGATACTGGCTTTAGTAAAACTGGTATTTCTAAGGAAATTGTCCAGTTGTTTTTTATTTATTTATTTATTTATTTTTGGGCGAGGAATCAGGATGGCGGAGCATCCTTCGTACCTCATGGCACCGATTGCTATGATCATTTGGCCGACCCTACTAGAATTTAGCTGAATCTAGGGGAATTCCACCCCCAGTAGGGATTTTTAACGTGCCAAACATCGCATTGACACGGGACCTACAGTTTTACTTCCTATCCGAAGAAGGCATGTTTTTAAATTTTTCTCTGCTATGAAAAATTACCAGCTCGGCCGGGGATCGAACCTGCGACCCTTGGATTATGAAGCAAACATGCAAACCACTAGTCCACCGAGACTGGCAGTTGTTTTTTCTTGGCAGCATTAGGATTAAGGTCTCCTATTATGATTGCATACTTCTGAAGAGCGGCCATTATAAGGCTAAATCTCACTATTAAGTTAATAAAGTTAATAATTTTTTTCCACCTATTAGAATGAGATAAAGCTATCTTTTTTTTTGTTGATTTTAATTAGAACTTTAGTCAGAGACACTTTTAATCATGGCATGTGAATATGTCCCATTATATTTAGATTATAAGGTCAAGTATGCATCTTTATGGGCCTACATAATAATAATCGCCCCCTCCCTCCCGCACAAGCTTACAGCTTCTGGGGCCTTGGTTTAGGTTATGGGTTGTAGTAGTTATTATTATTATTATTATTATGGCTACCGGACACAATGCTGACCGCTGACACTACGCCGACCCTTAACATAAATTTTGCTACTGGACACTTTGCCGACCGTGGATAATACTCTGACAGTGCAAGGTGTCCATTGCTTACGGTCAGCAAAGTGTCCCTAACCGCCAGTGGATGTATTGTCCACGGCCGGTATCCAGTACCCAGCCACCGCATGCACAAGTAATACATGTTAAAAACTTTACAAACATTTGTCACTATTTGTATAAACAAAATGTAACAAATTTAAATAAAAAGTTCATATATAACGAAAACCAAAACAGGTGCTTCTGTCTTTTAAACACCCGATGCCGACAGCAGCTGCGAGTAACACGTGTACATTTTGCGTGGGTATGCGGTTTAAGATCATTTAGTTTTGGTTTTATTCTCGATTTCTAATGTTTTTGTTTCTGCTCGTTTATGACGTTTGTGCTGTATTTATTCTGAAAGTTCTCGAGAATTATTATGAGAACGTTTGCGAACGTGCTTGATTATGATCCTAGCTGCTGCGAGTAACACATGTACATTTTGCGTGGGCATGCGGTTTAGGTTCTGTTAGTTTCGGTTTTATTCTCGATTTTTAATGTTCTTGTTTATGCTCGTTTGTGCTGTATTATTCTGAAAGTTCTTGAGAATTATTATGAGAATGTTCGCGAACGTGCTTGATTATGCTCCCCAAGAGAACTTTCTTTTGATACGGTTTTATCATGCGCAAATGTTAGCGAACGTTCTCATCGGCATTTTCAGAACGTTCCTTCATTTACAACACTAGTTGTAGCAATTACTATTATTATTATACTTAATAATAATAAAGTTATTGTCTCTCCATCCGATTGTCGTAACGTTACATGTGTTAGCAAGCAAGCGCATAGAAACAAAACTTTGTCTGCTGACGTAACGGGACTGCTGCCGAAATTTTGTTAACGCTTATAAAAACTGCAATTTCATCTTGATATTTTAGTACAAGGTTCATCTTGGAATATAACCGCTAATCTTTTAGTGAATTTACTACAACTTTAGAAGCGTCTGCTTAGAAAACGCTGCCGTCTGCTACAATTTTGTAAACATAATTTTGAAGGACATACTAAGCAGCACACATAATCATTAAATTACGTGGTAATATCACCACTATTTATTTGAGGAAAAAAAGATACTTTTGAACGCTGTCCCCAAATAAACACTACCACTCAGAGCCGGAAAACTAGCGGTTTCTAGTTAAGAAATAAGAATACTTTCAACATAATGCATTAAACCTTTGGAATAAAATCACTACGTATTTTTGCGTTTACCTCTCGTACTAGTAGTGTTGCTACATTATATGTTGAAGTTTGAATTTAAAGCTATAAATAAAAGTATACGGAACATTATAAAGAAACAATTAGTCATAGGTGACATGGACCTAAATACATTTTTCCATGACACTTCTATTACAATATATTTTTCATACAATCATCTATAATATTTTACTTGCCTTATATTGAACTTCCAGTGATTTCCATGGCTCTTTTTCTTCTAAATTGTTAGTTTGTAAAGCTTGTACATAACGTGGTATTTGTTCTCGATTAATATTAGTTTCTCCAGACTCAATTGCTTCTAATAATGCATCATGTATGAATATATACTGTTCTTCAGTTTGTACCAAGAAATTCCTTTGACTGCGAATATGGCGTAAAAACCCAAAAATGTTTACTTCATTTCGGGTGCGTATTTGTTTTAGCATGGCATCTAATACTATATATGTTCCTGTTCTTCCAACACCAGCGCTAATATAACAAAATAAGGTTCGAGTAATTGTAGTTAATATAATAATAATATTCTATACCTGCAATGAACAATAATAGGGCCACCATCAGGTGGATTAGCAGATGCTGATTTCTTGACAAAATGTAAAACTGGTAGTGGATGATCTGGAGTTCCGTGATCAGGCCAGTTAGTGTAGTGGTATTGGTATACAACTTTTTCTGCCATAGCTGCCTTCTTCTTTTTAATCTAAAAACAGTTAATGTAATACTGGCAAATGTACTATAGAATATTATAAGTAGCATACCCTTAAATGCCTAATTTGCAATGTCCTAACAGTATATGTTGCCATAACATCTTCTTTGACTAGCTTCACTTGAATAACACCATACGTTTCAGTACCTTCTTTTGGCCAATACATATCACATTTTCTCTAAAATTAAACAATTACTGAAGAACATACATAAGCAATGTGATACATTTTTAATAAGCGATATTGATATCTATGTAAATACTACATTGGAAATTATATTTAAAAGGTTAGTTGAAGAAACATAATGATAATAATGATACGTTATACATTATGATAAGTTATTACTACTCATCCATTTCAAACTACCAAAAATCAGTATTTCACAACAAACACACACACACACTCTTTAACTAAAATACCTCAAAATGATCTGAACCATATTTGTTGAATGGTAATACAAGACTTTCCTATTAAAGATAAACAACTTTTACAAACTTAAATAATTGCTAATGCCACAGTAATGGAAGCTACAACTATTACAGCAATTACTACCATTAAATAAATGAATAATACATACCCGTCCTCTCTCAACCAGATTCGTTATCATCACAATAATTGTAACACGCTGTTCCCAAACCATTCTCCAAAAGCAATCGAATGTAGAAGGTAATGGACCTTGGGTACCAATATAGGCTTTGGACCATTGGAAGCCATCTATGTAATTTGCGTTTATGTAATCGATATTTTTCTTCTGTCCTGGCATCTGTAGTAGTTGCACTCTGCTGTGGTCATCTATATATTGAAAAAATAGATTACACAATTAAAATTATTTTTAATAATTTTAATTCATATATAGCGCCCAAGCACAATATCAAGCTATTTTACAAAACTTCCCGGTATAATATAGTAAAAGTTTAATTATCTGACATTTAACAACTTTAACTGTATAAAGCATATACTTTTCTAAACTGTAAACAACTAATCATACAATATGAAACTTAAAAGTAAAAGTTTGCTGCAGGTGTTGCCATAAAACTCTACATCAGATACTTTGGCAAAGTAAATTTCAAGGGGAAGAAGAGACAAAAAACATAACTGATGGTTCACTTTTAAGCATCAACTGTATTTTTAATTGCTTGTTATACTAATCTCCTACAAAAACAATACCAAATAATTTAGTTATTAATATCCTAAAAAAGTTTCCAAAGTGCAAAAAACAAATTATTTTTCAAAAAAGAAAGGTTTACTACTAAACTTTACAAATTGATAAATACAAATTAAATTTAAACACAAATTAAACACATTAAAATACTGAACTGTCAATTCAGACGTTTTGTTGGACTGCCATGACATGTGGGCATTAGCATTATAACCAGAGTGAGGCAGACCTTGCTAAATGGGTAGTTAAGTACACTATCATCTATAAAATTATGAGAAGTGATGGTTCTCTTCAAAATTTTATATATGTGCGATCGCACAAAACTGAACATCAACTATACATTTAGTAAGGCCACCCTCCCTCTGATTATAACCATAGGGTTAGATTTGGTATTCAAAATAATTTATTTTAATTTCCGAGTCTGTTTACACCACACAGCTCAAGATGCGCTCGGTGGTCAGATGCATTACATTAGTATATACAAGTTATGCTGAAAGTCCACAAAGACGTTTAGAACTTAGTATATAATCTCAAGTAATTTTTATGAAATCAGTGTAGGTTTGGTATCATTGGAAAGCTGGGATATTCCTTTATGCCCCTCTTGTAATGGATTTTTGTTTTAATTGTTCTGTTTACAGGAAATACATCATAGAAATTAACAATTTTAGCACTTATTACTCACGTATATTTCAAAAACAAAAGAAAAATATCGAAAAGTATTACAAGACGGACCTAGAATAAAGATATATCTTAAATAATATTTTTATTTAAAGTCAATAGACTCCTTTGTTTTACAGAAAAACGTTAAGAGCGTAGAATGGATTAATTCCAAGGGAATGAACGGACTCTTAATGCAAAATTTAATAACAAAATTTCTTATCAATCACTCAATTGTCTATCTCATTCTATCAGTGTATCAGACAAAAAAAATTGTAATAATTCCCTTGCTTTCAATAGGACTAGTAAATTACTTTAAACCTGAACAGAGATTGATTAAATTTATTAGAAAGGTAAAACGTATGTAGGGGAGAGTCTGGAACAGTGGCCACCTTTTTATAATAACATCAATAACAACCAAAATTAACCCTTTTTTATAGAATCTGTTACCATTAGATAACAAACACTGTTTTACTTCTACACCATTACATTCTAGAACTGAAAAAATAAAATTATAACAAAGATTTTAGAGTTGGAAGAATTTAAGATAAAAGTGGCCATTAGAGTATGGTACTGTGGCCACTACTGTGTAGGAGACGGGAACAGTAAAAACAAGTACATAGACATTTACAGAATAATGATTTATTTTGTAAAAAATAATTTGTATTAAAAAAAGGCAACTTAAATTTAAAAAACCAGCCAAAAGCTAACAAACATTATACATAGATAAATTAATGGAAAAAAACAGATTTGCTGTTCTAGTAGTACCGCCTATTTTTACAGGTCGAGATAAATAATGTACAAATCATCAGGAACATCTAGGAAATAATATCTGAAATAAATAAAATATTGTACTAAATAATAGTACAGTGACCTATATAACAAAGAAGTGGCCACTGTATCTACATTTAACATGGCCACTGTACCATCAACTACATCAGTGGTGGTGAACCTATGACCCGCGGGTCAGACACTGACCCACAAAGGTTTTTTAAATGACCCGTTGATTTTTATAAACTTATTCTTTATATCATAAAAGAGAGAACAGACAATCGCAAATATTAAAAAATAAAGTATAAATATCTAATGTCGAATTTTGCTCTTCACTTGCAAAAGTAAATGTTGTAAAACAAAAAGGAAACGTAAACCTTTTTATGTCCGATTGTATTATAAAGTACTGTTTAATGTATTGTTTTGCGGCAGTAAACTGGCTTATTATTGTACTCGCAAAATAAAGTAGTAGTAGTAGTAAAATAAAGTATATAGTAGTAAAATAAAGTATGACAACTGTATATTACATGTCAAATTTTCTTCTGTCAAGAATAGATGTCAAATTATAAACTGATTTTTTTTTTATAATTAACCAAATTTAGGAATCGAACATAAAGCTTTGTATGCAACTTTTACATAATCGGAGATTATAGACGCGCCCTTTTTATAGGCCTTGCTCGCTTCGCTCGCTTGGCCATAAACTGGGCTTGTCTATAAAGTCCTACATTATGTACTTGTTACATAAATAGCTATTATCTCCACTTTCTATGTAAATGACACTTTATAGGCATTTATGGTAACTAAGTAAATGAGCAGTTACCACTACAGCCCTGTAAAACTTTACGGGCTCCTAAGAGACCTGTAATGGAAACTACCTTATTGCTTAACCACAACACCATGACAACGTCTAGCTACCGTTGTCCTACCGCCTTTAATTACAAAATGTCTTACAATAAATTTATAAAAAAACGGTGGCGAAAGTGGAAATAAAACTTTGTACGCGGCACGCTTTGCAATTAATCTTTACTGGGCTCACTGGATTATGGATGCTCGCTCCTTCGTTGCTGGCACCACAAACTTCCCACCTCGCCCGTAAAGATTAATTTACAAAATTTGCCACGTAAATAACTATTAGAGGACTTTAAAAGTGAGAACCAAAAAAAGGGTCAACTGTCAAGTTTTTTCTGTTAACAAATTTTCGGCGTTTCCAAATTATTGGTACCCCTTTTACTCCCCTCCAAGTGACGTCACTGACTTAGTGACCCACGGGCTAATATTAAAAAAATAATGAACAAAATTTGACCCATTTCTCAAACAGGTTCGCCATCACTGAACTACATGCTTTTTAAAAAAGTAGGGAAAAACAAAAACTACCCAACACAATCAAAATATGATTATACCAATAAATATTTACATGTAGTAGGTATAAGCAGTCAACGCTAGTTACTTTCGACGTTTAATAATTTGCATTAGATATTAGATTAGATATTATTACCAAAGTATGTTTACTGTGTAGAATTTTATATAAAATATTCTTAATATTATGAAAATCAGTTTTACATCCTATCTATTCATAGAAGTTGTTTATTATTTCTAGCCTTATATGGTGAAACTCCATAATCATGAAATCAATAAAACATTAATGAAAGTTTCACAAGTTTATTATAATGTACTATTGGTTTCATAATGATCTAGGACAGACAGCAAGGCTAATATGATGCTATTTGTTATTATTTTATCCTATGCATTTACACTGAGAAAAAATTAAAAAAATAGCATCATATTAGCCTTAGTGTCCGAGATCATTATGAAACAATAGTACCTGACAATATTGTTTCGACAGCTAAGCTGTCATTATCAAAGGTAATATAAACAATAATAATCATCACATCATAATCATCAATAATAATCAAAGGTAATAATAAACAAACACGTCGCTAAGGTAAATACAAAAAATAGATAACTAGATAAAAAGATAAAAATAATAAGAATTAAATATCTAACACTCCAGTAACAGAGAATTATCTATTTTTTTTTTATTTATCTTAGCGATGTGTTTGTTTATATTTATATTACCTTTGATAACGACAGCTTAGCATAACAATATTGTCAGGTATTACATATCTATACGGTATTTCATATCTATATAATCATTAGAAAATTCTAGGATACCAAGAATGATATTTTAATTAAAAGAACCTTACCCAAACAATTGTAATAATAATAATATTTAGGAATAATATAATAGGAAAGAAGAAAAGAGGAAGACCTAGAATGACATGGGACAATGAAGTGGCAAAATTACTAAAAGAAATAGGACTGACATGGAGGGAGGCAGAAACATTATCAAGAGATAGGAAAAAAAGGAGAAATTTAATAAAAATGGAAAATGAAAGATATTAACCGGTACCGGGATTAATGATTAAAGAGGCTATAGACTTAACATTGTAAAAATAAAAAATGATCTCTACAATTTGTCAATGTCAATTTAAAATCTGTCTATTATGGTCAGTTGCACAAATCCTTTACCTCTACTTAATGTTAAGTATAGCTTAACTTTCACGTACACTAATGTGAATTAATTTCAAATTAAGGCTAAAGATTTAAAGATTGATGCAACTGATCATTAGATATTTTTCTGTTCAAAAACCATTGAGATAATTAATTATTTTTAATTTTTTCATATGTAAGGTTTTGAAAATGTTCCGTGGATCAATTTTAGATTTTTTAGTTATGCTCGTCCAATTGTTGGCTGGCATTGAGATTTACATAATCAACCATGCCATTAATTTTTCTGACCCAAAAATTATCATTGTCAGTGGGTTAGGTTCTTTCAGATTCTTCCATGTTATAGTGCTGTATGAAGCTGAACAGGAACGGATTGAAAATGCATTGGTTAAATAAAGCATATAGTGATTCAGCATAAGTTAAAAAGTAATAGCATTATAATTACAAGTTATTAATTACAAAACAGCTGCAGCTAAGCAAAGTGCTATTTTCACAAATGACATATAATGGATATCATTTCATGGC